>JARHVA010000315.1:3225000-3960000 GCA_037957365.1 Torreya grandis
ACAGTAGAGTGTTGTTGTTTTTATTAAGATTTCCTATGTGTTAGGAGTTTGTTTAAGGATTGACACCCTTAATTTATGTGGTTTAGAAAGGAGTGTCAAATATATTAGTTAGTTTAGAGGTAATTTGTTATTATCACATTCTCTTTGGACATCATTATAATATATTGAGAGGAATTCATAGTCTCATGATGTGGATTCAATGTTCTCTTAAAATGGGGACTTGTTTTTGAATTATAGTTTGATCACATTCCCTAGAGTTCATAGGATAAATGCCTTCTACTTATTTTTGGGAGAGAAGTTGTAGGATTGGATGGATTGATACATTTTTATGATTAGTATTTATTTCTCCTAGTTGTGAACTATACTTACATATCTGGTAAGTAGATAGTGATTTGGTAACACTAAGTTGCAGTATTTTATTTTTACCTTATGAGGGTATGTAAGAATTTTTGAGATGTTAGTTCTCAACTTTTCACTTGTGACTCTTTAGGGTCATTATTTTGATTAATCTTGTGATTTAGACCACATGGGGTGGCAAACCTTGATTGTATATTAAATTTTATACTAAAAATTATAAGTTGATAATAATTAGTATGATATTATACACCCATGATTATAATGATATTGCTCTCTTTTGATTAAAGCATTTTGTTTTGAAGATATATTTATGTAACTTCATTGGGATTGAGTAAGATTACTGATGTGCAGAACATCTTGTCTATCTAGGGGTTGAAATAAACTTTTAACTATCATATGCTAGCTGAGAAAGTAGGGAGACAATGTCTCACTTATTCCTTTAGGCAGTAAGGACAGTGTGGTCCTTGGCCTTCGTATGTTACATTAATTTAATATTATTTCCCCTTAACTATGAATATAACACTATAGGTTAAGTTTTGAAATATGAAATGAGTTATGTTTGGCTTGAGGCAATTCAATACAATTTAGACTAATTGTATGATTTACCTTGTATGTATATTGATACATTTGGCATTATTTTGCATATAGTATTGCTTTATATGAGCTGTTATTATGAATTTATGTTTCATTGAACCTTGTGCACATTTTGATATCATCAGGTGATAAATAATTAAGGGAAGAATGGTGAATTAAGAACATGAGTTCTAAGCGATATGATAGTATCTTACTTAGCCTCACATTAACTTGATTGTTACTAAGTTAGATCTGATAGATAAACTTCTCGAATCCAGGATTTGATGGATGGAACTTATCAAATTCAATAATATGACCATACACATGTATACTATGGATGGGTATTTCAAGATTTTGTATACATCAAAAATGTAATATTTCTAGTTCCTATTCATCATCGTATTTGTTAGGAAAACTGTGGAGTAGTGACAATATTAACATGTTATACTTATCATGATCTATGTAGAGTAGCGATAGTGTTAAGGTCTTGCCAAGTTCCATAATTTTTATTTTCTAGAATGAGAAAAAAAACACTCTTTAGGATAGAGAGATGTGTAGAGGGCTAGAATATTTTGTAGAACTTTCCCTAGTCATTTATTTTGGCTTGTATGATAATCTAATGTGATCTTGGGAAGTTAGTGAAACTTTTACTAATATGTGTGAGACCCTTCAAGGTTACAAAAGTGGTCAGTCCTATAGTATATAGGCTTGTCTTGACAATTCTAAACCTTAGTGTGGTCATGATAGAATCAATTAGAGTAAGATACTCATAAAACTTTGTTTACATAGTAGTGAGATGTCATAGAGTAGGGTCTTATGGGACCGATACTTTGGGAATAGTGAAACTTAAAGGAACTATGGTGAGTGACTAAAAGTTGATTCATAATTAGATAAGCTTCTCTTGATCAAGATGAACAAGGATAGTTACCATAGACTAGTATCTTCTACTTCATTCAAATGTCAACCCGAGACATAAACTTGATAAGATGACTCCACTATATGTGCAAACTCGATCTTCTAATTTGACCTTCTGCTGATTCTAATTTAAGATGTTAAAACCATGCAATAAATAGAATGATAGAATTAAACACGAACATAATATTGTGAATTAAATGTTACACTATTGGAATCTTCCTTAAATAATTCTATGCAAGAATGTAAATTACACAATTCAGAAATATAACACACAACACATAAAAAAACTAAATAACATGATTAGCTATGTAATGGGTTGGATTGTTGCTACAACTTCTGAAGGGGGCCCTTCCTCCTTCTGAATCCAGCTTCAATCCTTTCTCTTACAATAATGAAATGGACTAAAAAATGATTATTCATATTAATCAAAATGCAACAATGAATCACTGCATAAAATTATAATAATAGTTGCTTGAAAAAATGTACTTCTAATAATTTTCTAATTGATATCTACTTCTTAACCCTACTATTACCTATATATATATACAACAAGGGAGATTATTTTATACAAAATAATATATATTCTAATTTAAGAAACATTCAACTAAAGTCACCTTATAATATTGCTTTAGGACAAAAAAATTTGTTTCATTCTTCAATCGCATCCTTATTGTGCTCCCTGGAGGTTATAGTTGTTTTTTTTAAGTTGATTGAACTAGAAATAAAATTCTATTTGTCTATGAATTTGGTCATGTAGTGGTTGAATGATGTGTCCATATGATGAGATTCCTTTGCTACAAGATGTTCTACGATATATACATATTAATTCAAAACATCTTTAAAATAAATTATAGAAAAAACATCCTATAGCAGAAGATAACTATTATATACTTGATTTCAATACATATTTCTAACTATTCAAATAGTATGAGAACATAATGCTATTTACAAGATTATGGCTATTTGAGAATGTAAAATTTATGGAAAAGTAACTCAAAATCATGGTAAACAAGAAGGATGATCATGATAGATGAGGACAAAAACATGACATTTTTGGGACTCATCACACCCCCCAACTTAAGACCTTGCTCATCTACGAGCAAAAAACTTGTTCTTTTTAATTTCACAAATAGTTCTGAAATCCATAGTGTCTATGGCACCACTTTTAAAGTGAACATAAAATCCATGTCGTTGTTTACACAAATTTCAATTTCTGACCTTCTTGGCTTCATCTAATTGAGCTTTATCTTGCCAATTTGGAATAGGATACCAAAATAGAGGATGCTAAAATTTAATGCTCAACAATTGAGATCCCATTTCACTTACAAGTAGAATATATCTTTACTCTAATAAATGCTACCTTTAAGTTAAAAGGGCAATAAGACTATTTCCTTTTTAGCTCAAGAGTGAGTTCATTCCATATTTCAATGTAAGATTCTTTTTCTATAGGACTGACAGAAGTTCTCAATCCCAAGTATAAATCTTGGGCTTCATCAAAAAATTTGGCAAACCAAGTTCTAACTTCCTTCCTCAGCATGATATTATCCCATTCTATCAACACAACATCAGGTGTCATTGGCTCTTTTATGATAAGCAATTGACTTCTCTTTTCCTTTTTCCTATATTCATCCATCTCTCTTCCTCTTCTTTGCTCATTCAAAAGATATGATGAAAATGCCTTTAGAGGGACATCTCTAACATATAAGTTAGGATTCCATTCCTTGTCATAAGGCACATCATAGTTATGAAGATAGAACTCACAAAATTGTGTTTGTTCTTCTTGTGATATTTTCTTATATATTTGAAAGAAAGAGAGGGGATCAATTAATTCATAAGACATGTCATAGAAAATTCTCATGAATTTAAACTTATGTCATTTCTCTTCAAGATAAACTTAATATACCCTTGTAGGAGGCCTGTAGTCAATGAGATCTTGTGTAAGACAAGCCATATATTCAATTTTTTGTTATAGTTTGGAGGTTCTTTCTTCTTTTATCTTGACCTCTTCTTTCAATTTGTTATTCTCTTTTGTTAATGCCTTAAGATTTTCAGACTATCTATCTATCTAATTCATCAATTTAAAATACACCACAGATACTAAATTATACCTAACAACTTGGGCATTTGTAGATTTTTCCTATTACTTTTTTGCTAGAGAAGGTTTTGAAACAATGACTGTAGGATGGTTTTTGGCAGAGGGCTACAACTGAAAAGAAGTTGTAGCAAGTGCATCTAGTCCTCCTCTTGATTGTTCTTGTAGCTTCTTCTTTAGTCATTCAATTTCATGTAAGGCTTACTCTGGAGTAGGAAATTCCACTTTTATGGTAGGTTGCTCCATTTTTTATACTTCTTCCTACATTAGTTCTTCTTGTAATTCTTCAGGACTATGTTCTAATTGCTTTACCTCATTATCTTCTTGAGAACATTCTTACTTGTTAGTCTTAAAATTAAACGCCTCTAATAATTTATAACTGCTGGCAGTTGTTTTTCTCCAGATTCTTCATTGATTTCTATAATAGAATAATGTTTAGTTATTGGTTTACCTTTCATCTTCCTTCTTAATCTGTGGGATCTGTGAGGAGTAGATGTTACCTTAGACTTTTTAGGAGAATGTGGAATTTCTTCCTTAGATTCCTTGGAGTCAAGCTATAGAATGAGTTTCTTCTTTCTTCTTTTGGATTTCTTGTTTTTGGAAACCCTTTCTTCAAGATTTGTCCTTGCTATAGGTTCTTATATGGTTGTAGGAATATCTTCTTCTGTATGTTCTTGTGGAGCTATAGGAAGGTCTTCTTCTTCAGGTTTTTGTAGAGTTGTAGGAATGTCTTCTTCTATATGTTCTTGTGGAGCTGTAGGAAGGTCTTCTTCTATCATATATTCTTTTGCCTCTATTTTCTCTTCTACTTAATTTAGCTCATTATCACTTTTTGTATTTTTTGGTACTTGGAAAAAATATTCTCAACTTACATTGTGTCTAGTCCTTTATAACCAGCCTTGAAAAATCAACTGGATTAAATAATGATGAGAAAGATCTTTGGAATTACATATTTAAAATGCCTCCACCATTTTTGTGATTATATTAAGCAAGAAGTTGGAGACATTTATCTCAACACCATGCCATAAATGATTCATGAATTTGAAGTGAATGCCATGCAACATAAAATACCTTCCTTCATAGGTGAAATATCTATAGTTGAACTCAGAAAATCTAGCCCATCTTACTGGTAAAGATAACCTTTCAGTGCCCTATTTGAAAGTTTACAAGCTTTCATTTCCTCTAATGAATTTGTACCTCTCTACCTTAACATCAAATTTTTATTTCCATGCTTCCCCTTTTTGTAAAAATATTTTTACTCTACTAATGATAGTTTTCATTAGCTTTATTTCTATTCCTCTTCCTGTTACAGGTTGTTATACAATGAGCTAGTGAATTCTTTTGAAATTCCTTGATCCAGAGCATGTATCCTCTCAAAACATTGTGCCCATCCTACATTATGAAATAGGACTAGGATGTCTAGGTTATTGGTTAGAATAATGATATCAAATGGCTTGTGTTTAAACAAGTCCCATCCCATATTGTGAGATAAAATTTTAGTTGTAGGGTCTGTGCTCTTGCAGCAAGGGTTTTGAAGCTTTAGGTAGAATGTTTGTGATTTTTGATTTGGGAGTGAGGTAATCTATTTGAATTATAAGAAATTATCCCTAACTTAAACTATCATTTGTACTCAAAGGATGAAACAGACATGTGAAAATGGCTCGTGGCAAATAAGGGGTGGTGGTAGCAACACATCAATGATCACATCAATCAATGGAGGAGAAGATATCTTGAGATCATAGGATAAAGGAGATATGGTGGCATTTTAATAGAATTAAGTCTCATAATATTAGTAATAATTAAAACTCATGATATGAAATAAATATATGATAATTATCTTAGTACTTATAGGAATACCTCTCATTAATTCATGAATGATGATTCGAAGTGGTGGAGTGAGGTGTAATGGCATGTATTGTTATTTTATTGGGAGCAAAAATGATTTATGAGAATGTAATGTATGATGGAGTGATAATAATTCATTCGATAGTGAGAAATATTTCCTGAAACAACAAAATGTGTCTTGCAGTAATAATAAATATCCTGTAGCAGCAAGAGTTCCATCCTGTAGCAAAGAGAAAGTGTATTTCTGTTCCAAAGGAATGAATCTAATAGAAAAAAATAGATGAAATAATTTTTATTTATTGTTGTATTGATTTTTTTTAACAAATGATGATCAACTAGTGACCTAGTTTTCTATGATAACATCCATCAGCAACACCTAAAGGTTTT
Organism: Torreya grandis; assembly: GCA_037957365.1. Classification (NCBI taxonomy): domain Eukaryota; kingdom Viridiplantae; phylum Streptophyta; class Pinopsida; order Cupressales; family Taxaceae; genus Torreya; species Torreya grandis. The sequence continues at coordinate 3,231,170 of JARHVA010000315.1, forward strand.
CATTACTAAATTTTCTATTTTTTTAAAAGATTTTTTGGTCTAACTCAACTAAAATTGTAAAAATCTAGGAGGTAGGATTTTATTCAGCCTGAACCAAGCCATTGTGAATGGCTTATTCGAGGCTACAAGAAACTTTACTACTCTTAGAAAATATTGTAGTCAAAGAAATACCTTTTAGTTGCATAAATATGTTGATTTGCATCATGAAGAAGGGACAAATGTTGTTCTTCAAGAAGTTGGTTAGTGAGAGTTTCCTTAGAAAATGGTTTATTATACAATTTAAGTATGTGGCCATTAACAAGTAGTCAGAACTGAACAAAGTCAATGGTCATGACATTTACAACTCTACTGTCAAAAACATGTTCGATCTCATAAGGCCCAAGCCATCTGAACTACAATTTTACTTTGTGATCCTTGTATTTAGAGTAAAAAAGGAGTGCCCAATCATCAAGTTAGAAATTTTTAGTCTTGATGTTCCTATCATGCCAACTCACATATTTTTTTACACTATTTTAGTGTGATGAAGTGCTTAATTTCTTAGTTCATCAAGTGCATTCAACTGCATGATCATATCTTGTTGAGCTTGGGAAAGATCCAAGCCCAAATCAAATATTGTTCTTAATGTTTTATGCTCAATTTAATGGGTAGAACATGCTTCTTACCATAAACTAGCTCATATAGAGTGAAACCAATTATAATTTTCTAAGTAATGTTGTAAGTCTAAACTGCTTCTAAAAGATGAGTTGATCAATCTTTTCTATGCAGGTTGATAGTCTTATTGAGGATATCTTTTAATTCTTGGTTTGTAACTTCCACCTAACCATTTAACTAAGGGTGGCAAGGTGTAGAATTTTTATGTCTAGTTTCATATTATTTTACCAAAGTGGTTGTGAGGTCTAATGTGAATCATGGGCCTTGGTCTTTGACTATTTCTCTTAGTACTCCATAATAGGTGGAGATTTCTTCATACAAGAACCAAGCTACTTTTTCATCTTGGGTATGGGTCAAGGCCTTGAACTTGACCTATTTTATGACATAATCAATGTACACCAGTATATATTCCTTGTTGTTGGATTTAATATCAATGGGACCTACAAAATCTAGTCTCTATTTGTCAAAAGGTTCTAGAACCAGTTGTGGTTGTAATGGCATTTTATTAGAGCAAGTGGGTTTCCTCATATACTGTCATTGATAACATATACAGCTATACATCATGTCATCCTTATGTAAATAAGGTTAATAATATCTATCAATAAGTACTTTCATAACAATCTATTTGGTAGCAAAATTACCCCCACAAGGTTCATCATGGTAGGCTCTGAGAATGTCGTAAGCTTCATCTTCTCAGATATATATTCTCATAACTAAATTTGGTCCAGTGATAAAGAGATATCCGTCAATCCAAAAATAATGTCTACTCTTTTGGATCGGATGTTGTTTTTTCTTAGGTGAGAAATATTTTGGTAGTGATCATGCAACAAGATAGTTAGAAATATCTATGAACTAAGGAGATTGGATAGTTATTGCAATAAATACTCATCAAAAAAGGAATAATCAATAATAGGACTATGCTCATCATTTTTAAATTGAGATAAAAAATATGCTACTACATTATCCTTAATTGGTATGTTCACAATGGTAATATCAAATTCATACAACAAAAGAAACCATCGAATTATCGTGCCTATTATAACATGTTTGTTCATCAAACACCTAATTGTTGCATGATCTATGTGGATGAATACTTGGTAACCTATAATATAGTGTCAAAATTTATTGATATCATAGATGATTATAAGAAATTCGTTCTCTATTACATTGTAGTTGATTTCATCTCCTTGAATATTCTTACTGAAAAATAGATTGCATAACTTAAAGATTCATCTTTTTGGCCAAGGACAACTCCTAAAGTGGTGTTGGATGCATTTGTGTGGATGTCAAAAAGCTTCTTTCAATTAGTCCCTCTTAGAATAAGAGTTATTATGAGAAGGTTTTTGAATTGTTGAAAGAAAGTTTGATAATCATTAGTCCATGTAAATTCAACATCCTTAGTAACCAATCCAAATAATGGGGTGGCAATTTTACTAAAGTCTTTGATGAATCATCTATAATAATCAACATGCCATAAAAATCTTGTAACATCTTTTTTCTTCTTTGGTGTGGGTAAATCCTTAATGATACTTTTCTTTGCTAGGTCAACTTGAATTCTAGTAAGAGATATTTGATGCCCCAATACAATCCCTTCAATCATAAGCATATAACACTTCTCATTGCTTAAAGACAATTGGTGGTCTTGGTAACATTGAATAACTTTCTCCAAGTTGGTAAGCATTTATTCAAATGTCTATGCATAGATAGTGAAATCATCCATGTAGATTTCAACATAGTCATGGAAGAGATCATCAAATATGCTTAAAACATCCTTTTGAAAAGTAGCTGGGACATTGCAAAGACCAAATGGCAAGATGACATAGGCATAGGTTATCCACAGGCAAGTAAAATTAGTTTTTTCTTGGTCTTTTGGAGCAATTTATATCTAGTTATAACCACTATAGTCATCTAGGAAGGAAAAATACTTTTTTTTTTACTAATGCATCCAACACTTGATCAATAAATGGAAGAAGAATGCGATCCTTTTTTATAGAAACTTTCAACTCTCGGTAGTCAACATGAATACACCATTTGCCCTCTTTCTTAGGGGCAATAATCAAGGGAGAGACCCACTAGATATCTGAAATAGGATAAACAAATCCTACATCCAAGAGTTTTACAACTTAGTTTTGATAATATCTTTAACTATAGGATTCATTCATCATTGGGGTTGGTGAATAGGTTTGCATTCTTCTTTAATGTAAATGTGATGCGTGCATAAATTTGGGGGTATTCCTCTCATGTCATGGTAACCCCAAGAAAATATTATTGTATGTTTTCTTAGTATTGTAAGTAACTAACTTTTTTGCTGGGGTGTTAAGGAGGTGATGATGTTGAGAGGTTTATTTGGTAGAATGTCTACTTACTTTGTTAAAGAAAGCATGGTTTCTACATTTGGTGTGCATTTCAACATGTTTGTTGCTACAGGATCATATCAATAGGTATTTTGCATGATACCAGTAAGGACAATGTCTTCTTCTTATACCTATAAAGCTAGACTTCTGTTAATTGTGCAGAGAGTTTGCAAGGAGATAGCTTCCATAAACTCATCAATCTAAGGTGTTGGGCCATCATTCTAGAAAGGATGGGTTGGTAGATAAAGATCTAGTTTTTTGATGTCATTTTTGTTGGAAATTAACATTTTTTATGACTTACAACCAATAAAAGCATTAGTGGTGGCCAACCATGGGTAGCCAAGGATGAGAGGATAACCTCCCAACTTGCGTTTTGGTTTTAGGACAATAAAATTTGCTAGATATCACTAGGATTCTATAGTGATAACTAGGTCCTCAACAATCCCCTCAAGCTTAACAATTGATTTGTTGGCCATCTAGAGGATGGTGGGTTTTGGACAAAGAGTTGTAAGTTTTAGTTGTTGCATGGTTTCCATGATCATCACATTAATAATAGTGCTCAAGTCAATTAAAGTATTGGAGATAGGTTGGTCATGGATGCTAACATTAACTAAGGGACTTTTAGGATCTGAATATTTAGGGAGAACTATATTTCCCAACATAATATCTGCTAGTTGACCAATAACTTGGACTATTTTAAGATATTTCTTCTTTATTTTTAGTTTTTTTAAACATATCTCTCTAATAACCTTATTATAGATAGGGGCATCCTTTATTTATTGAAAGAGTGAGATTTTTATGCACACATTCTTGAGTTGTCTTAAGATAGAGAATTTGGGCTTTGGTTCAGGATGTGATATGCTCAATGTCTCTAGAAAAAATGATTATTAGATTCTTTTTGATTTTCTAGTATACTTAGCTTAGGATTGGCCATGGGTGGCTATGTATTAGTATGGAGTGCAGTTGGTTCTTCAAAGTGTTATGTGATTATGGGTGAGGTGCGTTGTGGAAGAACACATCCTAAGTGAAGTTGGACTTGATTGATATCCAAGTTGTATGTTTGATATTGCATTATTTTGATAGATTGTCTTGGTTGAACCAACTTATTGGTAAGATTGGGGATGGGTTGGGTGGATAATTGAATGTCTCTAATAGGTTTTTGAGTGTTTAGAATTAAGGCATGTTGTTTTTGTGGTTATTGCATTTGCTGGGGAAACCCTTGATTACCTCTCCATTGTTGTTGCCATGGATTAGAGGGAAATAACCATTATTGGTTTTGGAATTGTTTAGGTTGAGGTTATTGTCCATTCTATTGCATCCATAACTAATTATAGGGTAACTATCAATTTTTTTAAGGCCAATTTTGGTTAGGTATATTCATATAAAAACCATATTAAGGATTATTTAAGAATTGATAATTTGCAAACATATAGTTTGATAGCATACCTGATATTTGCACCCATGATTTCCATTGAGGCATGAAAAAAACTCAATTCTCATCTTCTCTTATGGCATGTAGCTCCATTATTTTAGGATTATTCTCAGTTATGCTAGCTACTTGGACTTTTATAAAATGGCATGTGTAATCTACCTTATTTTTTATGCATTCAAGGCAATAAATGGCTAAGGCTTTTTCAGTTTCTTCTTGCTTTCTCCATGTATGTAATGTATCAAGCTAAGTAACTAGGTGACTAATAATATTCTACTTCATATCTTGGATTAGGTTATTAACTTCACTTGTAGACAGTCCTACTATAGATGTTGTAGGAAAGGTTTTAACCCTACTTTTGTTCATGGTTGATCTGGAGTAGTTTGTATATAGGACTATTAGTTCATTAAAGGATAGTGTAGAAATATCACCACTAGACATTAGATCTAGTGCCTCAAAACAATCATCTCTAATCCCTTTCAAGAATATCAACTTGATCGATTCTTTCTCCATTGTAGTTTGTTTATAATTTTGCAAGCTGAACAACAATCTTTCAATATATTCTTCTAATGACTCGTCATCAACTTGTATCATTTGGAATATGTCATCTCTCCTATAGTTTTTGATCCTATAGTAGTCTTGGTATTTCATCAAAAACTTCCCCTTCATTTCTTTCAAAGTAGAAATGACATCCTTTCCAAGTCCCATGAACCATTTAAGTGTTGCATCTTTAAGTGTTGCTAAAAACAATTTAAGTTTTTGAGCATCTTGATTATAATCATAGCTACGGTATAAGATGTCAAACTCAAAAATAAAAGTGTATGGATCCTTAGATGATTTTTCCCTAAAGATAGGGAGGGTAGAGTGAGGAATATTCTTCATGGGTGCATTTACACTAGGAGTAAGGATGGGAAATTCAAAAGTAATGGACTCATTGGTAGTGTTTTCTTCTTGAGGATCCTCCATGAATACTCTTTGTGTTGGTAGATTGGAAGTTGTTGTTACCCACAGCTCAAAGTTCCTATCAATTCTTTTATTTCTTAGATTGTAAAAGATTGAGACTCTATCTTTTTTCTTAATAATATATGGCTTCCTATATAATGGGGATAATGTATAGGTTGTAGAAGATTCAATTTGTGTCTTAATAAAGAGTCTTTCTAAATTGGAAGATTCTATTGGTCGAGTATTTCTTTTAGGAGCAAAAATAACCTTGAATGTCTCCTTATCAATAAATTTGGGTGATAAAGGGAAGTGAACTTCATATTTTTGAGTATGAGGTGATAAGGTGGGAATTCTCAAAGGTGGTACATGTGGGTCTCTTCCATGGGTATGAACCTCTTCAAAGTCTCCAACTTATGCTACCAATCCAACCAAAAATTATTCATTTTTTACCTTTTCTATTAACAACTATGAGTGATCTTTAGGAATTTCTTTGTGTTCCTGAGCTACTGTAGGATGAATTTTTAATCTTGCAACAATAGTTGATGATTCAATAAAAACTCTTCATATATAATCCCCTTCACTTTACATGTATGTCAACCACTTTTCTTTTTTCTTTTTTTTTATAAATTTTTTGCCCACTCTGCTTGCATAGGGTTAGTAATATGGGGGTTTTTGAAAATTTTCACTATCCTACTTGAAAAAAGGGAAATTTGAGCTATAAATCAAGAAATTTTTAATCTAAAAAATAGTAAGCTCTGGAAATAAAAATAATAAACATCTAGAAATAACTGCTATCAAGATTGAAGATTATAATAGTGTGATAGCGTTCTCTGACAATGACGCCAAAAATGATTAGCAGTTAATTCATAATCAGATATACTTATTTTAATCAAAATGAACAAGGAGTGTTACCATAGACTAGTATCTTTTAATTCATTTAAATGTTGACTCGAAGATGTAAACTTGATAGGATGATGTAACTATATGTGCACACTCAATCTTCTATTTTGACCTTTTGTTTATTGTAATTTAAGATGCTAAAGCCATGTAGTAAATGAAATGATGGAATTAAACATGAACATAATACTATGAATTAAATGTTACACTATTGTAAACTTCATTAAATAATTCTATGTAAGAATGTAAATCACATAATTTAGAAATAAAATACACAACACATAAAGAAACTAAATAACATGCTTAGTTATTTAATGGGTTGGATTTTTATTTCAAGCTTCTGAAGGTGACCCTTCCTCCTTTTGACTCCATCTTCAATCCTTCCTCTTACAACAATGAAATGGAATCATAATTGATTATTCATAGTGATCAAAATACAACAATGAATAGTTATAAGAAATTATAATAATAACTACTTGACAAAATGTACTTTTGATAGTTCTCTAATTGATATCTACTACTTCTCAACCCTGTATTTATCTATATATATACAACAGGGGAGATTATTTTATATAAACAAATATATATTTTAATCTAAGAAATATTGGACTTAAAATAATAAAAATTGGCTCCTTCTGTTAAAGTCACCATTCATGTGAACCCTACAATATTGCCTTAGGACAAACAAAGTTGTTTCATTCTTCAACCACATTCTTATTATACTCCCTAGAGGTTATAATCTTTTATGTAAGTCAATTGAAATGGGAATAAAATTCTATTTGTCCGTGGGTTTGGTCATGCAGTAGTTGCAAGATGTGTCTGTGTGATGAGATGCTTTTACTACAAGATGTTATGTGCTATATGCCTATTACTTCAAAATATCCTTAAAACACATTATAGAAAAAACATCCTATAGTAGAAGATAACTATTATATACATGATTTCAATACATAGTTCTAACTATTCAAAGAGTATAAGAGCATAATGCTATTTATAGGATTATGACTATTCGAGAATAGAAACTTTATGAGAAAGTAACTCAAAATCATGGTAAACAAGAAGGATGATCATGATAGATGAGGACAAAAACATGACATTTTTGAGGCTCAACAATGAGTTCTATAGGTAATTTCTCATTTATTTACTTAATTGATATTGTATACCATGTTATTGCTTCGTTAAATAATGTTTTTAAATTTAGAAATTAATGTTTGACTAAGAGTCATCTAGGATGATGACTAGCTTTAGGGGGGAAAGATATTACATTTTGAATCCTTATCAGAAAAACATGCCAAATTATCTATGAATATCTATAGTTGACAAATTTAGATTTGTCTATTTTTAACTAACCTATGAGATATATGTTGATATGTGATAACAAGATATTGCTTAGGTTACATGATCACCCTGTTATGAGTTATCTCTAAGTAAATGCTTACTTTATGATCATGCTAATTTGTTATTTTAACTATATATATATCATGATTGTTATCGTCTAACTAACTATTTTATTGTGAGGTTGATGCAAGATAATTCATGTCACAGAGTATACCAGAGGAAGAGCATCATTGGAGAGGGATGCATTTATCGAGATGTTAGAGGATGACAAAGAAACTAATTGGTACTCTATACAAACCACATTAGCTAACACTTGATTAGATGTGTAAATTAAATGGTTATCAAAGTATGTTTAATGTCATTTGCATTAGATAGTCATTTATACTTGGTTTGCTAGCTTAATATTATGGTTTATGGAATTGTCTTGCATGTGGCCATGAATATTTTGAGATTTACTTTATTAGACTAATTTGAGTTATTAGTCTATAATTTAATCATTAAACTACCAAGATAATTTGAAATGATAATTAATAGATATACTGATTATCATAAATTTGAGTAAAAGGAAATAAAATGAATTTCCATTAAGAAGAAAAGCGGTGAAACAAAAAGAAAAGAGAGAATTGCAAAAAAAGAAAAGCCATAAAAATAAAAGGAATTAAAAAGAAGAAAAAATATTAAATAATGAGAAAAATAAAAAGATAAAAAAAGATTAAATCAAAGAGGAATCTTTTAAAAGAAAGGACTACACTTCGTTATGAGAGAGTGCTTGAAATCAGAATGAAGGGGAACAACTTGGGAAAAAAGGGCATAACATATAGAGAAAAGTGGTAAGGACAAAAACTAATGGAAGAAATTCTAGGTACGAATGAGTATTTAACATTTAAGTGTCTATCTAGAATTGTTTATCTATTTTGTAATGGTGTAAAGAAATACATGATGTGAAACTCTATATAAATATTTAGTGAACAACTAGTAGATGTTTGGTGTCACTGCATTTAAACCATTATTGGGTAAAAAGAAAGGAGTAATTGGGGATTAAAAGGTGTATTATTAAATACTACTAAATCTCCCTGCTAAGAAAATGTGTCTTATTAGATATTGTTATATCCATATTTCTTAACAAAATCACTAACCTGTTAATTTTGTCCCAAGCCTAGGTAATGTTAATGAATTGATGTATATATTTGCTTGTATAAAAATAATGAACTATTTTGATATAGAAATTTTACAATATATCTGCCTGTATAAAAACAACAATCTATTTTAAAATAGATGGTTTTCCTGTAGAAAAATGACTTCTATATGATAATAATATTCAAATTTGGAGTTTTAGTTGGAAACAGCATGTAATTATCTCCAATTAGTGTAGTGATTGATTAAGAGTGCAACAATTTACTAAGAGGTGCATTGACTTTCAAAGGGTAGTGGGATTCATGTGGCTCAGGGTTTACGCTAGCTATGCAGGAGGCTAACTAAGATATCTACTAAAACTTTATTTTTTTTAAATGGAACATAGGCCCTTCAATAAGATACATGCCCATAGGTATTTTAAAATTATTATACAAGTTTTGGGTAGCACAAGTGTCTAGTTAATATTTGAACTTAAAACAAAAAATAATCCTATAGAGATTGGTCATTTTAATTTAGCTACTCGGCATTGTCATAACCATTCAACTTGGAGAGTAAAGAAATGGGCACCTTCATATTAACCACGAGATCAAGTATGTGAATATCCTTCCTTCTCTAAATTCTCCATCTAGAGTGGTTTATTTTCTTACTATCACATTTTCTAGAATGAATTGAGTTCATCCAATAAAATCTTTTCCCTCAAAATTATCTATTTTTCCTTGAATTAGCTATGCAAGTTTATTTAGACTCATTAAGCATGAATGTGAAATTAGGGAAGTAATAAATTTAATTAAAGTGAAAAAGGCCTAAAAATTTGGAAGATTAGTAGGTGAAGTTGGCATACTTATGAAGGAGAACAATTTCTAACACAAATCATAATAACTCCTTTGGGGGTCTTTTCATGTTTTGTTCTAGGAAAATTATGTTTGTGTCTAAACATATGTAGAAAAACCTTGACTGTAATATTATTTTCTAATGCCACAAATACCTAACTATCTCATAAGATTTGTCTTACATTGTAAATTATTGATACTTTGACTCACTCGAGAAAAACTCTATGAAAAATATTAAATATAAGAAGTTTTAATGCTGCATCCATAGGATCCACTTATGGTTACCATATATATATATATATATATATATATATATATCAAAATCATTTGATGTAGCTAATTTATAGTTGATATTGTACATACGCCACACTCTATTTACTAGGATCCATGACGGAGACCGTGTGTCATATCTGATGGTTACATTGTTATAAATGATCATGGTCGGTGGTACTAAGTTGACATATAAGATAATTCGATTTGTTCTAAAAATGTGTTTATAGTGACATATTAAGAATATATCATATTATGTGTTATAAACAAGTTACATATCTCAAAGAATAACTCTTAAAATATCTTTTATAAATTAATATACCGATATTATAAGTTAATATCATTTATTGTGGTATAGTAATATTATTGCCAGCTAAAGTCATATATATATATATATATATATATATATATATATATATATATATATATATATATATATATATTGTAATATCATGGATTACTACATGATGATACTCACTAAATATATTTCGTCTTTGTCATATGTGATATAGTAATATGCTTGGTTTAGTATCATAAGTTACATGTATATGCTATAATATTACTTCATATCATGAGTTTTCTATACTTCATATTCATAATATGTTAATATTACAATCATTCACTTCATGTATTGATCGAATTCTATCATATATGGAATAATTTTAATATGAATGAGTTTTATGCTACTAAAGTTGCATTGATCGAGTATTTAACCGATGATCATAAAGGCTAGTGATGTCATTTATAATATTGAACATACTTATACATCAACTTAAGCAGTTGTATGGAAATATTACATATATAGGTGTATCGAGTCATATACCTAAACTTGTAGTTTAATGGATGGTTAAAATGAGTCATAAGTGTCTAAGAATCCAAAACTATAGCCATATTAAATCGTCTTCTAGAAGACAGAATGAGGTGCTTAAATGAAGGTTATAACATGTTTATGAATTCTACTTAAATGACTAATTTACTGTCTATTATATGTATATTGCATTGAATACTTGAGTGTAATACATATTAGAATTTGTTAATATGTATAAATGCTTGGTTATATATGGCATGTTATAGTGCATTGTGATGCATGCTTACAAGTTATGCTATTTTAAATGCTAAGTATACAGTTTAAGTTAGGGTATACCTAGGTGGTATAATCCTATGTTTACATAATTATTATTATGTATGTGTGTCACTCAAGTCTTGAAAATTATAAGTTTGGATTATGTATTTGAGAACTTATGATATTATGGGATATCATAAGGAGTTACAGTATAAATGTATGTTATACCTGGATGGGACATACTGTAATTGCTATATACAGACTCATATTTACATTTGATTGATTATATATATGTATGCTTCACATTCTTATGAATAATATGGTTGTGATAGTTAAAAGGTCTTTACATACGCATGCATACAGCCTTGAGAGTTTAAAGAATGCTATAATAGTATATTATTGTGTTATGTGGGAATTGTGATTTGCTTCGTTATATTTATTTTCTTGAAAATAAGTTATGTTTCCATGTAGTTATGACCATTTTACTATGATTAATTTTGGAAAACTAGTAGTTAAGTCTTAGAATACTAGACTATGGTAGTATAAGTTATCATAAGGTGTAGTATGTTTGAAAACTAATTGTGATACTAAAAATCTGCAATTAAATATGTAATTACCTAGATGGTATAAACTGTAGTCATTATTTTTAGTATGGAATAGAAAATAAAGTAAAATTCATTCATATATTTGACAGAATAAATGTATGCTTCAATTACACCTATCATTAGCATGATTAATGATGTGTTGCTAGTAGGATGCAAATTAAATATATTGTGGTTGAATTATATTTGACCAATTTTCATTATTGATTCGGAGTAAGAAGTGAGATGGACTTCACTGGCTTACTAGTATCACAATGACAGATGAAGGTAGTCTGATCAAGTGGTGTGTATGAATTTGATTGATCTAGATTGTTATTATTTATAAATCTTTGGGCCAAAGTATGTTTAGTGAGATATTATCATTTCATGAGTATGATTTACATGTATGTGTGCTATCTTGTAATAGATCAAGTTTTCTATGATAAACTGCATGTTTAGTTTAATTTAAAAATTATACAGCACACACATACTCATTTGTCTCTCTAGATTCCTATACCGTCGGTATCTACTCATCCGTGAAAGAAGAGCCATTTCCTAATGGGATTAGTGCAGGGGATCATGGGTTAGTGGTTGGTGTGGAAAAGTGCTCAGATGATGCTCTCCCTTTTCATAGAAGTACTACTTATTGAGATGACACTTGAGATTGCCAAAGTTACTTGAGTTTGGAAACTATGCTCCGGAGAAACCATGTATCTTATAGGTACATTGTATTCTACCATATTTATAATTGAAAAATGTCATGAAGAGTTGTAATTACTTGATATTGTATATTGATAAGAATGTTGTAGACTTATTTTAGTTGTAGCTGAGTTACTGTGATTACATTCTATGTTTGCATTATGACGTGAACTCTCATGATATTAGAGATCAGCAATATGTGATGTCATATGCTTGTTTGCTTTTATCACACGTTGAGTATTTCATATGAACCTTGTAGATTCTCATGGTGTAATCTATATTTGGTATATATATTTAATTAAAAAAAATCATGTTTTTCTAGTTGGACTCTAGTGGGTTGTTATAGTTTTTAAAGTTTTAAAGTTTTATCTTGAATATAGATTTAGATCTTAGTTTTGTTTTAACGATCACAATTGATGGTTTTTTCTTATCATTGATAGTAATTATAGTTTACTTACTGAATATTTAGGCATTAAAGCCCTTAATTTTTTTTAAAAATATTTTTCAGTATAAGGTCTTTGTCTCTTCTAGAGATTCGATTCATTTCCCCAACTTGCAAAGAAAATACAAACCTTTTGCTTCCAATATGCTTTATATATTTTCACATCTAAGTGCTCATGCCATATGTTATGATATATGAACTTGGCTTGTAACCTCCATTTTCTTGGTAGAAAGATTGGCGATGGAATTGTGACAGTTATTTTAAGAATTACTCATGCCATATGTTATGATATATGAACTTGGCTTGTAACTTCCATTTTCCTAGTAGAAAGATTGGCGATGGAATTGTGACAATTCTTTTAAGAATTACTCTTTGGGATTGTTATATCAGATTATGAAATTTTTTTCATTGGCTCTTAACAAGTTGAAAATTCATTGGAATTTAAATTCTTTTCCTTGAACATGGTTTTCCTACCTCAATTGGATATGGAATTCCAAGTTTGAGCCCAAGCTTGCTTATTTTATTTGGTGTCTCATCTACTAAGGTCTACCGCTAGGGAAAATACTCAATTACATTTGGGTTTTGAATCTCAAACACCTTGTGTGTTCTAGACTTGAGACATTGAAGTTGTGAAGCTTGGCAATAGATTGTGGTGCCTTACCTGGAGACCCCTGTTTTGAGAACCATGAAAGCCCCTTTCGAGGTTATTGTTGTGTTATGGACCTCTGTATCTTTCTATCTTTTTATGAATAAAATGCATTGTGAAACTCCATATGTTGAGAATAAATTTATATATAGTAAAATGCATGTGTATGAATACATATTATAATGAATGGTTATATGCTCTTATGTTTTTTATTAGTATAATGATGAGATGGAATTTAGATTGTATAGTTGAAATATTAATTCAATTATGGACTATGATTTATTTATTAATATCACTATTATTAAAATTATAAATCTATCCTTGTCATATTACATAAGTATTATGATGTATCTGGTTTTTATCAACATTGATTAAAAAAATGGAAATATAAAAATTATAACTATTACTTATTTCCATATCAAATGTGGCCTCACTAATTCCAAATTTAAATATATTAAAAAAAAAAAAAAAGAAAAAAGAAAAAGAAAAGCAACATTACATGAAAAGGATCTTCAATCAATTTCATTGATCAATTACCATTTGAATGAACCAAAACACAAAGTGATGGCCATAGTAAAAAGTTAGTTATTTAATAAAAAAGAGCCCAAAAATCTTGGGAGAATACTATAGAATCCTTTCATTCCTTGTGATAGTCAAGGAAAGGGAAACAAAAAGAAAATCCCCCTCCAAAAATTCTATTTCTATTTATATTTATTATTAAGAAAAGAGGAAAATTAAATGAAATACTCAGTTTTGGTTTACCGAATGGATGGAAAAGGAGGAAGGATATGGCTAAACTTAACATTTATGAATTTTATATTGTCACTTTATTTATTCTTGAATGGTAGCATTTATGCCCCTTTTATTTTTGATGAAGGATGTGGCTTTATGGTCTGTGATCTTATTTTAATTATGGTAATTTCTCTTACCAGATATTTGTATGTTAGACAATGGTTATATTGTCTTATCTAATTTTATATTGTTCTTTTCTTTGCATTTTATTTTCTATCTTTTGTGATTTTTTTGGGTGAGTTATAAGAAGAAGAAGAATAGATGTTTCTATCTAAATGTACGTTTGCATCTGTCGAAACCATTTTCTAACTATGTAGTATAGAGGTCTCCACCATAACATTGAGAGAGGTGGATAAATATTAAGTTGGTGCTTTGAAGGTTTATTGACTCCTATGGAGACTAAATGTTTCCACCACCCATGCAAGTTTATTTGATGTTTGCATGTGGTTACATGTCTTGACATCGTTTGGATTTTTCATGCCTGTGGGTATGAAATTCTTTAAATTTTGAATGTTATATCGTGGCTTGATGTTGTTTATGAATCTACCTCTACTGATTAATTTTATTTAATAATCATTCATGGGTTCTATTTAATATTACTCATTGTGATTTTCACCTCGAGCCTATTATTGGTTATGTATAGCCCTGTGTGTGACCCTTCCTTATTCAATGCATTGTTTATAGATGAATCAGAATAATTTAAAAGCCCAAAAAGTGAGTTAACATTTAGGAACAAAAATAATGTGTTGCATTCACTAGGTTATATAGTAGTAAATTCAGGGAGCAATCATAAGATTTCTCATTTCTCCTTTATGAACAATGTGCACTCGTCAAGAGGGTGGCAGGGTAGAATATGGTACCAAATCATCTCCAAATCGCATGTCCATTCTACTCATACAAGGATTAACAAATAAGAAAACAAGCCTCTATTATTATGGTGCATGTGTTTTGACTTCTATTTTAATTTCAATTCATATATAAGAAAAAAACTTAATGCCTAAATAATTGTTTATTTAATAGTTATATAATTATATTTTGGTGTTGATTGATGTATGATGCTAATTTAATTGATTTATTTTATATAATATTAAATAGTTAAAATAAAATAATAATAACTTATCATCAAAAAGTATTATAAGTTATAAGGATTGTTGTTAATACCACTTCTCTTTCATGAAGGATATATGCATACATAAGATAGTGTTACAATTAAATCACTTGATTTCTAGTGATAGTTTTATTCTCAAATTATGTTATTCTATGTTGAATATAATGGATTCCCTATCCTTATAAAAGTGACTCTGGTAACTATCCTCATAAGCTACATTAATAAATGATTTTCTCCCTTTATCAAACTAGGCACTTAGTGTTTTCATGCCTTCATGATCACCTTTGAACCCATAAACCTAGACATTTTTTTATTTTATATTGGTTATAATGTAAAACATTTTATCCATCAAGGATAATGTCATTTTTAACTTCCTATCTTTATCGTAATTTTAATTATGCAAAGTACCTGATTTTTTCTCTTTGGCCAAGACTATTTCTTGATTCTATGGCTAGAAGAATGAGGTTGTGCCACATAGCACATACCATGTTGCTTGGGCTCATGGAGTGACCAATTAATCCCATTAGTGGTGATTATATTTTAGGTTCTTGAATGCATGGATTTCTAAATTTTGTTTAACCATGCAAACCCATGATCTCTTGTAAATTCACTTGCATGTGAATATAGTTCTAGTTTTGGTCATTAAGAATTAACTTTTTATAAACATAATGTGGTTGACTTGTTAATATGAGACTCAAGACTTAGGATTATTTTTATTAGTCTATTTCAAGAGATCCCTTTTCCCTTTCATGATCATGCCACATGATGACCAATTCAATAACATAAATTGATTGCAGTCATGGAGAATGTTTCATGAGTCTAGCTCACCCCATGAACCTGAAAGACCATGATGGTAACATGTGGCACCATCTCAATGGTTGAGATTTAGCCTCAATCCTTGAATAATTTATGTCGAGGTCACATGAATAGACCCAAGACTATTTCTAAACTAGTTTATTGAGAAAATGACCTCTTTTGGGCTTAGTCATGGGTTCCATTAACACATATATTATAATAAATACCATTTGACCATATACTTGGGACTTAGGTCTTTTAGTAACTTTGAACCCCCTTCTATGATATTACCATGTGGAAAAGATCTAATGACTCAGAACTATGTGAAGGCTATATGGATTTGTGCCACTTTGGGGGTCTGCAAGCCCATGATTTGACCATGTGTCACTCGTTAATCAATCACACATAGTAGCCTCATCAACATAGCCAAGTGATCCCATTGTCATTTCATGACCCCATGTCTATATGATAGTGGCACATAACAATTTTGATCACATCTCAAATAATTCTATGCCATGTTAATAATAATGTGGACCCATGGAAAACATAAATGACATTCTAACAAATTTGGGGCCCACTTAAGATCGAACCCATGAGAATATAGGTTGCGATTAAATTTATTTGAAGTCTATAAAAGATTGTGTTCATGAGCATGTGTTACACATTGTGCACACAAATGGTTTACCCATACATAAAGGTGTATTGAGTCTATTGACTTGGCTACCATGTGGAAATAAGGTAAGACCCATGAGATCTGCTTTCTCGAACATAACACAATTTCTTTTATGAAAATTATGTGGATTCTATGGGATTCGGTAGACTCTGTGTACCCTATGAATTTGAGATATAAGGAAATGGTTATTAATATATATCAACATTAAAAACAATAATTAAGTATAACTTTGATTAAAAGAGTTTATATGTTATTATAATCAGAGACCTTAGTTAAACTTTCAAATTTGCACCTAATGTTTATAGATGCTCCTTAGGTTTTCAAACATTCTAAATTCGAGGGTGAGGTCCTTTTATACTCTATAAAACCTAAGTGAAGCTACACCCATGAGATCCTAATCATAATCCTAGGATCATAATCTAGCATGTACTCAAAAAATCAATCTACAACTAAACTCTTCATATTAATCCATTTGGATTAATCATGGAGAAATTCATGTGACAATTTGGCATTAGAGCGAGGCATATTGGTGTGTGTGGTGTAACTAGGATGCCTTTCATATTTCCATTTAATTTGTTCAAAAAAAAAATTGTAGCTAGTTCTGGAGTAGACCTTCAAGGTGATACATAATAGTTTATTTTAGCATTTCTACCTAAAGCCCATCAATTAGATGGCCATTTTAAGGATCATTTTTAGTGGCTAACATATATAACATTTCTTTGTATTTTTTTCATACCTATTATTCTTTTTCAACTTTTGAAATCTAGGAATGCTGCCATTTCTAATAATGAGACATTTTTAGAGAATTTTTCAATTAATGATAAAGTTGTTATCTATTATACTTGTTTATAGATCTAGGCATAAGAAAAAAAGTTTGTCCTTTTGTTTCAAAATCTTCATGAGTTCCTTAATCATTGAGAGAGTGCACCATGCACCATGAGTAAAGTCCCTATAGAATTTCCATTGCAAGGATCCCCTCCACTAATGCTTAAATGACAATGGAGCTGCTCATGAAACCACTTATCCTTTCCTCCTTGGTGGGGTTTGTAGTCCTCAATTATGTGGCAAATATTTCAATGGGTCATCCCATTGGTCTTATCCACTGTAGGGTGGTAATAAGATTGGTAATATGATGGTTAGGAGGTGGTGGGGAATTATGGTGCCTTTAGATCCTCCAATGAATGTTGAGGATGGGTGGATTATTTTGGATTCCCATTTGAGAGAGCTTTATCATTAAGTTGTTCTTCCTCTTAATGATGATGAAATTTATTCTGGAGTTGTTGTATGTGCATAATTTTTACTTGGTTTAATGTTTTGATATATTTTTTTGATAGTCTTACTCTTTGATCATGTATTGCCACTGTTGTACTTTGTAATTTTTTTTGTATTTTTTACTAATATGAAATTCAAATCGTAAATACTAATTGACTATATTTTATTGTAACCATATATATACTCTACCTTAATTTTTTGATTAATTAATATATCAATACATTTTAATATAAAAATTTAGAATATTAACAAATTTATTATAAATATTTGAATCCAAAATATTAACTATGAACAATGAAATAAAAACAATTGAGAGATATGCTTTAACATATTATAATCCTTTTAATAATAAAAGTTATTTATTATTAAATATTTTAATTTAAAAAAATAAATAAAAAATAAATAACATGGTTCATTTGTTTAAGGTGTACCTAAATTTAATGGTAAGACCTTAATTTAGTGTTTTAATATAAATTTATATTAAAAAATTCAAATATATTTCACTATAATTAATTCCTTCATAACATCTTTAACATTTAGAAATAATCCTAACTTAATAATAAGTTTGCCATTTAATTAGTAAACATTCTTAAATGTGCAAAGCTTATTTGCTTCTATACCATTGTTAATAATTATTGCATGTACATACGTTGTTAGTTTTAAAGAGAATTATTAATTTTTTTAAGAAGCTTTTAATTTGCCTAAATTTGAGATCACTTCATTAGATATAGATATTAAAATATTTAAGTTCTTATCATGATATTTTTAAGTTTAAGTTGTATCAGTGATTGTGTTAAAGTATATTCACAATTAATTTATGTATTTCAATGAGTATTATTTGTTATTAATTTATTATTGGTAGTAAATAGGGTTAAAAAATTGTATAGTGTAATTGATGGATATGTGTATGATTCACATTATTTTATTTTTTTGTATGTATTTGGTACTTGAAATCATGTCAAGAGTCTTCAGAATATGAATAATATTTTTTTTGTTTGTAGCAAAAAGTTAGAATATGAAGAAACAACACCTTGTAACAGCTCTATCTAGCACTTGGTTGTGTTGTTTAAAAGTTTTGATGTGATAGAGATTAATATAAAATTATGCAATAGTTTTTCTCGAATGTCTTTTATCATTATTTTGCGAGTAGTGAATATTTGTTTGTCTAGATCTATTTAATCATGTAGAATAACATTATATGTTTTGTATCTATTAATATTGCATTCTCTTGTATAAATACACCATATTTAACTAAAGAATAGTTTTATTCAATCTGCAACTATGTTTGCATTATAATTATGTTCCTACTTCACACAACTATCCCTATATTAGCATGTTCTAATGAGTTTTTTTATAAACCTCTGCTAACAATGGCGCAATGAGCGTGGAACATTAAAACATGCTATGATAGCTACTAGGATAGAGAGATTTAGAGAGATGGCTAGATGAAAGAATCCATAAATTCATAGAAGAAGAGGTGAAGAGGATAGGATGCACTACAAATAAGTTATTCAAGAGAATATGCATGATGAAATATATAAAATCTTTTGGTGTAAATTTCTTGGATTACTAGTTGTGTGATTATCAAGACTAGAATACTACTACATTTAGCTAAGAGAGACATAAATATTAAATTGGATAGAGAATAAATTAGATACCTTATGAGATTTGGAGACTGACTGGACTGGTATGATAGATCACTGGGTAAAAATTACCATGGACAAATATATTACATAATTTATTGTATAAGGATATCTAGATTTTAAAGATGCATAAAACCTATTTTTGGGAGGCATTCAAGGAAAGTTTCTTCAATGATTACCTACTATTATAAATATGTTGTCTATTTAAAAGTCCATAGTTCCTAGCCCTACCAACATGGAGTAGTCATTTTGAGAGTTAATTGGGTACACATAATGTAAGAACGAATGATGAAGATTTGAATGAAAGAACTTGAACCTGAACATAGAATATAGAAGACACAGAGAAATAGAATGAGAATAAAATTATGGGATTGGAAAGAGAATTGTGACATTAGATAAGGTGGAATAAATAAAATAAATGAAATGTACTTGTAAATAGGAGCAGGATTAGAATAGAGGATATAAAAGAAAGGGGAGCCCAAAGAGAGGTTACACAATTTTAAAAATTTGGAGAATTTAGAGATTATATAGAGTGAGGAATGAAAGGGCCTAAGAGAGAAGAGGACAAATATTAGGATATAGAGTATATGGAGTAGAGTGAGGAGAAGGATAAAATAAGAGAAGCAACAAAGCAATTAGAAGATAGTGGCAGATCATAGTTACTAGGGAGGATATTGTTTGGACTAGGGAAAGAACACTATTTGGAGTAAGTTATGCTAAATCATATGATTATCTCATGTTCAATGTCATAAAAAGAAGTTGAAGACACATATCATTCATTTTTTGAGTATGCATCCCTCAAGCCCATTTTATCATAAAAAGGGATAAATCAAAGTACAAAGGTTGGGACAATTGGTAATTGGTTTGATTTGTTTATAGATAACTTTGGTGAAATTAGCATAGAGACTGAGAAAATAATATACAAGAAGTTAGAAGAATATGGGTTTTATTTCACAATAATTTTTAAGACACAAACAAAGACTAGTTCATAAAAGCCAATAGTAGTTACAAGTACACCAAACATGTTTTTGATCACATGAGTCTTCATTTATTTAACACCATATGATGGGTATTATGACCTTGAGAAGTATTTGTTAACATGTGACATGAAATGGTAGGTTAAGGGAGTGACCACTAATGACGTGAAAAAGTGTGGGATCATCAGGGCCTTAACAAGCCAAGATATAGAATTCATATACAAAAGTGATGTGATGTAGATCCCAAAAACATACTCTACATAATCCAATCCTAATACCTACAATTTCACTAAAGCATTCAATCTTGATTACTGTTAATGTGTTAGTCAACTTTTGACATGGTTCTTTAACTCTTTCCTCATGTCATAATTCAAGGTTATCTTGACTATCTTCTGTGTTCCAATGCATTGATCATGTTTCTTAGGGTCTCATTGACCTCTCAATCCTTTATCAAATTATTTTCTCAGCATTTCCCTTATCCATTGATTCCTATCCTATTTCTTTAAGTGTATAGTAACCATTTTTGGTTGAATTTATTTACTGTACTAATGTGTATGGACTCCAAATGGGAAAAAAATGAGTGATTGAGACACCCTATTGCATCCTCCTTCCCTATATCAAGTTTAAATCCTTACTCCTTCCTTTAGACCCTTTTTTAACTCACTAATCAGTCCCTATTTAGGCCTTTTAGGCCACTGTCTACTCTTTTTACACATAGTCAATTGTGGAAGTACATATACATACCCTATTAGTCTAAAAATTTCAAAATGATTTAGTACATCCTACCCCCTAACTAATAAAAAAGTTTTAAATTTTTTTACTGGACGAATCTGTAAATATACAAGGATTTACTTTGAAACCCTATGAGCAGGGTTAACACTATCTGTATATGCAAAGAGGGATAATTCTTGATTTAGAAGACCCTAGAATGGTTTCAAAGACAACTAAAAGATTATTTAAGTTTGTTTTTACCTTGCACCACTTATCAAATCAAATATACATCAAATTCATGCATATGCTCCCATTTTTAAACAAGTTCTCAGTCTATCAATGGATTCACAGTCACTAGAACAGGGTCTACAAGTTTTCTATTTAGGGTTTTTTTAATCTTCACAAGATTATATTCAGTTTGAATAGATTTATATAGATTCCTAATGTGTCAAATGACCTCCTAAAACCAACATTCACATCTATAAACTAATCCATACCATATTTTCATTCAAAATTTTATATCACTGTGAGTTGATCATAATCCAACACCAAATACAGAGGGTTCTAAGTCTTGTTACCAAAATACCTCTTCAAAATAGATTGTAACCTTGTAAAATGCTTGAGTACATCCATGAACACCATTTACAAATAATATTGGTCTCTAAACAATATTTCTCATTCTTAATCACAGATTACGTGTCATTTCTCTCACATAGTAAACTAGGTATCTTTGTTCAGCTTGCCACTCAAAGCACTAAAAATAAATATGGAAATCAATTTAGAAATCACTTGAAACAATAAGGAAATTGAACTGTCACTTACCAAAACACAATGTTCTTATCAATCATTCTTAAATAAATTCTTTACAATCTACTTGTACCTCCTTCTAGTTCACAAACACATAAATGCACAAAAATGTAGGGTAAAAGATTTAGTCATGTATATCCTTATCCTTAGTTTTGAGAGAAAATTCTTAATATATTAAGATTTTTAAATACTTATTGGACTCAAAAAGTCCATCACCATTGTATTCAAATGAAGCTTTTGTTCATACAAATTGATTCACAGTCATACAATGGGTTTTTGGCAGACCTTCTCCATTTCTTTATCTTGTCTACCCTATTTTCTCCATATCCTTCTACTTTGAATCACCAAAACATATATATACTTTTTTATATATGATCTAGACTTTAAAAACATAACTAGTAACCATTTCTTGATCAATAATTTCTTCAATGCCCTCAAGACCCACGTAGGGTGGTGGACTGCCACCTCACATCTTACTTTTCATATGCATTCAAAACCAAATTAGGACATTTAAAAAGACCTTATAGGTCTATTACAAAATTATTCAATAATGACATAGCATTAACATCTGCTTAGGCCACCTAAACACACTCTTAATCCCTCATTATAAATTTGGAAATTCAAATTAGATAAAAAGGTAAGAAAATTTGTTTTGAACTCTAACTCAAATTTCACTTACAACCATGACTCCAAGACACATCCAAGATCACTTTTGAGCATTCCTAAGATGCCCATGCATCATACTCTGAAAGAGAGAAAAGAAATTGACCCCACATTCTTCTTCATTTAGGTTCTCATAAAAATGTGTGTGCTCTTTGCTACCACACCTATGCCTCTGCTTCCTCATCCATGTGATCCTTTACTCTTATTGCTGCTACTCCTTATATTATTTTTTGTACCTACAATCATTATTATTTATTTTCTTTCTTTCATGATCATCTTCAATCTTCATGGCATTTAGAATGAATTGCCATTCTCTTTATATTGCCTTCTCTAGCATTGTTATTTCTACCTCTTTATCAACATATTTGATCTACATCATACTCTCTTCCTTTTTTGACCATTCCAAGGTCTCTTGCTTATTCATAATTTTGCTATCAACATCCTCTATCCTGATGTCCTCCATTATAGTTGTTCCTTCTTTAGTTATCCAATCATCAAACTCATCACCTTACATCTTCATTTCATGGACTATTATTTTAGTCTCATTTTCTTTTACCTATTATTATCTTTCCTCAAGCACTTCATGTGCTTATTTATTCTTAGCTAATCTGATGAACTCTTCAAACAATCCTATTGTGTCTTTATACAACACATCATCTTCCTCTTCTAAATACTCATCAAAGATTATATGCACTTCATTAGCCATTGGGCCTTTATCTTCTTTATCACCTATTTTTTGCTTTTCTTCATTCCACTCTTATCCATCAAGTAGTTCACCATATTGAGGGTAAAAAAACACTTCATCTTCAGTTGCATATTCACTCTTCCATGCATCATCTTCTTCTTCCCAATCATGCACTTTACTTTCCATTTATTTACCTGAATTGAACCATGACAAATCAATATTAGATTGAAAATTTTGAGGCTCAATTTCTTCTCTCTGTTCTTCCATGGCAAGTTATGTTTCCATCTTCTTCAACTACCTCTCCAAATGTTCCATCATTTTCTGGTTTGCTTTCTCTTGCATTATTTCCATAAAGTTTCACTTGGCTCTTTTCTTGATCTTGAGTCCATGTTGCAAACTATACACATTCCACATCCGCAACAACTCTCTTTCCATCCTTGCTAATGCATCTTTCATTTCCTTTATCTTTTTATCCATCTTCCTCTCACTATGGCTTTCATATTTATCCCTATCTCTCACTTTTATTTTTATCTCTCCTTTCATTTTCATCTTTAGTACCTCACTTGGGTGCATTATTCTCTTTTGGCCTCACTTGGACCACCTTATTTTGGTTCACAATTAGAACCCCTCTCATTCTTTATTTTAGAACTCACTAGGGCTTTTCCACTACTTGTCCTTCACACTTGGACTGCCTTCTCTTTCCTAAGCTATATTTATGAGCTTCTTTCTCACTTGAGCTTATTAATATCTCTCTTAATTTAGGGATGCCACCACACTATTCATTGTTTTCTCTCTTCACCTATCAAAAACCATCAAAAATGTATTAAAACCAAAAAATAAACCAAAAATACATCATACCTTATCTTTATTTGTCTTCTTTCTTTGTATTTCCATAAGACTCCATGCAACCTACTTCCTTGCTTGCTTACTATAAATTCTTAATTAATATGCAACATGTATTAATTACCAAATTTAGACCTGTAACACCTATTATCAAATCATCTAGATGGATTTGATAAAAAATGATGCAAATCCCAAAAACATACTTTGCACAATCCAATCCTAATACATGCAATTTCACTGAAGCATTCAATCTTGATTACTCTTAATGTCTTAGTCAAATTTTGAATATATTCTTTAACTCTTTCCTCATATCATAATTCAAGGTTATTTTGAATATATTCTGTGTTCCAATTCATTGATGATGTTTCTTAGGGTCTTATTGACCTCTCAATCCTTTATCAAATTCTTTTCTCAGCATTTCCCTTATCCATTTAACTCCTACCCTATTTTTTAAAGTGTCTAGTAGCCCCTTTTTGGTTGAATTTATTTACTGTACTAATGTGTATGGACTTTAAATAGGAATAAAATTAGTGATTAAGACACACTCTTTCATCCTCCTTCATTATATCAAGTTTCAATACTTCTTCCTTCCTTTAGACCCTTTTTAAACTCACTATGTAGTCCCTGTTTAGGCTTTTTAGGCCACTGTATACTCTTTTTCCACACAATCAATTATGGAGGTACAGATACATACCCTATTAGTATAAACTTTTCAAAATTATTTAGTACACCCTATCCCCTAACCAATAACAAAGTTTTGGCTTGTTTCACATGAGGAATCTATAGATATACAAGGATTTACTTTGAAACCCTAGGAGCAGGGTTAACATTATTTGTAGGTACTGAGAGGGATAAATCTTGATTTAGAAGACCCTTGAATGGATTCAAATACCTATAAAATATTATTTATGTTTGTTTTGACCTTTTACCCCTTATTAAATAAAATATACATCACCTTCATGCCTCTGCTCCCATTTTCAAACAAGTTCTCAGCGTTTTTATGCATTCACAATCCCCAGAACAAGGTCTACAAGTTTGCTATTCAAGGTTTTTTAATCTTCATAAGAATATTATATTAAATTTTCATAGATTTGTATAGATTAATAATTTGTCAAATGACCTCCTAAAACCAACATTCACATCTGTAAACTACTTCATACCATATTTGCATTTAATATTTTATATCACTGCGAGTTGATCATAGTCCAACACCAAATACATAGGGTTCTAAGTCTTGTTACCAAAATACCTCTTAAAAATAGATTCTAACCTTGTAAAATGCTTTATTACATTTAAGAACACCATTTACAAATCATATTGGTCTCTAAATAGTCTTTCTCATTCTTAAACATAGATTGCAAGTAATTTCTCTCACATAGTAAACTAGGTATCTTTGTTCAGCTTGCCACTCAAAGCATTATAACTAAATATGGAACTCAATTTATAAATAACTTGAAACAACAAGGAAATTGAAATATCACTTCCTAAAACATAGTTTTCTTCTCAATCATTCTTAAACAAATTCTTTACAATCTACTTGTACCTCCTTCTAGTTCACAAACACATAAAATAAATTTAGTCATGTATATCCTTATCCTTAGTTCTGAGATCAATTTATTAATAAATTAAGATTTTAAAATACTTATTAGACTCAATAATTCCATCACCATTGTATTCAAATGAAGCTTTTGTTCATACACTTTGATTCACAGTCATACATTGGTTTTTTGGCAGACCTTCTCTCTTTCTTTATCTTGTCTACCCTATTTTCTCCATATCCTTCTACTTTAAATCACCAAAACCTCTATATCCTTTTTTATATATGATCTAGACTCTAAAAAAATAACTAGTAACTATTTCTTGATCAAAAATTTCTTTAACACCCTCAAGACCCATGTAGGGTGGTGGATTGCCACCTCACACCTTACTTGTCATATGCATTCAAAACCAACTTAGGAACTTAAAAAATACCTTATATGTCTATTAAAACATTATTCAATAATGACATAACATTAACATCTACTTATGACACCCAAACATAATCTTAATCCCTTATTACAAATTTGTAAATTCAAATTAGAGAAAAACATAGGAAAACCAGTTTTAAACTCTAAATCAAATTTTGCTCACAACCATGACTCCAAGACACATCTAAGATTACTTTTGAGCATTCCTAAAATGCCCCTTCATCATATTCTTAAGGAGAGAAAAGAACTTGACCCCCACATTCTTCTTCATTTAGATTCTCATACAAATGTGTGTGCTATTTGCTGCCACACGTATGCCTCTACTTCCTCATCCATGTGATACTTTGCTCTTGCTAATATTGCTCCTTATACTATTGTTTGTACCTATAACCACTCTTCTTATTTTTCTTTCTTTCATGATCCTCTTCAATCTTCATGGAATTTAGGATGAATTGTAATTCTCTTTATATTGCCTTCTCTAATATTGTTATTTTTGCCTCTTCATCAACATATTTGATCCACATCATACTCTCTTCCTATTTTGACCATTCCAAGGTCTCTTTCTTGTTCATAATTTTGTTATCAACATCCTTTGTCTTGTTTTCCTCCATTATAGTTGTTCCTTCTTTGACTATCCAATCATCCAACTCATCACCTTGCATCTTCATTTCATGGACTATTATTTTAGTCTCATCTTCCTTTACCTATTTTTCTCTTTCTTCAAGCACTTCATGTCCTTCTTGCTTCTTAGATGAACCAATGAACTCTTCAAATAATCCTATTATGTCTTTATACAACACATCATCTTCCTCTTCTAAATACTCATCAAAGATTATATGCACTTCATTACCTATTGTGCCTTTATCTTCTTTATCACCTATTGTTTGCTTTTCTTCTTTCCACTCTTCTCCATCAAGTAGTTCACCATCTTGAGGGTAACAAAATACCTCATCTTCAATTTCATCTTCACTCTTCCATGCATCATCTTCTTTTTCCCAATCATGTACTTTACTTTCCACTTATTTACTTGCATTCAACCATGACAAATCAATGTTAGATTGAAAATTTTGAGGCATAATTGCCTCTCTTTGTTATTTCATGGCAAGTTGTGTTGCCATATTCTTCATATACCTCTCCAAATGTTCCATCACTTGTTGGTTTGATTTATTTTGCATTCTTTCCATAAAGTTTCACTCAACTCTTTTCTTGATCTTGAGTCCATGTTATAAACTATACACATTCCACATGAGTAAAAACTCTCTTTCCTTCTTTTCTAATGCATCCTTTATTTCCTTTATCTCTTTCTCCATTTCCTCTCATGATGGATCTCATATTTAACTCCATCTCTTACTTTTCTTTCTACCACCCCTTTCATCTTCATCTTGAGTACCTCACTTGGGTACATTCTTCTCTATTTATCCTCACTTGGAACCCATCTCACTCTTTATCTCAAAACTAACTAAGGCTTTTCCACTACTTTTCCTTCACACTTGGACTGCCTTCTCTTTCTTGAGCTCTATTTATAAGCTTCTCTCTAACTTGACCTTGTTAATAGCTCTCTTAATTGAAGGTTGCCACCACACTATTCACTATTTTCTTTCCTCACTTGTCACAAACCATCAACAATGTATTCAAACCAAAAAATTAACCATAAATAAATCATATCTTCTCTTTATCTACCTTCTTACTCTATCTTTCCACAAGACTCCATGCAACTTGCTTTCTTTCTTGCTTACCTACAAAGTCTTAATCAATGTGCAACATGCATTAATTACTAAATCCATACCTGTATATACCTAATCCCAGAATATATAGATGGATCTAATACCATATGATGCATATCCCAACAATATACTCTACACAATCCAATCTTAATACCTATAATTTCACTGAAGCATTTAATCTTGATTACTCTTAATATGTTAGTCAATGTTGACCCTTAAACTTTGAATAAGTATTATTATATTTTTGGCATATGATGTAGAAGGACCATTGTATATTTTGATGCAAGTACCAATATGGCATGGGAGGACCATGGCACATAGCTGATAAGAATGGAAAGTGATGGGCATAGATGGAAAATGGCACAGGAGACCCAACGTGAGAGGACCTTGTGAAGAGCGAACATGTCATGAGGGACCCAAGAAAAAAGGACTCAAAATAGAAGTGAAAGACTAGGGGATCATGTGGGAAGTGGAGAATGATGGATGTAGGAGTAGTTAGAATAATAACTCAAATGGGACACTTTGATCTTATTGATCAGAGGTTCTTGTACCAGCCCATGAAGAATGGAACACTTAGCTGCCATGATATAGCATAGAATGAGGATATAGGTGTGTAAAGACCTAAGTCTATAGGAATAATTAATTATAAGATCCATGACTCTCAGATTATTAGGAGTTTGTGTGCCATTTGTTTATGAAAATTATAATTATGACACTTGGTCAGTGCAAAAAAAGTACAAAAATACATGTTATAATCATTTTCATGATGGTCCTTTGGAGAATAGAGATAGCATTATTGTCTTATAAATTAGTAAGTAATTAATAAGAAATCAATGTTTACCATATTATGTTATGAGTGATGAAATATTATAAGTGTTGGATGATGGATATGGGTTATGTCTAAGTCATGGATAACTTTTTTGTTTATTACTATTGTTAAATAGTAATTGTGATCCTAGTTATTTTGATAGTTAAATCTGGGACAATAAGGATAACAGTAGTATATTTATGGTGTTGAATAAAATTTTAAAAATTATGTTACAAAATATGAACATACATATAACATTGTGCTACAAATCCTTTGAGAATCAGTGTTTCACTACGTGCTTCAGGTGAGCATGTGAGACTACCTCTCTTGTGATAGGGCCAACGTGCTAGCTTATTGGGGAGAAGCTTTAACACTAAAGTAGAACTAACTAAAATAACCCAAGATTTTGGTTCCATTACCAATACCCAAAGAAATTATATTATAATCATGGGTAAGTGTTTGAGCACATCACGTTAGAGAATATTGAATAATGGGTTACCAATGTTGAAGACAACTTTGTGGTCCTGTATCTTGAACCAAGAGTTTATGCATGATAGTGGGTAGAGCAGAATTTGTATAGTTCTCTGTATGAAAAATTATTTTCTAAGGTCCTAAATCTCTTGCATTCTTGGATTATAACATATGCTCAAGGATGATCCAAAAATATTAGAAGAAGGCAACCTTGGATTCTTGATCGATAGAGGAGTTAATCATGACTTGGATTTCCCTAGACATAAGCGATTAACTTTTGGTGGAGAGGCATTCAGAAAAGCTATATTTTAGAGTATGTTTTGACCACCTATTCATGTCCTAAGAAAGTAAAGTTCCAATTTCTATGAGAGTCAAGGGGATAATATATTTTAGTGTTTGCCTTTGAGATTAAGAAACTAATTATTAACCTTGGATTGGAGACTCTACCTATGGAAGGCTAAAATCTATTGTGCATGAGCCACATATTTTGAAGGGAAGACTAGCAGTTGATTGAAGATTGAGGGTTCAACATAATAGAAAGCTAGTGATCATTATGAAAATGGAAGTATGAGTAATCCTAGTAAAGGATCATGGTAGTTAGTGGCACAGGAAGAGATCAAGAGACCTCTAAGAGTGCTATGAAGAGACACAGGGAAGAAAACATGCATGAGGAACCCATCACTTTTGAGCCACATCCTTTGCCACTTTTATCCTTTAGAAGAGAAATGAGATGGACTTAGGAGATGAAGAACCAAGTTTGAATCAACCAAGCTCTCCCACAGTAGTGTGTGCTCATGCCTTTAAGTCAGAAAGAGTATGAATACATGATTGGGATACAAATAATTTAGAGTAAAAAAATAAACTGGTAAAGGACACTATAACTTGGCTAATTGATACACTAGAATCTACATTATCTTTCCCTCCTCAAGGGAATTTTATGACACATCTTGGAATTCCTGGTGGATCTAGTCTTCAAGGATAAAATACAGGCCTAAACTTGGGTAACCAACCCTCCACCATGCCTATTTTCATTGGTAATTATATTGGGGGTGTTGGAGGAGGATTAGGATGAGGCACTTGAGGAGGTGAACCCCCTCCTCATAAGACAGGAGCTGTATCTTCCCTAAAACCACCCACTTAACCACAACCTATTATGATATACTATTAAATGACATTGCATTTAACTTAATATTGAGAAGTATAGAATGTAGCTGAGCATGTCCACAAGTGCCATTTGATTTGAAGAGTGCATAGTATCATGTATTCTAAATGAAAGGCTACATAGTTTACAACCATGCTTTTAGAGTGCATGCACAAATGGTATCATAAATTCAACCCTGAACAAGAAATGGTCAACTATGACTAGCTCAAAATAGCCTTCCTGCAAAAATTTGACATTCCTGAGTTTGAGCATAAAAGTATAGCGGCACTGAAGGACATAAAACAAGGACTTATAGAGAGCGTACATGATTATGATGCATGATTCAAAACCTTGATTTCTAATATATCATTAGAAATAA
This sequence comes from Torreya grandis, assembly GCA_037957365.1. Classification (NCBI taxonomy): domain Eukaryota; kingdom Viridiplantae; phylum Streptophyta; class Pinopsida; order Cupressales; family Taxaceae; genus Torreya; species Torreya grandis. The sequence continues at coordinate 3,261,905 of JARHVA010000315.1, forward strand.
ATCTTAGTCAGTATGCATGATGGTTTTTGGAAGGATTATTGTTACCTTTTTGATGTACTCTATCAAAAATAACCTTTACCAGTGTGCATGAGGCTCTATAAGTTGCCCTCCACACTGAAGTAGTTGGAAGCATGGATATCGAGATTAGTGCCTCTATGGAGGCATAAATAACATATATGGCATCAAAACTTGAAAATTTGATGACAAATAATGCACATGAGACATGAAATGGTGTCTAGTTTATTAACTGTGAAATTGAAGGGCACACAAGGAACAACTACCTATGTAAGAACATTTATGTGGTACTAAAACAAACTTGTGAGATATATCATGAAGAACATGATGTATATTCTTTTCCTATTTTTTAATAGGTTATAAACACTCAAGTGTCCAAGTATTTTAATATTTGTGATGCCTATACCCATGACATCAATGATTGTTGATTGATCAGTGATATTTATGAAGCTTGAGTGTGTGACACGTGCCAAACCTCAATCACCAATACTTAAGATAATGATGGATAATATGGGTTAGGGAGAGGATGAGGATGAGGTAGTGGTTCATTTCCATCAAGGACTTACTATAAATGTGGGTCACTAGACCACTATCAAATGGATTGCCTAGAGTACCCAACCTACAAATTTTACAAAAAGGACCATCGATTGGAAGAGTGTCCTAATATATATACAACCATCACTAAGGAATGCAATGAAAAGGTCACTAACATGATTTGAATAGAAAAACCAAAATGGTGTGCATGACCAACCATTTCAATAGTGCAATAGATAAATATCACCACTTGTAGTGGAGGTCAGACTCAATCCACAACCAACCTGATTGAAAAGGTACATCTGGAAGAACCATGGACAAGGAAGTACCTTGATGATCAATAGTAAAATTATGTCCTTCAGGATATAATGGCACTTGTGTGAGAGCTCTAAGGTGAGATTCAATACCTCAAGGACAAGGATATGGCACAACATGCCACAATACAAAGGGAAGCCAAACCTCAACTAGTGGTGTGGGATAATTTTTAGGATCTATGAAAATGTATGATGGATGAGGATATTGTTCCCCAATGAGTGAAAGAGGAGATCAGTAAAATGCTCCACACTAGAGTAATTACTCCAATTGCTAAATCTGAATGGGTCAGTCTCATGGTAATTAGTATAAATAAGGATGGGAATATCCATATATGTGTTGATTATTGTGTCTTAAATGCACCCTATATGATAAATCCTTTCCCAATGCCTGTCATGGAGGAAATCCTAGAATGTGTTATCACTTATGAAGTATACACTTTTATGGACAAATTTTTGGGGTACCACCAAGTCTAGATAGCTAAGGAAGACCAATCCAATATTACTTTCTCTACTAAATGGGGATAATTTACCTACATCATCATGCCTTTTACGTTGAAAAATTCCCCAATAGTGTCTTCATGGATAATAGTTGAGGCTTTCAAAGATTCCATTCATAAATTCCTCCAAGTCTACTTAGATGACTGGATGATATACAGGTTGGTCAAGGATCATTGTACCAATCTAAGATTCATGCTTGAGCACTATTGAGTGTTGCAAATTTCCTTAAATTTGAAGAAGTATGTGTTCATGACACCTTTTGGCATACTTCTTGGGCATATCATTTGTAAGGAAGGACTCCTAGTAGACCCAACCAAGGTCTCCATTATTCTACATCTGTCAACACCCAAGAATCAGTGTGAGGTGTGTGCCTTCCTAGGGCATATGAGATATTATATAAAGTTCATTTGAGGTTATGCCAAGATTACAGTGCCCTTGGAAGAGCTTTTAAAGCACAATGAATAGTTTATATGAACTAATTCTTACAAAGTAGCTTTTGAAACACTTAAATAAAGGCTAGTTACTATTCTTATCTTGTAATTCCCTGATTGGACAATGCCTTTTTATGTCCATGTTGATTCATCTGGGATGGTAGTCGATGTGATACTTGCACAACCAAGTGAAGGACACTTGAATCACCCAATTTATTTTGCTAGTAGGAAGTTGACATCGATTGAAAATAACTATATCACTACCAAGTGCAAAGCTTTGTCTATGGCTTATGCTCTAAAAAATTTTAGGTAGTACCTTATATACACTCCATTTATATTTTATACAGACTATGAGGCCTTGAAATATCTTGTCAATAAACTAGTACTACATGAGAGAATTTGCCATTGGATTGTCCTGTTCTAAGAATTCTAGTTTTTCATTGTAGTAAAGCTCAGGAAGACCAATTGTGGACCTAATAATTTACCCTAAATTAAAAATGGAGAACCCCCACATGCCATATAAGATAATCTTCTTGATGTACAAATATTTTGAGTTGTTAGGTTACCTAAAAATCTGGAGGATATTGTAACATTTCTCAACACTGGCTATGTGTGTGACTCCCTCACTCCATAAGAGAAAAAGTAACTTGCAGTCTGTGTCACACCTTATCAACTCATAATAGGATATATTTATAAAATGAATCATGATGAGGTACTTCACCACTATGTAATGCAACATGAACACCTTGAGGTGTTATGACAATTCCACAAAGGTATTATTAAAGGACATTATGTTGGAGAGACTACCGTGTGCAAGGTCTTGCTCGTTAGACTCTGGTGACCAACTTTATTCAAAGATGTAGAGGCTTATATTAGGTAATGTGATGTCTAATATAACATAGGAAAACCTAATATAAGATATGACATGTTGTTTCACCCTATTCCTTCTCAAGAACTATTCAAAAAATGGGCTATTGACTTTGTGGGGCCTATCACTCTAGCAGGATGATGAATGGGCTCTCGGTACATCATTGAATCAACTAACTACCTCATGCACTGGGATAAAGTAGTGTCAATAAAAGACCATACTATATAAACTACTACATGATTCATTTGGGAGAACATGATAACATAGTTTGAATGTCCCCTAAGCTTCACTAATGATCGTGAAACCCACTTCTTGAATAAGATGATTTGCATCTTATTGGCCAAGTTCATGATCATGTACCACAAGATGACACCATACCACCCATATGCCAATGGAACTACAAAATCCTTCAAAAATATCCTTGGTACCACTTTAACAAAAAATTGTAATGTTGGCTGAATTGATTGGGATGATAGAGTATCTACAATACTTTGGGCCTACCAAACTGCTTACAAGCACCTTAATAAAAGTACATTGTTTAACTTAGTGTATAAAAAGGAAGTGATCATACTAGTGGAGTTATTATTTCCATCTCTTCAAATAGTGCGGATGGGAAACCTAGATGATGAAGCCTCTTTGAAATCTTGGCTTGATGATTTGATGAAACTAAATGAGACTTAGTTTCTCACCCATTGGAGCCAGGATGTTGAGAAATGCAAACAAAAAACATGACATGATCTCCATCTAAGGAACAAAGTCTTTTCTCTAGGCATGGAAGTTTTTTTATATGATTCCAAATTTGTACACCACCTTAAGAAGCTCTACATCCATTGGGATGGTCTATTCATAGTTCATAGCATCTAACCTATTGGGGCTTATCAGTTAAAATGAATGGATGGTCAGTTCCTCCTAGGGCACCATAATGGAAAATAGCTTTGGTCATATTGTAATTTCAATTAAATACACTTGTAATTAATAAGGCTTAAGGCCATTAGATTAGGATTTATGAATTACAATAAAAGTCTTTACCCTTGAGGCACACGTTTCTTCTTTAATGTAATTTTGAGTTTTTGTACTTAGTGTTTTTGTGGAGGACCATGAACCCCTTTTAGTGTGGGGTAAGGCATCATGCATGTGAAAATCATAATAAGTTCAAAGTTAAAATTGGGCATGTAAGTACCAAAGGTGTAAGAGTCATCTATGGCACACAAGTAATTAAGGGTACATGATTCATTTAATACACTTCAAAAGCACCTTGAAAGGCTCTTTCCATTTTAGTGACAACTGTCTTCCACTATACCAAAAAGGTGGGACATAATTTTTATCCATTTACAAAAAAGGCTCAAAGAAAGGATAGGTCATTAAATTAAAAAGGTTAGTTATGATGAGAAGTGTGTGAATGGAATGATGGGACAAATTTGTTAAGGCACTAAATGCTTAATACAAGATTTGAAGTATGAAGGTTGTTAAAATATTTACATTAATGACTTGAGGTGATAGGGAGAGTGAAGGAATTAATGTAGGTAAGCTCCCCCTAAGGGCCTATAAATAAGCCTGCTAAATTCATTTTACATTTTACCTTGCTTTAATCTTCGAGTGCTAAATGTGAATGGTGAACTAGAGATCCATAGACCAACAAAATCAAATTCCTTGTAGACTAAAGTGCTTAAAAAGTTAGTGAATTCATGAAGGTTATTTCCTAGGTGATAAGAAAGATTGTTATGTTTGGATTGGTGTATAAGAGTAGGGATCTTTGAAGTTATAGCTTTCAAGTCTACCATTATTTAAGCGTGAAGCTTGAGAGTCAAATTAAGTTTGTCTGCCACCACGTATTCATTCATAAATGTGGGAGGCTATGGATTAATCTTCGAGCACCATGAAGGGTAATTCATCCAAAGAAAAAGGATAAAAAACTCTAAAATATTCTAACCATACTAGAGGAGGAAAAGGCGAGTGAAGGAGATTGGTTCCCTATTAGGGAGGAGGTACCAGAAAACCAAGAATAGAGACCGGAACAAGTGCAGTGCATAGAAAGAGTTTTGAGAGAACATGCAGAAGAAGAAATGATAGAGAGAGTGTGGAAGAAGAAGCAAAGATGGTGAAGAAAGGAAAGTAGGCACATACCTCATCAACGTAGAATACCCCATCATCCCCCTTCCATCTCTTTTGATAGAGGTAATGCAATACCCAGAGTCAGTCTTGTGCATGGAGAATTGGGTATTCAAGGTGTCAACTACCAAATTTTTTATTATAATCACTATTAGCTAGGGAATGAAGTATAAATATAGAATGAATACCAAGTCTAAACCACCAACACAAGGAATCAAGTGGTCTATGACATGTCTATCAAGAACCAGTTGGACAAGGTGGGCCTCTTTCAAAATTTTGAGTTGCCATACTTTGGCAAGCCTACTGAGCTATTTTAGTTCCTCCTTTCACACATCTATGAGGAATACATCCACTTTGTGGGGAAAAACATGAAGATCACCACAAAAAATATTAACAAAGTCATAGGACTTCAATGATCAAGGATGAATGTCCTGGATGAATTAGTTGATATAGAAGAGATTTAGTAGACAACCACAACACTTATCTACTAGAAGCATGGGAATGTAATGCACATAAGGAACCTATAAGATCCTACCCTTAGAGTCATAGCATGAATCATTTCTACCAAGGTTAGAGAGACTGATCGATGGAAGGAGATGGACATGACCCACATACACATTGCTCACCAAGTCTCTCAGGGAACAAAGTATAACTAGGAGTTGTATTTTGCCCAGAAGATAACTAAGGATGTGGAAAAGGAACATAAAATGCCCAAGTATAGGTTTTCATGGGGAGTAATCTTATCATTATTTGTTTTTTATGAAATTGGGGTGCGTGACTATAACTTAGGTTTATTGAAGTGGGTGTACCCCCTCACTCACAGGTCCCCCACTAAGCACTTTGAAGCCTTCACTTACCCCCAACACATTACCCCATATTAAAATATGAAGATGAGGTAATGGTTCAATGGGATGAAGTCAAATTTTGGGAATGAATGGCACATTCCCAAGGATTTCCCCCTCTTGGTTGCAAACCAAGTAGAATTTATTGTAAAGAAACATTACTCCCTAATGCACATTCACATGAATCTTTTGAGAGATATTTCAGCATGGCTTACATTGACATATGCCTTATCCATATGATACTTCATCAATTTAATCAACAAGATATATGATGCATATCCAATCATTCTCCAGGTGGAGTGAATCAATGTGGAACACCACACCCTCCAAAAAATATATGTATATCTGGGAAAGAAGGATTTTATGAAGAGGGGGAGATTGACTTAATTGATATCAAGGTTAAAGATATCTTGGATGGGGAAAAAGTCCACAAATTATTCTATATGTTACACCCTCACTAGTACCCTCAAGATGGAGACCCCAAGGAGAGGCTCCCCTAAGCACCACAACCATGAAGGAAGAAACCAGCGCTGAGTGCCAGTTCTAGTGGGAAATAGGCACAAAAAAAGAAACAAAGAACAATCAAGGTGAAACCCTACAAATATTTTGCTTCTCACCCTTCCATACCACATCCACCACAAGCTCACACTTCACATTATTCACCTCACCCTTCACCTTCACCACCTCAACCTTCTCCATCCCCTCCTCACACTTCATCTCCTCCTGCCTCACCTTCTCCTACTCATTCCACTCTTTCCCTCTCACCTACCCTAAACCTTTCATCCCTTCAACCATCTCCCCCACCTTATCCACCTCCATGACCACATTCACCTCCACCATCTCCAAGGACTACCACAAGTTGAACCCCACAACATCCTCCAAGGTGAGTGCCCCAATTGGATCCCTCTCAGGTATAGATTCATAGTTTAGGATCGAACTCTAAGAAAACTCCATCCCTAGTATAGGATGCCCCATTTAGTGATAAAATTGATATTTATGGAGTGGAAGCAATTGAGATGGCCTTAGGAAGCCATCAAGAGGATGAGCTTGAGAGAGATTCGAAAAGGGGGAAGGGACTAGTTGAAGAACAAGAATAGAATTAGCTATTCACTATGCACAAACATTACCAGTTCAGTGTAAAGGACAAGGTCATCTATCTATGGTCTCACTTCCATTCCAAGGACATGACTTTGAAAACAAGTATGTGTGTCCTTCCTTTTGGAAATGTACAGTGAGGATCCCCAATTCGATATTCCTTTAAATTGCATTTTTTTGGCCTAGATGCTCCAGGACTAATAGACCTTATGAAGGTTGATCTGTAAAATTTAACTCCAATAATAAAAAGTGACACATTTTTAAAACTAGCCATGAAAATGATGTGCTGATTTTTTTAATATTTGGTCATGCACACGATGGAAAGTAAACATGGCTGGGTTGTAGAGATGTATAATAAAGGGATTGTAGAAAAGCAAGTGCTAGCCGAGAAAGTGGCCTCCTTAAAGTAAAATATCTAAGAGGACATGGAGGAAAAATTAAGGGTGCTAACCCTTTGTAAAATAATTTTGAAAGAGGATCTGACACTTACAAATGGCATACCATTAGATGGGAATGCCATTGAGAAATTAGAAACCCTGGTTGAGCTTTTGCTCAAAAAAATAAGGATCATCTCGTGCTAAGAGATGAAGCCAAGGAAATAATTGAAAAATTCACCACGGAAATAGAAATTTGCAAGAGCAACTTGGAGAGATATGGGGAGGTTATCCCCATTTTGGATGGCATTTTTGCACGCTTAGAGTACCCAAATAAAATAGTGGAGGTTTGACTCCATGATGAGGAGGTCCTGAGGCAGTAGGTAGCTAATGTTACCCTTTTAATAAAAGACCATTCGAGTGCATGAATCATTCAAGGATGTTGAAATGATACAAGATGCCATTAATAAACATCATCAACAAATAAATGCAAGTTTTTCCATACTTTGAGGATAGGTTGATAAGGAGGTCTCTAAATTAGAGGACATTTAGAAGGAAGCTAGTGCAGCCTTGGATGAATAAATGAAGAATAATGAGACTCCAACTCAGCCCGAGAAACTAAAAGAATTAAAAGATAAATTTTGAGAGAATAACTATCAAAGTCCTTGATGCATTGTCCCATTGGGATGGGATATAGAAGGAACTAGAGTAGAAAGAGATAGAATGTTTGGAGGATGCTAGCATAACTTAGTCTAGGATGGACTAAGAGCATAGTGTGGGGTGATGTTGACCTCTAAATTTTGAATAAGTATTATTCCATTTTTAGCATGGGGCATGGAAGGACCATTGTCCATTTTGATGCAAGTACTGGCATGGTATGTGAAGATCATGACCCATAGCTAACAGGTGAGGAAGGTGATGGGCATGAAGGACAATAGCATAGGAGACCAAGTGTGAGAGGACCCAGTCAGGAGAGAATGTGTTAGGAGGGACCCGAGAATAGAGTACTTAGGATAGAAGTGAAAGACTAGGGGAGCATGTGAGAAGTAGAGCATGAGGGTTGTAAGAGTAGTTAGAATAAAAACTCAAATGGGACACTTCAATCCCATTAATCAGAGGTTCTTGTACCAATCCATGAAGAATGAAACACTTGGCCACCAGGATATAACATAGAATTAGGATCTAGGGGTGCAAAGCCCCGAGTCTACAGGAATAATTAATTGTAAGAGCCACAACTCTTAGTTTGTTTGGAGTTCATGTGCCATTTTTTCATGATAATTACAATTATGACACTTGGTCAGGGAAAAACAAGTATAAAAACTCCTTTTTTAATCATTCACATGATGGTCCTTTGGAGAATAGAGATAACATTATTGTCTTATAATTTAGTAATTAATTAATAAGAAATCAATGTTTTTCATATTATGTTATGAGTGATGAAATATTCTAAGTGTTGGATGATGGATATGGGTTATCACTAAGTCATGGATATATTTTTCATTTATCGCTATTGTTAAATAGTAATGGTGATCCTAGTTATAGTGATAGTTAAATCTGGGATAATAAGGATAATAGTAGTATATTTATGGTGTTGAATAACCTTTTAAGAACTATGTTATGAAAGATGAACAAACATATAACATTATGCTAAAAAGCCTTTGGGAACTAGTCTTTCATTGTGTGCTTCAAGTGAGCACACGAGACTAACTCTTGCATGATAGGGCCAACATGTTATTCTGTTGGGGAGAAGCTTCAATGTCAAAGTAAAACTAACTAAAAGAACCCAACAGTCAACTTTTGATGTGGTTCTTTAACTTTTTCCTCATGTCATAATTCGAGGTTCTCTTGACTATCTTTTGTGTTCCAATGCATTGATCATGTTTCTTAGGGTGTCATTGTCCTCTCAATCCTTTATCAAATTATTTTATCAACATTTCCCTTATCCATTTAACTCCTCCCTTGTTTCTTTTAGTGTCTAGTATCCATTTTTGGTTGAATTTCTTTACTGTACTAGTGTGTACGGACTCCAAATGGGAAAGAAATGAGTGATTAAGACACCCTCTTTCATCTTCCTACCCTTTATTAAGCTTAAATCCTTGTTCCTTCCCTTAGACCCTTTTTAAAATCACTACTCATTCCCTGTTTAGGCATTTTAGGTCACTATCTACTCTTTTTCCACACATTTAGCTATGGAGGTATGGATACGTACCCTATTAGTCTACAACTTTCAAAATGCTTTAATACATTCTACCCCTAACCAATAACAAAGTTTTGGATTATTTTACTAAAGGAATCGATAGATATACAAGGATTTACTTTGAAACCCTAGGAGCAGGGTTAACATTGTTTGTAGGTGCTGAGAGGGATTTTTTATTTATTTAAAAGATCCTTGAATGGTTTCAAATACCTATAAAATATTATTCAGGTCTATTTTAACCTTTTTCCCCTTATCAAATCAAATAGACATTACCTTCACACCTCTACTCCGATTTTCAAACAAGTTCTCAGTCTTTTGGTGCATTCATAGTCACCACAATAGGGTCTACAAGTTTGCTATTCATGGTTTTTTAATCTTCATAATATTCTATTCACTTTGCATATATTTGTATAGATTCCTAATGTGGCAAATGACCTCCTAAAACCAATATTCACATCTATAAACTACTCCATACCATATTTTCATTCTAGATTTTATATCACTGTGAGTTGATCACAATCTAACACCAAATACACAGGGTTCTAAGTCTTGTTACCAAAATTCATTTTAAAAATAGATTATAACCTTTTAAAATGCTTGATTACATTTAAGAACACCATTTACAAATCATATTGGTCTCTAAACAGTCTTTCTCATTCTTAAAAATAGATTGTATGCAATTTCTCTCACAGTAAACTAGGTATCTTTATTTAGCTTGCCACTCAAAGCACTACAACTAAATATGGAATGTAATTTAGAAATAAATTCAAACAATAAGGAAATTGAACCATCACTTACCAAAACACACTGTTCTTCTCAATCATTCTTAAACAAATTCTTTATAATCTACTTGTACCTCCTTCTAGTTCACAAACACAAAAATGTGCAGAAATGCAGGGTAACATATTTAGTCATGTATATCCTTATCCTTAGTTATTAGAGTAATTTATTAATATATTAATATTGTAAAATACTTACTAGACTCAACAATTCCATCACCATTATATTCAAATGAAGCTTTTATTCATATAAATTGATTCACAATCATACCTTGGGTTTTTGGCAGACCTTCTCTCTTTCTTTATCTTGTTTGCCCTATTTTCTCCATATCCTTCTAATTTGAATTAAAAAAAACTCTATATCATTTTCTATATATTATATATACTCTAAAAACATAACTAGTAACCGTTTCTTGATCAAGAATTTCTTCAACACCCTCAAGACCCATGTAGGGTGGTGGACTTCCACCTCACACCTTACTTTTCATATGCATTCAAAACCAACTTAGGACCTTTAAAAAGACCTTATAGGTATATTAAAAAATTATTCAACAATGACATAACATTAACATCTACTTAGACCACCTAAACACACTCTTAATCCCTTATTACAAATTTGGAAATTGAAATTAGATAAAAAGGCGAGTAAACCAGTTTTAAAATCTAACTCAAATTTCGCTTACAACCATAACTCCAAGACACATCCAAGATCAATTTTGAGAATTCATAAGATTCCATTGCATCATGATTTTTCTTCCCTAAGTCTTCAATAGGTCAAAGAACAATTAATTATATAATTAAAAATGGAGAAGTACATCAACTAGACCATTCAAGATCTTAAAGAGATTCAACAGAGAATTAGAGAATCAGTATTGGATTAAATCAGATTCTTAGATGTAATGAACATATTTGATTTCATTTTGGAATATAAATATAAGGTTGCCTAGTTTGTGAAGGGACTACAATCAATGACTAGGTTTTCCATTATGTAGCCATAGTTCCTTACTAAGATTTTTGCATGATCAATTACACATCAAGTAGAGTAGATTGAGGATTATGGTCATGATCCATCGATTGATACTAAAATTGTGATGAAAATAAATAATTTTCTAATAAGAATGGATGAGATTCATTACATTAACAAACCCAAGTGGGGCATGTGGTGTGTGGAGTGTGTAAAAGAAATGAATCATAAGAATGAATGCCTTAAAATCAAAATAAAGTTCTATGACATATGCAGGGTAGTAGGACATGCGACATAAAAATGTCATCTACTACAAAAATACACTCAAAATTGTAGAGTATGTACTATAATTTTTGTAAGTCACCAAATCATGATGAGAAAATTTGTCATTCTCTATAGGAAATATAATAAGATCTCACTAAGAATGTCTTCATAGTCGTAGCATAATAAATACCTATTAAAAAGATAATAATTCTACACCTAAAGGTAGAAATGTCTAATGTGACACAAGGTGTTCCTAGGTGGATGCTTTTGTCACCATAATATCAACCCCAAGATCTAGAAATATGGAGGCCATCATATCCACAATATCAATACTAGTTCTCATAGAATACTACAATTCCTTAACCACAACAATAAAGTTGGGTTCCATCGTCCCCTCAACAATATTATGGAGGGTATGATGATCAATAATAGCAATAAGGGGGATTTGATGAGAAACAATATAAAAAGTAGGTTTTCCAACAAAATAGAGGGGGATTTATGTGGGTATGTGGTGGATATTAGGGTGGTCTCATTATTGATAGCCTAGAAGCTTATCAACCAATTTAAGGATATATATGTGGTGAATGTAACCACTTCACACAAAACTGCCCTAATAACCCTTAAAGGCAAATGTACTAAGTCTATTTCATAGTTTTGTGAAAACACCATACTATATATTGTCTAGTTTTAGTGAAGTAGAGGAAATAGAAACCTATGTGAAATATAAACATGATAAATTCATAACCCAAAGAGAATGAATTCATGCAAATAGCTACAAGAAAATAACACAAAAAGTAAGGATTACCTCCTTTAGAAATGCCACAATATTAGAGAATTATAAAGGGTCAGTAGGTTAGATATCATAACCACTTGATATAAAAATGCTTGATGTACCAAACAAACCAAATTCTTCAGAACATACAATAATAGATTGCATTGAAGGGTGATGCCATAAACATCAATGCACATATGTTTGAGAAGATTATCTACATAATGAGGAAAGAGGGAATAATGACTACCTTGACTAGCCTTTTAAAAAAATTGAGCACTCTTTAAAATGAAGATATATTGCAAAATGTTAAAAATGTTCTATATAACTTGTTGGAGTGCACACAGTGAGGTTAAAAACATACTGACAAGGTAGTTTGGTACATAAAGACTAAGATGATTTGGAATGTTGATTCCCACATAGATATTGATCTAATAGGATATGAAGTACCCAACACTGTATTTGATTTTAGAAGCATAATCAATATGATTCCTCTATCTTTTTGGGATAACACTCATTTATAGTCCAATAACATTAATCTTCATAGACTATGATAGGGTAAAGCCTATTGGTCGATTAAAATATGTGGAAATAAAAGTACCCAAACTAAGCTTGTATGATATTTTGAAGTGATTAACATGAACACTGATGAAACATACTACCTTGTATTAATTGGTAAGAAGTTAGCCTATGATGATTATATTACCATTAATATAGTGATCAATAAACTAGAAGAATACCAAGGGGATAAAATAATCATTATACCCCTAAATAAATTAGAGAACAAGCTATACAACATACCCAAAGATTCATATTCATTGTATGTGTATGGAGATAATAGCTAGTTTAAGGTGAGTATATAATCTAAGATTAATGCTATGTGAAATACATAGTATAATTTTTCCCATCTAGAAACACAACTTTAACAATAGCTACAACCAACTGAATAGATTGCCTCTAGAACTATGATCACAAAGGCAATGGTTTTGTAGTTTCAAATAGATGAATACAAGTCACCTTTTGTGTGATCACCAACTAGGTCTGAAGTATATGTATTATACAAAGTAGTTGTGACAGACATGGAATACATGAAGCCAATGAAGGAAGGCCTTTTACATTATTTTATTAGGGGGTGAATGTAGATACTAAAATGTGATTTATATATCATATGAATCATGTACACTTGAAAAATTCCTATTAGGGCTCTACCATTTAGTTATAGACTTCCATGTTGTTGAAAGGCTCATGTTTTCCATCTCATTATGCCTAATTATTTATCTTATGGTCCAACCCAAATATCCTAAACTATATATAAATTATAAAACTCGATATATATCATTCACTAATAATTTTAGATCCTTGACAGTTTCCTAGCCTATTAAACACTTGTGTCATATGTAGGGACACTTGCATCAATATAAGTGTCCAAAATCTTATCAAGTGTCCAATCCTCAAAATTCATCTAATTTTTAAATATTTCAAATCCTATGGTTTAGCCCATTTATTTTATTTAATCTTTCCATGATATATTTTCAAAATGTGTGGTATAAATACAAATCAAATCTTACTCATTATCTATCTATCAAATACCAAGCAATCTCTTATTCAAGCTTAATCAATCAATTACACAACTGAGTTCTACTTCCCTATTCTTTCCTATTTTCATATCAATCATAGGCACAATCATATTATAGGTCTGAAGAACTCAAAGAATAACTGATGAGTATTACTTTTCAAGGTACAAGCTAGATCATTGCATTCCCTTGTATATAGTATATTTCACCTTTGTGCACACACAAACCAACACCTAGGGGAGAAGTGCATATGCTTGAGGCCCTCCTTATATTATTGGATATGTAGGAAGCACTCATTAACATAGGGGTCCTTGAGGTCAACTCGGCACCATGATCCCACTAACCCATTTTTGTCAAAGTACAAAGACCTAAGGTGAAGAGTTAGGATTTGATCCATAAATAATCATCGATAGCTTGCACACATGAATAAAATGTATCAGCATAAAGGTAATAGGAAACCCAAAAGGATCTAGGTGGTCACTACACAATATAGTCAATATTATTTACTAAATAATTCTTTTGGGATTAGGACACCTGTGTTGAAGTAAGTATCCTAAGGCTGACGTAAGTATCTGGGCCTCTAGAAAAAATATTTATCAAATCTGATAACTCAATCCAGATTTGTCCCTTCTTGGTTCCACCTTTGCACTTATCAGATCTTCCTGCACTTTTGTAGATAAAATAAGTAGTAAATCTTTGTGTTTATGCATCAAACTACTATTTTGAATATATTTTTTATATTTAACATAACTTAGCATTTTAATTCATAATATTCATTTATTTGATTTTTTAATTAATTGGCTTACTCTAGAATAGTTTTATTCATCCTTATGTATAGCTACTCTACCCTTTTAACCTTAAACAAAAAAAACATCTATGAAGGGTTAAACATGTATGAAGAGTGTTTTATACTATATAATTTGTATGTTTCACACTCATAATACCTTATGAGAAGCAATATGCCTTGAAGAAGATGTTATATATTGAAATATAAGGTTATATGACATAATTAAAAACATATTTAACAACATATAGAGATTCTTACAGGCCTTGATTTATTATTTTGACAAAAAATATATTTTTTTTTGGTATTTTTAACATATATAATTTTTTTTTTGTATTTTTCATGTTTGAAAGGAAATAATCATGCATGGAATTTTGAAAAGTTATAAAATAACATAAATAAACATGGGTTTCAAAAGTAGAATGAAGGAAAAATTCAAACAACCCCCAACAATGTGTTGAAGCAAAGCATGTCAAGGAGGAAGGCATGTGAGATGCCCCCAAATTAGATGTAGTGTTTGCAAATATGGAAAGAATAATCATGTGAAATTATGTCAAGGTAAGTAAATGTAATCATGAAAGTACATATGATAGCTTAGAGCATGTATGGGCTGCCATGAAATATGTGTAAATTTGAAAGCATAGTACAATGGTTACCTTAGGATGTTCACATGGATTGGAACAATCAAGGGAGAAATTTCCCTCAAAGTGAAATACAAAAAACTAAAAGTTATAATAAGTTTGAATACATGTATAATAATAAAAAATAAAAATATGAGCAACAAAGAAACTATGTATAAGTAGGGACTAGGAAAACATGCCTAACCAATTATTTGGAAGAAGAAACCTTCTATAGAGTTCCTACAAAGAGTGTGTATTCACCTTCCTTATATTCCAATAAACCATTTGATTGAATAGGTTTAATTGTGATAAAAGTTATGATTGATGTGCCATATTTGTAGTAGACCCTTTAGATGAGATATGTTTATCCTTATGTTGAGTGATTGTAAATGTATCCTCTTTGGAGACTGTAACCATTCTACTATCTTGCTGAAATGTAAGTGCACCGATCAATTTTTCCATGATATCCCAAGGATTGCACTATATTTCTATAAATTAGGATCACTATGGAATAATTTAAGACATTATTCAAGACCCAACATGATTGGTAGAGTAATAGATCCAATTCAATGTGTGGGACTTACATCTTGAAGGATATTTTGTGTATCATATCCAAGAGATTTGAAAAGAGCAAGACTACATATGTTTGCTTCTTTTAAGAAAGTAACTAAAAAATTATTACATTCTTTGCTATATATGAGTGTATTTACCATAAGAGGCTCCAAATAATAAGAAATTATTTTTGGAGTTTCTATTGTAAGAAGATTCTTTGATTCCTACTTTTGTTGCATATGTTCCTTATAAGATGTAATTATGGCAAGAGTAGAAGTAACTAATTCAATATAATGTGAATTATACTATGATATAATATCAAAATTAGTTAACACAACTTGTTTATTAATAATCTTTGATTTACCATTGTCCTGTAAAGGATAAATAACCCTTTATTCACCTACTCCAATAGATGTAAATAAAGAATGAGAATACGTTGTTGTCTTCATAAATGGGATTGAAAGATAATTTACAAATTTTTTCATCTATTAATTCCTTTATATTTCATCATCACTACTATGATAATCTTATAGTTTTGAAAAAGAATTATTTTTATTTACCAAGAGTGGTAATGTGGTAGTTGCCTATATAGAATGTGTAAGAGGTAATGCTTATTGGTGCTCATGTTTTATAGTCTCTTAAAGTTGTGTAGAGATATGTTCTTGTTGGGACATCACTTGAAAATACTTTTCAATATGTTTAATACTTAGAGAAGAGGGTAAAATATCGCCCATTTCACTAGATTCACTCACCTCATAAGTATGCATTTATGCAATAAGAATTGGGTTTTCAGGTGTATTGAAGGAGACGTTATCTGATTGTGTAAGTTGATAATATCAAAAAGGTGTATGATCATCTAGAATTATATATTTGTGTGAATCATACAAAAAATTAATGTATCTATGAACTATAGAAGGTATATCCCCCATTGCATAAATCCAAGGTCATCCCAATAACAAATTATATTGTAATGGAGCAGAATAAACTTGAAAGATAACAAAAACCATTTTAAGACCCACAAGTATATCCAAATGTGATTATTCCTAATACTGATGTTGGAGTATCATCAAAGTTATGGATAGGTTTCTCAAATTATTGTAGATTACTCTTAGTATACCCCAATTTTTGTATAAAGTCATAATTGCAAAGATTTTTTCTAGATCCATTGTGAACTAAATCTCTCTTAATTAAATTCAAATATATTTAAACTTGGATGAATAATGAAATATTTTTCTCACTAATGCATTATGGGGGTAAATCCTCTTTATTAAAAGAAATAATACTATCAATATCTTTGAAGGTTCTCATAATAAAAGCAAATGAATCTAGTTGTGTATCCACATTAATAGTAGTATCTCTCAACATAACATAGAAAGTATTTTATAAGAGGGTGCCCTTTACAATAACTCTAAAATAGAGATCTTGGTAGGTGTATTATGCAATTGTTTGATGATATCATACCATTTGGGTTGTGAAACTAGCCTTGAAGTTTAGATAGGAGGTGGAAGAATATTGACAATAGGTGGTTGGGGTTTAGGAGTTAATGGAGGTCATCTACATCTAGTTTGAATGGCATGGAATTGAGAATCTACTATAAGTTCTAGATGAATAATAGGAATAGAAGAAAATATGAGAGGGATAGGTTAAGGTTAAGTAGAAGGAGGTACAAAGGGTTGGGCACAATCTCTTTGATTTTCAGTTGTGATAAGAAGCAATTTTGATAGGATATCACAACAAGTGGGGGAATAAAATCATATGATCTCATGAGATGGAATAATACAACCATGTCCACAATAAATGAACTCCTATGCATCACCAAGACCTGCAAATCTAATATTAGATAAAAATGTTTGCCCCAAATAAAAGCTTCTTCTTGTTGCCAAGTTATAAAAGATGAGACAAAGACTATATGATCAAGGGCATGATAAGATGGGGTATAATGATCAATTGATATAACAAGAAAACGTATATCAAAACCCATAATGATACATAAATGAAACAATAAAATCTATTATCTAAGAGACAAGGCAAACACAAAAATTAAGGATGAAAGGGTGATATAGAAGGGTTTTGAATTATGTGTAGGCTCTAAAATATACTTTCTATTCTATTATAAAGTGTTAGCCCAATATTTGAAATCACTAACTATGGAGGTCTAACTATACCCATATCCCACTAAACCTAGTTTCAAGGGTAAGCTAAGAGTAACTTCCCAAAGTTAATTTTTTAATAGTGCATTACATAATCAAATGGATGGTATAGCTTCCTAGTTGGTGTAAACAAGGGTATCCTAGGCATATCATTTATACCATGAGGTACATGGAAAGTAAAATCTATGACTAGCTCTATACAATGGCTATGATATTGGGGTAGGCCCCTCACACCATGATGTTTGTAAATAAAACATTGTGTAGCCCTTCATGATAGTAATTAAGAGTTAGAGACTACCAAAACACAATATCTAAAATAATAAAAATCAAAGAAAAATAAATGAAAATATTTTTGTATATGATGTGCAACAAAATTCAATCCGAAGTTGAAATAAAGGGTCTCTGTGTCAATATTTATCTGAAGTGATAAGATGACACAATTCAGTGTTAGATTAATCCAAAGTAAAAAAAGTTGAATCATTATGTTTAGGATAATATCCAAGGTTGAGGACTTTATTCTTTATATGTTAGTAATTTAACAGTAGTTAATTGAAACCCTAAGCTAAAAATTAATAAGCAGTATAAGCAATGTTCTATTCTAAAATTGGGTTCACCAAAATGTTTACCCTTAGAATTAATAATTGTGATTTAATTAACTCTAAAGCACTGTAAAATTGAAATCTAATCTAATAAACAAAAATAAGGTAGCATACTATTAAATACAAAATTTATAGAAGTTGTAAATAAATAAATATATAGATTAGGGTTAGGGTTAGAAAGATGTCCTTACAAACTGATTTATGCTTTTTGTATTATGTTTCCACTAACTGTACTTATATAAATCTACTTAACAAAAATTTAAAATATAATGTCAATAAAAAACATTGTTGTGTTGTATATTGGAACAAGTGTGCATTAGTAAAAAAGGGTCGCAGTGTGCCATTGTCCTCTATTGTGAATCTATGTTGACTATGCATTGAATCTTGAAGTTTGATGTTGTTCACCTTTGTTTGTAGGTTAATGTTTTCTGTGTGATATATGATTTTATGTATGGATAACTTGTAAGAGACAAAACCTTACCCTTCATAAAGAACAAACAAGATCAAATACAAAGGGGGGAAAATGGAGAAGTTGGATATGGCCAAACTATACTCATAAAACCCCTCATTAACTGAGTGTTACCTATATAAATTCCCATAAAAATTCAATCAAAATAGATTTAAGTGCAAATAACACTAAATCTACCCAAATTACTAAAAAAGATCACTAGTATGAGAGAATTTAGAAGAACAATCAAAATTTATAGTGGACTTACCATCATTTTACTCCTCCTTCAGCTTCTCTCCAGGATGTTCTAACAAACTATTCAATGAAACTTTGAATTGAATGCTTGGATTGCTTGTTAATGGCTTCAAGATAGATAGCTCAATGTATGGTGATAATGGAAGCAAGATGACTATGAAAGCTAGTATAAAAAAGTCTATGGAAACAACATGGACTTAAATCTCTTCCTTGTTTCCTTCATGCTTGGAGCATGCCTCTATTTTGAAGAGGTCTTTGGAAGGGGCTAGAGGGGATTTGAGAGGGAGATTTTCTCTCTCAAATTTTGAATTTGAAGAGGAGAAGGATCTAGAGGTGGGAAGCCTCTATACCTTATTTTGGGAGGGAAATATATGAAAAATAATTATAAAATTAAGAATTTAGGTGGAAAGTGGGCTTGTGGGGTAGGTGAGGATTTTAAAGAATTAAAAATTGAGGATTAGGTGAAAAGTGGGGTTGTAGGGTAAATTATACTTTAAAATAATTATGAAATTTGAAATTAGGTAGAAAATGGGGTATTCCATAGGATTAGTTGATTAAGTGAAAAAGGGGTAATGTTAATACAAGATTAAGTGATGAGATTAAGCATAATGTTGGCGAGAAAAATTAGGTGCATACAGTGTGTAATGGTAGGGGTTTTCTTATCCCATTTTCATAGGGGTGACATATCTATAACCCTTCATCAAAATATTGAAGATAGTTAATCAACAGATAAGTAAAAGCTACTAATGAGACCTTCATCAAAATATTGAAGAAGATAGTTAATCCAGTAGGTAGAAATTGGCACATTCAACTGTATCTAGCATAGTGGTCTTATTGTACAAGTGTCCACACACCCACTGGGGTAACTTCGTATGCTTAGTTTATGGGACCAAAGCAATTTTGCCAGTAGAATTGGAACTTCACTCCCTTTGAATCTCACTAAGGGGAATAATCATTGATCATAATTACAGACAAGAATGACTATAAGAACTGAAACTTCTTGATGAGAAATGTCAAAAGGCCCTTAATCATTTATGAGCATATCAAAATTGACTCAAAGGCCAATACCGTAAGAATATCTAATCCAGGGAATTCAAATTTGGTGACCTAGTCTTGAAAGAGAATAAAAAACACCAATGTAGATAGAGATAAGAAGGGCAAATTTGAAGCTAATTGGTTAGGTCCTTATATCATCATTGCCAAGTTTGGATCAGAAGCATATAAATTGGCCACGCTCAATGGAGAAGAACTTGATGACCCCATGAATATCATGCATCTAAAGTGCTTCTACACCTTAACAAGATTCATCATCCTCCATCTATGAGACATATTGTATCCATCCACTCCACCGCATCCCCTTAACAGTCCAATAGTAATAATAAAAAACAAATCCATCCAATGGTGAAAACTAGTCTTCTAGCACCTTGGGAAAGTACCATGATGAAAACTAGTTTTTGGCATCATATTAAAATAACGTATCCTTGACCCTAGTCTTAAAGTGGGCATTCGTCAAAAGTCTTTATGCAGTAATATGAGACATTAGTTTTTCCATCAAATAAGAATTCATTGCTTGTTGACTAATGAGGTTTTTTGCTAGGGTAATCCTCTAGGATCTCTCATCTATAACTATTATCTAAATGTTCCTAAGTCCTATCACATCATCTTGTCCAAAAACAATCCTATCACCCCATCATATCCTATTAGAAAAGTGTGTCTCCTTTTAGCCTCACGATCAAATCCTATCCCATTTATCCTTTGTTGTATCTAAGACTATGGTTCACACCTTCCCACTAACATTGTCATTATGGAGGGGTCATACATTGGTCTTCTACTTTGAGGATTTCACATGCATTATGATGTCGAATCTTGAGGGGTCATACTAACCCCCATATGTGATTACTTTTGGACTTGGTTAGAATCTTGTTTTGACATATGATAGTATTGGGCACTATACACCCTATGTACATATCCCCTAATCATCACTTAGCCTATTTTATATAACCAATTTATAATCACATCATTATCTATTTGCCTATTTTTATAATATCCTTATTATCAACCTATACTATTGTATGATTGTCTTATGTGATTGTGTGTTTGTTTGCCTATGTGTATTTTGTTTGGTTAATTTTGTACATATTGCATTGTTTTGTTTATTTAAAAAGTCTTGTTATCATCCTGATGGCAATGAGGATGGTATTGGTGGCCTTCAAACGTTTGATCGATTAAGGCCACTTTTCAACAAAGTTCCCACTAACTGTGAATTCACTATATCCATGACTCTTATCATGTCATTGATACACACATACTCACAAGTGAAACAATAAAATTGTAATGCAAAAAATATAATGCCCAAGACAACTTCATTCCATTACTATTAACAATACCCCTCGGGCAGAAGGATTACATTAAACCATATCATCACAAATTAGAAACCTTTATTACCAATCACACAACACCACATCATTTCACTATCTAAACATACCACAACACTCACACTACAAATCTTTGGCTGATCTACAATAACCAATACAATGCTTACTCAAGCCTCTACACACTTGGATCATGGCCTGGGTGGTACTCCAATTGATCTTGAGTCTCCCACTAGCTAATCAACCTATGTAGGTTCTACATGCCTTGATCTTCTACCATCGACCTACACCACAACCTCCCTCTCCCAACACATTCTACTAACTCAACCTTTTTCCTTTTCCTTCCATGCCATTTTATACCTTTTATTCTCTTTTGATCTATTTTACCTGCCTCTAATACATCTTAAGTGGCAGCTGAGCCTCCACTGCCTTCTCCCTAAGTGACCATGCCTTCCTCCCTTGAGTCACTGAGCTCCAAACTAATGATACTCTCCTCAGTGCCCAATAAGGATCCCTAATCTAGAAGTATGCAAACATATGATACATACACCCACCGATGAAGGGATTGTATAAGCTCTTCAAATCCTACCACCCATCTCAATTATCTACTTTGCCACATAACAAGGGTGGCCATTAGTGTAGTGCACCATCACAAGTTTCACCTTCACTCCAGCCAATAAAACTTGGCTCATAACAATGATGGATTTTTTCCAAAAAGCCTTTGAATCCCCTACTACAAGACCCCCCTTAAAACTTGGTTCGTAGTGATACCTGTTACTAGTTCACTCTTACTACCCCATTTTTCCACCTTCCATCGAAACCACCTCCTCTGTATCAACTCCATTTTTTTATGACTCCACCTTATTACTTGCTTCCTATTTATACACCTTTCTCCCTCTATGTATATTAATCCCACTACATATGAGATTATTCAACCTCTTTACCAGTTGACCTTCACCACCTTTCATCCACCCATTGGTCACATACTTTGCTTACACATCATCATAGCCTCAATAATATCCTCATCCATATCTCTCTGAGCTCCCATGACATTGTTTCTCCTTCATCAATCATCTTGCCACCTCTCAATCACTCTTTTTCAAATCTACTTCATCTATCTCATGGTCATGTCTCATATCTCTCCCTTTAGAACTACATTGGCATGAGGTCTTTTTAGACTATGTAGACAACACTTGGCCATGTTTCAGTGCCCAAGGATAGCTTGGCCACTATCTCTCTCCTCCAACCTCAGCCCCCAATCCTTTGGTCCTTTGATCATATCAATTATTCTCTATTATCACATATATCACATTAATTAATTTTTATTTTAGCTACATCCCTCATTAATATTATCAAAATCTTCATGTTATCTTGGTCAAAAAATCTCCCTTACATGCATCCTTGATTGTGATACATCTAAATCTTGCAGCCTTTTAATCCTATCATCATAATGTTACAGTTGATTCCCCCTTGGGATGTGTTGACAATTGTGACACCCATCATCTTTAATCCTTGTACAGGTGTCTTTGCTAGGGGCATCATCAATTTTTAGTTCACTACTCAGGCTGATCATCTTATTCATCATCTATCTCACATCTAGCCTCTCATCCCCTCACCTATCCATCTCATCCCACCTATCATTTCTTCTTTCAAGTGGCCATCCATCTCATTATTCCTCGCATGTCCCCTCAAGGGGGCATCATATCCCCTAATATCATCTACTAACATTCATCCACAACCTAGTTTTTTTTTTGAAATATGATTACTAATTCCAATTCCACTTCACTTGCAATGCCCTTTTAAAGTCTCCCACTAGCCAACCACCCTGCCTAGGTTCCATATTGTTAGCTTCTACCATCTCATTCTGAGGATAATATTGCCCGAATGGCCAACTTATCTACAATAACTTCACAGATAGATGGGTTTAATTCCTGAATTACCTCCCTCATCCTTTTGATTGCCTCATCTTATTTCCCTCGCACATGATCCTACCCTTACATATGATCCACTCCCTCTCAATTCCCTTGCACATCCTCCCTCCAAAACAATGAGATTCCTCCTAGTTTTGTAGTACCCTAGGTGTATCTCCTCACCTGACATATTGTGCAGTAAAATCACTGCACTCTACATGGTGGTTGGAGTCTTCGCTCCTCTAGTTGTTATTAACCTAGTATCACCTCTAACATATTTGTCACCCGATGTAGCATTTGGAATACCTACACATTCACCTCGTAAATCAACTCCAACGGTGGTATTGATCTACCCTATAACATCCTTAGAGTCCCTACCTACTTACACCTATACTTACTACATGAATGATTAAATAAGTGATGATAATGCCTTACCTCCCCATGCACTATATAACACCCACATCTTGCAACCTTTGGTATTGCTTTCTCGCACTTACCGATAGGATGAATTCCAACAACAGTCATCACCCCCATCCAATCATGCTCCTAGTACTGTCACATCATTTTATTTTCTACCCTCATGACCCCACTACACATCATACCCATTTAGATTATTATCCTATCACCTATCATTATAATTCCACATCGTATCATTCCACAACATAATAAAACAACCATGTTCTTATTTATTATTATTCACATCATAATCATTACATCATAATCACATAACTTCATGTCATTACAACCTCTTTTCACACCATTTATTATAATCATTACATCTTTACATTTGAGCCACATCTCTTCACTATGAATGTATATACTACCCTACATCCCACCTTGTGGTGGTGACCTTGGTGATGGATACACGAATTGGCTTGATGACCTGGCACTTGGTGTTCTCTCAGATCGACTAATCAACCTATACGAAGGAGCCCTATGCCCTGCTATTACCACATGAATGTATAAATCCCTTTAGTACTATGTCTCCCATTCCATCCTCGCCACCTGGGTGGTCACATCTTTGAACCCCAGAGACTCCAACAATATCTGGTCCATATTTCACTCTATCCTTATGACTTGTGCCTCCACCTTTATGCTCTAATCATTCTTGCAGCTACATCCAGTTAGCTTGCATTTGCTCTATCTTTCTTGTAGCACCCCAATCTATGCCTCCTGATGATTCACCTGTTTTAACAATGAGGTAACTCAAGCTAGTACTTCTTCTATTTGCATATCCCTACAAACAATCTGAACCTATAAATGTGCCATTTGGCACTATAACTCTAGTTTCTCCCTTCGTGTAGCTGCCAATTGATCCCCAATCCCCTTGCTATTTTTATTTCTCCTCCCATACCTCCAAGGTCGGTACATGTTTCTTAGCCAATGATTGTGTCACCATCTTTACAACCATCTCGACACACTTACTGCCACCATCATCCTCTCCCACATTTGATCCACCTACAATACACACACATAACAACTAAATGGCATCTTCGCTTAACAAAATAACAACAAATATATGTAACCCAAATCTTTCTCACACTAAATTCCATGTTCCACCTCCCCTATTCCCTGATGCGGATTTCTTCTCTCTCTCACCTAATCATAGCCCCCTTTGATGCCACCCTCCACATCACACACTTTTGGGGCTTTAGATGCATTGTTTAAGCACACATTCTAGATGACAAAAGGAAAATTTTGGACTTGAAAAGACACAAATACATGATGATGGGGTATTAAGAGGCATTAAAAGCATATAGGCTATGAGATTCAACCATTTTTTTATGTCATCATAGGAAAAAATGATAAATTTAATAAGAAGTCACTTTTCAAGGATTCAAAAAAATGTACATGTCAAGACTGTTTTATGCTATCATCAGTCCCTCCTTAGCCAACTCTCTTCCATGAGAACTTCATTCCACATGTTTTTCAAATTGAACAAGGGTTGTCTAAAATATCTATGGAAGAAAGCAATTATGTTGCTAATGTGTTTGAATATAAATTCAACACTAATAATGCAATTCAAACAAAAGATATTCAAGAAGAACAAATATTTCAAGAAGTAAAGAAGATGCCTAAATGGGCCACTACATTAGTATCTAAAGCCAATGAAATTAAGAGAGTCGTTTACTCCTTTGATGACTAGAAAGAAAAAATAAAATATGCTCTCAAAACTAAAATGACGGATTTATGTGATCTAGAACCATATAAAGACACTAGAGGAAATTATGAATGGGAAGAGGCCATGAATAATGAGTACAAATCTATAATGAAGAATCGAACATAGGAGATAGTTCCTCATCCTAAGGGAAAGAATGTGATCAAATACAAATGGGTTTATAAAACAAAATATGCTTTTGATGGGTAAATTGATAGATATAAGGCATACCTTGTAGAAAAAGGTTTTTCATAAAGAGATTGAATAGGTTCGACAAAAACTTTTACACGAGTGGCTAAAATGGAATCTTTTAGGATTGTACTTTAGTAACAACTACTTTTGGATGGAAGGTCCATCAAATGGATGTAAATTATGTTTTTCTTCATAGGGATCTTTAAAAAGAAACATATATGGAGTAGCCTCCTAAATTTGAGAAGCATGGAAATGCAAAATTTGTATGCAAGCTAAAGAAGTATTTGTATGGACTCAAACAAGCTACAAGAGGTTGGTATGAGAAAATTGATAACTTATTCATCAAGAAAGGATTTACCAGATGTTAATTTGACCACAATGTTTACATCATGAATGAAAACGTTAAAATTCTAATTATTATTCTATATGTTGACGCTTTAGTTCTCACAAGTTCCTCACCAAATATGTTTGAAAAAGTGAACTAAAGCAAGCCTTTGAAATGACTAATCTTGGAATACTCCATTAGTTCCTTAGCATTCAAGTTACACAAGAAGAGGACAACATATTTATCTCTTAACTAAAGTATGCACTTGATTTTCTTACAAAGTTTAATGTGATAGATTGTAAGATTGGTTTCAAGTTATCAGTTGATTATGATTCAAAAACAATAGATACCACATTATACAGGTAACTTGTTAGTAGCCTTATCTATCCAACCCAAAGTAGATCCAATACTTTCCTTGTAGTTAGTTTGGTCTCACATTTCCTATAACCGCCAAAGGAAAGTCATCGGAAAGCTATAAAAAGGATTTTGAGATATATCAAAGGTACAACTCATTTGGGAATCAAATATTTTAAGAACAATAACAAGAGATTATTAAGTTACAATGATTAAAACTGGGAAGGTGATATTGTTACATGGAAGTATACTTCAGGATACATTTTCAATTTGGGATCCGAACCTATTACATGGTCTTGTAAAAAATAACAAGTGGTTTCTATTTCTACTATGGAAGCATAATATAGAGGAGCAATCAATGTTTCTCAAGAGATAATTTGGATTTGACAACATTTAGGAGAATTTGGAATGCTTCAACAAAAACCAACTACATTGTTTTGTGATAATCAAGGGGCCATTCAAATTGCCCATAATCTTGTTTCTCATGCTAAAACCAAACATATTGAGATACACTAACACTTCATTAGAAAATTCATCCATGATGGATTGATTGATATCAAATAGTGGAGGGCAGAGGATCAAGTGGCAAATATATTCACAAAACTTCTCACATAATTCAATATTGTACAATTGTGTGACATGCTCAAAATTCAAGAAGCTATCATCAAGGGGGATGCTAGTGAATTATATATTCTATGTTTCCTCCATGCCAAGATTTAGTGGGAATGTTAGGAAAGAAAATCTGGATTATTGATTCTTTCCCTTGGAGATAATAATATAACAGGTGTTATTCCTTCCTCTTTGGGTAACCTCTCAGAATTGATAACCTTAGATTTAAATAATAATCAACTCCAAGGCTTCATTCCTAATGAGCTAGGTATGCTCATGTAGTTGATGACATTGAGTATTGACAATGATATATTGTCAGGCACCATTCCATCAATTTAGGGTAATCTTTCACCCTTACAAGGCTTAAGTTTGAGTAATAATCAACTCCAAGGCCCAATTCCCCTCGAACTGGGTATGCTTACTCAGTTGAAGTTATTGAACATGAATTTGAATCAACTATCAGGTATCATTCCCTCTTCTCTCAGAAATATCTCTTCCTTGGTCTACTTAGAGATTATAAACAATAATTTCACAAGTGCCATTACAATGAATTGGGTCATCTCATCCATCTACAATATCTCTATCTCCCTGAAACTAGCTCACTGGAGAGATACCTACTTCAATTTCAAACTGTTCTTCACTTCTACAATTAAGTTTACAAGAAAACCAATTATCAGGACACATTCCATCATTTTTTGGTACCAAACTCTTTCTTCTGAAAATGTTGCTTCTTTCTATAAACAAGCTCACTAGAGAAATACCCCCTTCCCTCTCCAATTGTTCTTCTCTTGACTTTTTAGCCTTAAATGGAAACTTATTAATAGGGAATATTCCATCAAATTTGGGTGATAAATTCATCTATCTAAAAGATTTCTTTCTTGCTATAAACGAACTTAGCGGACAAAAACCTCATTTCCTTTTCAACTGCTCTCCTCTTCAATCTTTAGCTCTAGGCGAAAACACATTATTAAGATGCATTCCATCAGATTTTGGTGCCAGAGTTGATCAACCTAGAATTGCTCTATCTTTCTATGAACCATCTTACAGGGGAAATACCATATTCACTCTCCAAAGTGTTCTTCTCTTCAAGAATAAGCTTAATATCGAAATCAATTATCAAGACTTATTCCACCACTTCTTTGTGAAAAAATTGCAAATTTAAGAATGGGAAAATCAGCTTAGTGGAGAAATACCACATTCCATTGGAAAATGTACAAATCTCAAAACACTTTTTCTACAATCAGCTGAGTGGAATGGTGCCCAAAGAAATAGGTAAGTTGCACCCACTTGAAAAGCTTAGCTTATATTCTAATCAACTGGTTGGCGGGAAGAATAGCACCTAACAGAGATAGTTTTGTCCTAATCATTTTATGGTGTTTTGCCTCTCTCCATTGGCCAACTTTCTCTCCTAATCTCTTTTGGTTTAAAATATCAGTCAACTTCTTAAGCGGAAGCATACCTCAGCAAGTTACAAATCTCTCCAACTTAAACTTCTTAAGTTTAAGTTATAATCTATTGAGTGGATCTATTCCATCTGAATTTAAAGCCTTTCAAAAAATGAAAAGATTGTTTTTGAATGGCAACAGATTAGAAGGAAACATTCCAAGTGAGATAGGTCACCTGCAAAATCTGGGACTCTTGAATCTTAGTTAGAACAAGCTATCTAGAATAATTCCTGATTCTATCGGTAACCTCAAAGAGCTGAGAAGACTTTATCTTCATCACAACAGCTTATCAGGACAGATACTTGCCAGTCTAAAGGGATGTCAGAAATTAGAGCTGCTAGACTTGTCTTACAATGAGCTGTCTGGCTGTAGACCTGGAGAAGTTCTTACCAGTCTTGAGAATCTTCAGTTCTATTTAAATCTCTCACACAATGTATTAGAAGGGTCATTGCCCCAAGAGATTGGCAAAATTACAATGGCTCAAAATATAGACATTTCAGGCAATAAGTTGCGTGGTGTCCTTCCAGCTGCAGTTGAAAGTTGTATTAGATTGGAATATATAAATCTATCAATAAATCCCTTCGAGGGTCGTATTCCGGAAGCAATGGGAAATTTGAAATATCTCATGGACCTGGATCTTTCCTCCAATTTCTTATCTGGTCCACTACCAAAATTCCTCAAGAAATTTGAACTGCTTCGCTTTCTGAATATATCTTTCAACAGACTGATAAGGGAAATTCCAAAAGAGGGGGTTTCTTCTAATGCAGTGCTATTGTTTTACTTACTGCAAATGCTGGTCTCTGCGGACCACGGAAATTGTTGTTACCTGAATGTCCAAGTCAAAAACATGGTCCACATGTCAAAACAGTGATAGTGGCAGTTGGTAGTGTCAGTGCTTTTGCGGTATGCTGTTTACTCTTGGGTTTCTTGTGGAGATTGAATCGGCCAAGAGTGGATCTCTCACTAGCTATTCTGCAGAAGTTTGAGCATCTAAAAATTTCTTATGAAGATCTTTATAATGCAACTAATGGATTCAATGAGAGCGAGTTGGTCGGGGTCGGAAACTTTGGATCAGTCTACAGAGGAGATTTGAGAGATGGCAAAGCAGTTGTTGTGAAGGTTCTGAATTTACAAAATAAAGAAGCTCACAAGGGTTTCAATGCGGAATGCAAGGTGTTAAGAAAGGTTCGACACAGCAATCTCACCAAGATCTTAACTTCATGCTCAATCCCTAAATTCAGAGCTTTAGTTTTTGAATTTATGTCAAATGGAAGCTTGGAGAAACATTTGTATCCTCAAAGAGATGATTGTGTATGGGGTTTCAAAAGACGACTCGATTTGCCATTGACACTGCACATGCCATGGAATATCTACATCACAACTCTCCTGTCCAAGTAATCCACTGCGATTTAAAACCTGAGAATGTACTTCTGGATGAAGATATGACAGGTTATGCGACAGATTTTGGAATTGCAAGGTTAGCTTGTGGTACACAATCCATGGGCTCTCTTACTTCAACACTTGCCGTCAAAGGATCGGTGGGTTATATTTGCCCCAGGTATGCTTCTCTACATTGTTGTTTTGGTCATTATTTTGGTATTTTTTATGGATTGGTGTGATCAAATGAGATCTCACCATTGACCTCCTTGAATGAAGAGTATGGACTTGGAGGAAGAGTATCTACAGAGGAATATGTTTACAGCTATGGCATTTTCTTACTGGAAATGCTGTCAAGAAAGAGGCCAACAAATGGCATGTTTGTAGGAGATATATTTATGCTGTACATTACTGTTAACTTTATTGCCAACTGCTTCTTTTTGGAGCTCTGCCCTAAAACTCCGGTATGTTTTTCACCATTAATAAATTTTCTTTTCTTCGGGTTCTTCAGTTGAATTGGGTGGTGGATTTTTAACTGTCTGTTTCGAAGTTTTGTTTCAGTTAGCTTTGTGGTGAGCTTGCATGGAGAAATTTCCCCAAGGTGCTCTGTCTAGGTTTATTTGCAGAATTTATATCCTTGGGAAATGAAATTTCCCAGTTGGATAAGTCTCATGCAAGCCTTGTGCTTACACCAGTTGTCCTTGTTCTTCCTAGTCTTGCAACACACTTAAATTTAAATCATGCAATGTATGTCAGTTAGCTAATATTGCACGAGAAGCTTGCATTCCATTTTATTCATCAGGCATGTTTGATTTTTTTTTCAAGCCAGAATGTTGAAACATATGTTTGACAAAGAAATCGGGACATGGGAACCAATACTCTTAATTAATTATGCCTCCTCAAAATAGAATCTCTACAAATTTGCTTCTGTTTTTGGCCTTGGGGTTTACTTCGCTTCTGCGTTTGGCATCCGCCAATTTGTTTATTATAAAAATTTAATTTACTCTGAGATTTTTGGCCCCCTTTTTCACATCCTTCTCTTTCCAAGCAGCCAGGGGAAGCACCCTTTTTCTCCCTCTCTCCAACTGTGAAGACACAGGTGCCAACTAAATGAGCCAAAGGTCTAAAACCGAAAAATGAAGTCTGCTTTAGTTTTAGGTAGACATATCTCATGGAAAATGGAAGGAAAATGAACCAAAAGGTCTAAAACCAAATAAATCTGATCCAAAAGGTCTAAAACTAATTAATATCCCAAACTTCTCAAAAGTGGAAAAATTACAACTTAACATATTCATATTCATTGTGCAGTGCAAATTACGTCTATCATCAACTTCATCATGATTGCAGAAACCATTTTTTCACTCTTACGCGAGTCTCTTCTCCTCTTGAAGATCCAACGCAGAAAAATTACAAGAAAACTAGCCCAAAAAACTACCACAGACGAGGCACAGGCTCTTTCTTCAGGCACAGCCTCTTGTCTTTCAGGCATTTTACCATCTATAAAGTGTAACTCTATTTTTTGTGAAACTGAAAATGTTGCTATTTATTAATCAAAGAAAGAATACAGAAATTCATGATAAATAAGCACAAAATATAAGAATTTCACAAGGGAAAGGAGTACACAGTTACGAAACAGTCTTTAGAAGAGAATAGATTGAAACAAGTAATGAGATCAAAAGGTTGAAGCTCTGAACCAACAACGGAACAAAAACAGTGATAATCTATCTCCTTTGCAGCATTTTGAGCTTTTTCTTAATCTTCTTGATCACAATAAGCAGTTCAGAGCTTCTGGTGTTGAACTGTTCCAACTGCAAAGAAAGAGAAGACATAATTTAAGTTTGCTGAATAACTTAAAATGAACATTTCATAATTTCCAAATACGAAAAAAGATGACCAACAAAAAAATGTTCCATATGACCAAAAGGGTGACAAGAGAAAGAATTAATATTAATCATAATTTAACATACAACATTAAGAAAATAAAATTATATAAATATATTGATTTTATTTTATTTTAAATTAAATAATATATAAATTTTATTTCGAAATATTGTATACTTTTTTAACTATGAACTATAAAAATATGAAATCTCTTAATTTAAATAAAATTATTATAAATTTTAAAATTATTAAAATAAAATTTGTAAATAACATAAAATATAATTTAAAACTTACCATTTAATATAATGACAATGAGTTTGAAAATAGCAAACCAAAAAATATTATGGTGAGTGATAATAAAAGGGTAACCTACATCCTAAGGCTTGGAAATGCAAACCTCAAGATACTTACATGCTAAGGCTTGAAAATGCAAACCTCAGGATGCAGATTACCTATTCATTATCCCCATTTATATATCTGATACCATGTCACTTCTCCATATTGTAGCCTTATTATGCCATGGGTTCTATTTATAGAGCTTTACAAATACATGGCTGGTGAAGTACAACTGAATGAGTCAGCAGAGGAGCTTGTCAAGCATCTAGGACACCTTTCAAAAATTGGAATTTAGGGTATAGATGGGAATCTAGGCGACATACAGAGAAATAATTGCAGGGGGAGTCCTCAATGCTTTAAGCTCACATTTTCTATAAACTTTTTAATACCTTTATGTCAATTTTGAAGCATATCCATTCTGCTTTATCCCCTTTTTCCCTTTGCACGAGTGATTCGCATTATCCTATTTTAGCCTCCAGGGAATCAAAATCCATATTTCAATTTCGTAGGCTAGTCGGTTTGCTCAGGATTATATTGGAGAACCCTCTTTTTCTAAAGGCAAAATTAGATATAAAGAATAATTTCTGATGACTCACAGGAAGCAACAAGAGAATAAATGAACTCGCATCATATACAAAACATCAAGAGACTAAAGTAATACATTTTGGCATTAAATAGAGAGGATATAAAAGCTTTGTTATTGCAGTTGAATGTTTGCAGGTTTGAGAGTGATATGAAAGGTTTATCCTCGTAAGCCGGAGAGGCAGATTGGTGACTCAGCATCAACTGGTATCAGAGCAAGTGAATCATGTCAGAAGTTCGTATTGCTGAAGAATAAAGAAACATAGTTAAATATTGAATATATATATATATATATAAACATAGTTAAATATTGAATATATATATATATATGCTAGAGAGTAGTTCAAATAATTTTCCATAAGAATTGTAGAGAATAAAATTTCATATGTTTCTTCTATATTTTTGGTAAAAAGGAACCTTTTTTCTCTCAATAAAAACTTTTGTAATAGCTATTTCCTCTAACTTTAAAAGTTGTCAAGTCCTGCTGTTCCCTTCATGAATTCTTTCTTGTGATGATCAGAGTAAATGATCCGAAATGTCGAGCATCAAAAATTCGACACAAATTTTTAAAAAAAGAAAGATCTGTAACTTTTTTTCTTGTTTTGTGGATCTTGCTGTGCAATCTGAAGGCTGTGAGATCATCAGTTGTTTCAGCAACCACGACATTTGGCAATCACTGGCCAAGAATGAAGCAGCTGCATTTAAAAAGCAATATTTAAGAGTCGTCCAATGCACGTTTTACTCAATAGACAGCTAGCATGTATTTATCATCTCTGAGTGCTAGGGTTGTAGCTGTTTGTCTTTCTCATCTTTCTTCTGTCATAAGTGAAGTCCATGAAGCTAAATCCTGAATCCTATTCTCTATTTTGACTCATTTATATTGAAGAATTCGATATCTCCATTTGAAATGTCTTCCCAAGGGATAATTTAGTTTTATTATTTGTTTACTAATTCTGTTTGTTCTTCTAGTATTTGGAATTGTAATTTTTCAAAAAAGATTGTGCAGGTTTATATCAAGGTCCATGCTCTTGCATTGCTCTCCATTTAATCATGCCCACATAACAAAGACAGAAAAAACTTTTGTGCAAAAGAAGACACCTTCAAACTGAAATGCCCCCTACTATAAGCTCTACAAATGTTTAGTCAAAACATTTTAATTTGATCAAATTAAAGCACTCAGACTGGCGTGGACCACATGGAGAATAATTCTATATATACCTCCATTGTAGCTCTGAAAAACAAATTGGAGACATTACAATAATGTCAAAAACTTATATTAGTTCTGAATTTCAACAAATTTTCAATAAAAATTTGGACAAACTATTCAAAACAAAATTTGAGACACTAAAGTGTGTTTTAAATATGGTACATTTTAGCGGTAAATATTCTTTAATTAATGAATATTCCTTTTTTTGGATTTTGGTTTTGGTGATTTTTGAGAGCCACTACATAAATCTGAGTTGTCTAAAAATTCAGAATATAAATTATGTTCTAGATCGGCTCACCAAACGTTTACAATAATTTCATTTTTGACCAACCAATTCACCTTATATATATAGTAAATACGATGCCATGAATAACCATCAAATTCTACTTTCAACAAAGACAACTGCCCAACGATGCAAATGAGCAACCGAATAGTGAGACATCAGAAATCGACGAAGTCAAATGGTTGTACCATGATCACACCAACCGGTTGCAACTACAACACCATCGACTAGTTGCGACCGAACGATTGCATTCACATCTTACCAACGGGTTGCATCTCCACTGCAACCAAACATTTGCATCCGTACACCAACCAAATCGCTGCATCCACATTTCACCGGTTGGTTGCATCTCCATTGCAACTGAACAGTGGCATTCGTACACCAACTGAATGGCTGCATTTACATTTTACCAATGGATTGCATCTCCACTACAACTGAGTGGTTGCATCCATACTACAACTGAATGGTGGCATCTTTGTTGAAATTGAACGGTTGCATTCTAGGCCGTAATTGTGTCCAGTCGGTGACATCCCTCAGACAATTATACGGTTGCATCATGATGGAATCATCCATCTATGCCGATCATCATGGCATCTGGGGGTAATGCTAAAAGGACAGGGCAATTATCGAGAAAATTGAACATATTATCTTATTTTACAAACCCAATAAAAAAAAGCCCATGCAACCGCCATGTACTCAAAATATAGGTACTTATTAAGATTTTTTTTTAATTTGTAATAAATTTGATTTTAACTATCAAGAATATTTTCAAAACCCTTGTACTTACAAAAATCCCCATTGATAATGATTCTATTTCACAAGAAAGAAATAATCACAATAACAAGTCACCACCTGAATATTTTATTGATGATGATATGCCACCACTCGAAGATGCTCCTCTAGCTATCGATGATAATTATGATGAAATTCAACTGCCAGACGAGATTTTTGGTTCTCATCAAACACCAAGTTTAGTTGAAAATTCCATTCACAAATTTTTGCAAACGAAGAGAAGTAGATAGACAATTGAAAAGTCTTTTAAGATCAACTGGGCATCAAAATGTTACTTCATTGAATCCATTGAGTCTGAAAATGATTATAATACTCCAACAAAATGCAAATGTACAAGATGTAGTTGGAAACTAGGAAAGGAACACAAAATGCAATTTAAGTTGGACACAATTGAGAAACAACCGAATGATGGCCCTTGTCATTCGGTTGCATAATGTATTCGGTCAGTAACCTTTACCGATCAATTGCATTTTGCAATCGAACGGTGGTCTTTGTCATTTGGTTGCATTTTACAACCGAATGGTGGCTTCTGCCAACCAGTTGCATTTCTCTTTTGTTCATTTTTTATCATTTGGTTGCATAATGCAACCGGTCAATGATGATTGCCATTCAGTCAGGCTGTGCAACTGAATGATTGAATGGAAAGATAAAAAAATTGTTTATATTGGCCTTTTCAACCCTCCTCCAATGGATTCGCCACCACACCTTAAAAATTCGTCATGCCTACGGATCATTAATCTATAGATTCGTCAATGAAATCCAGGGGGTCTTTTGACAAGGGCTCTTAAAATTTACCCCAGTTCTAAATATCTTTTCTTTATTGTATTGAAGCCTTATCAATAGACATTTAGTGATCATGTTGACAAGAGGTTTGGGCTTTTGACAAGGGAATAATAAGGTGTAGGGGAATACATTAGTCCATTTGAACACCTTTTAGCTTCCACTTGGTTTCCTTGGTGGCAATTATATACCTACTACTCCTTAAGTCCCTAATCAACCTCTAATTTCAGGTTGGAGCCATTCACCCTTCCTTTTGTTAAGATGAATATGGACAATGTCTCAAGGTATTCCAGGAAATGGCAATTTAGGAGGTGTTTTTCAAGATTTTCAAAGGGTTGTAAAGTTTGTATGTTCTCATAAATCGAGCACAATGATTAACAATTTAGTGGAAGCTTGTACTATTAAGGAAGGTTTAGTTTTGGCACATGGGTGCTATGATTCTCATTTAATGGAGATATATTTACAACTAATTATCTTGAAGATTCTTAAATCATTTACTCCCATTTATCTAGTGTCTCCATTAGATAGAGTGATGATTTATATTTGCCAAAGGATTTCAACCAATATAGTTTACATATGCTCCAAGGAGTAGAAATGACATGTTAAACTATGTCACCTAATAACACATACTAAATTGATGATTCCAACTATTATGATGGCTACCTATTTATTGATTAAGTAAAAATTGGGGATCTTGAAGTAACATCAATATGTTCTATTTTTATCAAGCTCTGTATAGGTTAAGTTCATGTAACCCCCTATGTGGAATTCCTCCCAAAAAGATGTGTACTCAGGAATCCTATGGTTATATCTCCAATCATACTAATGATCTTGCAAACCAATGTGGAATTTCCAAGAGCACTCTCAATTCCTCACATGAATATTTCCAACAAGGCATTTTGTCAAAAAATTATGTTGGAACCTTCAATGTGTAAATACTTGTAATTGTGCTCTAGGTTTTTTTTAAAATTTATCCCCTACCCAATTTTATTTTATAATTTCTTCACATGAATACTTCCTTAATTATTTTTGTTGTTGATTGTGCAAAACTCGTAAAATTCCTAATGTCCACCAACCACATTTCAAACTTGTGATTTTAGAGGAAGAGAAAAAATGAGAATATTTATGCTAAAACAAAATAGGAAAAATGGTATACACACGGTACATAAGATTTTCCCTAGGAAAACCTAGCATAGTAACTTTTTTGGTAATTATATTAACTCAACCATTTTTCAATACAATAATGTACTTCAAAGCTTTGTTTTACCCTAATGCATGTGTGAGTATTTCTAGGCACATTAATAGAGAATCATCAAAGTAGTATTACAATACCATGGGCTACATGAAACATTGGTTAAAAACCAATCAAAACACACC
Source organism: Torreya grandis (assembly GCA_037957365.1). NCBI lineage: Eukaryota > Viridiplantae > Streptophyta > Pinopsida > Cupressales > Taxaceae > Torreya > Torreya grandis. The sequence goes on from JARHVA010000315.1 coordinate 3,298,920, forward strand.
CATAAGGTCACCCCAAAAAAAAAAATGTTGCCCAATCCTTGTTCTAGGATACCTAACCCCAGAACCACCCTCATTCACCCACCATCCCACACCCCTCCCCCTCGCCCTTCACCCTAACTAGTGGCCCATGTCCCCTAGACCCTCGGAATAACACAATGCTATGACCCCCATTTCACATGTATAGTTTAGAAGAGTGTAAAATATATAAAGTATACAACACATTTCCAAAATTCTCCCACTTGTTGAATACTTTCCATAGGGGACCACATGGTCATACATTCAATAGCTAAGGGCAATCAAGCCCATTGATTTTCTGCACCAAGAATATTTATTAGTACTACCAACTTTCATTAGCTAGTCAACAACATTCTCATTGGTGTCCACCTTCTCTAGCAACATCTTATTTTCCTCCACTATTTCCTTTACAAAATGGTATTACACATCAATGTGTTTCATTTGAGAGTGATACACAAGTTTTTTGTTAGACAAATTACACTATGATTGTCACAATCTATCCTTACAACCTTTTGAATGAACCCAATGTAGTGGAACACAACCTTTGAAGCCAAATTGCTTCTTTACTTGCATAAGTAGCAGCCATGTACTCAACCTTTGTGTGGATATCACATCACTCACCTGTAGTTTACCCATCTAACTTACATCTCCATCGAACAAGTTGAACACATACACAATAATAGATCTATAATAATAAATATCTATAGACCAATCATAATCCACAAAACCATGTAGTCTCAATATCTTGCTTTCACCAGGTTTACTACGATAGCATATTGCATTACTAGGCATCCTACATAAATACCAAAAGATCCTCTTCATCGCAATCCAATGTTGATTTCTTGGATTTGACATAAATCTGCTCACTACTACTGCATGAGAAATGTTAGGTCTAGTATAAACTATTGCATATATCTGACTTCCAACAACACTAGCATATAGGGCTTGAGACATGTCCTCAATGTTTTGTTGTATCTTGTGACATAATTTGTAGATTGTTTTTTACCAACCAAAAAATGAGTACTCAATTTAATTTTCTGCCTCCTAAACCTTTGCAGTATCATCTCAACATACTTTCTTTCATTTTACCATAATGTTTTAGTTACACGATATTTTTTAATTTTCATGCCAAAATAATTTTTGTAGCACATAGATCATTCTTATCAAATTGAGATGATAAATGAGACTTGACTAATCATTTCCTTATCGTTACCAATTAATAACATGTCATCTACATATAATGCTATGATGACAAAGTTTTCACCTTCATGTTTAAAATACACACAAGGATAAGCTTTGTTTTGTTCAAGCCCAAGTCCCAACACATACTTGTCAAAATTTTAATTCTACATCCTTAATGATTGCTTCAAGTTGAAAAGAGACTTTTCAAGCATACACACTAAATCCTACTTTCCCTTTACCTTAAATGTTTTTGGCTACATCATGTAGATTTCTTCTTAAAACTCACAATGTATAAAATTTGTCTTTATATCCATTTGTTCTATTTCAAGATAAAAAATAACAACAATAGCCAAAAGAAATATTATTGAATTTATTTTAGTAACAAAAGAAAAATATCACCAAAATCAATTCCTTCTACTTAAGAAAATCCCTTTTCTACTAATTTTTTTTATACTTCTCCATTTTCTCTTGTGCATTATTCTTCTTCTTGGATACGCATTTGCAGCCAATAGGTTTTCTACCAGAAGGTCATTTCACCAAGTCCCATGTATGTTTTTTATCTATGGACTCTAATTCAACTATTGTGTATATAGAGTTATTTTTTCCCTTTCTATTCCACAAACCTTACAAATCTATGTGATTGTATTGGAGTAGTATACTCCATCATTATCACTTCTCAAGATCTTGATCTTCATTTCCATCTGGTTTCCTACAAAATCCTTAAACTCTTTAAACTCATTGAAAACCTCATATTTAGATTTGATATAGTAAGCTCAAGTTATTCTTGAGTAGCCGATTATCTGTAGAAGTAGCACGAAACAAATATTTCTCTATTGATGGAATTCTCACAAGCCCAAACACATCAATACATACTAAATGCAAAATCCTTTTTGATCTTACAACACAATTAGCAAACTTCACTTGAATTTTCTTACCAAACACAAAATACTTACAGAAATCAAAATCTAAAGGGAAAACATAAATTCTTTCAGCCATATCTTTTGTTTTTAATGCTCGAAGGCCCTTCTCTCAAATATGTCTCGTCTTTTGATGTCATAACACTGGCTTCTCTCAAGAAGTGCATGAGACCAATCTAAAATATTGTTAACCTCCGAAACCACATAGCTATCATACCCAACACTAAAATGCTTGCCCCAAGTTTGAATAATGTTATTTTACTAGCTCCTCTTGCAAATACCATTTCTCCATAAATTATATTTCAACAATCCTTATTAAATAATAGTTGCACACTTACATCAATCATCTTTATTAGAGATATTAGGTTTCTAGCCAAACCTAGGGGTCGATGCACAAAGTTTGGGGACAAAAAGTATGACATGTCCCCAACTTTCAATTTTTTTTACAAAGGGCATACACTCTTTAAAAAAGGGTGTACATCTTTTTTTTTTTAATTATTGAGGCTCAGGCTTATGCTCGAGCCTCAAGGGCATACACCCTTTTCAAAACATAAAGGGCATATGCCCTTTTATTTTTTTCATTTCATTTTCTTGCAAAAACCCAAACCCATGGGCATTTTGACATTTTCTCTTCTCATTTCTCTTGTAGATCCATGTGCGTGCTTGGATTCGCATCCTACCAATAAGATTCAGTATTTAGGTTGTTACCTCAGGTATGTTGATTTTTAAATTTAAATTTTTTCATTTCCATTTTTATTTACTTATGGAAGTAGGGTTTTGAGTTTAGTTTTGCATTATATTCTCTTGCATTGCCTAAAAAAATATGTATTTCTATTTAAATCTAGATACACAATTGAACGATGGATCTATTGCATGAAGAAAATTTTAGACAAAACCCCAAATAGTTTGATTTTGTACAAGAAGAAGTTCATTTGTATGAATAATACAATTCAAAACATCAACAATTATAAATAATCATTAATGGTTTGCATCCTCTTTAGCTGATAGTGCACATATTTCATTTGCCAATACTCTAGAGACTATTTTTAATGAAGTGGGAAATGTAACTTCGTAACTTGATATAATGTTGCATTGAAAAGAGGCCATGAAATAGTTTTATTCTGATAAATTATCATATGAAGATGTTAAAAAAAAATAACAAAAGAGGTTGTGTGCACTTTGTTTGTTAACCTTGGAACCAACCAACCTCCACCGACGAATTACAAACATATTAATACTGATTGGTGTGTTCATGAGGAGATAAAAAATAACTTTTGAGATAGGTGTTGGATGGTGTTTGATGTGTCACGAATAAAGCCATAATACTACATATTAGATTAATAAATTATATCTTACAGTGCAAGTAAATTAAATGCATAAAATAAGCTATAAAAAGAATAGACAAGAAAGAGGACACATTACACAGAAATTACGTGGAAACCTAGCAATGTGTAAAGAAAAACCATGGGAAAAATGGCAGCTTCCAGACTTCATTACTTTAACATCAACTTTATTCTATAATAGCTCCTCCAGCAACTCCTTCAGTGCTAACATACAATCACTCAATGCTTCCACCTGAAGCATTCAGGTTTTGAATCAAGCGAAACTAACTTATAGATCCAACCTCCAAGAATGCAAGCTGAAGACTTGCATGGATCCATTAATTGGATGGATTACAATAGAAAAATCATGTTATTAATAGCCTTTATAACAAGAAGATGAGAGAGAGGAGAGAATGCAATAGTGGCAAAAATGCACCACACTTGGTGTGTCATATGATCTCAATAGGGTTGTTGTTGTCTTCATGTGCAAAAGCATTCAAGGCATCTTCACTTTAGACAATAACATGTGCCACCATCATGTGGTACTAAAACCATTATCTCCCGCATACATGTGAGGTTAATTTGTTATAGTAGCTTTATTTTCTTCATTCTTCATGTGACCACATGAGTTTAAAAGATGTTTACAATCATCTTTTGACTTCCTCCACACATAGGAATCTTGGACATATCTAAGAATGCACCCACACCAACCCTTTTGTATTTTGCACCATGTGATAACCCACATATGACTACCAAAGACAACCCATGTGCCTTGGTGGAGTGTTATGTCTCACTCCCATCACATCAACCTGGTCACTCATGGGATACCCTCCATAGACGCCTATCACATCACCAATCAACCACATCAATCACAAGCCACATCACTAACCATCCACATCACCAACATGCCACTTCATCATGATTAGTAACCATGAATAGTGCATGTGAATAATTATTCATGAATAGTGATTGTGAATAGTGACTCCACATCCTAACATTCTCTCACTTGAAGTCAATATACATAAGCTTTTACTACACTTGAATATCTTGCAATCAACTGCTCATCAATGCATTTTGCTGTCCTAACACAAACCTAGTAGAAGTTTTCTTGTACTACTAAAACTTATCTAACCTAACCAAATTTGTCAACATCTGCTCTTCCATAGTAGATTAAAACACTTAAGTGACACTTCACTTCTCCATAGACTAATCCTCCAATCGAGATTCTACCATAAACCACTCACAATTCCAACTATTTGAGATTATACATTTTAGTATTCACCATGGCATCACGAGGTTTCCTACTCCTGATGAATCCAATACACAGGATAAAATGACATGTCTTCTCCTCTTCTAAGAAACTCCTAGGAAGCCAACTCAGAATGCAAGAAGTGGGGTACTTCCTTACTCTCCCATCTTTGTGCATCTCTATCCTTGGTTTTTTCCTCCTATCACCTTCATTTCATGTGTCTCTATTGAGCCATCACACTAGTGATTATGTTGGGGCCTACATCCAACATATCACAACACATAGAAACAATCTCTACTAAAAACTTGGCTCTCCATGAAGGTATTAAAATTCTTGTACTACATGAGCAATGTTTGTACAAATTTATACAATGATTTCAAATTGTAAACCAATAACTTTCTGCCTCAACTTTGTATTTATCTCTCCCTGAGAGAGATCACTATGTAGGAATAACATTGATATAACTCCTTGAACAACTAGTGCACGTATCACTCTTGATAGTAGTGAGAATATAAGATCTCACAGAAGTCAAAACTAGACTTCTCCACATAGCCACCAAGCTATCAACATGGTACAAGTAAACTAGACCAATCATAACTCTTAGGAAGTTGTCATGCTACTCAGTGTTGTTGATGTGAGTTTTATACACACCATGTCATAATGAGGTAACCTCTAATATTTTATGATAAATAGAGGTAAACTCTACTCTAGGACATGATTTGAACGTATGCAGTCTTTGACAACCTGTTGATGGAATAGCTTGTAGGGCATGCAGGTTGTTGACAAGGTCTTTTTTGGATCGAGGTGTGGTCCCTAAAGGATAGTGAATCTCTACATGAGTTGGATGGGAGATTGGATTATAATCTAGAGTGGGTATGTCTAAAAAAAAACTCAAAATGGAGGGAAGGGTAAGGAAAAAAAAGAAAGCTTCTATGGTTTTCAGGAATCACTTCCCTGGCTAGTTTCTAAAAAGATAAGTTCTCTTAGAACCTATACCTATTACTAACAACAATTGCACACACACAATCAAACATGGTTAAGAAGTCTAAGGAGATAATGATGTAGGAAATTCATAGGCCTTAGACACAAGTTTCTCTTTTTAGGGTAGTTGTTGCACACTCTTACTCAGGAGATTATGGTTCAGGCTAATGAAGTATCTAAAGCAACTATTGCACACACACAAAAAAATATATCAAAGAAAACACTCATGTACATTCAAAATTATGAATCGATCAACTTAATTATCCTAATCAATATATTTTACCAATATTTTAATAGTTGTTGTATATATACAGATCAGTACATCAATCAAGACAATCAAGAATCCATTTGTAGTTATTACACACTAAAGATTATTGAAACATACAACAAAAGAAAGTAGCAACTAATTACACATAAATTGGAAAGAAAATACACAAACACATTTATGATTAAAATTGATGTTGTTTTGATATTCAAAATTCTTTGATCAAAAATATAAGTTGGATTATAGTTATTTATATAGACTTGGGGAAGGGGTCACCTTATCCTCCAAACCCATGTAAGGTCATTACATGTAATAGTCAGAATTTGAGTTCTAATTGTGGTAAAATACATATAAGAGTCTATTTGTAGTTATCAGTTAAGTTTAGCCTTTGACAATGCTATGTAACATATGCATGTGTATAAAAACAAAATTTAATTCTATAAATATATGCACCATTTTTCCAAAACTATAAATGCCTCCTTTAATATGTTGTGAGAACAACTTGTTGATATTTTAGATTAGCCACCTTCAAATGGAACTCAGACATGTGTCAAAGACAAGCATCATTATATCAATCCTTTAAAACTAATGATGCTATTTAACCATGACTAATCTAACATGATTGTGCATTGCATGTTACCCGTGCCTCTCATTGAGTCTGGATATTTGAAAAATCTACCTAAGATTCACACCATCAGATCTTATGCATGATGAAATGCGAGCATGCCACTTGGTAGCTCCATGAAATCTCTGAGTACCTTTTATCATTTGGACATTTTTGTGCCATGTGGCATCTTATCAATTGTCCTGAGATATTTGAAAATTATCCATCAATCTTGCACCATTGATCTTCATGTATTGGGCTCCCACATACTATTGGATCTCTATGTACTAGGCTCTTGTAATGTTGCCACTTGGCACTCTTGTGGAGATTTTAAAAATCCTTTATTTTTGTGCTTGATTATGCACATTTATATCTTTAGTACATGAGTTAATGTACACCGTAGATCTTGGTGCTTGACCTTTTGACTCCCCACGAGCTTGACACTTGTCACTTTCAGGGTTACTCTTGCTAACATAAATGTAAAATGACTTAGCATATATATATAATACAGTGATTGACTTTAGGGGTGCCCCTTGGTAGCTCTGCGAGGCTTTTGGTTTATTAGACAAAATGTCCGTGCAAAAAACCCATAGTATTGAATGTTTTGGGGAAATTATCGTGGGGTTTTTGTTGTGGGAAATTTGTTTTGGTGGGAAAAATACCCACGACAATTAGGTTGAAGGATAATTTTATCAATCAAAATGGTCATGACAAAAAGGCCTAAGGGTCATTCTCATCAGGAAAAATACCTGAAAGAATTAGTCCGAGGCAAAAAGCTTGAAAGAATTCTTTCATAGGTCAAAGTACCCTTGACAAAATTATAAAGGGTCTACTTCGTAGGACAAAGTGCCCATGGTAAAAAGCCTAAAGGGTCTACTTTGTAGGGCAAAGTACCCATAACAAAAATCTTGAAGGGTATGTTTCATCAAATTGTTGTAGGGAAAATGTATCGAATACTAAATTCTGTCAAATAAAATGTCTAATAGAAAAGAGTCTGACAAAGAAAAAATCCCGATAAAGATCAATTGCTTTAGGGAAATTGTTTTAGACAAAATGTCTAATGCAAAATACCTAAATACCAAATCTTGCAAAACAATTATTCTAAAGACAAAAGCCCAAAATGAATAAGTTCAAAAAGGATAAGTCCAAAAAAGATAAATCCCAAACATAAAAACTGAAAACCTTTATAGTTCAAAACTCCTGAAAGGTATTAAGAGATGCTCAAAGTCAAAACCATAATCTAAAAAAAGTGGGTCCCCATTTTCCTATGGAAAAAAGGGGTGTGTTGGGTACAACAAATAGCGACTCATAGGGGGAATACTCTTGAGTATTCAAGAACCCAAAATTTTGGTTAGCAATCATTAAATCAAGCATGAGGTGTGTCACAAAAGAATACTTAAATCAGAAAATTAAAGAGACTCCTAAGTTAATTCACACAACATACTTGCCTTCTAATTCTTGGATCTATGTGTGTCAAAACATATAGTTAATTTATCCCTTACTATGGTGAGTTTTTCAAAGGTTTGATGAAACTGTAGGTTTTGTTCCAGTGTATATTAAAGCTAAAAAACAAGGGAAGCTCAGACATTGCTCTGCTACCATCCAGACATCCATAGCCCTGATAGAGATACCTTAGGCTCCTTCTCTTCTCATTCCATTATTTTCTTTTAATCATGATACATGGTACATTGACTTTATTTCATCATGTGAGCCTTTTGATTTTCTTTAAATTTTCCTTTGCTCTTTTGAACTCATTGGTTTTTTTTTTTTTTCTTGAATGGAAAAGAGAAGAGCTAGAACCCCAGTGCACTAGTATAATTATAAAATAAATAATTACTAGAACGTTCTTGCCAGCCACATCTATACCCATAATTGTCATTTCCAACAAGTATTTAATGTGATAAGTGAATTTGATCCAATCAAACAAGAAAACTTTCTAAATTTATATGAAGTACTCTAAGAGCAACTTCCACATGCTTGGTAAACGTATTCAATTATGACACCATCCAAAATAATCCATGGTTATCTATGTTCATCCTGAAGACTCAAGACACAAAAATACACCTACTTTTGTGAACTAGTCCCATATTGTCTATTCTCTTTTTACTTTTACCCCTTTCTACAAGTCTTAAGCTCAATTGGTTTGTATTTTTTTAGCTTGGTTATAGTCATAGCAAACACAATATCGATTGTCAGAGAAAGTGATAAAATACTAATCTATGAAAATAGGAAATCTAATCTAATGAAATCAAATAATAGAAAACAAAAAACCTAACCTAATCCTACTCTAAAAAAAACCCAAACAAGATGGGGAATAGATTTGGAAACTCTATTTGGTATGATTCTCACTCTTTGGTAATAACAAGGTTTTCCCCGTTAAGGTTCTGAGATAGGCAAGGGCATCCTTGTATTCATTAAGTAGAATTTTGAGTCTTTCCCTCATATTGTAAAACAAAAAATCAGGGTTACTCATTGGAACACCCCAAACACAATAAACAAATAACTCCTCTAAAGTGTCTCCTAAGATGAATATTAAATTTGACCTATAATCTTGAATTTCATCATCCTCTATGAACTCATCAGTGGAAAGGTCCACAAAGATAGAGTCAGAATCATAAGTATAATCATGAACAACATTATCCTCCAAAACTTCATCTAAACTCTCATTTTGAGTGTGACCTTCAATATTTGAATGAATTAGCTCTTGACTTTCCAAATAATGAATACAAATTATGTTTACCTAGGGCTCACTATTTTTTTATTTTAGGAGTGAGAGATTCATTAATTATTAATCCCAGAGGGATCATCTCATTTGTTGAATGTTGTTGATGCTTTTACTGATGTTCTTTTAAATAGTTATGCTCTAGAAGATATACAACTTCATGGGTATCGTATGTGTAATCAAATGTCTTCGATTCAATGCCAAATGATGTTGATGTGCACACACACTGAGGTTCCTGGTCAATCACATAATCAACCATAGTGTCCAACACATTAGAGTTAGGCACTAAATTGAATTCAACATCTATCAAATCAAGGCATGAGCATCTATGTGAATTAATTCCATTGAAAGGGAACTATAAAAAGAATCAAAATTATTGGGGGAAGCTAACATACCTTTTTCATTTGCCCCATGATAAAAAGACATACCTACCTCAAGCAAGACATAATCTGAAATCTGAACATTGGAACCTTCATGATGAGAGGAGAATAAGTTAGGAATATAACCATCAAAAGAGTCTTTTGATAGGGATTTTAATGCAAACCAGTAGTCACAAGAGTCGTTAAAACCATCTTTAGAGATAATATATTCATTTGGAAGGCAAAGTAATCGATCATCTACCTGGGCATATTCATAGAGATACTGTAAAGATTGACAATGTTCTTCTAAATTGACACTCTCCTTACTATCTTCATTTCCTTCTTGAATTATCTCATCAAATATAGGGATGGAATCAAAATGACCCAACCCTCCTAGCTTGATCGATTCCTCTTTTATGATCTAATCATCCTCTCCATTTGGGATATCTTCTTCCTCTTTGACCACGTCATGACTTTAGGGGTCAAAATCTTCAGGTTCAACATGTCCATACTTATGAATAGTTACTACAATAATTATGGGCTCTAGAGGATTCTTAATGTGCATAGTTCTTGGATTAAAAAGAAACCCTTTACGTATGCTCATGTTTGGGCATAGTATCCCACTTTCTCTTTGGATAGCTTATGTACAATTCATATCCAACATACCTCCTACAAATAACTTCATAGAAGATGTTAAATTATTTTTAAAATCATGAGGATCAATATTTGGACCGAATCAAATAAAAAAATGTTCCTCAAGATCACTCCAACTAGTAATGGAACTAGGTGCCAACTCTCCTAACCAATCATGCATATCTTCCCCCAGCGTGAAAGGGAACAACCTACAGATTATATCCTCAAATTGTATATCCATAACATGTGTAGCATATGTGTAGGCACCAAGATGCCCTTTAGTAGCTCTTGAGTGATTATTATGGAACCTAGGAAGGTATGTGAATTGGTCATCGAGGAGATCATATTGAATACATGGGATATCTATGGGTGATTTACCAAGCCAATCCATTCTCAATTTTTTTTTGTACAATTCGAGGTGTTGACCCTCCTTATAATGTTAGTTATTGTTGATGTGGGTTTTATGCATTCCACAGTGTAAAAAGGTAGCCTCTAATATTTTAGGATCTCAGTGGAGATAAACTCCACTCCCAGGCATGAGTTGCAAGTATGCAGTCTTTGACAGCCTATTGAAGGAATAGATGGTAGGGCATACAGGTTGTTGACAAGGTTTTTTTGGATAGAGGTGTGGTCCTTAAAGGATAGTGAGTCTCTATGTGAGTTGGATGGGCAGCTGGCTTCTAATCTAGAGTGGGTAGGTCTCAAAACAAACTCAAAAGGGAGGGAAGGGTAAGACAGAAAAGAAAGCTTATGTGGTTTTTAAGAATCACTTTCTTGGCTAGTTTCTAAAAAGACAAGTGCTCTCAGAACCTATGCCTATTGCTAGTAGCAATTACATACACACCATCAGACACAGTTAGGAAGTCTAAGGAGGTAATGATGTAGGAAATTTATCGACCTTAGATAAGGGTTACTCTTTTTAGGAAAATTATTTCCCACTCTTACTCAGGAGATTATGGCTCGGGCTATTGAAGTATTTAAGGAAGCTATTGCATACACACAAAAAATTATATGAAAAAAAACACTCATGCACATTTAGAATTATGAATCAATCAACTTAATTATCCCAATCAATATATTTCACCAATATTTCAATAGTTTTTGCACATCTATAGATTAGTACATCAATCAAGATAATCAAGAATCCATTTGCAATTATTACAAACTAAATATTATTGAAACATGCAACCAAAGAAAGTAACAACTAATTACATACAAAATGGAAATAAAATACATAAACATATTCACTGATGATCAAAATTGATGTTGCTCCTATATTCAAAATTCTCTGACCAAAAATCCAAGTTGGATTACAATTATTTATATAGAATTGGGGAAGGGGCCACTTCATCCTCCAAGCCCATGCAAGATCATTACATATAATAGTTTGAACTTGAGTTTTAACTATGGTCAAAAACTCTATAAGAATCTATTTGTAGTTATTAGTTTAAGTTTAGCCTTTTCCAAGGATATCCAACATGTGCATGTGTATAAAGATAAAGGCTATTTATATAAACATATGCACCATTTTCCCAAAACTGTACATGCCTCCTTCTATAGGTTGTGAGAATAACCTGTTGATATTTTTGATTAGCCACCTTTAAATGGAACTCAGATATGCATCAAAGACAAGTATCATTGTATCAATCTTTTAGAAATAGTGATGTTGTTTAACTGTGACTAATCTATCATGACTGTGTGTTGCATGTAGTTTGTGCCTCTCATTGAGTTTGAATCTTTGAAAAGTCCACCTAGGACTCACATCATCAGATATTTTACATGATGAAACATGAGCATGTCACTTGATAGCTCTATGGGATCTTTGAGTACCTTTTATTATTTATAGATTTTTGTGCCATGTGATAGCTTCTCGCTTATCTCGAGATCTTTGAAAAGTCTCTATCAATCTCACACCATTGATCTTCATTTACTAGGCTCCCATGCACTATTACATCTCTATGTACTGGGCTCCCATAATGTTGCCACTTGACACTCTCACAGATATTTTGAAAATCCTTTATTGTTGTGCTTGATTATGCACCATTAGATCTTTAGTACGTAAGTTAATGTGCACTGTAGATCTTGGTGCTTGACCTTTTGACTCCCCATGAGCTTGACACTTATCACTTCTGAGTTCACTCTTGCAAACATAAATTTAATATATATATATATATATATATATATATATATATATATATATATATATATATATATATATATATATATATATAATAAAGTGCTTGAATTTAGGGTTAGCAATTGGTAGCTCTATGGGGATTTTGGTCTATTGGACAAAATGTATATGCAAAAAACCCATAGTATTGAATGTTTCAGCTAAATTATTGTGGATTTTTTGTTGCAGGTAGATTGTTTTGGAAAGAAAATTACCCATGGTAATTAAGTCGAAGGGAAATTTTATCAATAAAAATGGCCATGATAGAAAGGTCAAAGGGTCATTCTAAAATTTGAAGGGTCATTCTCATTGGGCATTATGTTTAAAAGAATCAGTCTCGGGTAAAAATCCTAAAAGAATTGTTTCTTAGGGCAAAGTGCCCATTACAAAAGTGTGAAGGTTCTAATTCATAGGGAAAAGTGCTCATGACAAAAATCCTGAAGGGTAAGTTTTAGAAAATTGTTTCAGGGAAAATGAATTGAAGACTAAATTCCATTAGACAAAATGTTTGATAGAAAAAAGCTTGAAAAATAAAAAATCTTGATAAAGAAAAAATCTTGATAAAGCTCAATTGCTTCAAGGAAATTATTTTGGATAAAATATCTGACGCGAAAACCCCAAAGACCAAATCTTGCAGAACAATTATTCTGAAGACAAGACCCTGAAATGAATAAGTCCAAAAAGGATAAGTCCAAAAAGAGAAGTGTGAAATGTAAAACCTGAAAACCTATATAATTCAAAACTCCTGAAAGGTATTAAGAGAGGTTCAAAGTCAAAACCATAATCTGAAAAAAGTGGGTCCCAATTTTCCTATGGAAAAATGGGGTGTGTTGTGTACAACAAGTGCATCACTACACCTACCAAGTTTTAAATCCTCAAGAATGCATCTAAAATACATCATGCTCTACCAAATTTTGCTAAAACACCAACTCATGTGCCTCTACTATTACTTCATGCATTGATCTACCTAGTCAATGCCATAACTGTATATATAACATTCCAACCCTTGAGTTATATGGTCAACACTAGCCTTCTCCTTTTGAGAACTCATTTTTTCTTCTGCATGTAGCCTTCAACTACCAATCATGCCAACCATAACACAAGTAGACCAATCAAAGATCTATGGAAGTCATCGCACTACTTAGTACACCAATACACCTATTGATTTTTTGAGCCTAAAAATTTATCCAAAATGCATCACTACTCTATTGCATGTACAAAAATATGATCTTCTCCTTCTAGGAACACTAGCTCTCACTTATTCATCTACATCTTCATCTTCCTCATCCTCATCCTCAACCACTTCAAAATAGGTACAATTTTAGGATTATCTATACCTCCTTCCTTTGCATGGAATTTTTCTTCTTCTGCATCTCAGCTAATAACATGTGATCATTAGGATACCACATCAACATCTATTCTATTTATTGAGAAGAACCATAATAAATTCATCATATTATCTTCAACCTCCACCTATGGAGACTAGCTTGCTCCTCAAGCTGTAGAGTTACTCCTCCATCAAGAACACTGTGTAGGTTGTTGACTTGTCTAGAAAAACTTTTTTCAACTTTATCCATCAACTCTCTTTCAGGTTTCTTAGAAAAATGAAGATATTATGATCTTCACCAAGATGTCATCCACCATACTCCATAGAGAGATACATTCCAAAAAACAAAACCTCTTTTTTTATTCATCTTTAATCTCCACTTGGTCTTTTCTCCTGCCACAATAGCTTCAACTTGCACATAATCATTCAACAATAGAAAATACTCACACATATAGAGTTTTTCACCATAGATCTGATACCACATGTTAGAAATCAAAGCTTCACAACCAAAATTCTGATACCACATGTTAGGACTAAAGCCCTAATACTACATGTCAAATCAATGAACTATATCCTACAATACAAGTAAATTAAATACAAAAAATAAGCTACAAAAAAAAAAGACAAGCAAGAAGACCCACTACATAGAGATTATGTGAAAATCCTGTAATGTGCAAGAAAAAACCATGGGAAAAATGATAGCTTCTAGACTTCATTACTTTAGCATCAACTCTCTTCTATAATAGCTCCTCTAACAACTCATTCATTGCTAACATATAATAACTCAATGCTTCCACCTAGACCATTCAGGTTGTGAATAAAGCTAAGCTAGCCTACATGATCCAACCTCCAAGAATGCATGCCCAAGGATTGCATGGATCTACTAATTAGATGAATTACAATAGAAAAAGAATGTTATTAATAACATTTACAACAAGAAGATGAGAGAGAGGTGAGAGAATTCAAGAGTGGAAAAAATGCACCACACTTGGTGTGTCATGTGATCTCAATAGTTTTGTTGTTGTCTTCATGTGAAAAAGTCTTCAAGGCATCTTCACTTTAAACAAGAAAATGTGCCACCAATATGTGGAACTAAAACCATTGTCTCCCACACATATGTGAGGTCAATCTACAATAGTATGTTTCTTGTATTCATTCTCCATGTGACCACATGAGTCCAAATTATGCTTGCAATCATCTTTTAACTTCCTCCGCATATGTGAATCTTGGACACATCTAGGAATTTACCCCACACCAAGCCTTTTGTCTTCTTCACCATGTGACAACCCACATGTGACTACCAAGAACAACCTATGTGCCTTAGTGGAGTGTTATGCCCCACTCCTATCACATCAACATGATCACTCATAGGATACACTCCATGGGCCCCTATCACATCACTCAAAAGCCACATCACTAACCATCCACATCACTAGTAGGCCATGTCATAATGAATAGTGACCATGAATAGTGATTTATGAATAGTGACTTCACATCATAACATGATGAATCTCTATGTAATAATAATGAGGTTCCATTATACTTTTTGAGAAAATTGTATTATGAGTTTGTGTTGCAATAAATTTCAAACTATTTTGACATGAATGCCTCTCAACGTAGGGGAGTTGGGTCTGCATTTGATAGACCTAGTGCTGGGTGAGACCAAAACCATCATAAAAGATCTTAGAGAAACATAAGGACAATATCATGTGCCTCTATTCCTAAAATTTTGCATTGTAATGTACAAATGGATGCCCTTGAGGTGGTTCTGATTATGACACAAATTATGATTGATTATGGTATGCATACATTGAAGACTTATACTCAACTTATAGGTGATGCGACTAGTAGTGGCGCTAGTGGTGTTGGTGGTAGTGGTATTAATGGTAGTGGTAGTGGTGATAGTGGTTTTGGTGGTGTTAGTATAGGTGTTAGTGTCCCTCCTCATACTCATGTTATAGTTCATGTGCATAGTTTCACATCATGTAGGAGGAAGTGTACAAGATGTCATATTCAAGTACAATATGCATAAAGTACATTTATGAAGACTAGCATGCTAGAGCATACACCACCTGTAGATGCTTCAAGATCTCAGGAGACTAGCATGAAAGATCATACACCACATGTAGATGCTTCAGCAATGCATGACACTAGCATGCTAGACACTATGCCAAATGAACTAGCTTCACCAACTCCTCTCAGGATATGTCAACATGTTGTGTAGGAGTTATCGACTTCACCATCTATATTTGATACACAGGTTTAATTTTAATTTTAGCTTGTTTATGTTAGTAAAAGAATATTAAGTTTATTTTTTAGTATGTTTTTAATTAATTAACTAATTTATTTGACTAAACTTTTTGTTTTTTGCTTGTATATATGATTGTGATATTTTGGGTAGCTCAACAGGCCTTGACTCTATTATAGAGGCTATAATTGGCATGGGTGTACCCTATATGCAATTTTGAAAACTTTTAAATTACATATTTAATCATGTATGTTTATTGTCCCTTGAACAAAAAGCTATGTTTTAAGATATATATTGTAGTCGTAGATTTTTATCATGTTAATTAGATTCACACATTATTCATTTATTGGTTTTATAGATGATGAGGGATGCTATGGTCACCCATCATGGATGACAAGAAGGTTTTCCTGATGTTAAAACTACATTTGAGGATCCACTATCTCTGTAGCAAGTCATGATTCAGGGACAAAGCCTGGTGATAACACATAGTAATATATATTTTAGTTTAAAGCAATGATATTCTATCATATTTACATAAATGTATGCACATCTAGATCTAACGATACATGTATGCTCCATAGGATTCCCCATCGCGAGTGTAGATGTATCTAGTAGCACTAAATAACCATTTAGATGGAATATGATGAGTGCAGAATCATTTTGCAAAATTTTCTTCTTGAAAAAATTATCATTTTCAATATATAATTTTAATGCACTAATTTTTATATTTCACATGTTGTGTAGACATGACAATTTTTAGAGGTTGTGGATGAAATAAGGGATCACTCACATGCTGAGAGGAGAGTCTCTCCTTGTATTGAGGCATCCAACACCCATGAATCTATGTCTATGCCAACAAAGCACAATTTATTTGGAGGAAATGAGGAATGAGAGAGCTAGTTATTGTGTTACGAGTCTAGTTGCATGCACAATCAATTTTGTATATCGATATGGCCCATATGTCTATATGGTACATTTTGTCTATGTACATGTTATGATCTACATTTTTTCATGATATATATCTTATTTTTTATGTTGAATTATGATATAGAACTTTGCATATACACATATATACTATTTGACAATAGGATTCCTTTATCTATGTATATTTTCTATTTTGATCATTTAATGTTTATACATATTATTGGTCAATGATCATTATTACTTCATATGGGTCTAAAAAATCCACATTATTCTCTAAGTTACGTTCTTAATCATTATGTATATTTCACATTTACATGTGATATTTACTATTTACTTGTTTTATTTACATTTAATTACCTATCAATTTACAATTTTGATATAAGTGAACTTGTGATCAATTTCAGGGATGTAAATATTTTAAGTTGTACTTGATCATAGTTGTTAGAAGGTCTAGAGATGCAGGAACAATTTAATATTTACTTTTTTCATTTACATTTAATTACACATAAATTTTCAATTGTGATGTAAGTAGACTTGTGATCAGTTTCATGGATGTAAATATTATAAGTTATGCTTGATCAAAGTTGTTAGGAGGTCTAGTGATGCAAGAGCAATTTATTATTTAATTGTTTCATTTACATTTAATTACATATCAATTTAGAATTGTGATGTAAGTGGACTTGTGATCAATTTTAGGGATGTAAATATTATAAGTTTTACTTGATCATAGTTTTTAGGAGGTCTAGTGATGTAGGAGCAATTTACTATTTACTTGTTTCATTTACATTTATTTACATATCAATTTGCAATTGTGATGTAAGTGGACTTGTGATCAATTTTAGGGATGTAAATATTATAAGTTGTAATTTTCATAGTTGTTAGGAGGTATAGTGATGTAGGAGCATCATCCATCAGGGTGTATATGGTGTGTTTTTGGTAATAAATATCCTATCATGGCTTCAAGCTATTTTTAATAGCTTAATTAGGGATTGTTTATATTTTCCCTCCAAAACTGAATTCAAATTTTTAATAAGGAGTCTTTGATGTTCTTGGAGAAATTCATCACCTATTAAAGGTGCATGCCTATTATAAAGGCTCACTTATGGTCTTGTGGTCTCGAAATTCATAGCAATGTATTGTAATGCATGATTTAACATTAAATTGATTATGTTTAAGGTCTTATGATGTAAATGAAAAATAAATACCTCATGTAAATGAAATATACACTTACATTAGACATTCACCTAGCTCTAATATTTGATTTGAATCTCCTCTATACTTGGTCTGATCCTTTTCATGGATAAAAGGTCCTTTACTTCTCGCTTAAACATCCTTGCTCATTCTCAACTTCACTAGGTTCATAAACTTCTTACCCACATAGTATTCTTCTCTCTCTACAAGACATATCACCTTATATCCCTCTGTACTCTCTCCTCTTATGCTCAACTCTGCACTCTCAAGATCCTATAGGCCTACTCTTAGGATTGATTCACTTTGATCTAGGTCTTTAGTTTTAGACCTCCTTCTTGATCATGAAACCTATCATCCATTATTTCAATTTCATCCTCTTCCATGTAAATATCAATCTCTCACACACATAATGAACTCAATAGTTTCCTTCATGCATATAATTATCTCTCTCTTTAAATATCTATCACTCTTTAGCTTCCTCTACATTCTCTCCTTATCATCATCCCCATAATCTCATAATCTACTCTCATAAATATACTTTCTAATATTCCTCTAAGCTTGCTTATTCTTTGTCATAGTTTCAAGGCCTAAGAATCTCATTCATGGTTCAATGACTCTAGACATCCTTCTCATGCATATAAGGACATATACCTGCTCATTGGATCTCTTACATGCATCTAATCCAATAACACAATCCTCAAGTCAGAAATCTAAACTCAACTACACATTCCTTCTTAAAGCCTCTTTCTCGAGTAGCCCTCAAAACATGTAAACCTAGAAGTTACAAATAAGAAACAAATTTTCTAATCATAAAAAGACATTTTCAATTACCCATTATCCTTATTAAACTCCATGCCAAATTGTTTGATCCAACTCTCCATGAAACCCAACTAACTCAACTCACTCTTTTGCAAATTAGACCTCTTTAGATCTAGTATGATAACACATATTGGAAAAGCATATAGTATGTATCTGTACTAGTACAAAACCTCATTAATATTCAATAACTTGATAAGTTACACTACATTCTAGTATTTTAATAATTTTGAAGGGTTAGAACAAAATATATTCTAGTTACAATTTGGAAACCTTAGGTTGACCTTAGATAGGTCTGTGCAAGGCCAAGAGCCTAGAAAATTAGATAGTTTGTTTGAAAAAACTTCACTCACCTTTGAGACCTTTTTAAGGTTTGTTTACCCTTTATTCAACTCTTCCAAAATGTTTTGAGCCTTGATTTAATACCAAACGTCCATCCAAGGCATATTTGTAAAGTTGTGTGTTAATACAGGCAAAGTTTTGAGACTTCTTGACACCATCCTCCTCTTGTATGAATTATTTGTTCCTTATAAAGATACCATTAATTTACCTTTAATTTTCCAAAATTTGTCCTTTTCTAGGTCTGCAAAACTACTAAAATTTTACTTGACAATTTTCTTTTGACAAAAATAATAGGGTTTTTTAAAATAAACAATCTTGCAGCTCCTATTACTCACTCCTCAGACCTCCAAATCACTTATAAAATTATTTAATAGTTTATATACATAATATCATATCTCTCTTATAAAATTGAGATCATTTTACTAGATAAATCACAAGATACAAGGCTTTTAGAATGGCATAGGGTTTAATGGCAGCCTACAGGCCAAGAGCACCCAAAAACGTCTTATTTGAAGTTGAAAACATTTTAAACCCTAATTATTTTCCACAAAGTATGTAATAACCCCTTACACCTCTATCCATAAGCTAATCATCTTGACCAATAACAAATGTTTTCAAAATACCAATATTGTAGTAGGCTTATATTACCATGCCTAGCCTGCAAACATTCCAAAAAGGCTTCAACCTGTAAACTACACATAATACATGAAATTATGAATTTTATATTATATTTTAAACTCTCTTGGCCATTATTACATTAGTTTATTTTTCATAAATATTCTCATTAATGATAAATCAACACCCTCTTAAAAAATTTCAACTCCTCTCTCATGCAATATCAATTATTTATATCACATTGAAGGACCTTCACACATCTTCTTAGACATATTTTAGACCTACTATAAACATTACTCCATCATTACACCTTCACACATTATGTAAAATTCAATTTTGGACTATAAACCCTTCATTAGTCCCTCAAGTGATGATAACTTTGTCCTTTTATGCTTGTTAAATGTCTTCAACATCTCCCTCTTAATGAATTTGATGCATATCATGAAGTTCAAAGCTTTACCAAGCTTAAAATGCCCAATTTTAGTTAAGATCCTCCTCCAACATCAATCACACATTGCAGGAGAATCATGAGGGCTAGAGACAAGCCGTCATCTCCCACACATGCACAAGCAAGTCCTCTAAGAAAAACCTAGAGGATTTTATATAACTTGAGATGGGCAAGATGTGACTATTGATCAAATTT
Organism: Torreya grandis; assembly: GCA_037957365.1. Taxonomy (NCBI): domain Eukaryota; kingdom Viridiplantae; phylum Streptophyta; class Pinopsida; order Cupressales; family Taxaceae; genus Torreya; species Torreya grandis. The sequence goes on from JARHVA010000315.1 coordinate 3,319,448, forward strand.
GACTTTTGGTCAAATTTGGGCACCCCTAGGATTTTTTTTTTTTATTTCAAACAATTTAAGGGATCCTAGTATGTTACCATAGGAATTATTCATGTTACATGATGTCATTTAGGGTCAAATTAGCTTTAGTCTTAGTTACATTAGTCATTTTGTCCATTAGGAGGCATTTTATGAGATTTTGGGGGTCATTAATACATTTGGAATAATTATCAAGGTGAATAGGTGTCTTAACTTCATGAAAATTTTCCAAAAAGTAATTTTAGGTGTCAAGGATGTCAGTTACCTCTGAATTTTGTAGGTTGTTCAACTAAAATTATAGAAATCAACTTAAAAAGAGGGAAAATGGTACTTATATATATTTTTGGGAAATGTGGAATGCGGGGATGAACATGGGGGGTCTCATAGGATTTATAAAAGTCACCTCCATGCTTGGTTTGATCTGGAATAGTTGTTTGGATGTCAAAACCATTATGCACATTTTTTGATCTTCTTGGCAGACTAAAGTGACCCTTAGGTTTTTGCTCAGTATGAGAAGCACATACAGTTTTAAAAAAGAATATTTTGGAGGATGATATTAAATATGATACCTTAATTTTAGTATATGTATTTTTAATAGTGGTAAACTATGCTTTATGAACCATTGCTAAAAATTTGACTATGCAGATTTGATAGTTATTTGGTGATCCCTATGGGTTTTATTCCATTTCTGCCAAATTCCTATGAACTAGTTGGTGATGTGGGCTCCAAAGGATGTATAATTACTTCTCATATGGTATCCAATCTTGTTTTTAAGTTTCATAGTGTTTATAAATGTGATGTAGTGTATATTCTAATGAGGTACCACCAAGTGTAGTTCCAGTTGAGATGTCTCTTGCTTTCTAGGTTTTTCTGTTGTGGTGTGGAGCTAAAAGCTTCAACTGTTTGTAGACACTAGAAGGAAGGATGCTAAAGAACCAGAGCCACCGGCGTCGGCAGCATGATCGACGTCGGTCAAGTGCAGTGGAGAAGGAGACCGGCGACGGCAGGAAGTCGGCCGACGTCGGCAGCACTAGACCAGCAGGGACCGGCGTCGGTCGCCTGTGTATTTTCAGAACTGCTGTTGACGAATAGTCAGTTAGTTGAACCGAGTGTTTGCATGCTAAGGGGCTAATTTAAGTCACGAGCTGTGTGTCTAATTTTAGTAGTTAGACTTCTATTCTTGTAAGCATGGGATCTTATTTATAGACCCATAAGGCATGTATTGTAAATTAATTCCAAGGCAAGTAAAAGCATTGAAGCTAGCAAGGTCAAGGAGATCTACAGGTGTAAGGTCAAGGAGATCAGCGAAAGCATTCAAGGAGGGATAGCAACTCAGGGTTTAGAGTTGGTTTGTGTTGAGCAAGAGAGAGAGGGAAGAAGGTCTTGAGGTGTGGCAAGCCTTTGAGGTGGAGGAAGAAGTGGCATCTTCCTTATTGTATTTTCTTCTAGTAATATCTAATACAAAGAGTGTGTATTGTCTCTCAAAGTCTTTGCTGTCTCAAGTTTCTAGCTACTTTATCATTCTGGTATAATTTCATGTTTAATTGCATATAAGATAGTAATCAATTGTGCTCTAAATTTCTAGAGCTACAGATCCCCTGACAAGTGGTATCATAGCTACCGTTTTCAGGAAGCAGGGTATTGTTTTTTGATTACAGGTCATTCACAGGGTTTTCTGATTGAGTGGGAGTTCAGCAATGGCAGAAGAAAGCAGGCTACGAATGGAGAAGTTTAACGAAAAGAATTATCAACACTGGAGGATGCAGATTGAGGACTATTTGTATCAGAAGGATCTGTACTTACCGTTGGGTGGGGTTGCATGCAAGCCCACAGATATGAAGGATGAAGAATGGAACGTTCTTGATCGGAAGGCTCTAGGTTCCATAAGGTTGAGCCTTGCATCATCTGTGATTTCCAGCTTATCACAGTGTAAGACAATGGAAGAGTTGATAAAGTCCTTGGCAAATTTATACGAAAAACCCTCTGCTTCTAATAAGGTATATCTTATGAAGCAGCTATTTACTTTGCAAATGCAGGAAGGTGGATCGGTACATACTCATCTCAGTGATTTCCATGGTTTGGTAAACTAATTAGCTTCAGTCAATATTGTTTTTGATGATGAGGTAAAGGCTCTCTTGATTTTATGTTCTTTGCCTGAAAGTTGGGATGGTATGGTTATGGCAGTAAGTAATTCTGCGTCTACTTCTAAAATCTTAAAAGTTGATGATGTTGTGAGTGTGATCTTGAATGAAGAAATACGCAGGAGAAGCACAGGTGAATCATCAGGGAATGCTCTAGGTGCAGAAAGTAGGGAAAGGCAAAGGGAGAAGGTTGAGCAAGGGAAATCAAGGTCCGGAAGGAGATCCGAGTCCAAAGGTATCACCTGCTGGTTTTGTGGAAAGAAAGGACATACAAAGGAGTGTTGGTTGAGAGATAAAGAGAATCAACATGCAGGTATGGGAGAAGCAAAGGATGCAAATATTGTGATGCAGGATGCTCTCATACTTTCTTCAGATAGTCAGGTAGGATCATGGATTTTAGATTCTGGTTCATCTTTTCATGCATCCCCAAACAAAGATTTGTTCTACGAGTATGAACAGGGAGACTTTGGAGTTCTTTATTTAGGGGATGGTACGCCTTGTCAGATAGTTGGCAAAGGGAAAGTACAGCTGAGATTGCAGATTGACAACACGTGGGTGTTAAAAGAGGTCATGCATGTTCCAATTCTGAAGCAGAGTCTGATTTATGTAGGAAGGTTGGGAGATGAGGGATGCACAATAACCCTCACAGCAGATTCTTGGAAGGTTACCAAGGGAGCACTTGTTCTAGCAAGAGGTAAGAAAGTAGATACTCTTTATCTGTCTACTTGTATTACTGATTCCACTTCTGGTGTAGATTCGAAGATGTGGCCTAATAGGCTTGGTCACAAGAACAGGAAGGGAATGGAAGTTCTTGATTCAAAAGGTATGTGCACAGATACAGTTCATTACAAAAAGAGGAAATTTGATGCCTTTGATAGGAACAAAGAAGCCTTGGTGTTTATGGAGGAGATGAAGGAGAGAGATCAGTCACAGGGGCTGAATAAGTCTGAGCAGGGCAGCATGGACAGAGGTTTGATCCAAGAAGAGCTCGTGGATGAAAATTTCATCACTTACAGGAACACACAGACACTGATGTCGGTAGCTTGGCACCGACGTCAGTCATCCAGATATCGACATCGGTCATGTGCAGACCAGCAGGGTCGGTAGGTCGGATAGGAGAAGTCTGACATCAGTCATAAGGACCGATGTCGGCAGGAGGGACACCGGCGTCGGCCAGGGAAATGACGTCGGCAGTCAGGATCAGTGCAGGGAACCGACATCGATCGGAAGTAGACTGGGAGATGGCCTAGATTGGTCACTGGAACGGATGTTGGGTGAATTACTAAGTCTCAAACTCCCATGTAGAGGTCAGAAAAGGTATGTGAACCTCATATTCATTTTTCACCTTCTTTATATTGCTTACTGATAGTCATGAACTAGGAAGATGGAAGAAGCAATGCATGTAGAATCCAGAAATAGTGGGAGCTTAGCATGGATGAGGAGTGTGAGTCCTTGGAGAACCAAACAGGTATTTGTTGGTAGTGTTGTCAGCTGGAAGAAAGCACTGGATAGAGGGATGGATTCCCGTTTTAGAGAAGAGAGTGGATGGATACATGAGACAGAAGGCTATGGTATATGGTCTTGATTATGCTGCAGAACAATGGAGGTTTGACCATTGTATTTTATCTTTACTAGGTTGGATAATATTAGCTACATTATCCTGTTACTGTATTGTGTTACTTGTTGCAGGGTTTTATATACAGGGAGTTTTCTGAGCTAAGGGTAGAGTTGGTTCAGAAGTGTGTCATGGAGAATTTGGGAGCAGCAAAATTCTTTTGGCATAAGATACAGGGATTGCATCACAGGTTTGCGTGGTGGTTGGTCTTCAAGAGTGACATTGAAGAGGGATACAGAGCCTAAGGAACAAAATAGATGGTGTACAAGTACAGGTACAGGTTGCAGCTATTTATCTCCAAGTGGGAGATTGTTGTGGTGTGGAGCTAAAAGCTTCAACTGTTTGCAGACACTAGAAGGAAGGATGCTGAAGAACCAGAGCCACCGGCGTCAGCAGCATGACCGACATCGGTCAAGTGCAGTGGAGAAGGAGACCGGTGACGGCAGGAAGTCGGTCGACGTCGGCAGCACCAGACTAGCAGGGACCGGCGTCGGTCGCCTGTGTATTTTTGGAACTGCTGTTGACGAACAGTCAGTTAGTTGAACCAAGTGTTTGCATGCTAAGGGGCTAATTTAAGTCGTGAGCTATGTGTCTAATTTTAGTAGTTAGACTTCTATTCTTGTAAGCATGGGATCTTATTTATAGACCCATAAGGCATGTATTGTAAATTAATTCCAAGGCAAGTAAAAGCATTGAAGCTAGCAAGGTCAAGGAGATCTACATGTGTAAGGTCAAGGAGATCAGCGGAAGCATTCAAGGAGGGATAGCAACTCAGGGTTTAGAGTTGGTTTGTGTTGATCAAGAGAGAGAGGGAAGAAGGTCTTGAGGTGTGGCAAGCCTTTGAGGTGGAGGAAGAAGTGGCATCTTCCTTATTGTATTTTCTTCTAGTAATATCTAATACAAAGAGTGTGTATTGTCTCTCAAATTCTTTGCTATCTCAAGTTTCTAGCTACTTTATCATTCTGGTATAATTCCGTGTTTAATTGCATATAAGATAGTAATCAATTGTGCTCTAAATTGCTAGAGCTACAGATCCCCTGACATTTTCCCCCTATAAAAGCTCCATAAAATTGGAAAAAATTGTTCCATAAGTCTCTAAGTCACTTCACTACCTCCTCTCATGTTTGATCTCACAATGGAATTCTATTAGTAGCTTGTAAGCTTGTCTTGCTTCATTTGCCAACTTCATGTCTAGTTTCACTTGAATTTCATGCATAAGCTTGTTCATTCTATGTATGGAAGTGGTAATGGAAGTGTTTTGTATTTTCAAGACTTTTTAGGTTGAGTGAGGTTTCCTTTTCATGTTAAAAGAGGCATAGACTTGACCATGTGCTCATGTCCCAAGCTATCTCAGTCATGAAATGCCCTTGTCTATTGAACTCCATGAACATATAGGTGATTTCCACATAGAGGAAGGTGTTTTGAAGTTGTTTTCAAAGTGTTATTGATGGAGGTTATCCATTTGAGGGATAAAAATTACATTTGAGGTGTTAGGAGGCCTTTAAACAAGCATATCAGTGCTCAATTTCACTCTCACTACCTTATAACTTAGAATTTGCATCTACAGGACCCTTTTTGATGTCATAATGGTGTATGGAAAGGTGAATGTGCATTTAAGCCTCTTGGTTTTGATATAAATTCATTAGGAGGTCAGCTAAAAGAATCAAAATTCATGTTTATGAGAGGTCTCCATGTTGTTCATACTATAACTCACTATGGTGTACCAGACCTCCACCTACAGGTGGCCTAAATAGGGGTTTGAGATAATCATTTGAATGTGGAAGTGAGGTAAGACCTCACTTGGAACCCTTACATGATGAAATGGTCCATGATAGACCCATCCAATGTGAATATGGCTAGTTACAATTGAAAACACCTCCAAGAGTGATGACTGAGATTTTGGTTCTATCTACCCAAAAAATACCAAATGGAGGCCCAAGAACTTTTTCAAGATGCAACATAACATGTTTGACAAGAGTCTCAAGGCATATAAATGGGTGTTATTATTGCCTTTGGTATGGAAAATAACTATGACAAGTCTGAGATAAAAAGTATCAATGGAAGGTAGTCATCTAAAGGTCCAAAAGTGCCCATGAAAACATTGAATTCATTTAGTGTGCTCTACAAGTCTAAAATCAAAAAGCGGCCATTCTTCATCAAAGTTGTCAATTAGGCCTATTTTACATATATGAAAGACTCTAAATGGTTCAAGTGGTATCTATGGACTAAAAACCATAGGAGAAGATGGTAGTTTATGTTTGTGACTTTCCATACTCAAACCCTTTCCGTACACAGGGCAAAATTCTTACCTACAGCCAGGCAGGATAGACAATGAGTTTTGATGTCTTGATGGTGTTTTGAAGGGAATTTCAAGGCATGAACTAATTTTAATGTAAATATTGTGACCTCAAGATATTTAAGGAGGATTCACACACACCATATACAATTTTTATTAGAGCAATCCCCACCTATAAGTCAGGTAAATGGAGAAAAATCAACACCTACAGCTGAGCATGAGGACAAGGTTGCAAACAAGGTGTCTAGGTGGAGTTTTTTAACCATTAAAAATGAAGGAAAATACTAGTTGAATCCCAAACCTAAAGTGAATATTATTTACATCTAACATATGATCTAAATGATCTTAGGGTGACCTACAGGCAGGAGGTTTTATCTCAGTGAATAGGGTATGTAAATAGTGATCTCACCTGAGGCCTATTTGGTGTTTCAATACTTTCAAGGCTGAGTCACTAGTATGAATTTTCAATTAGGTTGTTTCTATGATTCATAAATATATTTGAAACATTATGATCAAGCCTTATAGATAATATGCACCTACAAAAAAAAGGTCTCAGTCAAGTAAAATAGGGGTCAACCAAAGCAAGGTCTATCTCAGTCAATGAGCAGGGATCAAAGGGCATAGCCTTATTGATGATATAAAGGTAAAAACCTAAGGTTAAATTATTTTTAATGTTGTCATATGACCTTGAGAGATCCTATCAAGCAAAGGGAAAGCATAGAATAGACAAAGGAAGGTCTAAAACAAGTCACCTATAGGCAGAAAACTAGTTTGGGATATAGTGCATTGATATAGTGGATGAAATCTAAATCTTAGTGAAACAGTGAATGACCCATCCATAATAATCATTGTATTGGTTTCATCAAACCTTTTCAATGGAAACACAAATATACACAGGGTCCTAAGATCCCTGTATGCACTTACAACAGGGTCTAGGCAAACGAGGAGAAAAATGGAACATGGGCTGTCTAGGGGTGAAAAAGAGGTTTAAATGCCCAAGAACTAATTCATGATGAGTCAAGTGGATGTTTTTTACACTTAAATAATCCTAAAACATGTTCATTCACCTTCCTTTTCTTGGTCAAACCCATCAGTCCTTCTAAACAACTAAGAAACCTCTTGGTTCAAAGGGTAATTATGAATAATACAATAAGGAGAAAGGTTTTGGAAGGTTTAAAAAGTTTCATGAGCACAAGTTCAATGTGGGAATCATGTTGTGACAGCATATAGGCATCACATTAGCTTTTAAAGGTCATTCACAGGTGGATTTGGACAAAAATGCAAGAAAATAGGGTTTTTTAGCCCCTTTTTTTAGACAACTTGAGTTGGTTAGGTACCTAAATGAGGGATTCTGACCTTTAAATTTGGTAAAAATCCTAATTATGACCTTATAAAACTATTAAAATTTTCATTTTTCCATGGGGATAAGGGATATATCTCTTTTTTGGGTCTCAGAGATCGACCACTCATGAAAATCAAAACTTTGGTCTACCAAGCAAAAGATGAAAAAATGAGTGAATGACATAAGATGAGGCCTTGGGATATTCAAGGAACATTGGGTGATGTTTATGGAAGGTTTAAGGGTGATTAATAACCCTCAAATAGGATCCAACTCCTCAGAGTCACTTGATTGTGCATACATACAGTCCAATTTGGTAGGGTTCCACTAGGCCAAGTTGGCAAAAGAGAGGAAAAGTGATGAAAGGAGTGTTGGAGAGGTTATGTTATCTATTTATAAGTATAATTTAAGTGTGAAAATTTTTAATAAGCCATTCTAATCATGTTATAAGAGCCCAAATGAGCCAAACTTGCAGAGGGTATACTAAGCCCACTAAGCCTTCAAGAGACCTAGAGCCATTTTAAGGTCTACCTCCATGTTTAACACTTGGAAAGATATATGGTTTATTTAAACATTATTATAAGGTGTAAATAGAAATTTTTGATCTTTTAGAGTTCAAATATACCTATAAGAGAGAAATTTTTAGCCTTGACACAATCCAAGCATGCAAAATGAGAGGAAAACAAGCTCGATGGGTGTTTCCACATACTCATATCTTTTCTAAGGTCTTGCATGGGAACCAAAGGAATTTATGGAAGTTATTAGGGTCCCTTGGCATCAATTTTTTGGAATTTTTAGGTAGGTTAAATGTTTAACTTTTATGAATAAATCCTAAGACCTAGAACTACCTAAAACCATGGTTATGAACCAATGAGGAAAATGAGCTTAGAGAGCCACCCTAATGGAATAGTATGGAAATTATACCTATTTTATAATGGAAAGTACTAACTTAGGATCTCACACATGAAAAGGATATGTATGTAACTGTATAGACAACATACAAAATAGTGTTTTTCTCACCATTTTCTATGTTTTTTAGGTTCTATGATATTTGAGGAGATGCAATAAAGTTTAGAGGGAAGATAAGGACCTATTATAACTCCCCATGACAATTTTATTATATGGAAAAACATCTAAGTGTCCTAAATAAATCTCTCCTTTTAGCCAATCAAAACTGGCATGGTGAATACAAGGGTTAAAAGTGTGGAAACCTCAATTATATGTCCTTTTAAGGTGAATTTGAGGGGACTAAGGCCATGGATAACCTTTCCAAGCGCATTTAAATCCCTCCCATGGATTTACATGGGAAAATGAAGGAATTTTTGAATACAAATGTGAAGGGTAGCAGAAAAGGGAGTTTTTAAAACTACAGGCAATGATTCCTTCTTTATAAGAGTTTCCAAATGAATAAGATTAGAAAAAATGCATGAATTTTCATGCCTAAAATCCTTACCTCTCATATAAATCATAATACCTATCACTAATCAGTGGTGGTATGTTCAAACATATACAAATTATGAAGGCAATTTTTTATGCCAGGATTGAGAGTTATATGCCACTTTTCACAATTTTCATGGCTTGTATAGAAAATTGGACCTCATAACTTTGCATGGTTTGACTCGTGCCTACTTATCATGCAAATTTTAACTCATTTTTAAAGATTGACACATGTCCAAGTGACATCTGGACTTCATTTATTTTGCCTCTCTCTCAAAAGCTATAAATATGGACTCTTTTGCTTCTTTTTGGTAGCCTCCATGGGTTGATGGTGAAACCCTAGAAAATTTTGTACTTGAAGGACTCTTGAAGAAATAAACAAGTGTTTTTCCTACTTACATGTTGTGCAATTGAGTGTTAGTGCAATCTTGTTGGTCTTGTCTAGTGAAGATCTTTTTTTCTAGCATGGTATCCTTGATTGTCTACCAAGTGTGCAGAAAGGGTGTTGTTACAAGTATTTGTTATTATTATTTTCTAAGTGTATAGGTGTCTTATAATTGTTTTATGACTATATTCCCTCATGTAATCATCCATTACTCTCCTAATTATCAAATACCTTCTTGAATCTAACATATGAGAAATTGATGTGATAATGCATTTGGAGTTATGATTTTTATGTGGGAGAGACTTTGTTTGTCTTTAAGTATTAAATATTAAGTCAAATAGGAGGATAATAAACATTAGTGCATCACCTTTTTTGGTTTTCTTAGTTGCTTTCTTAACCCTTTTCATCCACAAGTTGATAGGTAAGGAAGTGCTTCAAAGAGTGTATCAAGGGAACTAGCCCTTCTAGAGATTCATCTCTCAACATTGTCACCCACAACAAGAGGGATGTTTCCATTGTGCCACTTGGATGAGGAAAGCTAGGCATTTCCTCAGGGGTGAAAATCTAAGTGTCAATAGTTTTTGGCACACCCAGTGGGACTCTAAGTCCTAGAAGATTATCTAAGATTAGTGCTAATCTCGGCATAGTTACAACTATAAGAGCATCTACATTCAGTACCTGGTGACTCCACTATAGTTTTCAATTCTTTATTTTCTAATCAATTCCTAATTTTCATGCCAAAAGTGACCATTAGGTCTACTACTAAAGTTTTACCTTTTGAGTTTGTGTAATTACCCTTATATTCTCCTAGAAGGTTTAGGTTTGTGAACACCCATCCTTATTCAAGAGAGTTGGTGTTTAAGAAGTCTAAGTTATTATTTATTTAAATCCCTAATACACAAATTTCACGTTCTAAGATGGCTAAAAATCAACCTTTTGTAGCATTCACCAGATCATCTCCTTTGAATCTTGCCCAATCTGACCAAATTCTAGGAGCAACCCTGAAGAGTGTTCCATTTTATAGTGGAAAGGGTCATATTATTACCATTAAACACATTAGAAACATATAAAACTTTTAAAATATCCATAATATCATTCAATAAAATATGGCTATTATGTTTTTGGCATTATCTTTCAATGGAAAAGCTTTGGATTAGTATGGGGCTCTACCTAAAAATTATATTTGTTCATGGTATGAATTAGGAGTTCTATTGACTAAGAGATTTGGAGAGAAGAGTGATCATCTATCTCTATCTGATAAATTGATCATTATCAAGAGGGAACCACAAGAGTTTATACAATATTTCAACACTATATTTCAAAAAATAAGGGATAGGATCCCAGCTCTTGTGAGGCCTACTCCAAACTATGCAATCTTTACTATCTAAACAAATGGAATAGTGATGTAGCCATGATGATCCAATCCATGTGTGGGAATACACTCCCTGCTAACTATGAGATAGTTACCAATGCTGAGAATTATCTTGTTCAATTAGGGAATATTTCTCGTAAGCCTCCAATGCCATTGTTCCCTGATTTGTAGCCTCCTAGTCAAGTTACATTACCTACCTTGGCTCCTTTGCCTAATCATGAGAAATCTGCCATTGTCCCTTCAAATGAGATCCATGAAGTCAAAAGTTTTTTACAAAGTGCCACTAATGAGTTGGTTGCCCTTAAAAGGTAACAATCCCAAGGTTATAGGCCATATCAACCATACAATTAGTTTGGGCAAACCAATAGACATCCTTTTCAAAGCAATATGCAAGGACAAGGAAACATCACCCATGTTAGGCCTTATCAAAAGTATAATCCTAATGTTCCCTCATCCTCTAAATCTCTTATTCCTACTCAAAATAACTTGGTTCAAGAATAACCATGCTATCTATCTTTTGAGTAAAATCAAGAACAAGTTTCTTATGCAAATGAAATGCACAACCAAACCATGGCAATGTAAGGCAATCAATCTTTCCAAGTTTCAAGTTCTGAAGGACCAATACAAAGGGGAGTGGAGAATGGTCAAAGACAATCTGATTATACCCTCATAAATCATTTGGATGGGGAATTTTTTGCTATTAATCACTTGGGTAATCCAATTAATATGAATACTAGTGTTGCCTCTAACACTAGGTCTAAGAAAAGGGTTGTTGAAGAGCAACAAGGAGCAACTCAAGGACTTTTTTTGGTCCCCAGTTCATCTCTAATGGTAAGTTTGTCAAATTTAGCTCCTAGACTATAATAAAGTCAAAAGTTTTAGAATGTGAAGACAACTCGTATTCACCCTCCTTCTCAAGCTATACCATAAGGAGCTAGTGATCTTAAGGAGCCCCAAAAGGTGATCAATTCTTCCATTAATGTTGTAGACTAGATGAAGAAGCTACACATGTAAATCTCAATGTGGGATTCTTTGACAATACCAGGGTAAAAAGATATGCTCCAAAAAGAATTGCAAGGATTAGGTAAACAATTCAGCTCATCTAGGAATGAAAATGTTATCTTAGTTAATGGAACTCAACCTATAGATGGTCAAGTGAAAAAAAATGAAAAAAATCCTCATTTATATCTATCTCTAATCATTGGTGATTTCTTTGTTCATAATTTTATCATAGATAGTGGGGCTAGTACTTCAGTTATGCCCAAATGTAGAGTGGATAAACTAGGCCTCAAATATGAACTAATGACTAAGGGAACATTATAATTGGATGGATCACCAGCCAACAATTTGGGGGTAGTTAAAGATTTGAATTTGATTTTACATGCTTTTCCAACCTTTTCCATTACTTATGATGTGGTTGTGGCAACTTTACCCCCATACTTTTCTCTTTGTTTGTCAAGAGAGTTTATAACTAAGACAGGTCGATATTTCATTGCCAATTGGACCTACATGGTGTTTAGGACAAAGTATGGTACTAAGGTGGAGATTAGATAAAAACTTATTCATCATAGTCACTTGGAGCCTTACACACCTAAAGTGAAAAATGTCAACTATGACATCATTGATGAAGAGGAACTCCATATTGACCAATCTCCAACATCTTCCCTTGAAGGAGTTTCTAATTTGTACTTAGATGAGCATTATGAGCATGATATTTACAAGTTCATAGAGGAATCTGGTCTTGGGGTGTATTGTATGCATGAGGAGGACTCTTTCATAACAAACATAGTGAAGCCAAGTGAGAATGTGAATGGTTTATGGCAGCTTTTCTTTGATGGGTCAAGAAGCAAGATTGGGGCAGGTGGTGGAGAAGTATTGCTTTCACCTTTTAAAGAAAGGTATTATTCAAGTTTTATATTTAAATTCTCATGTAATTGTAATGTGGAAGAATATGAGGCCCTAATTCATGGCCTTGAATGGGAAAATAAAAGAGATGTCAAGGAATTGCAAGTGTTTGGTGATAGTGAGTTAGTTGTGAATCAAGTGAGAGGGCAGAATTTGACCTAGAACTCTTTGCTTAAGTCCTATAAGCATAGAGTGTGGTATATTGTGGAAGGTTTCCAATATTTCAAAATCACATATATTCCAAGAGAGGAAAACAAACATGTTGATAGGTTGGCAACAATTGGAGCTTAGTTTGATGTTCCAAAAGGGATAAAAGAGGATAGGAACTGGCCACATCTCAAGGTAATTATAAGACTTTTCATACTAGATAATGTCACTAATTGACAAGTGTTTGATAGTGACTATAAAATATCTCTTTTTCTACAAGAGGAGGCTGAGTTTTCTTCTAAGAATCAATCCAAACTACAATAACAATATGGAGGGTGGATTGTCCAATTGAAATCTAACAAGTTTCCTAAAGGCCTAGTTACTCTTGAGAGCATATTCAATGAGGATGACCAGCTAAATAAAGAGAAGGTAAGCATGTATACCAAACAAGAGAACTATGAGAAGGTATAAATATTTAAGGATAAGTTACTTGCACTTGGAAAATCATGCACTAGTCAAGATAAAAATGTTCTCATTGAGTTATGCAATGAGTTTTCTTATGTCTTTGCATGAGAGTATAGTGATTTGAAGGGTTTTAATCCAAGCCTAGCTCAACACACCATAGATATAGATGAAAATTCCAAGCCTATTAAGCAAATAAAAAGGTCAAACATTCCTTAGATTAAACCCCACATCAAAAAAGAGCTCACTAAGTTGAATGAGTCTAGAATCATCTTTCCTATCAAACATTCATCTTGGTTGGCCAACTTAGTCCATGTTAGAAAGAAGAATGGAGAGATTAGTTTGTGTGTTGATTTTCGGTACTTGAATAGATTCTCCTTGAGAGATAATTATCCCCTTCCTTCTATGCAACAAATTCTACAAGTTATGGTAGGTAGTGAGAGGTTTTATCTCCTTGATGGGTATTCCAGTTACAATCAGATTTTGGTTGAGGAAAGTTACCAATATAAGACAACCTTTACTACTAAATGGGGTACATATGCTTATATGAAAACTAATTTTGGATTGTCTAATGTTGGAGCTACATTTAAACATGCAATGGATATGGCTTTTCAAGGACTAATCAATGACATTATGTTGGTGTATCTTGATGATATAACAATTTTCTCCAAGGATGAAAATAATCACTTGAATAACCTAAGGAAGATTATTGAAAGGTGTAGAGAGTTTGGGGTCTTTCTAAACCTAAATAAATGTGTATTTCATATCCATAAAGGCAAACTTTGAGGATGCATTGTCTCTAAGAAGGGCTTATCGATTGATCTTAAAAGGGTGAGTGCCATATTGGTAATGTCTTTGCCTAAACACAAGAAAGATTTGCAAAGTTTCTTTGGAAAAATCATTTTCATAAGGATATTCGTTCCTGATTTTTCTAATTTGGTCAAGCCTCTAACCTCCATGCTAAGGAATTATGAAGTGTTCACTTGGACAAGAAGGAGGAGGGAAAGTTTTGAAGAGATCAAACAAGCCATTGCCCAAGCTCCTATTCTTGCAAGTCCTAATTTTTCCAAAGATTTCAATTTGTATACCTTTAGGAATGAAGAGGTAATCCATACCATGCTTACTCAAGTAAGTGATGAAAATTTAGAGTAGCCTATTGCCTTCTTTAGTCAAGGTTTAGAAGGCTATGAGGTAAGACACACCTATGTTGAGAAACAAGTACTTTTATTTATTAGGATCCTAAATAAATTTAGGAACATGTTATCTAATAACAAGATTCACATATTTTTACCTCATCCTAGTGTTAAATAATTTATCTTGAGTAGATATTTGAATGAAAAGTGGGCAGGTTGGATCACACAAGTGATGGAATACGATGTGGAAATCAAGACAACCAATATAGTGAAAGGAAAAGGGTTATGTGAGCATCTTGATTTAGAATTGAGGATAAAAAGGAGGTTGTTTTGGTACTTTATGATGACCCTATGACAACTACATATTCATCCATGAAGATTTGGACACAAGATATGATTCATTTTGTTCAAACCGATGAGTGTCCACAAGGTCTTGATAGAGCTAGAAGAAGGTACTTTAAATTTCAATTCATTACTTATGTACTTGTTGATGGAGTGATATTTAGAAAGGATTTTTTAGGTGTGTTATTGAGGTGTATTGACTCAAATCAGATTGACAAAGTAATGTTTGAGTTTCATGATGGACCAGCTAGTGGTCACTTTGCTCTAAGAACCACAACTGCTAGGATTATGAGGGTTGGATACTTTTGGCCTAACTTATTCAAGGACACCCTTGATTGGGTAAAAAAAAGTAAAAAGTGTGATCTTTTTTATGGCAAACAAAATCTTTCTGCCTTGCCTCTTCATCTAATCCAAGTTGAGCAACCCTTCATGCAATGGGGTTTGGATTTCATAGGCCTATTTAATCCACCTTCTAGTGTTGGTCATAAGTAGGTGTTGACTGCTACATATTACTTTACAATATGGGTGGAGGATATATCTTTGAAGGAGGAAAATTAAAACTCAATTATGGAATTTTATGAAGGTATAGCAACAAGGTTTGGGGCTCCTTCAACAATAATTTTAGATAATGCATTGGCTTTTCTTGAAACAAGGATAAGTGAATGGGCTTTGAAGCATGGAATCTATCTTAGAACCTCCTCCAACTATTATCCCCAAGGGAATGGAATAAATGAGTCCAAAAAAAATAATTTAATTAAGATCATAAAGAGGACAATGGAGGAGAGTCAATGGACTTGGCATTCCAAGTTGAAGACAACCCTTTGGGCTGATAGGATCACACCAAAAAGAGCTATTAGAAACTCACCATACACACTTGTCTATGGAAGACATGGTATATTACCTATTTCACTTGAAATAACAGCCTTGGACCTCACCTATAAACTATAATTGATGGAGAATGAAATCATGGAAGTCAAGTTATTTGAGTTGATGGAGCTTGAGGAGACAAGAGATCAAGCTATACAAACTATGAGAACTCACCAAGAATAAACAAAGAGATACTTTGACAAGAAATCCATGCCAAGAAGTTTCAAGGAGGGAGACATTGTCCTAAAATGGGATGAAGATAGAGCTAAACCTGGAAGACACACAAAGTTTGATGCTTTGTGGAATGGCCCATATGCAATCACACAATGCAAGCAACACAATGATTTCCAACTCTCAAGGTTGGATGGAGAGGAGATTCATATCCTAGTCAATGGGATATAAATCAAACATTGTTATTAAGGTTATCCTCTAACCTTATACATATTTTCTTGCTTTCCTTGTGTTACCTAAGTGCTTATGCACAAGTGTGAGTTTTGTCTTGTGTCTTGCCTTGTTATGTGTTTTACTTTGTCTTGTTTTGTTGGTGTGGTGTGTTTGTTTTTGTTTGTTTTGGAAAATTTATTGATATTTGTCTTCAATAATCCATTGACTCCATTGGCACTTAGTAATATAAGGCTACTAGTCCCTCGTATATTAGGCATACTTCCCTTATGAGTCACCATTTTGTTGACTGAATTTGACTTTTGGTCAAATTTTGGCACCCCTAGGAAATATTTTTGATTTCAAACAATTGAAGGGGTCACAGTATGTTTTCATAGGAAGTATACTTGTTACATGATGTAATTTAGGGTCAAATTAGCTTTAGTCTTAGTTACATTAGTCATTTTGTCCATGAGGAGGCATTTTATGAGCTTTGGGGGGTCATTAATGTATTTGACATGGTTTCCAAGGTGCCTAGGTGTCCCAACTTCATGAAAAATGTCCAAGAAGTCTGTTTAGGTGTTATGGATGTTATTTAGCTCTGAATGTTTTAGGTTGTTCAACTAAAATTGCAAAAATCAACTAAAAAAGAGGGAAAATGGCACTTGTACAAATTTTTGGGAAGTGTGCCACATGGGGATGATCATGGGGGGTCTCATTATATTTATAAAAATCACCTAAATTATTTATTTTATTTTTAATAGTCATTTGGATGCCAAAACCATTCTACACATTCTTTGCTCTTCTTGGCAGATTGGAGTAACCCTCAGGTTTTTGCTCAGTATGGGAAGCATAGGTAGTTTCAGACAAAATGCTTTTTTGGGATGATATTAAAATATGAGAAATTAATTTTAATATATATATTCTTAATATTGGTAAATTATGCTTTATTAACCATTACTAACAATTTGACTATGTAGATTTGATAACTATTTGGTGAACCTTATGGGTTTTGCTCCATTTCTACCAAATCCATACAAACTAGTTGGTAATGTGGGCTCTAAATGATGTCTAATTCCTTATCACATGGTCTCCACTCTTGTTTTACAGTTTCATAGTGTTTAGACATGTGATTTAGTGCACATTCTAAGGAGGAACCACCAGGTGTAGTTCCAAATGAGATGTCTCTTGTTTGTTGGGTTGTTTCCCTTATATAAGATCCATACAACTAGAAAAAAGTGTTCCATAAGTCTCTGAGTCACTTCAATACCTCCTCTCATGTTTTATCTCACTATGGAATTCTATGAGTAGCTTGCAATCTTGTCTTTCTTCATTTGCCAACTTCATGTCTAATTTTAGTTGAATTCCATGCATAAGCTTGTTCATTCTATGTATGGAAGTAGTAATGGAATTGTTTTGTATTTTCAAGAATTTGGAGGTTGAATGAGGCTTCCTTCACATGTTAAAGGATGCATATACTTGACCATGTGCTCATGTCCCAAGTTATCTCAGTCATGAAATGCCCTTGTCTATTGAACTCCATGAACACACAGGTGATTTCCACATACAGGAAGGTGTTTTGAAGTTGTTTTAAAAGTTTTCTTGATGGATTTTATCCATTTAAGGGATAAAAATTGCATTTTAGGTGTTATAAGGCATTTAAACAAGCATATCAGTGCTTAATTTCATTTTCACTACCTTATAACTCAGAATTTGCATCTATAGGACCCTTGCTGACATTATAATGGCATATGGAAAGGTGAATGTTCATTTCAACCTCTTGGTTTTGATATAAATGAATTAGGAGGTTAGATTTAAACATCAAAATTCATGTTTATGAGAGGTATCCATGTTTTTCAGACTATAACTCACTATGGTGTACTAGACATCTACCTATAGGTGGGCTAAATAGGGGTTTGAGATAATTATTTGAATGTGAAAGTAAGGTAAGACCTCACTTGGAACCCTTTCATGATGAAATGGTCCATGATAGACCCACCTAATGTGTATATGGATAGTTGAAATTGAAAACACCTCCAAGAGTGATCACTGAGACTTTGGTATTGTCTACCCAAAACATACCAAATAGAGGCCCGAGAGCTTTTTCAAGATGACACATATCATGTTTGACAAGAGTCTCAAGGCATCTAAGTGGGTGTTATTTCAGCCTTTGGTATGGACAAACACTATGCCAAGTTTGAGATAAAAAGGATCAATGGAAAGCAATCAACTAAAGGTCCAAAAGTGCCCATGAAAGCACTAAATTCATTTAGTGTGCTCTATAGGGTTGAGATCAAAAAGTGGCCTTTATTCATCAAAGTTGTCAATTAGGCCTATTTTCCATATATGAATGACTCTAAATGGTTAAAGTGGTATCTATGGATTGAAAACCATCAGATAAAATGGTAGTTTGTGTTTGTGACTTTCCAAACTCATACCCTATCCGTACATAGGGCAAAATGCTTACCTACAGCTAGGCAAGATAGACATTGAGTTTTGATGTCTTGATGGTGTTTTGAAGGGAATTTCAAGGCATGAACTAATTACAATGCAAATATTTTTACCTCAAGATATTTAAGGAGGATTAACACACACCATATACAAGTTTTTGTAGAGCCATCCCCACCTACAGGTTAGGTAAACAAGGCAAAATCAACACCTACAATTGAGCATGAGGACAAGGTTGGAAACAAGGTATCTAGGTGGAGTTTTTTTAACCAGTCAAGTTGAAGGCAAATACTAGTTGAATCCAAAACCTAAAGTGAATACTATTTACATCTAACACAGGATCTAAATGAGCTTAGGGTGACCTATAGGTAGGAAGTTTTATCTCAGTCAACAGGGTATGTAAATAGTGGTCTCACTTGAGGCCTATTTGGTGTTTCAAGACATTCAAATCTGATTAAATAGTATGAATTTACAAATAGGTTGTTTCTATGATTCATAAATAGCTTCAAAACATTATGATCAAGCCTTATAGATAATATGCACCTATAGAAAAAAGGTCTCAATTAGGTAAAATAGGGGCCAACCAAAGCAAGGTCTATCTCAGTCAATGAGTAGTGATCAAAGAGCATAGCCTTCTTGATGATAAAAAGGTAAAAAACTAAGGTGAAATGATTTTTAAGGTTGTCATATGACCTTGAGATATCATATCAAGCAAAGGGAAAACATAGAACAGATAAAGGAAGGTCTAAAATAAGTCACCTATAGGTAGGAAGCCAGTTGGGATAAAGTGCATTGATATAGTGGATGAAAGCTCAATATTAGTGAAATAGTGAATGACCACATCCATAAGAATTTTAGTGGTGTCTTAAAAACCTTTCAAGGGAAACATAAATCTACACAAGGTCCTTAGATCCCTGTATGCACCTACAATAGGGTTTAGGCAAACAAGAAGCAAAATGGAACATGGGTTGTCGAGGGGTGAAAAAGAGGTTGTAATTCACAAGACCTAATTAATTATTACTAAAGTGGATGTTTTTAAAACTTAAATACTCTTAAAACATGTGCAATCACCTTCCTTTTCTTGGACAAACCCATCAGTCTGTACAAACAACAAAGAAACCTCTTTGTCCAAAGGGTAAGTATGAATAATACACTAAGGAGAAAGGTTTTGGATGGTTTAAAAAGTTACATGAGAAAAATTTAAAGGTTTTAAAAATGTTATGACATTGTATAGGCATCAAATTATCTTGGAAAGGTCATCCACAAGTGGATTTGGACAAAAATGCAAGAAAATAGGGTTTTTTAGCCCCCTTTTTAGACAACTTGAGTTGGTTAGGTACCTAAATGAGGGAGTATAATCTTGACATTTGGTATATATCATAATTATGACCTTATAAAACTACCAAAACTCTAATTTTTACATGGGGATAAGGGATATATCTCTTTGATTTGTCTCAGAGATCAGCGACTCATGAAAATCAAAACTTTGGTCTACTAAGCAAAAGATGGAAAAATGAGTGAATGACCTAAGATGAGGCCTTGGGCTATTAAAATAACATTGGGTTATTTGTATGGAAGGTGTAAGGATGATTATGAACACTCAAATATGCTCCAACACCTCAGAGTGACCTAATTGTGCATGCATATAGTCTAATTTGGCAGGGTTCCACTAGGCCAAGTTGGCAAAAGAGAGTAAAAGTGATGAAAGGAGTGTTGGAGAGGTTGTTTTATGGATTTTTGATTATTAATGAGGTTTTAAAATTTTTAATAATCCATCATAATCATGTTATATCATCCACAATGAGCCAAACTTGCAGAGGGTATGCTAAGCCCACTAAGCCTTCAAGAGACCTAGAGCCATTTTGAGGTTTACCTCCATGTCTAACTCTTTGAAAGATATATGGTTGATTGAAACATTATTATAAGGTGTAAATAGACATGTTTGAGATTTTTGAGTGGAAAGAGACCTACTAGAGAGAAATTTCTATCCTTGACACAGTCTAAGCATGCAAAATGGGAGGAAAATAAGCTTGATGGGTGTTTCCAAGTACTCATATTTTTTCTAAGGATATGCATGGGAACCAAAGGAATTGAGGGAATTTATTAGTGTACCATGGAATAATTTTTGTGGAATTTGGATTCAGGTTAGATGTTCAAGTTTTATGAACAAATCCTAAGACCTAAAACTACCTAAAACCCTACTAAAACCCTGGTTATGACCCAATGAGTAAAATGAGCTTGGAGAGCCACCCTAATGGCATATTTTGGTAGGGAAAACTATTGGATCATGGAGAGGACTCACTAATGATCTCACACATGCAAAGGAGATGTATGTAACTATACAAACAACATGAAAAATAGTGTTTTTCTCACCATTTTCTATGTTTTTTAGGTTCTATGAGGTTTGAGGAAATGAGATCAAGTTTAGAGGGAATATAAGGACCTATTATAACTACATATGGCCATTTTATTCTATATAAAAACTTCTAAGTATCCTAACTAAAACTCTCCTTTTAGCCAATCAAAACTGGCATGGTGAACACAAGGGTTAAAAGTGTGGAAACCTTAATTATATGTCCTTTTAAGGTGAATTTGAGGGGTATAAGTACATGGATAACCTTTCCAAGTTTATTTAACTCCATTCCATAGATTTACATGGGAAAATGAAAGCATTTTTGAAGACAAATGTGAAGGGTAGCAGAAAAGGGAGTTTTTAATACTGCAGGCAATGATTGCTTCTTTATAGGAGTTTTCAAATGAATAGGATCAAAACCAATGAATGGAATTGCATTCCTAAAGGAATTACCTCTCATAATAATCATAATACCTATCCCTAGTCAATGGTGGGATGTTCAAATAGATATAAATTATGAAGGCAATTTTATATGTCATGATTGAGAGTTCTATGCCACTTTTCACAATTTTCATGGCTTGTATGGACAATTGGACCTATTGAATTTGTGTGTTTTGACTCATGTCTCTTTCTCATGCAAATTTTAACTCTTTTTGGAAGATTTAAACATGTCCAAGTGACCTTTGGACTTATTTTGCTTTGCCTCACTCTCAAAAGCTATAAATATGGACTATGGACTCTTTTGCTTTTTTTTGGTAGTCTCCATTGGTTGATGGTGAAACCCTGGACAATTTTGTACTTAAAGGAATATTTAATAAATAAACAAGTATTTTTCCTACTTACATTCTATGTAATTGAGTGTTAGTGTAATCTTGTTGGTCTTGTTTAGTGAAAGATTTTTTTTTCTAACATATTATCCTTGATTGTCTACCAAGTGTATAGAAGGGGAGTTTTAAAGGTCTTTTTTAGTATTCTTTTATAAGTGTATAAGTGTCTTAGAAGTGGTTTATGACTGTATTCACTCATGGAATCATCCATTACTCTCCTAAGTATCAAATACCTTCTTAAATACAATAAGCCATGGGCAAGTGGACTAATAGGATGTTTCCATGTGGCATCATCCCAACGACCCACTATCCCAAAGGGGTATGTATAAAAAAGCAAGCCCTATGCAAGTGGATGAGAGAGATAACACCATGTGATAAAATATCATTGCTCCATAGCTTTGGGGTAGTCTATGCAAGCCCAGTAGTACGTCAGAGCTCCAAATGAGTGAGATGACCCCATGTGGTTAAAGCTTACTTCACCATAATGTAAATAGTCAACATGCATTTCAAGCCCTAGTCCGATAAATGAAAGAGCGAGGAGAAGACACATGGAAGCAACCCTGCAAACATGAAGACATGTTGGCAATACAACTAACAAGGCAAACATAAATTTGATGATCTATCCAGTCGTCAAAACTATCAAGAGCCAAAGAAGGAACTATGTATCCTATTTGAATCATGAACATCAAGTTGCAATTGGTTTCTCACCAACTGATGAGCCCAAAAGTGATAAAATTCAAGGAAAATTAATTCAATATTTTATAAAGTCAAGATGAATCTATATCTTCATTTAATTCACCGTTGGGATTGAATGTAAAGTTTGTGTAGGGCATGGTGGAATGGCAGTCCCAAAATATCCCAATAATATTTTGCCACCAACATTTGAATTTATTCACAATTAGCCTCTAGAATTGAATATAAAACACTTAATATGATGTTAGTAGTTAGCTACCATGTGCACTATAAAGAGTCATAAGAGACAAAAGGCATAAAAGACAAATATTTACCTTAAAGAGGCGTGGCTTCTAATTTTATATCATGCTCTAGTAGGCAAATCTTTCAAAATCCTAGTTGCATTCTCAATCACCATTAAATTTTGTAACCTCTCTAATAGTGGGTTAGGCGAGATTCATGGGCAAAATCTATCTATTTAAGAGATGTTGCTCTCCCTTTGAAGAGGTCGACACTTTGTGTAAATAAATGGTGTCAAAACTGTAATAGAATTTTACTTGTTTAGACTTTGTCTTCTACTCATCAAATGTTGTCCATTGTTTCTAGTTAAGTCTATGCTTATGCTAAAGGGGTTAATCTTATGTTTAATTATAGAACTAAATGTAGTAATTAAATTATGCAATAGCTAGTCTAATTCGCTTATGATTTCTTTTCGTTTCCATTAGAACATTCTTTGATTTATATTCTTGTAGCTATTAAGTGATTTAAGAGATCTGTGTGTAATAGCTACATATCTTTTGTGTGTTTACCTTTGGTGAAAGATTCTTAAGTTCAACATTCATTTTGTCCCTAGAAGCTTGCCCATTGTGTCTTTATGAGTTTGTGTAATTGCTAAGCCAGGAACACAGTGATATAGCTGTGATTTGGCATACTTCAGTTCTTGAGCCATTGACATTCACTTGATTGGAAATCTTCTTTTCTACTCTCCCTTCCCTCTCTTTTTATGTTTATTTTGGAATTGAACTACCTTCACTTACTTCAAAAATTGGCAAAGTGAAGCATATCAAATATAGTAGTAAAATTTAAACATTAGTATTGGTATTCTAGTTGTAGCATTGCATCTCTTGAAAGTTTTTATATACATGCTACATCATGGAGCCACATACCTACAACTGTGCCCATAATTGATTGATTATTAGTCCTAAAATAGAGGACCAAAGTCCCTTATTGTTCCCACCATTCTTTCAGGGACACTCAATATTATGAATGCATTCTGAGCAAGATTTTGGACCAAATAATAGAGTGGAAGGATTGAATGACACTCGAGATAAATTCCATCCACATTGAATTTTTTCGACACACATAAAAACAATTTCCAATTGCTACAAGTAGTCAACATTACAATAATAAACTCAAACTTTAAATTTTTTAATTTAATTTGAAATGAAAATTGGAAAGAGCATATGAATGAATATATCTACTTTGTATTGAACCAAATGTTGCCATAATGTGAAAATAATGCTCATATTCAATTTAAAACTTTTCTGACAAGTGCTAAACATAGCCACCACTTCTCTGGGAGTTTTATGAACCCAATCCATTTATTAATTAGGGAAGTAGATATTGTTTAATTCCAAGTATTTATTTCTTAGTTATGTCTGAAAATCACTCATGTCTGACTTTCTATTAGGAGGAAAGTTATTTAAAACTAATTTGATATACGCCCCCCTTTGGAGGTAAGGGAATGAATAACTTGTGCCTAAAATTATTCATCTCAAAATAAATAAAGTTGCGAGCACCATGTGTAATAAAATGTATACTTATGATACCATTTGAAATTTACACTAACACATGTAGTTATTATAAAATATTACATGCAAAGTTCCGTAGTAACCTAGATAGGCAAATAATCATGCCACAAATATCATAGCTGCATAGGATAGATAACATCATGCAAATTTCAATGCAAAATATTTAACTCTAAGGATTGTAAGTTTCATATATAAGTTTTATTTAGCAAAGGAAAGATAACATCTTGTAAGGCTCAATGCAAGGGTACAATGCCCCCTATGAAAAAGTAAGATATGGACAACCAACACACCTCAATGTAGCAAATATATCCCTATTATGGCTAGATATAACAATGAGAAACACACACAAGTATTATTCCCCCATAGATGCATGATATGGACCATGGCCATGTAGGCATCAATCAAGTATACTAAAATATCATATAAATCATGGCACCCAATATACTATTGTAATATGCTTTATAAACATCAGGGAAACAAACAAAAGATATAAAAATCAATGACACCTAAATTAGTACCACATAAGTTAGTGATAACACACAAGTTGGCGAGACAACATGCAAGGATGAGACTTGCAATACATAAAAATAAGAAGATATTCTATGGACAAGGACACACCAACATACATGCACAAGCAACCAAGCACTCACACACAATACTTAATGTAATCAATCACAATGCAACTAATCCATGTAAATACCCATATATCACACAAGATCTAGGTACTGGCAAGATATATATGATATATATGAAGTAGTATAATAGGATGAATGGATAATAAGGAAAATTATCAATGTGATACTTTTTTGTATGAGGATGCCTCTAACATAATCATGTCACTAATGTAACAATGTCCCCTAGGGTGTTGGCCATGTAGATGCTTGACATCTGAATGATCCAATATCATATGTAACCTATATATTTACATTGCACCCACGCAAATAAATTCCATGAGTGTCACATTTGTATGGATATGAAAACATATATAGCAAAGGTATATATGTAACCAATGAGAAATAATTTTTTTTTTTTTTTTAATTTTATAGATGAAGAGGGCATAGGGGCACAAACTAGGAGGGAGCAAGGCTCACAAAATTAAAAATAGAAGGCCAAAGGCACAAATAAGAGGAATAAAATGAGGATATTTCTAAGCAACCTAAATTTCCTTCACAATTCAACATATGCTATGACAAGAGGTCTCAATGTATATGCTATCATCTTTAGGAAATAGATGCAAGTGCTCATAATAGCACAAACAATCAAATGGATTAGGCTAAAGAAACATAGCAATCAAAAAAATCAAGTGGCTATAATAATATCAATGTATGGGGATAAAAATACGAAGGTGCCAAATAAATAGGATAAAATAATGCAATAAAACACTAGGGAGGGAAAAATTAAGCACACAATTTGATTACCAATACCAAGCAACTTAATATGCGGAAATTAACCAGATTCACCAAGTAACTAGAATTCAGAATAACACATGATATGAGAGACAATACCAAATTGTATTAACACTTTATACAGAAAAGAATACAATAAAGAAGATGCCACTTCTTCTCCACCACCTTACAGAGGTTTCCCACGCCTCAAGTGAACAGTAATTCTTCTCCCCAAAGCTCTCCCTCTCACAGGTCCCAACACCCAACTCAAATACAGAGTTGGTGTTCACCTCCCGTGCTCCACGCACACCACAAGTGCTCCACGCACTCCACAAGCACTCCACGTGCTCCACAAGTACTCAAGGTACTTCAAGTAGATCTCCCATGAATCTGCAACAACCTGCAATTCAACAGACCATACTTATGGAAGGAACTCCCTTGCCTTCCTCTTGCTCTATCCGAGTACACACCTGTACTCCAAGTAGATCCTGCCTGATACTGCTCCCTGTAGTGTTGCTGTCTGTATGACCTTGCACACCTGCAAATCAAGCAATGGTTCCAATCACCTGTGAACCTCGACCTTGCACACACATACACCTGCAGATCAACGATCTTACTTATTGAAGAACCCAGCTGGCTCTCCAATCCAGCACCAACACACCTGGTACTGTGGCACTAGGAGGAACGCACCATAGCTCTACCTCACACAAAGAAGGAGCTTATAATTATGCTCTCTTACTCCCTAGCACACTTTTCCAATACAACCATGAGTCTATTATATAGATCTCATCCAAACAATGATTAGACATCTAATTACAATAATTAGATCCGCAGCTATGAGTCTAAAATTAGCACTCATCATGCAAACTCTTGGTTCGTTAGCTAACTGCCCGTAAATAGCTCGCAGTCGAACCACACAGGCGACCGACGCCGGTCCCTGTTCGCCTGGAGGTGACCGACGTCGGCCGATATATGACCGACGTCGGTTGCTTCTCTATGCTATCCCGCCGACGTCGGCTGATCAGACCGACCCCAACTTCTTCTGCAACTTAGCAACCTTCAGCAACCTCCTCTCCTGTTTGCATCAGTGAAGCTTTTAGCTCCACAATCCTAACAATCTCCCACTTGGAGATAAACAGCTGCACTGTACCTGTACCTGTACTCTGTCTAATCTGTTTCCTGGTTTGTATCCCTCTTCAAGCTCCCACCTGAAGACAACCCACCACACATCCCGTGGTGTACCACCTGTCATCCGAGTAACCTGCCACATCCGAACCTACAAATACATGTAGTGAAGTCCTGACCCTGCATAGCAACACCTGCTGCCGGTCCCTCTCAGAAAATCTGAGAACCCACTTCCCCGAATTGGCTCCTAACTCTCTGACAGCTCCCACTGCATGGGAATACTCAGGTCTATACCAGACCTCATGTGATTTCGGACACTGTACCTGTCCAGCCCTTAGTGTGCTCCGGTTCTGTATCCCGAACCTCGCCAACACCTGATTCACATCAGCTCCCACTCGAGACAAAATCACCCTGTGATCTCCATGCCTCCCATGTCAAAGAATTCCGCTGCTCCAAACTCCTCATGACATGCCACTGAACTAATCTTACCCTTAGCTCAGCAAAACCCTGTATGTACACCCCTGCTAGCTAGCATACTATCCACATACAGCAACAGAATGATGTCGCGACTCATCATCCCCCTGGTAAGACAAAACACAGTAGTTACCCTGACATTGACTGAAGCCATGCTCCGTCCTCCACCTGTCAAAACCTGTACCACTGTCCTGCAGCTCCACAAGACCATATACCTGGTCTTCCATCTCATGTATCCGTTCTCTCCATTCTTCTACTAAGGTATCCATTCGTCTCTGTGCTTTTATACCTGCTGGCATCTCCACCAAGACACACCTGTCTGGTTCTCCTCCAAGGAATCACATCCTCATCCATGCCAAGCTCACACCTGTTTCCTGGATCCTTCCTGCTCTACAATCAGCAACAAGTATGAAGAAGAGGAACAACGAATTTGAGGGCCTACTTACGCCTTCAGTCCTCCGTATGGGTGTTTGAGACTCCTTGATAGCTTGCTGTCCACCCAAAATCCGTTACAGTGACCGACCTCGGTCACCCCACAGTCTGCATCCGACCGACGTCGGTTTCATGCGTCTGTACCTGACTACCAACCTGCCTGCGCTGGTGTCCCTGCTGCCGACGTCGGTTCTCCTAACCGACATCGGTCTAAAATACTGTCGACGTCGGTCCCATGACCGACATCGGTCTTACCCTGCCCGACATCGCCGGCGTCGGTCTGCACATGACCGACCTCGGCACCTGTCTGTTCGACGCCGGTTCTTCCTGACCGACATCGGTGTCTGTGTTCGCATGTGAGTGATGACTTTTTACCCGCGAGCTTCTTTGAATCAAAATCCATGTCCAAACTGCCCTGCTCAGAAGTATCCAGCCATATCCACTGGGTTCTGTCCGCCATCTCCTCCATAAACACCAAGGCTTTCCAGTTCTTAAGCCTGTCAAATATATCTGTCTTCCGCTTAAGAACATGCATCTCCTTCCTGCTCGTGTGACCAAGCCTACGAAGCCACGTCTCCGCAACAAAATAAGAATCAGTAATATAAACAAGTAGATAAAGGATACCTATTTTCTTACCACCAGCTAATTCAAGTGCATCCGCTGTGAGAGTTCTTGTGCATCTCTCATCACCCAATATTTCTGAAGAAATTAGCCATATCTCCAAACCTGGGACCTGCATGACCTTCATCAACACCTGTGTGTTGGCCGCCTGCAATTTCAGCTTCACTTTGCCTTTGCCAATCCTTTGGCAAGGCTCACCAGCTCCTCTACCTGGAACTGCATGGAAAGAGGCAATCGAATCTTTTATCCAAGATTCCACTTTATCCAAGAAACCTGCAAACACATCCTGTGCAACAACACCTGCTACATCTGTATCTTCAGTTTCTTCATGCTGATCTGTTACCAACCAACAATAATCTTTTACCTGCTCTTTCTTTCCATAGGACCGTGAGTGACCATCTGTGCTTTTCAACTCCTCCATTCTTAACTTACTTTGATCTGCTGTTGCTCTACTCCCACTCGATCAGAAACCCCTGAGAGTGCCCTGTAACCAAACACAAAACCTGCTTCCTCCAACCTCAGCTCAGATACCACCTGTTGGTATCAAGCTCAAGAACCTACAACCAAGGCTCTGATACCACTTGTTGGGAGGGTGTACACCGGAAGCACACAATTTGATTACCAATACCAAGCAACTTAATATGCGGAAATTAACCAGATTCACCAAGTAACTAGAATTCAGAATAACACATGATATGAGAGACAATACCAAATTGTATTAACACTTTATACAGAAAAGAATACAATAAAGAAGATGCCACTTCTTCTCCACCACCTTACAGAGGTTTCCCACGCCTCAAGTGAACAGTAATTCTTCTCCCCAAAGCTCTCCCTCTCACAGGTCCCAACACCCAACTCAAATACAGAGTTGGTGTTCACCTCCCGTGCTCCACGCACACCACAAGTGCTCCACGCACTCCACAAGCACTCCACGTGCTCCACAAGTACTCAAGGTACTTCAAGTAGATCTCCCATGAATCTGCAACAACCTGCAATTCAACAGACCATACTTATGGAAGGAACTCCCTTGCCTTCCTCTTGCTCTATCCGAGTACACACCTGTACTCCAAGTAGATCCTGCCTGATACTGCTCCCTGTAGTGTTGCTGTCTGTATGACCTTGCACACCTGCAAATCAAGCAATGGTTCCAATCACCTGTGAACCTCGACCTTGCACACACATACACCTGCAGATCAACGATCTTACTTATTGAAGAACCCAGCTGGCTCTCCAATCCAGCACCAACACACCTGGTACTGTGGCACTAGGAGGAACGCACCATAGCTCTACCTCACACACAGAAGGAGCTTATAATTATGCTCTCTTACTCCCTAGCACACTTTTCCAATACAACCATGAGTCTATTATATAGATCTCATCCAAACAATGATTAGACATCTAATTACAATAATTAGATCCGCAGCTATGAGTCTAAAATTAGCACTCATCATGCAAACTCTTGGTTCGTTAGCTAACTGCCCGTAAATAGCTCGCAGTCGAACCACACAGGCGACCGACGCCGGTCCCTGTTCGCCTGGAGGTGACCGACGTCGGCCGATATATGACCGACGTCAGTTGCTTCTCTATGCTATCCCGCCGACGTCGGCTGATCAGACCGACCCCAACTTCTTCTGCAACTTAGCAACCTTCAGCAACCTCCTCTCCTGTTTGCATCAGTGAAGCTTTTAGCTCCACAATCCTAACAATCTGAATGATCCAATATCATATGTAACCTATATATTTACATTGCACCCACGCAAATAAATTCCATGAGTGTCACATTTGTATGGATATGAAAACATATATAGCAAAGGTATATATGTAACCAATGAGAAATAATTTTTTTTTTTTTTTAATTTTATAGATGAAGAGGGCATAGGGGCACAAACTAGGAGGGAGCAAGGCTCACAAAATTAAAAATAGAAGGCCAAAGGCACAAATAAGAGGAATAAAATGAGGATATTTCTAAGCAACCTAAATTTCCTTCACAATTCAACATATGCTATGACAAGAGGTCTCAATGTATATGCTATCATCTTTAGGAAATAGATGCAAGTGCTCATAATAGCACAAACAATCAAATGGATTAGGCTAAAGAAACATAGCAATCAAAAAAATCAAGTGGCTATAATAATATCAATGTATGGGGATAAAAATACGAAGGTGCCAAATAAATAGGATAAAATAATGCAATAAAACACTAGGGAGGGAAAAATTATGTATGGAAAGAAGGCTATAATATAATAAAGATGTATTAATGAAGCTTGAGATGCGAGCTAGTTGTGCTAACAAATAGTGTGGTATATGTCAACAAATGCATGAAAATGGAAGTTTGATATGTCAATGTGTTTGAAAAATGATCATAATATTTGAAATGATTTCCATCATCCCTAGGAGAAATATGCGTATAATGGGCTCAAGGAGGTGTTACAGATTGCATAAGAATATATCATGGTAAAATAACTATTCTAGATTTCCAATATACTTTGGTATGTGGATTCAACTAGGTGTTGTATATCTCCAGGTGAAATTGTAAGACATTGAGCTATAGGATCAACTATAATAGATAGAGATATTGTAGTCTCAAATATAGTAGGTATAATTTAATATGGCGATAGAACAAAAGAAAATATCACACAAGGATAAATGATTTGCTCCTTTTGGGGCATAATTTTTTGTCACGCATGTGATCTCTAAGGTAAGATAGGTTTTTGATAAGGTCTGCCATAAATAGTATGTACTTTGCAATTGTATAAAAATTTAACACGATTATGTAATATGCAATGTATCTCTCTCATATGAATATGCCAATAGTATCCAAGCAATAAATTATATGATTATGCATATGGTATAGCATAAATCCAAGCTAAAATAGTTTGAGGACCAACTACAAATCAAAGGGTAATACCACCTAAGGATATGCATGTAAGGATATGCATGTATGAATGTCATAGTTGTGTAATATCATTGCATACCAAGTAAATATCTCTTAGTATATCCTAGATTAGATAAGAATGACATCAAAATAATATTTTCACTATAATCATTGTCAATCATAATGCCATGTGTGATAGGGGCGGGTGCAGGAAGATGGGGGAATAAAAACTTGTCATTTCTAAAAAATGAACTCGTCTACTACAAAGGATGATCACACTTTTAAAAAATACACTCATGCTCTAAAAAATGTACCCTAAAACTAATTTCAAAAAGGTTCAACAACCAAAGATAAAGGGAACACACCCTATACAAAATAAAGGTATTGCAAATGGCATGCACCCTATGCAGTAGAAAGGGCATGTGTCTTATGAAATAGAGTTGGCTTATGCCCTATATATTGCATACCTTATGCACTATCTAGTGCAGAGCGAGTACATAATTTACCATTAAGAATATAGTTTTTAAAAATCCATTCTAGTCAATAAGTAATTTTTAGGATTTCAGTATTGAACATAAGGTTCTCTAGGTGTAACTTGTGCACCTAACATCTGTTTTGGGAAAACCAATAGTTATTTTTTAATTTTTTGGGCCTTCTAGATTGATTTATAATGTTATTAGGATTTATAAGTTTGCCAAAAGTTACATTTACAAACATCACATCTCTTAGAGATAGTGAGAATTGAGAATATTAACATACAAATTTCACCAAAAAATGTCCAATTTTTTGTCATCAAAATTCATGCATTTAACCTATGGTTAAATGAAAGAAAGTATGTCGAGATGATATTGTAAAGGTTTAAGATGAATATATGTAACTCTATAAGTACTCATTTTTTGGTTGGTAAAAAATCTACTAAGCTATGCCCCAAGACACAACAAAAATTGAGGACATCTCAAGTTTTGTATGCTAGTGTCATTTGAAGTCAAATGTATGCAATGGTCTACACTAGCCCTAGCATTACTCATACAGTAGGAGTAGTGAGCAGTCTTATGTCAAATATGGGTAAGGAACATTAAACTACAGTGAAGAGGATATTCTAGTATCTATGTGGGATGTCTGACTATGAAATATGCTATCAGAGTAATCCTCGTGAAAGTAAAACATTGAGTCTACATGGTTTTGTGGATTTTGATTGCGTTGAAGATCTTGATTGTTGTAGATCTACTAGTGTATATGTGTTTGACTTGTTTAGTCATGTTGTAAGTTGGATGAGCAAACTATAAGGGAGTGATGTGATATCCACCATAGACATAAAGTACATGGTGGCTACTTGTGCAAGTAAGGAAGAAGTTTGGCTTCAAAGGTTGTGTTCCACTACATTGGGTTCATTCAAAAGGTTGCAAGGCTAGATTATGACAAACAAAGTGCAATTTGTCTAATAAAGAACCTTAAGTATCACTCTCAAATGAAAGACATTGATGTGTAATACCATATTGTAATGGAAATCATGGAGGAAAACAAAATGTTGTTGAAGAATGTGGACACAAATGAGAATGTTGTTGATTAGTTAATGAAGACTATGAGTTTGAGAAAAATTCTTGATGCAGAAAATCAATGGGCATGACTGCCCTTAGCTATTGAATCTATGACCATTTGGTCCCCTATGGATAGTATTCGGCAAATGGGAGAATGTTGGAAATGTATTGTATACTTTCTATGTTTTACACTCTACTAATTTGGACATGCAAAATGCGGGTGATAGCTCTGGGCTATTCCAAGGGTCTAGGGGATGTGGTCTCTAGCTGAGTGTTTGGGATTAGGTAGTCCACAATGGCGTTTGGGGAAACATCTCAAATAAAAATGGGACCTTATGGGTGTGTTTTGGGTGGGTTTTTAGCTATGGTTTTGGTACTCATGGTATTGTAATACTACTTTTCTAGTTTCCTATTGATGTAACTATAAATACTCACATGCATTGGGCTAAAAGAAGAAATTTGAAGTACATTATTGTATTGAAAAATAATTGATTTAATATAATAAGTAAGAAGGCTACTCTGTGGAATTTCTCCCATAAGTGTTTCTTAGGGAAATTATTGCAAACTATGTAATCTTGTGTGTATGCCATTTTTTCTATTTTATTTCAGTTTCAAATTTGATAGTACCACTTCCCTTGTATTAATCCACCAAGACCAACCAACAATGAATATTTGGTCAATATCAACTTAGGCGATTTTAATTGTTGTTGGTGGGCACTCACAATTTGCGAGTTTGCATAATCAACAATGACAAAAACAATTAAAGAAGTATTCATGTGAATAAATTATAAAAAAAATTGGGTAGGGGATAAATTTTAATTAAAATCTAGAGCACAATTACAAGGATTTGGCACATTGAAGGTTGCAATGTAATTGTTTGATAAAATGCCTTGCTATAAATATTCATTTGAGGAATTGAGAGGAGTGTTATTGGAAATTCTACATTGGTCTTTAAGATCATTAGTATGATTGGACATACAATCATAGGATTCTTGACTACATAGTTTTTTGAGAGGACTTCCACACGTGGTTACGCAAACTTAATCGATTCAGATCTTGAGCAAATTAGAAGATACCGATGTTACTGAGATCCCCCATTTGTACTTAGTCAATAAAGAAGTAGCCATCATAATAGTTGGAGTCATCAAGTTAATAATGTGTTGTCACATGTTAGGATGACTAAATTTACTTTTTGGGTTTATTTGTGATTGCAATTGTCCCTCAAAAACTTGTAATCCCCAAATGCCTTCATAAAATGCATAATTGATGACATAGTTTGACATGTTATTTGTACTCCTTGGAGCATATGCAAATTATATTGGTTGAGATCCTTTGACGATTGATTGAATACAAATCACCACTCTATCTAATGGGGACACTAGATAAGGGGAGTAGATGATTTAAGGATTTTCAAGAGAAAAAGAATAGTAGAGATCCCAGGCCAAAACTAAACCTTACTTAATTGTACAAGATTTGGTTGGATTGTTAATCACTGTTCTCGATTTTTGAAAACATACAAATTTTACTACCCTTTGAGGATCTCAAAAAACACCTAAACTATGATTTCTTGGATTACCTTGAGAGGCATCATCCATATTCATCTTAATAAAAGGGAAGGGTGAATGGCTCCAATTTGAGATTAGATGTTGATTAAGGGCTTATATGGCCAACCACATCCCCAATCTATCTATTATATAGTATAGGCGAGACAGATGATACCTATATATCTCGGGGACTATCCTTTGTCCTTACCGGTTGTCCCTGAGATAGATAAATCCTTCCTCCCGTCAGTCATATGTTGTATCAAGTATATAATGGATATATTAGCTGGATGATGTGGTGCTCTAAATGGATGATGGATAGTCCCTTCTAGCAGTATATACTAAAGAGCCCAGTCCCAACTCCTCGCCGTACCCCACCTAACACCACCACACCCAACCCCATCCGATAGTAACAATAGCTCCTCGAAACCCTTCCCCCTTCCAAAGTGGGGTGTGCAACTAGTCAAGGTCAATCCCCTTCTCT
Source organism: Torreya grandis (assembly GCA_037957365.1). Lineage (NCBI taxonomy): Eukaryota > Viridiplantae > Streptophyta > Pinopsida > Cupressales > Taxaceae > Torreya > Torreya grandis. Next base: position 3,353,874 of record JARHVA010000315.1, read on the forward strand.
ATATATGGAAATGAAAGGAATAGTGGATAAATAATTTCCACCAAGGAAACCAATTGGAAGCTAAAAATTGTTCAAACAGGGTGAGATGTTCCCCCACACATTACTCGTTCCTTGCCAAAACCTCTTGTCAACAAGGTCAATAAAAGTTTATTTATAAGGCCTCAATATAATAAAGAAAAGATATTTAAAATGCACATCAACATTTCAAATTTTATTTTGAATAGTTTGCCCATTTTTTATTAAAAATTTGTTGAAATTATAAGTTTTTGACATTATTGTAATGTCTCCAATTTGTTTTTCCAAGGTAATATAGAATTATTCTCCATATGGACCATGCCCAGTCCGAATGCTTTAATTTGATCGAGTTTAAAAAAATTGACTAAACATTTGTAGTGTTTATTTGAGATGTTAAGAGTTTTGGGAATTGTTGCATTTCAAGTTGAAGGCCTCTTCTTTTTACACAAAAGTTTTTGCTGTCTTTTGTATAGGCCCATGATTAGCTGACAAAAACTAATCCTACAGCCTTCAGATTGCACAGCAAGATCCACAAAACAAGAAAAAATGTTCTTTTTCACCCCAAAAATGTATGCATGCAAGGATAAACCTATCATATCACCCTCATACCTGCAAATATGTATTGCATTCAACTGCAATAACAAAGCTTTCATATTCTCTCTATTTAATGCAAAAATACATTATTTCAGTCTCTTGATGTTTTGTATATGTGAGTTGATTTATGTGATCTCTTTTATTCTCTTGTTGCTTGCTGCTGCGTCACCAGAAATCAATCTGTGGAAGAACATTCGCTGTCGGAACCGGACATTCTATCAGTCGTCACTGATCCTCGCTGAGGAATGGTCACCAGCTCAGATATACTTGGCCTTACTCTGCCTGAAGCTTCACTATTTCCGGTCAAAGTATCTTTCATGTTTTCCAACACCCTCACAACATCTTTCATGCCTGGTCTTTCTTGCGGCGAATCTCTTGAACAAGCCAAACCAATGCCAACTAAGGCGGTTAGACACTGCCTGTTCAAGTCATCTGAATCCTCCACGCCCATCTCAATGCCAGCAATGTCCTCCAGTAGGCTTCTGTCAAGTACCTCCACAAGACGGTTAGGAAAAACTGAGTTCACCCACTTGTGTAAGGTGAGATCTCCTACAAACATGTCATTTGTTGGCCTCTTTCTTGACAGCATTTCCAATAACAAAATGCCATAGCTGTAAACGTCTCCCTCTGTAGATACTCTTCCTTCTAGTCCATACTCTGTATTCAAGGAGGTCAATAGTGAGATCACATTTGATCCAACCAATCCATACAAAATACCAAAATAATGGAAAAAAAAAACAATGTAACAAAGCATACCTGGGACAATGTAACCCACTGACCCTTTGATGGCAAGTGTCGAAGTAAGAGAGCCCATGGATTGTATACCACAAGTTAACCTTGCAATTCCAAAATCTGTCACATGACCTGTCATGTCTTCATCCAGAAGGACATTCTCAGGTTTTAAATCGCAGTGGATTACTTGGACAGAAGAGTTGTGATGTAGATATTCCATGGCATGTGCGATGTCAATGGCAATATCCAGTCATCTTTTGAAACCCAATACACAATCATCTCTTTGAGGATACAAATGTTTCTCCAAGCTTCCATTTGACATAAATTCAAAAACTAAAGCTCTGAAATTGGGGATTGAGCATGAAGTTAAGATTTTGGTGAGATTGCGATGTCGAACCTTTCTTAACACCTTGCATTCCGCATTGAAACTCTTGTGAGCTTCTTCATTTTGTAAATTCAGAACCTTCACAACAACTTCTTTGCCATCTCTCAAATCTCCCCTGTAGACTGACCCAAAGTTTCCGACCCCAACCAACTTGTTCTCATTAAATCCATTAGTTGCATTATAAAGATCTTCATAAGAAATTTTTAGATGCTCAAACTTCTGCAGAATAGCTAGTGGGAGATCCTCTCTTTGCCGATTGCATCTCCACAAGAAACCCAAGAGTGAACAGCATGCCGCAAAAGCACTGACACTACCAACTGCCACTATCACTGTTTCCACATGTGGACCATGTTTCTGACTTCGACATTCAGGTAACAACAATTTCCGTGGTCCGCAGAGACCAGCATTTCCAGTAAGTAAAACAATAGCACTGGCATTAGCAAATACCCCCGCTTTTGGAATTTCCCCTGTTAGTCTATTGAAAGATAAATTCAGATAGCGAAGCAATTTGAGTGTCTTGAGGAATTTTGGTAGTGGACCAGATAAGAAATTGGAGGAAAGATCCAAGTCCATGAGATATTTCAAATTTCCCATTGCCTCTGGAATAGGACCCTCGAAGTCATTTCTTGATAGATTCATATATTCCAATCCAATGCAACTTCCAACTGCAGCTGGAATGACACCACGCAACTTATTGCCTGAAATGTCTATATTTTGAGCCATTGTAATTTTGCCAATCTCTTGGGGCAATGACCCTTCTAATACATTGTGTGAGAGATTTAAATAGAACTGAAGATTTTCAAGACTGGTAAGAACTTCTCCAGGTATACTACCAGACAGCTCATTATAAGACAAGTCTAGCAGCTCTAATTTCTGACATCCCTTTAGACTGGCAGGTATCTGACCTGATAAGCTGTTGTGATAAAGATAAAGTCTTCTCAGCTCTTTGAGGTTACCGATAGAATCAGGAATGATTCCAGATAGCTTGTTCTGACTAAGAGACAAGAGTCCCAGATTTTGCAGGTGACCTATCTCACTTGGAATGCTTCCTTCTAATCCGTTGCCATTCAAATATAACCTTTCCATTTTTTGAAAGGCTTTGAACCCAGATGGAATAGACCCACTCAACATATTATAACTTAGACCTAAGAAGTTTAAGTTGGAGAGATTTGTAACTTGCTGAGGTATGCTTCCGCTTATGTTGTTGACTGATATTTCAAACCAATAGAGATTGGGAGAAAGTTGGCCAATGGAGAGAGGTAAAACACCAGTAAAATGATTACGAGACAAAACTATCTCCCTTAGGTCGGAGCAATTTGTGAGAGCTGTGAGGAAATCCAGGGTGCTATTTTTCCCACTAACCAATTGATTAGAATATAAGCTAAGCTTTTTAAGTAGGTGCAATTTATCTATCTCTTTGGGCACCATTCCACTCAGCTGATTGAATTGTAGAAAAAGTGTTTCGAGATTTGTACATTTTCCAATGGAATGTGGTATTTCTCCACTAAGCTGATTTCCCCATAGATTTAGCATTCTTAGATTTGTAAGTTTGTCACAAAGAAGTGATGGAATATGTCCTGATAATTGGTTTTGATATAAAGCTAATTCTTGAAGAGAAGAGCAGTTAAAGAGGGAATATGGTATTTCCCCTGTAAGCTGGTTCATAGAAAGATAGAGCAATTCTAGGTTGATCAACTTGGCACCAAAATCTGATGGAATGTGTCCTGATAATGTGTTTTCGCCTAGAGCCAAAGCTTGAAGAGAAGAGCAGTTGGAAAGGGAAGGAGGTATTTGTCCGCTAAGTTGGTTTGTAGAAAGAAAGAGATCTTTTAGATAGATGAATTTATCACCAAAATCTGATGGAATATTTCCTATTAATAGGTTTCCATTTAAGGCTAAAAAGTCAAGAGAAGAACAGTTGGAGAGGGAAGGGGGTATTTCTCCTATGAGGTTATTTGTAGAAAGAAGCAGCTTTTCCAGAAGAAAGAGTTTGGTACCAAAAAATGATGGAATGTGTCCTGATAATTGGTTTTCCTGTAAATTTAATTCTAGAAGAGAAGAACAGTTTGACAGTGAAGTAGGTATCTCTCCAGTGAGCTGGTTTCCAGGAAGATAGAGATATTGTAGATGGATGAGCCGACCCAATTCATTTGGAATGGCCCCTATGAAACTATTGTTTATAATCTCCAAGTAGACCAAGGAAGAGAGATTTCCTAGAGAAGAGGGAATGATGCCTGACAAGTGATTCAAATTCAAGTTCAATAACATCAACTGAGTAAGCATGCCCAGTTCAACGGGAATTGGGCCTTTGAGTTGATTATTACTCAAACCCAAGGACTGTAAAGCTGAGAGATTACCCCAAGTTGATGGAATGGTGCCTGACAATAAATTATTGTCAATACCCAGTGCAATCAACTGGGTGAGCATACCCAACTCATTGGGAATGAAGCCTTGGAGTTGATTATTACTCAAATCTAAGGCTATCAATTCTGAGAGGTTACCCAAAGAGGAAGGAATGGTACCTGTTACATTGTTTTCTCTTAGGGAAAGAACCAATAAATTTGTGAGGAAACCTAATTCATGGGGAATGGGGCCTTCCAACTGGTTTTGCTGTAAGTTTAGACTCTTCAACCTATAAAGACCACCAAACTGTTGTGGAATGCGGCCATGCAGACTGTTTTTGGTCAAAGAAAGCAATGTAAGAAAAGACAAATTGCCAAGGAAAGGAGATATTGAACCATTTAAACCCATACCAGTGAGGTTGAGTTCAACAACTCTTGCATTGTCCACATTGCATTTAACCCCCGTCCAATTACAGAAGGAGATACTAGAGTTCCAATTGGCTAATGAATGAAGAGGATCAAGATTGATGGAATACCTGAATTGGAGTAATGCTTCCTCATCAGTAGTGTGGCTTGCTGCATGAGAATGGACGACTGACAACAAGAACATAATCAAAGACACAATAGTCTGCATTTTACTTCTCTGCAACCACAAATCGATCCCTTCAATATCCTCCTCACAAGACAGATGACAACAGCAGTTTCTAGGAATATTACAAATCATGTAAGGCAAGATAAATTTTATAGCCTGATTGCGAATTCTCTGAGAGATTTCTTTATTAAATTTAATATTTCCATAAATTAGGTTGCACATGGTACGTGCAAAAAAAGTCGGAGAGCAAGCAACTTGCAATTTGGAAAGAAAAAACAATGTAAAGTCAACGTTAAGAGTTCAAAATTAAGATATTTCTGAGATGAGAGTTCAACATTAGCTACCATCTGGTGTAGCCTTTGAGTATATAAAATGCGAATCAAGAGCCAAATATGCCTCTGAGTATATAAAGAGCGAATCAAGAGTCAAATTTGTAGTGTTGTAGATTATTTCTAGAAGGGGATTGCTTCATTATTAATTTTGATTAGAAACTTCCCTGGGAAAAATTGAAGGAATAGTAATTATTTATAAACATTTAAATATAAATAAATCTTTCCAAATCAAGAAAGAAGAAATATAAATAATAAACAAATTTTAAGAAAAAACATAAAATTTACTGGTAATACATCTATATTTTGATGAATTAAACAACTAACTGTCCACTATAAAATGTTATACTAAAATTTCATAAAATATTATACATATAAAATTAATACATACTTTGTATACTCTAATATATACATAATATATTCATAGATTAGGTTGTCACATGGTAAATACAAAGAAATTCAAAGAGCCAGCAACATTCAGAAGTAGCTGCATTTGCAGAAAAAAACAAAGCAACTTGTTTACTTGTATACCCTTTGAATGCAAGGAAATTCAAAGAGCAAGCAACAACCAGCAATAGCTGCAATTTGTCAAATAAATACCAAAGTCAATGATAGACTTCTGATTTTTAAAGCAAATGAAATAATTTCAATTTAGTCAAACCAATATAGTTTACCATTAAGTAGCAGTGATGCAGACAAACCTCTTGTCTTCTGATTTTTTGGGATTATGGAAGTTATTTTTTCAAAAAAAACAGAGGAATTTTGGGGAACATAATTGGTAGTGTCAAAAACACCGGTCATCACTATTCATCACTAGTTCGGTTTTGGATCATTATTCATCACTAGTTCGGCTTTGGATCACTATCCATCACTACTTCAGTTTTGGATCACCATTCATCACTAGTAAGAACACACACATAGTTTTGGTTTTCTGAACGGATGGAAAAGGAGGAATTTTGGGGAACATAATTGGTAGTGCTGGCGTGAGTGAGTGATTGAAGGTGATCTTTGATGTTCTTTTGAGCCTTTTTCTCCTTTTAATGAAGGAGAAATTTTCAAAAGCCACTTATGAAGGAAAAATGAGAATGGATGCATGAAAGCAATTGATGGATCACCAGTGGTAAGGCTTCAAAAATCGGATGTACAGGATGAAATTGATGTTCTAGAGAATAGGGGACTCTTTATTCATTTTCTGGGCTTCCGTCCTTCCTTGGCTGCTCTTAAAGACTGGTCCAAAAAATTCTAGAAAACTAAAGGTGAGTTTTCGATCTGTTTACCCTAATGGATACTTTCTGATTTTTTTTGCTTCAGCAGAAGATAGAGAATTTAACTTCCAAGGTGGGCCATGACTTTTTGGACGAGTGGGGTTTTTTATGAAACCCTGGCATCCCATCTTCAAGGTGGATGAAGAGCTTCCTTCCGTAGCTCCTGTCTGGATCTGTTTGTTTGGGCTCCTTGCGGAATATTGGAATAACAAGGTCTTCATGGCGATTGGTGACACACTTGGCACTTATATGATGACGGCTGACTCATCAATACAACTGGAACAAATGATCTATGCCACATTTGTGTTTTGTTGGATCTTAATAAACCTTTGCCAAATAAAATTTTTTTGGCCGTGGAGGATGATCATTGGGACTAGGTGGTGGATTATGAAAACATTCTCTTTCGATGTCGTATTTGCCATGAATATGGTCATCTCATCAAAGATTGTCTGCTTAAAATTCCCGAGTTTTTTGGAATAGTCAAACCCCAGGGTGATTTCATTCTTCCAAAGAAAAAGAAAACAAGGAAAATTGTTCAAGGAAATTTGGATGCTAGTAATAGTAACATATTTGCTAGTCTCTAGCAGGATAATAAAGACAAAGACATTGAGGATCTCATGAAATCCCAAATTCTAGAGACACAGATGGAGGTAAAGGACATGGTATTGGCTCAACTTGGTGTGGAAGAACATAATCAACTTACAGTTTATCAGGGCCCTCATAAGCAAGGTGAAACTCGGACTAGAATGAAAAGCTATCTCCACAAAACTAAGTTCCAAGAACAATTTGAGAACCAGAAGCAACAGGCAGGGGAGGCGAAGAAGAGGGACCAACCATCGTTGTTAATGGCTAATCCTATTGGGAAACAAAAACAAGATCTAACCTTATGAATTGTTCAAGAAAAAATAAAAAATTGAAAATGGATAGTAATACTAAGATTGGCCACAAATCAAATCAGAACCATCTCCAAAAAGAAGGTTAGAAATTGAGTCAAGTAGGAATAGTTAGGGATTTATTGTTGGGAGAGGTGTACACCGGAAGCACACAATTTGATTACTAATACCAAGCAACTTAATATGCGGAAATTAACCAGATTCACCAAGTAGCTAGAATTCAGAGTAACACAGCATATGAGAGACAATACCAAATTGTATTAACACTTTATACAGAAAAGAATACAATAAAGAAGATGCCACTTCTTCTCCACCACCTTACAGAGGTTTCCCACGCCTCAAGTGAACAGTAATTCTTCTCCCCAAAGCTCTCCCTCTCACAGGTCCCAACACCCAACTCAAATACAGAGTTGGTGTTCACCTCCCGTGCTCCACGCACACCGCAAGTGCTCCACGCACTCCACAAGCACTCCACGTGCTCCACAAGTACTCAAGGTACTTCAAGTAGATCTCCCATGAATCTGCAACAACCTGCAATTCAACAAACCATACTTATGGAAGGAACTCCCTTGCCTTCCTCTTGCTCTATCCGAGTACACACCTGTACTCCAAGTAGATCCTGCCTGATACTGCTCCCTGTAGTGTTGCTGTCTGTATGACCTTGCACACCTGCAAATCAAGCAATGGTTCCAATCACCTGTGAACCTCGACCTTGCACACACATACACCTGCAGATCAACGATCTTACTTATTGAATAACCCAGTTGGTTCTCCAATCCAGCACCAACACACCTGGTACTGTGGCACTAGGAGGAACGCACCATAGCTCTACCTCACACACAGAAGGAGCTTATAATTATGCTCTCTTACTCCCTAGCACACTTTTACAATACAACCATGAGTCTATTATATAGATCTCATCCAAACAATGATTAGACATCTAATTATCATAATTAGATCCGCAGCTATGAGTCTAAAATTAGCACTCATCATGCAAACTCTTGGTTCGTTAGCTAACTGCCCGTAAATAGCTCGCAGTCGAACCACACAGGCGACCGACGCCGGTCCCTGTCCGCCTGGAGGTGACCGACGTCGGCCGATATATGACCGACGTCGGTTGCTTCTCTGTGCTATCCCGCCGACGTCGGCTGATCAGACCGACCCCAACTTCTTCTGCAACTCAGCAACCTTCAGCAACCTCCTCTCCTGTTTGCATCAGTGAAGCTTTTAGCTCCACAATCCTAACAATCTCCCACTTGGAGATAAACAGCTGCACTGTACCTGTACCTGTACTCCGTCTAATCTGTTTCCTGGTTTGTATCCCTCTTCAAGCTCCCACCTGAAGACAACCCACCACACATCCCGTGGTGTACCCCCTGTCATCCGAGTAACCTGCCACATCCGAACCTACAAATACATGTAGTGAAGTCCTGACCCTGCATAGCAACACCTGCTGCCGGTCCCTCTCAGAAAACCTGAGAATCCACTTCCCCGAATTGGCTCCTAACTCTCTGACAGCTCCCACTGCATGGGAATACTCAGGTCTATACCAGACCTCATGTGATTTCGGACACTGTACCTGTCCAGCCCTTAGTGTGCTCCGGTTCTGCATCCCGAACCTCGCCAACACCTGATTCACATCAGCTCCCACTCGAGACAAAATCAACCTGTGATCTCCATGCCTCCCATGTCAAAGAATTTCGCTGCTCCAAACTCCTCATGACATGCCACTGAACTAATCTTACCCTTAGCTCAGCAAAACCCTGTATGTACACACCTGCTATAGCAAAACATACCATCCACATACAGCACAGAATGATGTCATGACTCATCATCCCCCTGGTAAGACAAAACCACAGTAGTTACCCTGACATTGACTGAAGCCATGCTCCGTCCTCCACCTGTCAAACCTGTACCACTGTCCTGCAGCTCCACAAGACCATATACCTGATCTTCCGTCTCATGTATCCGTTCTCTCCATTCTTCTACTAAGGAATCCATTCGTCTCTGTGCTTTCATACCTGCTGGCATCTCTACCAAAACACACCTGTTTGGTTCTCCTCCAAGGAATCACATCCTCATCCATGCCGAGCTCACACCTGTTTCCTGGATCCTTCCTGCTCTACAATCAGCAACATGTATAAAGAAGAGGAACAACGAATTTGAGGGCCTACTTACGCCTTCAGTCCTCCGTATGGGTGTTTGAGACTCCTTGACAGCTTGCTGTCCACCCAAAATTCGTTTACAGTGACCGACCTCGGTCACCCCACAGTCTGCATCCGACCGACGTCGGTTCCATGCGTCTGTACCTGACTACCAACCTGCCTGCGCTGGTGTCCCTTCTGCCGACGTCGGTCCTGATAACCGACATCGGTCTTACATTCTGCCGACGTCGGTTCTCCTAACCGTCGTCGGTCTTACCCTGCCCGACATCGCCGGCTTCGGTCTGCACATGACCGACATCGGCACCTGTCTGTTCGACGCCGGTTCCTCCTGACCGACATCGGTGTCTGTGTTCGCCTGTGAGTGATGACTTTTTACCCGCGAGCTCCTTTGAATCAAAATCCATGTCCAAACTGCCCTGCTCAGAAGTATCCAGCCACATCCACTGGGTTCTGTCCGCCATCTCCTCCATAAACACCAAGGCTTTCCAGTTCTTAAGCCTGTCAAATATATCTGTCTTCCGCTTAAGAACATGCATCTCCTTCCTGCTCATGTGACCAAGCCTACGAAGCCACGTCTCCGCAACAAAAGAAGAATCAGTAATATAAACAAGTAGATAAAGGATACCTGTTTTCTTACCACCAGCTAATTCAAGTGCATCCGCTGTGAGAGTTCTTGTGCATCTCTCATCACCCAATCTTTCTGAAGAAATTAGCCATATCTCCAAACCTGGGACCTGCATGACCTTCATCAACACCTGTGTGTTGGCCGCCTGCAATTTCAGCTTCACTTTGCCTTTGCCAACAATCTGACAAGGCTTACCAGCTCCTCTACCTAGAACTGCATGGAAAGAGGCAACCGAATCTTTTATCCAAGATTCCACTTTATCCAAGAAACCTGCAAACACATCCTGTGCAACAACACCTGCTACATCTGTATCTTCAGTTTCTTCATGCTGATCTGTTACCAACCAACAATAATCTTTTACCTGCTCTTTCTTTCCATAGGACCGTGAGTGACCATCTGTGCTTTTCAACTCCTCCATTCTTAGCTTACTTTGATCTGCAGTTGCTCTACTCCCACTCGATCAGAAACCCCTGAGAGTGACCTGTAACCAAACACAAAACCTGCTTCCTCCAACCTCAGCTCAGATACCACCTGTTGGTATCAAGCTCAAGAACCTACAACCAAGGCTCTGATACCACTTGTTGGGAATCAAGAACAACAAACATGCTCTGATACCACTTGTTGGGAGAGGATGTACACCGGAAGCACACAATTTGATTACTAATACCAAGCAACTTAATATGCGGAAATTAACCAGATTCACCAAGTAGCTAGAATTCAGAGTAACACAGCATATGAGAGACAATACCAAATTGTATTAACACTTTATACAGAAAAGAATACAATAAAGAAGATGCCACTTCTTCTCCACCACCTTACAGAGGTTTCCCACGCCTCAAGTGAACAGTAATTCTTCTCCCCAAAGCTCTCCCTCTCACAGGTCCCAACACCCAACTCAAATACAGAGTTGGTGTTCACCTCCCGTGCTCCACGCACACCGCAAGTGCTCCACGCACTCCACAAGCACTCCACGTGCTCCACAAGTACTCAAGGTACTTCAAGTAGATCTCCCATGAATCTGCAACAACCTGCAATTCAACAAACCATACTTATGGAAGGAACTCCCTTGCCTTCCTCTTGCTCTATCCGAGTACACACCTGTACTCCAAGTAGATCCTGCCTGATACTGCTCCCTGTAGTGTTGCTGTCTGTATGACCTTACACACCTGCAAATCAAGCAATGGTTCCAATCACCTGTGAACCTCGACCTTGCACACACATACACCTGCAGATCAACGATCTTACTTATTGAAGAACCCAGCTGGTTCTCCAATCCAGCACCAACACACCTGGTACTGTGGCACTAGGAGGAACGCACCATAGCTCTACCTCACACACAGAAGGAGCTTATAATTATGCTCTCTTACTCCCTAGCACACTTTTACAATACAACCATGAGTCTATTATATAGATCTCATCCAAACAATGATTAGACATCTAATTATCATAATTAGATCCGCAGCTATGAGTCTAAAATTAGCACTCATCATGCAAACTCTTGGTTCGTTAGCTAACTGCCCGTAAATAGCTCGCAGTCGAACCACACAGGCGACCGACGCCGGTCCCTGTCCGCCTGGAGGTGACCGACGTCGGCCGATATATGACCGACGTCGGTTGCTTCTCTGTGCTATCCCGCCGACGTCGGCTGATCAGACCGACCCCAACTTCTTCTGCAACTCAGCAACCTTTAGCAACCTCCTCTCCTGTTTGCATCAGTGAAGCTTTTAGCTCCACAATCCTAACATTTATCCTAAATGTTCAACCAATCCTCTCAATGAAGGTGATTACATGGATTATAAGAGCGCTGAAAGGCAGCGCTTCTAAAAAAAATGAAAATTAAAAGAATGATTCAAACTCATCATCCTCTTATGGTGTTTCTTCAAGAAACTACAACCTCTATAGAGCTTATGATGGTTATCGTGGAAAGAACATGGCCCAAGGTCCAGACTTTATCTCTTGGTTCTCAAGGAGCATTTGGAGGAGTTCAGTGTATTTGTGATTGAAATTGATTACAATATTAAGTTCTTGTGGGATTAGAGGTGTTTTGCTTGTGCATGTGTATTCCAGGTGGATGCACAATAATTTTTGCTCATAAATGTCTATGCACCCACTACTATGGAAGATAAGTTGGTGCAATGGCAATGTATAGATGCTATGATCCATTCTTATCCTGATGTTCCTATTATTCTTAGAGGGGATTTCAATACAATCTTTAATTTACAAGAGAAACGGGGAGGAACTTCACACTTGGATTCTAGATCTTCCAATATGGCTAGATTCATACATTATCTTCATTTGGTGGATGTTCAGATTGGTAATGGGCTAATGACGTGGTCTAACAGAAGGCAGGGCCCATATTGTATCTTGGAAGGGTTGGACCGGTTCCTATTATCTGAAGATTGGTGGTTGAAAGAATATATCCCTAAAGCTCACATTTTAAACAACATTGGCTTTGATCATCGGCTAGTCTATTTGGAGATGGGAAAATTAGTTCCTTGTCATGCTCCTTTCTGGTTTCAATTGACATGGCTCAAGCATGATAATATAGGCAATCTCATTCAACAATGGTGGTTGGAAGGAAAACCCAAGTATGGGACATAAATGTTTTGCTTTTTCAAAAGACTAAATTATCTAAAGGTCAAATTGAAAAAGTGGAATTGGACTAAGTTTGGAGATATAAAGCAAAAAAAAGAAACAGTGTCTAAATCAGCTAGAAGAGATCAACACTATCCTTCAGACCTTTGGCTATAATGATGATATTCATAAAAGAAGCTCCTTTTGAAATCCTCCCTCCATGAATGGGAAACAAGCGAAGAGATTATGTGGCAGCAAAAATCTAGAATCCAATGGTTAAAAGAGGGTGATAAATTTTTTGCCTTTTTCACAAATCATATCTAGCTAGACGTGCTCATAACCACATAGGCTCTCTTACCAAGGAGGATGGGAAGAAAGAGTATTCTTTGGAGAGCATGCAACAAATTGTAAAGCAGTTTTTCTAGCAGCTATTTACTATCCAACCTATTGATGAATTAGCCCAATAGACAGTGTTACATACCCTTCCTAGACTTATTTTAGATCAAAATAATGTGAAGCTTACCATTCCAATCACAGAAAGTGAACTACAGAAAATGGTGTTTATCATGAAGAAAAGGAAAACTCTAGCCCCAAATGGATTCCCCATTGAATTCTACCAAACGTTTTGGAATATTATCAAGGGGGTATTGTTCAAGTTTTGGAAGAGGTGAGGATAGCTAAAATAATGCTAAAGGAAGTAAATAATTCTTTCATACCTCTTCTTCTTAAAGCTTGTGAAGTGGATGAAATTTCTAGTTTCAAACCTATAGCTTTGTAGAATGTTCTATACAAAATAATCACTAAGGTTATTGCAGAAAAGTTGAAACCTCTTCTCAACAAGCTCATACCTCCTAAAACAAGGGGGATTTGTTTTAGGATGCCAAATTCATGATAGCATTGTGTTAGCCCAAGAAGCCTTACATTTTATGGATATTTAGAAATTTCCTTCTATGTTTATCAAGCTTGACCTATCCAAAGATTATGATAGAGTGGATTGGGGTTTTCTATGTCAAGTTTTGGCTCAGTTTGGTTTTTCAAGGGATTGGATTGCTTGGATGAGAGCATATTTGTCTTTAGTTTCCTTTTCCATCTTTGTTAATGGCACTCATTCTCAGATTTTCTTGGCCTCTAGGGGGATACGTCAGGGTGATCCTTTATCCCCCTTTTTATTCATTATTCTAGCGGAGTGCCTTGGTAGATTGGTATCTACAACTTGTCAGAAACACAAGATCAATGGTATTAAATTGGCTAAATGAACTCGTCCTCTCACTCATCTATAGTTTGTGGATGATTCTATACTTCTAGGCAAAACCACTTGCTTGGATGCTCAATAGTTGTACAAATTTCTTCAGGTTTTTTCTAAAGCTCAGGGTAGTTAATTAACTAGGATAAATCTAGCATTATATTCTTTCATTGCTCTAGTATACATGAGGAACAAATTCTTAACATCCTCCACTTTAGACGGGGTTCTCTTCCACTTCAATATTTGGGGGTCCTTCGTGCAACTAGGCAAATCAGAGATTGGCATTAGATTGCAAGTAAAGTAGAAATGAAACTTCAGAAGTTGACCAATAAATGGCTTTCTACAGGAGGAATAATGGTATTAGTTAAGGTAGTTCTCCAAGCTTTGGTAATCTATGTCTCTTCTATTTTGAACATTCCAGGAAAAATTGAAGCAATTGGATTCTATCTGCCAAAACAAATTGTGGAGTGGTTTGCAACAAAAAAGAAAATGGTCTCTGGTTAAGTGGTACATTTTGTGCCTACCCAAATAGGAAGGTGGTTTGGGATTTCATTCCTCTTCTAAGCACAATAAGGCTTTAGCAACCAAACTCTGCCAGAGATTGCTAATGGTTTCAATTGACCTGTGGGATGCTAATATTAAAGCCAAATATGCTAAAAATAATCCCCCTAAGAGAATTATTAGGTTATCCCTTCCTCTTAAAGGATAACCTATTTTTACAGTTCTTAAGGTGGGAGAAGATCTTATAAAGAGGCATTTGTTTTGGATTTTTAATGATGGTCAAAGTGCTAACTTCTGAACTGATTCGTGGGATGGGTTTCTACCAATCATCACTTAGTACCCAGAGTTAAAGACAATGATGGAGGCATTACATGAAAAGGGATGGATTAAGATTGTGCATCACTGTAAGGTAACTAATCACCCCTAGGACATTGAAAAATGTTGGGTCCCTACTCTTGAATGGCCAATTCAAATTGGATAGAAGCAGCAATCATGGATTAATAATATCCTTTTGGCTCACCCTTTTTCAATATCTCCATTGCCTAATGCCTTAGCTTGGGGAAAATATTCTACAAGTGTCTACAGTTTTTTCAGGTTACACTTCTCTAGTTAGGCATACTTCTCATCCTCTTAAGGATAACTTTAGTCATATTTGGCACCCTGCATTATGGCCCAAGGTGAGCTTTTTTGTCTAGTTGGTTTTAAAGAGGAGAGTCTTAATTAGAGAGAACCTCATGAGACATGGCTTTTATGGTCCCTTTCAATGTGTTTTGTGCTTGGACAATGAGGAAAACATAACCCATCTTTTTCTCCTATGTCCATTGGTGGTCTACTTATGGCATATCTTATCTAAATTAGTTAATCTTCATTGGGTGAGTATTCAGTCATTAGAATAGTTGATCAAAGAATGGCAAAGTCACCTACCCAAGGGTCAAAATCTCCTTTCAACTTTTTGGTCTGGCATTACCCTTTTGCTTTAGAACATTTGGAAGGAATGAAATCGTAGAATTTTCCAATAGGGCAGAAGGGATATAAATTATGTTTGGGAGAAGATAAAACTCAATATTGTAGAATCTATTAAGCTTAAGATTTTCTTGCCTCAAATTCTAATGTAGGAGTGGGACCACTTATGCCACCATCTCTCTTTGTAACCCAGGACTTCAACAATGACTACATATCAACCACAAAATAAAACTTGGTTAAATAGACATTGGACAACCCTTCCAATTGGGTACGAGAAGTTGAATACATATGGTACTTCAAGAGGTAATCCAAGTTAGGTTAATATTGGAGGTATTGATAGATAATCTGATGGGTTTGTAGCTTTCTTTTTTGTTGAAAAGGTGGGATATATAGCCAATAACTTAGCTTTGAAAATTGGGTGACAAGAATTCTAAATTGAATGAGTCTAAGGTAATTGTTGGCTTGTTATGTGATCTAGAGGGAGAGCCTAGCAAAAATTGAAAAATAGCTAGAGAGATGGGAAAAATTCATAGTTTGAAGGATAAGTTTCAAGAGGTCCAATTTAACCATGTTCCCAGATAAAGTAATAAAGTAGTAGATGGATTGGCCAATTGGGCTCTTGATAACCACAACCTTACTTATTATGGTTTTCCTCCTTTCTGGTGATCATCCAAGCTGCAAGGAGCTTTGAGAAAGGTTATCAATTTAGATTTGTATCAATGAATGCTCATATGTTTTATATTATGTTTACTACCTAGGCTTGGACTATTAGCTTTAAAGCTTGGCATATAAGAATATGTTCACTTTGAATTTTCTATAATATAATTTTGGTTTAATTAAATATGTGTGTGTTGTGTGTGTGTGAGAGAGATCTTATTTTAATTATGGTAATTTCTCTTATCAGATATTTATATGCTAGACAATAACTAGATTGTCTTATCTTTTTTAATATTGTTCTTCTTTCATCATTGTGTTTTCTATCTTTTGTGATTTCTTCAGATGGGTTAGAATAAGAAGAATAGATATTTTCATCCAAAAGTACATTTGCATCCACTAGAACCATTTTCTAACTACATAGCATAGAGACCTCCACCATGGTGTTGGGAGAGGTGGATAAAAATCAAGTTGGTGTTTTAGGGGTTTGTTGACACCTGTGTAAACTACATGTTCCTACCACCCATGCAAGTTTATTTCTTATTTGCATGTGATTACATGTTTCTTGGATCTATCGTGCCTATGGGTATGAAATTCTTTCAATCCTTGAATGTTATATCGTGGCTCGATGTCGTTTGTGAAACTACTTCTACTGATTAATTTTTTTTAATAATCATTCAAGGGTTTTATTTAATATTGCTCCTTGTGATTTTTACCTCGATCCTATCATTGGTTCGTGTATAGACCCGTGTGTGACCATTCCCCATTTAGCTCATTAGTTATATATGAATTAGAATATTTGAAAATCCTAGATAGTGAGGTAACAATTGGGAACAAAAGAATGGGTTGCATTTATTAGGTTATATAGTGGTAAGTTTAGGAAGCAGTCATAGGATTTCTCATTTCCCATTTATAGACCATATGCACTCGTCATGAGGGTGGCTAGGGGGAACATGGTACCAAATCATCTCCAAATCGTGTATCTATTTTAATCATGCAAAGATAAATAAATGACAAAACAAGAATCTATTGTTACAATGCAAGTGTTCTGACTTTTATTTCAGTTCCAATTCATATTTAAGAAAAAAGCTTAATGCCTAAATAATTTTTATATTGCATAGTTATAAAATTATATTCTGGTGTTGTTTGATGTGTGATGTTAATTTAATTGATTTATTATGTATAATATTAAATGGTTAAAATAAAAAAGAATAATTTGCCATTATTAAAGTATTATAAATTATAAGTATTGTTGTTAATATCACTTTGCTTTCATGAAGGATCTATGCATAAGTAAGCATTGTGTTAACAATTTAATCAATTTATTTCCAGTGATAGTTTTATTGTCACTTTATATTATTCAATGTTGAATGTAATGGATTCCTTATAATTTTAAAATTGAGAGTGGTAACTATCCCCATAATCTACATTATCGAATGATTATATGTTGATAAACCAATATCCCTCTATATTTTCCCTTAATCAAACTAGGCAGTGAGTGTTTTCATGCCTTCATCATCACCTTGAACCTAGAAAGGCAAAACTTATTATATTTGTTGTTTTTAGTAATGTGAAACATTTTATCCATCGTGGATAATGTCATTTTTAACTTCCCACCCTTATCATAGTCCCAACCATGTGAACTACCTGCTTTTTTTTCCTTGGCCAATACTATATCTTGATTTTATGGCTGGGAGAACAAGATTGTGCCCTATGGCACATACCCCATTGCTTGGGCTCATGGAGTGATTGCATTAATCCCATTTGTGGTGATTATATTTTAGATTCATGAATTCATTGATTTATGAATTTTGTTTAACCATGCAAACTCATGATCTCTTACAAATTCACTTGCATGTGAATGTAGCTCTAGGGTTGGTCACCAAAAATTAAATTTTTATAAACATAATGTGGTTACCTTATTAATATGAGACTCAAGACTTATGCTTATTTTCCTTAGTCAATTTTTGGATTTCCCTTTCATGATCATCCCACATGGTAGCCAATCCAGCCACACATTTCTCAAAGTCATATAGAATGTTTTGTGAGTCTAGCTCACCCCATGACCCCAAGAAGGCATGATGGTGACATGTTCCACCATCTCAATGGTTGAGATTTGACCTCAATCCATGAATAATTTTATGAGATCACATGAATGGACCCGAGATTATTTCTAAACTAGTTTATTGAGAAAAAGACCCCCTTTTGGGCTTAGTCATGGGGTTCATTAACACATATATTATGTTAAATACCATGTGACTGTATACTTGGGACTTAGGCCTTTTAGTCACTTCAGACCCACTTTCATGATCCTACCACTTGATATAGATCCAACAGTTTGAACCTATACAAAGAATACATGGACTTGTTCCACTCCAGGGGTTTGTGAGCCCTAATTAGGCCACATGTCACTCATAAAAAAATCACACACTATAACCTCCTCCACATAGCCAAGTGATCCATCTTTCATTTCGTGACCCTGTGTCTACATGATAGTGACACATGGATGATTTTGATCACTTCTCAAATACTTCTAAGCCATGTTAGCAATAGTGTGGGCCCATGGGAAACATAAACTACATTATAATAGATTTGGCACACACTTGAGATTAGACCCGTGAGAATTTTGGTTGTGATTTAATTTATTTGAAGTATGCAAAAAATTATGGTCATGCACATATGTGTTACGCACTTTGTACTCAACTAGCAATGTGGATCAAAACAATTTTACACATACATAAAGGTGTATTGACTTGGTAGCCATGTGGGAAAAAGGTAAGACCCATAAGACCTACTTTCTCAAATGTAATGTCATTGTTGGATAGACTTATTACCTATTTGATACTAGATTCTTAAATCATCTTAACAATAATTATCAACCCAGGGTACGTAGGCTTTTCAAGGATGTCGACACAATATATGCATTATCGATTCATAGGCTAACTTAATTTTTGATTGTAGTACAATGAACTTATACTAATTTCACCATATAAATATAAAAATAAATTATTATAATAGAATGCAGAAATTCTTCACACTTATGAGTCACACATGCATCACACTTCATATAGTCAAACTAGTAATGAATCAATTCACACAACACACTTTAATCTAAGAAGGGTCAAGATCTTTATTGCAACTCCTTCCAAGGGGACCCTCCTCATTTAGAACTGAGTTCCAATCCTTCTCTGAGAGACTTACAAAAGCTTCTTACAGAATCAGTCTTTTAATTTCTTAGATCTATAGAAATTAAATATTGCTACAGTAGATTACAATATTTCAAAAATCAGAATGCAATTACTTTCTACAATTCCATCCCCCTAATCTAATCTAGGTTCTACCATTAAATACATAAGGTAGTTTATTAGCTTCAACCAAAAACACAAATCTAGGAAAGGTTCAAATACTTTGCAACTAACCTAGCAACCTTTAGGTGGTTAGTAACTTAAAGTTACTTGTTTTTAGGCCTGACTAGGTAAAGGACAATATATGTTTGTTGTTTTGCTTCTTTTTCTCCTTTCCATTGTCATTGTCTTATTCATCCTTTGGCAACACATCTAAGTTTCACTTCATGTGAGGGGTCTGTATAGTTGTTATGGAGGATCCTCTTCAATCATTTATTTTATTTCTAAAATAATTGGATGTGTCCTTAAAATTCAATTACTTATTATCACATCAATGGTTTGTTCTGTGTAGTGGCTACGGGCTCTTGTAGGTGTAAGCCTATAGTTATACGGGCAACCTATAGGTGAAAACCTTCAGTTGCTACAGACACCCTGTAGGTGAAAGTCTGCAGTTGCTACAGACAACCTATAGGTGAAAAGCCTATAGCTTGGCAGTTGTTACGGGTTGGAAGCCCCTTTTGTTGTAGGCTTCTCTATAAGTGTCATGACCAAGCAAGATTATTGTAGTCTTATTCTACCTTTCAAATATCTATTAAATAAGATTACACAAGTATAATTTAATCAAAGAAAAAGCATCATTAATCTATAACACAACATGTATATATTAATGCACACATATAATCATTAATTCATTCATTCATTTACATAAGTCATGGATAGTTCTAGGGATTCATATAGGCAAAAGATATATAAATTGGTATGGATGAGGTTATAAAAGGAACAATTAATGGCCTCATCACACCCCATTACTTAACCTCTTGTTTGTTCTCAAGCAAACCTTCTCTGCATTTTGAATCCATAATATTTCCTAAAAATCTAAGGGCTCAATATAGTCCATCTTGTCGAAGGTATAAAAGCCTTTAGCATCATCTATGCTTTTTCACCTTTTCTTTTCTGCTTCTTTGTCAGCTGGCACTTTTCCCTCCCAATTAGGAATCGGGAACCAAAACATGGGTGGATGAAATATCAACCCTAACCAACTTATCCTTCTTTTCCTAATAAGTTCAATATACATACATACTCTATGTAATGCCTCTTTAAGGTTATGAGGGGAATAAGGATCTTTTATTTTCAAGATATCTAAAAGCTCTACCCATCTATGCAAACAGGAAACAAAAAATTATTTTCCATCTCCCTCCATGAGGCTCAAGTAATGGTTCTGGCCCTCTACTTGTTTCTTTGTGACCCATGCTCATGGAGTATATACATTCATAAACGCAATCCATTCATCTACTATAGCTTCTAAATCAACAAATTCACCCCTAATCATTAGGGTAGCCTCTTTTTCTTTCTCTTGATAGTTCTCAACCTGTTCTTTTCTAGTTTCATTGAAGACATGAGGTAAAGGCATTCAATTAGACATTCCCTATGTATATATTGGGATTCTAATTTGTTTCATGTGGCACAACATACTAATGCATGTATAACTCACTCAATTATGCCTAAATATCAAGGTCAACATGCCTATAAACCTCAAAGAAAGACTTAGAATCACATACCATGTAGGATTGATCACTATATATCCTGTCATATTTGAATCTAAGCCATTTTTCCTCTAAGTATACAACATATACCTTAGAGGGTGATCTGCATTTCATTAACATCTCAGTGGCTTCATGCATGTTAGTGATCTTCTCTTTCAAATAAGTGATTCTAGTCTCAACCTTTTCTAGTTTTTCTTTTAAATATTCCTACTAATTCCTTGCTTCAACATATACATAAACCTTTGTGTTGGGTGAATATTTTGTCGGCCAGCTAACTGGTGACCAAAATAATTCCTATCACCACAGCATAGGGAGATGGGTCATCCAAAGTTGCAGGTTTACCACATCCAATGGGGACAAATCTCTCCTCTCATCAAGGGGAGGTTCCCTATAGATACGTAGGAGCTATATACAATATAAATAAGCAAAAAATAACACATGGGGGCAAAATAAACCATCCATCTCTCTTATTTTGGATATGATGCACACAGACAAAGGAGAAAATCTTGGTGTAAACACTGAAGGCACTTTTCTTCTTTCAGAAGTGTTCTTGCAGGAAACAGTAGGAGTTTCTTTCAGATAGTAAAGTAACTGGTAACCAAAGGTGCAGAGTAACCAACAGCCTAAAATGTAGTGCAAAGTCTCCACCTCGACTACCCAAGAGTGAAATACAAAGAACAATGGGGGCACAAAGTTGTCCTAAGGTCCTTTACACAGAAATAGAAAAGAAAAACACACTAAAGACAACTATGACAGCATAAAGTCGGAAAGTAGTTGGCTTCAGGACACCTTCCTTATCACCTCCACTAGTCCTGCTTATTAAATCAAATAAATAAGAATGCTTTCAAAAGATAGACATAAGACCAATCTCCTAAAGTAGCATAAGCTATAACAGCACAAAGTCTGCAAGTAACTTGCTTTCTCATTCAATCAAAGAAATATGAATTACAATCTGAGCTCAACGTCTCAGTAATGCCTTTCAATTCGGGCAGAGTTTCACTTCTGGGAAGGGGAAGATCTCCTTTCAAATGATACAAGAGATTACATTATATAGAGGCCCAAGAGAGGCTTGACGCTTTCTCCCAATGAAGTGACCCATTCAGCGCATTCAATGCCTTAGATACATTCTTAGTTTTGTCAGGAAGGGCCATGCTAGAGTAGGGCGATTGCCTTAATTGTGGCATGTCGATTCATCTCTAGTGCCTTCTCCTTAGCCTGAATCACTCATTTATTCACTTGCTTAGCCATACGACTGTCTACTCAACCCACTATTCCACCTACTAGAAATAACTCTTTTGAAGACATTTTTGATCCTTCGCATCGATCTTCTCTCTTTGAGTCTTTAGGCTCTCTTCTTAGTCGATCTCTTGATTCAGGTTGAACCTGGAACCCATTAAACCATTGAAAGTTCATCGGTTCAGCAATTCATTCTGTCTCTTTTGTTTTACTACTTCTTGGTTCAATCACTTCTTCACCCCTTGGTTAAACCATCCATTGAACCACTTGTGTGCCGCTTTTTCTTTGACTGAGGCTGCCTTTGAACTTGTGAACCATGTTGAACCATTAAACTTTGAACTCTTTCAGTTCAAAGTTCAATCGGTTCATTGGTTCATTCTGTGTCTCACTCAATCATTGCTTCCTAAGCTCTTTCTAAGCTCTGGTTGAACCTTTAAACCTTGAACCCGTTGAACCATTTGGTTCAATGGTTCATTGGTTCAATCGGTTCATTCATTCTTTCCTATTTCTTTAGACATTTCCATCAGATAAAAAGTCTAAAAGAATTATTCCTTTTGGGCCTTTGAATAAATTCAAAGGAATTTTGTCTTTTCTTTAACCTTCGATCCAATGCTGCCTGCCCTCCGCAAGGGCATCCTCTTTGACATGTGGCAGTATCTGTCACTCCTTGCCAAGGACACGTGGAGTCTTCCACTACATCATGTTGAAACCCTCCACCGTTAACACCTGGTGCTTTTTGCTATCAGGATTTTACAAAACCATAGAAATGCTTGGGGCTCAGTTGGGCTCTCAAAGACAATGACACTTTTCAGCCTCTGTCGATCTCTGCCAGGGGCACATGGCACGATCTGTTGCTCTTAGAAAATCATAGTGAAGCTTTATGCAGTTGCCACTTGTCACCCTTCACGAAACTCTAGAGGAAGCTTTGTCAAAAGGAACCCTACAGCTATAAGGAACTTTGAGAAGTGAACGTCGACACATGTCGCATTCTACTGAGTTACAACACTGACATGTGGTGCGGTCTAAATATTTTTAGCAATCACGTGGATGTAGACACGTGGCAGCTTTTGATGAGTTTTTAAAAGGGACACATGGCACCTTCTACCACTTATCTGAAATAAAGCATAAAAGAACTTGGCTGATGACACTTGGCAGCATCTGCATGACTCTTTCTTTTGTGCGCATCTCTTTTCTTAACTAAGGCAACCTTTAAACCCGTGCGTTGAACTTGCTAATCCTTTTACTAAAAAGTTGAGAAAATGATGAAATTGAATGTTCAAAACAAATTTTTGGAAAGGGGAGGGGCAATTTTGGCCATGCAAGACCAAAATAGTCATATGTGGTCTGAAAGATGAGGAGTCATTTTTCAAGGACAACAGTTGGCTCCTGTTGGGGAACTTCCTTTAGATGACAACTCAAAATAGTTGAGGGGAGTAAAAACTAGAATCTCCAGTGCCTTAAAGTGTGCCATTGGGTTATGGAGTCATGCTACCCAAAAAGAAAGGCTCTAAAAAAAATGAAAACAAAAGAACAAAATATAATAAAAGACTATACAAATATACATGTGTACAGAGGAACTCATCTGATACTTCAAGAGTTGAAGTGCTTCAGATGTTGCCCATTGTGAGGCAGAGAAAAGAGAGTGCCATCTTGATACTTCAATAGGAAACTATTTTTACCATTGAGCTGATAAATAGTAAAAGGGCCCCTCCACATGGATTCAAACTTTTTGTGCATCCCCTTTGGTTCTCTTCTCTTATTCCACAGTAGGACTTGATCTCCAATCTAAAAATCATGATTCTTTGCTTTTTGGTCGAAGAGCTTCTTCACCAAACTTTGATGGGCAGTAATTTGGTTCACCACTACAGTTCTCTGCTCATTCAGCTCAGCAAGGCACATGATCCTCTTCTCAAGTGAGCTCTCATATGTTTGATCTTCAATTGCCTTAGCCAATTTCAATGTTAGAAATTTCAAGGTGATTGGTATCTCAACATTGACACCATACAAAAGTTGGAAGGGAGACATACCAATTGCTCTCTTTGGTGTAATTTTGTTTGCCCATAGAGCATCAACCAATGCCTTATGCCAAGTCCTTTGGTTGTCATCCACCAGCTTCTTGATGATAGTCACCAAATTTTTATTGCTTGACTCAGCCTGTCTATTCCCTTGTGGAAAGTAATCAGAGAAGTGGGAGAGTGTAATTCCATAGTAGAAGCAAAATTGAGTAATCTCCTGAGAAGTGAAATAGGCTGCATTATCAGTGACAATTTTGACTGGGACCCCAAACCTAGACATGATGTTCTCTTTGAGGAAATTGCATACTACTTCTGAGGTAGCATGTTTGGTTGGAACTACTTCCACCCATTTGGTGAAGTAGTTTATTGACGTGAGGACATAGTCATCTCCAGCACTTGATGATGGATTTATAGCTCCAATAAAATCAATTCCCCATTGTTGGAATGGCTCCTAAATGATCACTGGTTTGAGGGGCAAGGCAACTAGTTTGGGCCTTCCAACAAACTGCTGGCACAATTCACATCCCCTGACCCACTTGTATGCATCTTGAAAGAGAGTTGGCCAATAATACTTAGCTCGTAGGATCTTATGGGCAGTCACAGGGGCAAAAAAATGTCCTCCACATGCTAAATTGTGGAAGGACTTTAGAAGTTGGCTTTGCTACTCCTTGTCCACACAACGAAGGAACGTTCCATCAAGGCTCCTCTTGTACAGGCCATTGTCCCAAAGGACAAAATTAATAGCTTTCAGCTTGATAGTTCTCCTTTATTTATAAGATAGGTGAGCAGAACATTCACCATAAATAAATAAATGAGTAATACCTGAATACCACTCATCTGTGGTGGAGACAAAGAGGACTATTGGTGTGTCACCCACTCCTAATTCTTCATGCTCTGTTCCTCTTGGCTTGTTATCAGCAATTAGTTGGCATAGCCCCTTTCCACGTACTAGCCTTGTTGGCTTGATGATCAGATCGAACTCTTGGATCTTTGCAACTCAATTTCTTCTTTTCATCCCAAACTCCTATTAAGTATAGATTTCACTGTGGTGTCAGGGACCAAGGCAGTAACTCGAGAATTGAGGATGTAGAAATGAAAATGTTTCATGGCCTTCACCATTGCATAAGCGTGTTTCTCCATATTTGAGTACTTCATCTCATGAGCTTTGAGAAGATAGCTCATGAAGGAAATGGGAGATTCCATACCTTCTTTATTTTTTTGAACCATAATTAATGAGAGCGTATGCTCCAAAGCATAGCTGTAAATGGTGAACTCTTTGTTATAGTCTGGACAAGCTAGAATTGGAGCATGGGCAATGGTAGTCTTGATATCCTCAAAAGCTGACTTGTCTTCCTCAATCCAGCTGAAGGTGGCCTTTCCCTTCATCACATTTACAATGTGCCTGGTCTTTTCAGCAAATTTAGGGATGAATCTCCATAAGAAATTTACCTTTCCAAAGAAAGAGTGAACAACAGTCTTGCTTGTGGGCAAGGAAAGTTCTTGGATAGAATTGACTCTGTCTGAGTCAATCTTTATGCCTCCTTTGGACACAATGTGTTTGAAAAGTTTTCCCTTTGTTACTCTAAAAATTGACTTCTTGGGGTTAAAAAAAATGCCATTCTAGCAACAACATTCCAGCACTTGTTGCAAATAGCTCACATGATCTGGGTGATACTTAGAGAAGACAGTCAAGTTATCAAGATAAACTACGATGAACTTACCCATCTCATCCTTGAAGGCAAGGTTAATTGCTCTTTGGAAGGTAGCACTAGCATTTATCAAGCTAAAAGGCATCTTTTTATACACAAATGTGCCCCAAGGTGAGGTGAAAGCAGTCTTATGATGGTCTGCTTCACCAACTTTGACCTGATTATATTTTGAGAAGCCATCTAGCATTGATAACATCTCTGAGCCCGTCACTATCTGTAGCACGTGATCCATGATTGGCAAAGGATAATTATCCTTCAAGGATACCTGATTCAAATTTCTAAAATCCACACAAAGGTGAATTTCACCATTCTTCTTTCTTACAGGCACTATACTAGCAATCCAGGTGGAATGATGGATTGGGAAGATTATCCTAACATTTAGCATTTTTTAAATCTCTGATAAAATAGTACCTGATATTTTTAGATTATAATGCTGGGACTTTTGCCTCTTAAGAGGAATGTTGTGTCAGATTTCATTAGGCCAGAGTGATTTTAGGTCATCATAAGAGTATGCTAAGACATCCATGTATTTGTTAAGCAAAGTGGTGAACTTGAAACGCTCTTCAGGAGTACAATATTTTTCAATGTTCACCATCTTGGGGTCTGCCTTGGTTCCTAGATTTACTTGATCAAACTCCTAGGAGGAGCTTAAATCCATTTACTATTGTTTGATGAATCTATCATGCTTATCAAATAGCTTATCGAGGGAAACAAGGCTTTTGGGAATTTAATTCCCTTTTAGTTGTAAGAACTTCTCACCTGTGCTTGAAATTGATTCAAGAGTCAGTTCGGGCTCTTGAGGTTCACTGCCTTCAAAATTTAGCCATTCGAAGCTATACTTTTGTTCCAAGAAGGCAATGATTTGATTGTCATTATCGAATACCTGCCAATGACTAGCATTATCAGGCATGCTTGGTCTAAAGACTAGCTCAATAGTGTAACTGTCTCCTTTGAAGTCTGGGTGGGGGATCAAGAGGGTAGCTGAAATAGCTAGTGCATCAGCATGATCATTGAATTCTTTGGGAACTACAGAGATGTTGAAAGCATCAAAGTTTTCAAGTTGATCCCATACTAGATTATGATAGTGGTGCAATCTTTCATTCTTAGTTGATATAGGTTTCTCACCTGACAAACCACCAAATTGGCATCTCCTTTAGCATGAAGGAGTTTGATGCCTTTATTTCTAGCTGCTTTTAATTCCAGCAATAGAGATTCATGCTCGACTGTGTTATTAGTGTTTTTGAATTGCAACTTATATGATGAAGGAAAAATATCTCATTGAGGAGATATTAACACAACCCTGGCTTCTGAACCAGTGGAGGAGCAGCTGCCATCAAATTCAAGAATCCATACCTCTTTTGATACTAATTTCCCTTTGGGTTATTCTTTATTCAGAGGAGGGGATTCTTCCACACTTGTATCAGGCTCAGCCAATTCTTTTGTTGTTCCACCTAACTGCATTTGTAAGTTGTCTCCTATAAAAGCTTCATCAAATGCCTCATGGACTTCATCTGTGGATAGAAAGTAGTTACCCATGCTTGAAGACTCGAACAAGATTTGAGCTTCAGGTGTTGAGGTCTGAGTAACTATGTATTTTACTTCCTTTTAGGGAGCAGCCTCTTCATGACGCCTTTGACTGGAATCCTTGCCTCTGATAAATCCATGCTTAATTCACCACCAACATCCCTGCAGAAATTCTGCCCAAGAAAGATACCGTATGATGTTGGGACGTCCGCTACCAAGACAGTCATCTTGATTCTTTTGTTTGCAAAGACAACAAATACAAATTGGGCATCTTTTATTTACCCCAGTAGTGGCACTTGTTTGTTTTCCATGGAGAAGCATCTATCGAACATCTTGGTCATTATGAGATCAAGGGATTCAGCTACTTTAGCAGGCATGACATTGTCTAAAGCTCCAGATTCAATAATGCAATTATTTAGCTGCCATCCATTTATTCGCAATGAGACATAAAAAGGTTCAGTCCTACTAGGAGCGACAGGAGGGGAAATGACAAGATTTTTCTTGGTGGATGCATCCTTGGGGGGATTATGAGTCACTTTGGGAACTACTTGTTTAATAGGGACATTCTAGTTTTTAACATACTGAACCAATTTATCTAATTGTTCAGGATGGGACTGTAGGTATTCAAATTCAGACATTTGAATCTTGGTTTTCTTAATATGATCAATTATGTTAAATGCTGGAAATGAACTAGGTATAGAGGATGCAAGTTCATCCTTTTGATTTTTGAAAAGAGGAGGACTGGACTGCAAATTTGAAGAAGAATGCATAGGAAAATTTGGGGTACTTACCTTTCTCGAAATCACTGGGTCCTTTGGCTAGAAAGGAAGAGTGGATCCCTGCTTAGCAATTGAAACTACTAGTTGAGGTCACTCCTCTGCTTTCTCCTTATCAGCTTATTGAGCTGATTGGTTCTTAGATCGGGTGTATACAGCATATGACCCCTCAACTTCATTGCCTTCACTCTTGGGTTCATCTTGATAGTTCAAGAAACCAATATGGGAGTCGCCAACTAATTCTTCTTCTTCCTCAGTGAAGAGATTAGCATCATCTTCAGGATTCAACTCAAGCTGGAATGAGAAATCTAGTTTAGCTTTAAGATATCCCACTGCTGAGTTGTTTGGAGGCGCTTCAAGGGCGAGGTTCTTTTATGGAGGAAGAAGGCAATTTCGTTGTTCCTGATGCCTGGCAGCATTGCCTTGGTATGCCTGATTTTGGAATGTCCTCCTAGGCATATATCTGTATGCAGGAGTAGATGACATCCCTTGTGCCATTTGATTTCTAAGAGCTAGCATTTCATTTACTAGCTTTTGTACCATTGGGTCAGTGGTCACTGTAGGTGAATACTCAAAAGATGAAGATGATTTACCTTTATTAGGGTCTCTCCTTATCTTTTTTGCTAAGATAAGGTCATCCTCTACCTCAGTAGCCAAGTCCTGAGCAATAGTAAGGTCTATGTGTCTGGCCTGTCTCAGCAAAAAACTCACTTCAGGCAATTATGAGTTGATGAAGAAGCATTTGAGGTTCAGAGGTGTTGGCTGGGTGACCATGGGAATCTTATGCCTCAGCTTGTCAAACTTGGAAATAAAATCCCTCATAAGCTCATGAGGCTCTTTCTTCATCTGAGTGAGCTAGGTCAACAAGGCATGTGCATCTTTTTCAAGCTTGAACTTGGCTTCAAATTTATCTTTTAGAGTGTCCTAATCAGTCACTGATCCAACCTGCAAGTGGTATAACCAGTCTATAGTAGCACCTTGTAGTGTTTCGATTAATAACCTAACCGTTATGTCTTCAAATTCCACCCCTATTACACCACAGGCTATGCTGAAAGCTGCAATGTGTTCATCAAGATGAACCTTCTCATCCCCAAAGAATTTGGGGAAATTCTTCCTTAAACTACGTGGAAGCTCATGTAGAGGTGGAGTCAAATTAAGGGGACCAAAAGAATTACCCCAGGGGCCTTGAGCCATGATTTGATTATGCAAAAATGGGATCACTAATCCAAGTGGGGCGTGGATAGGCAAAGCTTAGCCAGTAGTAGAAAAAGAAGCTCTACCTTGTGTTGGTGGCCTGGTAGGGCTAGGAGGAAAAATTCTAGTTCATCCAAGGTGAGGTGGTGGAGGAAACAACTCAAAATTACTCTGTTGCACCAACTCAAAATCAGGGTCAACAA
This sequence comes from Torreya grandis, assembly GCA_037957365.1. NCBI lineage: Eukaryota > Viridiplantae > Streptophyta > Pinopsida > Cupressales > Taxaceae > Torreya > Torreya grandis. The sequence continues at coordinate 3,383,291 of JARHVA010000315.1, forward strand.
CACCTTGGGATTTTTGGCCTCTAGTATAATGTGGAGTTGTCAGATTGTGAATCGAAAATGAAAAAGGACTGGTCACACTTTAGTTTGAAGCTTGAGGCTTCAAACTGCTTGTCCTTCACCATCGAAGTTTCTAAAAATTGTTGGGTGAATATTTTGTCGACCAGCTAATTGGTGACCAAAATAGTTCCTATCACCACAACATAGGGAGATGGGTCATCCAAAGTTGCAGGTTTACCATGTCTAATGGGGACAAATCTCTCCTCTCATCAAAGGGAGGTTCCCTATAGATATGTAGGAGCTATATACAATATAAATAAGTAGAAAATAACACATGGGGGTAGAATAAACCATCCATCTCTCTTCTTTCAGAGATGATACACATAGACAAAGGAGAAAATCTTGGTGTAAACACTGAAGGCACTTCTCTTCTTTCAAAAGTGTTCTTATAGGAAATAGCAGGAGTTTCTTTCAGATAGTAAAGTAACTGGTAACCAATGGTGCAGAGTAACCAACAGCCTAAAATGTAGCACAAAGTCTCCACCTCGACTATCTAAGAGTGAAATACAAAGAACAATGGGGGTACAAATTCATCCCAAGGTCCTTTACACAGAAACAAAAAAGAAAAACACACTAAAGATAATTATGACAGCACAAAGTCTGAAAGTAGTTGGCTTCAGGACACCTTCCTTATCACCTCCACTAGTCTTGCTTGTTAAATCAAATAAATAAGAATGCTTTCAGAAGATAGACATAAGAACAATCTCCTAAAGTAGCACAAGCTATAACAGCACAAAGTCTGCAAGTAACTTGCTTTCTCATTTAATCAAATAAATATGAATTACAATCTGAGCTCAACGTCTCAGTAATGCCTTTCAATTCGGGCAGAGTTTCACTTCTGGGAAGGGGAAGATCTCTTTTCAAATGATACAAGAGATTACATTAAATAGAGGCCTGAGGGAGGCTTGGCACTTTCTCCCAATGAAGTGATTCATTCGGTGCATTCAATGCCTTGGATACATTCTTGGTTTTGTCAGGAAGGGCCATGCTAGAGCAAGGTGGTTGCCTTAACTATGGTATGTTGATTCATCTCTAGTGCCTTCTCCTTAGCCTGAATCACTCATTCATTCATTTGCTTAGCCATGTGACTATCTACTCAACCCACTTTTCCACCTACTAGAAATAACTCTTTCGAAGACATTTCTAATCCTTCACATCGATCTTCTCTCTTTGAGTCTTCGGGCTCTCTTCTCAGTTGATCACTTGATTCAGGTTGAACCTTGAACCCGTTGAACCACTGAAAAGTTCATCAGTTCATTGGTTCATTCTGTCTCTTTTGTTCTACTGCTTCTTGGTTCAATCACTTCTTCACCCCTTAGTTGAACCATCCGTTGAACCACTTGTGTGCCACTTTTTCTTTAACTGAGGCCACTTGTGAACCATGTTGAACCATTGAACTTTGAACTCTTTTGGTTCAAAGTTTAATCGGTTCATTGGTTCATTCTGTGTCTCACTCAATCATTGCTTCCTAAGCTCTTTCCAAGCTCTGGTTGAACCTTTGAACCTTGAACCCATTGAACCATTTGGTTCAATGGTTCATTGGTTTAATCGGTTCATTCATTCTTTCCTATTTCTTCAGACTTGGCCATTTCCATTGGATAAAAAGTTTGAAAGAATTATTCCTTTTGGGCGTTTGAACAAATTTGAAGGAATTCTATCTTTTCTTTAACCTTCGATCCAACGCTGCCTGCCCTCTACAAAGGCATCCCTCTTTGACATGTGGTAGTATCCATTGATCCTTGCTAAGGACATGTGGAGTCTTCTACTACATCATGTTGAAATCCTCTGCTATCAACACCTTGTGCTTTCTATTATCAGGCTTTTACAAAACCATAGAAATGCTTGGGGCTCAGTCGGGCTCTCGTAGATGATGACACTTGTTAGCCTCTGTCGATCTCTGCTAGGGGCACATGGCACGGTCTGCTGCTCTTAAAAAATCATAGTGAAGCTTTCCATGGTTGCCACTAATCACCCTCCATGAAACTCTAGAGGAAGCTTTGTCGAAAGGAACCCTGCAGCTTATAAGGAACTTTGAGAAGCAAACACCGACACGTGTCATGTTTTGCTGAGTTACAACATCGACATGTGGCACAGTCTAAATATTTTTAGCAATCACGTGAATGCAAACACATGGTAGCTTTCGACGAGTTTTTAAAAGGGACACGTGGCACCTTCTGTCACTTCTCTGAAACAAAGCATAAAGGGGCTTGATCAACTACACTTGGTAGCGTCCGCCTGACTCTTTCTTTTGTGCACGTCTCTTTTCTTAATTGAGGCAACCTTTGAACCCGTGCATTGAACCTGCTAATCCTTTTACTAAAAAATTGAGAAAATGACAAAATTGAATGTTCAGAACAAATTTTTGGAAAGGGGAGGGGCAATTTTGGCCATGCAGGACCAAAATAGTCATATGTGGTCTAAAAGATGAGGAGTCATTTTTCACGGACAACACTTTGCATCAACTGTTTATGATAACTTTTAGTATTACTAAACTTTTTCTCAAGAAAACTTAAAAGATCATCAGTTTTTGTTGGCCTAGCAACTGAAAGGTCTACATCAATCACTTCTTCTATTGTAGCTACTTTTGCAGTGGTTGATGAGTGTTGTTCAACTCCTCATTTAATCAATGTTCAATTAATATCTTATCAACCAAGGCTGGTGTCCAAAGATGTCTGCAGTAAGGTGTAGGATGGTAGATCTAGAAGTCTACTTGTGGAGGTGTTTGATGGTCCTATTCTAACTTTGACTAATGAAAGAAATGTGTCTTAAACTACTTGATTCACTCTTTTGCTGAAAAGAAAAAGATGTAACTATTTAATCAAATGAATCGAATCTTTTGCTTGAAAGTAAAATCATACTCTTATTTACGCTTGCGTGGAAATGGAAATGTTTAACTTAAAAAGGAAATTTGCTTCACATGTTTGCTGTAAAAGAAAACACACTTTGCTTAGAAAAGAAATGACTTTGGAATAAGGACATGTCTTTTAAACTATGAATTTGTTTTGATATTTTATGAATGAATGTAAACATTATCAAGATTATAATTAGTTATAACAAAGAGTAATATAACATAACATAAGTACCATACATAATTCCTAGTTCCAAGGAGAGTGGGCCCTTGCTCCGCTCGGACTCAGGAACAAAGATTAATCAATTCTAAAAACTGAAGTGATAATTCATAAAATTGAAATGATTACAATTTGTCTGAAACCTGTAATATGCTTGTACGTATCTTTCATCTACTATTATATTTTTTTAATAATAAAAGTCTTAGATTTTATACTAATATAATCAACTCAAAATAGGATGCAAAGAAATAAGATTCTTTGGTCAATCCACTCATCCAAAAATAGGAGATTGGATTTCCAAGATATATAATTTATTCTGATGAAATAGATACACTATCCTATAATAGTCCTAAGATCCAAATATATACAACTCCTACAAAATAGTAGGCAAGTATTTCCCTCATTTGACTCTAGATGGAATGATTCTCTCTTATCTTATCTGCCCACCAGTTTCCTCATTTGTAGCTTTGTCTTTACAGAATCCATGGAATTGACCCTGCAGAGTCGGTAGGAACAAGCCTGTGGAGTCCGTAGAAATAAGCCTACGGAGTCTATAGAAACAAGCCTGTAGAGTCTATAAAAATGGACCTACATAATCTATAGATTCATTCTGTGTGATTTCATAGTTCTGCTAGATGGAGATCAAAATTAAACTTTCACTATACATCACCTGTGTCTTCTTCTTGAGCATTTTTCACAACAAAAATCACTAAAGCATGCTATTAATTAGACATTAATGACAAAGTAAAGGTTTAGTCTTTGGTTCAATATAAATAAGACAAATATCTACTTTCCATGTAATAGTGATCTAACAATCTATGATTTACATAAGATAATATATTTAGAGACATGAATTGAGAGAAATAATATGTCAATATTGAGCCATATTCTAAGCTCATCATCTCCCCCAGGCTTTACCTTTTGCAAGTCCCATTATAAACATTCATTTGCACTCGTAGCTCTTGCATCTACTTTCCAAACTCTGACTCAAATCATAGTCATCAAATTCATCTGTTATATGCTTGTCTAAATTGCTTGTAAACCCCTGATGTTATTGAATCATTTATTTCCATGTATTGAATTGCTCCTCTGATTATGGAGCCCAACTCTACCATCCTGGAATAGGTATGATCAACAAAGGGGGTATATATCTCATGCCAATCTATTTATTTTCTCCCCCAGAGTTTATTACCTCTATTAAGATTTCTAAAATTGAGGTAGCTCTCCTCATACTCCATCTTAAGTTATTTGGAGACACGACCTCTCATCCTCTAAGAGACACTGAAAGTTGGTCCCACCTTTTCACACTTGTAGTCACCACTGAATCAAAACTCTGTCTTGAAAACAAGTCAAAAGAAATAGCACAATCATATAAAGCTTGTAAATAATGAGTTTTAACTTCCTCGCTTAGATAAGCATAGTTAAAATTCTATCTGATTAATCTGAGGATAGGAAAGGCTAGTCTGATACACAATCCTGTAGTCTTAGCATGATTTGTATACTCCTCAAATTTGCTTTTCCATGCTAGTTGATTTTTGAATGTAGAATGCAATGCCCTCAGTTGAATTTATCCTACATGAAAGTTTATTAATAATTTATTGGGCTCATGGTCTCCTATGATCAAATCATACAAATAAAACTCACAAAGCAAATCCTATTGATCAGGTTCAACATTATAGAAAATTTTTAGAAATGTTTTTGGCTATAAAATCTTGTAAGGAAGATGACAAGAGATCCACAGAAGCTGCCATCTATAAAATTGTTCAAATAAAAACAAAATATATGCAAAATAAGGATTCCTACATGCTAAAAGAGATTCCCCTAATTTGCATGCATCTTGCAAATTTTCTTCTAAATCTTGGACCTTAACTTCTAATTCTTTCTTTTCATTTTCTAATATTTTGTTTGAAGAAGTTACAAATTTGTTTTTCTGTCTGAGTATAGAATATTCTTCTTCAATTTGATTTATTATTTGCAAGGTAGGAATACCTGGATAACTTGTTTGACAAATTCGGTCAACAAATACCTTAGGAGGAGAAGGTGCAACATTAGAAGGCACTTTGGAAGAGTTTACCAAACTTTGCAATCTCCTATTCTCGTTCTTCAAATTTTCTACATATATTCAGAGGTCTATTTGTTCACTTTAATTTTTCTTTATTGTTTCTTTTAATCTGTGAACTTCTACTGCATGATTGGCAGATGTTGTGTCCAATTTTTGCACCAATAATGAGTTGAGATGATCTTTATTTTACGATTGATTGTTCAAGTCAGCAATGTCAGTTGTTTGTTGTTGCTCTAGAGCTTGAGTTTAAGAAAGATTTAAAGTTAACTGCATAACAAGATCATTTAGATTAAATGACTGTCCTTTCCATTTGTGCATACAATTTTTCCTTTATTCATTGTAGTTTTAACTAAAATATGTGGTTGTCCTGTCATACTTGATTCCTCTGTTGTGATTGGCTCTTCTCCTAGAATTTGTTCGTCTATTAAGATTGAAGAGTTCCTTTCGAAAGGAGTTTCTTCAACATCTACAGTTTTAGGAATACTTTGATGTATGGGGGAATGAGATACATGTTTAAGAACATCCAAAATGTGTACAGCCTCTTGTTCATCTTCATCTATCAGAATTAACCTTCTCCTTCTTTTGGTCACTCTTTGAGCTACACTTGGATGTCTTTTCTTTTCAACCATCAAACCCTTGGTCTTCTCAAATTCTATAGCAACCTTGCATTTCAATTTTCCTCTTCTTGACAAGGGAATTGGTTCCACTACAGATTCATGAGGTTCTTGTGGGGACCTTGAAACTACATGAATTTGAGACCTTGTGATTCTTCTTGAAGAAGAAGAAAAGATTTCTTTTGAGACAACAGTCTGTGATTTCTTCTTTGAAGTTGTTTTATCAATTGATGTAGCAGGTGGAGATGAATGTTCTTGTGGTAAATTTGAGGTTTCTTGTTCAAGTAGATTTGAAATTTGTTGTGTTTCACTATTCTAAAATTCCTCCCAAACCTCTTGTCCTTGTTGAAGGAAGTGATGTTGGATAATTAGGTGAATAAGGCCATGGTGCTTAAAGAGCAGCATTAAGAGTTGTAGTCATAATTTGAAGGGCACCATATAAGAAGGATGGGAGTTTAATCTTGTAATGAGGGTTTTGCCTCCCATACTTAAGGTGTATTAATATTTTCATGGCATCTCCTCCTAAAAGACTATTTTTTCCCTCACAAAAGATATACTTGAGTACCCACTTGGCTACAGATTTCTAGGGTTCAAGAAGTGAATTTCTATGAATCCCTTTTAATTTTCCCTTAGAATCTATTAGACATGAATTCCCAGTCTGCTCATTAGCATTAAACTAAATGATTAAATCATTAAATGGAATTCTACCTGTCGCTCTCATTCCCTCTTCTAGAACTTGTATGATTTAACTTATAATTTGAGTTGAAACAGGAATAACAATGCCTTTAACAATTGAAAACTCAAGGGTGAGATTAGTGATGAATTCTCTTACCAGTGTTTCATGGAAACCCTAAAACTTTTCAATGAAAGGTAGCCAACCATTTGCTTTAAACACTGCCATAGAAGCTTTGTCTTTGTGAAGCTTTGTTGCATTCTTCGGCTCTGATCTCATTTTTTGTCCCATTTTTACTCAGCTTTATAGATAACTCTATTTTTTTAACTTAAATTTGGGTTTAGACCAGCTTCTATTGAAATATGTAGGCAAAAATCACTAAAGATTTGTAGAAATGAAATGTTTTATGTGAAATTCCACAGCTTCATGAGTTCGTAGTTTGATATGATTACTTTATACAATTCAGCACCTCATGTTTCTACGAAGTCTATCAGCCTTTTTGTCAAATTATTACAAATTAGGTGAAATGATGATGTGGCACTTTGATAGTTATTTATTATTTCATTTAGAACCCTGATGTCCCATCATTATAATTATTGAGTATGCATTTGATTATACCAAAGCTGCATAGGTCATCATGATGTAGACATACACCTTTGCCATCTTGTTTGCATTTTTATCCATTATGGTATGTGTCATGTCATTCTATTTTGGAAGGCTCAAGTTTGGGTCATCTTCATAGAATAAATCTTAATTAAATCAAAGATAATTAGTTAACTAAACATAAATAAATAGAATATATGTCTCATTTTTTTTGACCTTAGATTTATCCTTTGCTCATCATTTGTCCTGCACAAATTTGCATGGATTAGTCAATAGGGGTTGAAAGAACAACTTTTATTGCATGGAGAAGACCAATCATAGTGACATGATGAGATTCTCTCTTTATATATATATATATATATATATATATATATATATATATATATTCCCTTTGGCCAACCATTGTTGGTTTTCTACCCAAATCCCTTTTTGTAATGCATAGCCAGCCAACAAGCTAGTTTTCTGGGCATGCATTATCAATAGTTTCCCTAGAAGGATTTTCACTACTGATTTTTTTTTTTACTAGATCATCAAGGAATAAGTTCTCTGGAAGAAGCAGAGTCCTCTAGAAAGGCTCCTTGATCTTTTACCTTTTGAACAAATTCTTCTTTATTGAGAGGTTTCTGATAAAGCTTCAATCTATGTACATTGACTAACAGAGCTCTTCTACTATCATCAATAGGTATTAGCTTATAAAACCATTTTTAAAGACCTCCTCAATCTGATAAGGTCCCAACCACCTTATTTGTAGTTTTCCTTTAAACTATTGAAATTTGGAATCAAACAACAGTGCCCAATCTCCTTTCTAAAACTTTTGTTGTTTGATATGTGAATCATGCCAAACTTTTCATTGATGTTGAACAAATGCAGTTCTTTGTAGTGCTTCCATCCTCATCTTATCGAGTTGATTAAGCTGTAAAAGTCTTTCTTTCTATATTTCTTCTAAGTCAATCCCTACTTCTACAGCTATTTTCAAAGTTTGTAATTCAAATTCAATAGAAAATAAGGGATTCTTATGATAAACTAATTCATAAGGTGAAAATCCAATTGTTTTCCAAGTAGTATTATAGGCCCAAACAACTTCTGATATCTTATCTACCCAATCCTTTATGATGGAATTAACAACTTTGGTTAAAATGGTTTCCAATTCTTTGTTGGTGATTTCAACTTGCCCATTAGCATGTGGATGGTATGGAGATGTTTTTCTTTGTTGAGTTTGATATACTTGCATGAAGTGCTTTATTATTTTTGACATGAACTGTGGTCCTTGATTTGAGACTATCTCCCTTGGAGCACCAAATCTTTGCATGATTCTGAAATATAAGAAATCAACTACCATCTTTTCTCTTGCATGAGTTAATACTTCCACTTTAACCCACTTGGTCACTTAGTCTATACATACTAGGAGATATTCTTTTCCTATGGAAGGAGGATCTACAGGACCTATAAAATCAATTCCATATTTCTCAAATGGTTCTAAATTCAATTGAAGATGAGGGTGTAAAGGCATCTCTATTGAAAGAGTAGGTTGTCCAATTCTCTGACAAACATCATAGTGTCTGATATATCTTTTTACTTGTTGATGAAGTTGAGGCCAATAGTATCATGCTCCTAGAATTTTGTGTATGGTTCTTTGAGATGAGTAATGACCTCCTCCAAGTTCATCATGACAAGCTCTGATGATATCATAAGCTTCAACATTTGTCACATACATGTGAAACACATGGTCAGGTCCAAGTTTGAATAATATTCTGTTAATCTATTTAAAAGAAGAACTTTCTTTGATTAAATGTTTCTTTTCTTTTTGTGAAAATTATAGAGGAAAATTCCCTGTGGTGAGGTAATTGGCTATATCAACAAACCACAGAGATTTTACTAAAATAGAAAATAGTTATTCGTCTAGAAAGTCATCTTTCACCGGTTCTTCCTCACCTGTAGTGTTCATTCTTGATAAGAAATTAGCAACCACATTAGACTTTTATGGTTTATCTATAATAGTAACATCAAATTCTTGTAAGAGCAACAACCATCTAATAATCCTACCTCCGACAATTGGTTTGTTGGTAAGATATCTAATAGCTTAATGGTCTGTATAGACAAATACCTTGTAGCCTATTATATAGTGTCTAAATTTGTTAATTACATAAACTATAGCTAGGAATTCCCTCTCAATTACGATGTAGTTTCTTTCAGTAGGTGTCATGTTTTTGCTAATATAATATATAGCATAAATGTTATCCTCTTCATCCTTTTGTCTAAGGACTACTTCTATTGTTGTATTGGAATCATCTATGTATATATGGAATGGTTGAGTCCAATTTGGTCCTCTCAATAATGGAACAGTAACGAGTTTAGCTTTGATGGTCTCAAAGGCCTGTTGGCAACTATCACTCCATTCGAATGTACTATATTTTGTAAGCAAGGCAAACATAGGGGTAGCTATTTGGCTAAAATTATCTATGAAGCATCTGTAGTAACCCACATGTCCTAAGAAACTCTTAATTTTAATTTGTGTTTGTGGGATGGATAAATTGGAGATTATTTTAACCTTCTTTGGATCTACTTGAATGCCTTTTGTAGAAATATGGTGTCCCAACACTATTCCTTCACATCATCAACAAACATTTCTCATGGCTCAAAGATAATTGATGTTCTTCACATCTGATCAATATTATTTCTAAGTTGGTAAGAGCCTCTTCATAAGTTCCACCATGAACGATGAAATCATCCATATATACTTTAACACAATCATTTGTAAGGTCAGAGAGTATTACCATAACTGCTCTTTAGAAGGTTGCTGGAACATTATAGAGTCCAAATGGGAGTATTCGATAAGAAAAAGTTCCCCAAGGGTAGGTAAATGTGATTTTATCTTGATCTTCAACTTCCACCATTATCTGGTCATACCCACTAAACCCATCTAGGAAAGAAAAATATATTTTTCCTGCCAAGTTGTCAAGAACTTGATCAATGAAAGGTAGAGAAAAATAATCTCTTAGTGTTGCTTTTCTTAGTTCTCTATAATCTACAAATACCCTTAATTTTCTATTTTTTTGGCACAATTACCAGGGGTGAAACCCACTGGCTATCTAAGATGGGGTAAATAAACCTAACTTCCAGCAATTTTTTGATCTCTGTTTTGACTATCTCCTTTAATGTTGGGTTTATTCTTCTTTGTGGTTGTCTGATCGATTTGAAATATTTTGTGTAAATTTAATGAGTGCATATGCTGGGGTGAATTCCCTTCATGTCGGTATAATCTCAAGTAAAAGCCTTGGTATGTCTTTCTAGTACTTTAAAAAGTTGATCTTCTTCTTCATTTGTTAACCAACTATTGATGTTTAAAATCTTTCCAGATAATACCATGATTGGTTTTATACCTGGGTAGTTGGATTCTATTTGCTTGAATTCACTAATCAATGAGTTTAGAGGACATGGATGAGGAATTAGATTATAAAACATAGTTACACTATCAACAAACTCTTCTCTAGGAAGAATCAGTCTTGCTAAAGAATAATGGAATGCATCTAAGAAATAAGTTTTCTATTATTCTGTCAATTTCCACACACTTTCCTAAATCAATCCATGATCATATGGTGAGGAAACAATAGAAGTAGAAGTGGAGGTTTAATAATATTTTGTCTGACCCAAGAATCCTAAACTAAGGTAGTCCGTAGTTTTTGGACTGGCAGAGTCCATAAATTCCATATTGGCAGAGTCTGTAGCTTTCCTGCCAGTCCGTAGCTTTCAGACTGGTAGAGTCCATAGCTTTTGGACTAGAAAACTCCATAGATTCTGGGTATATGTCTCTATTCAATTCATCCAAGTGTTTTTAACTATGATCATATTTAAGAATGAAATATTGTTTGATGTATTATCTGATTCATCCACCTAAAGTTCTTGTATGTGATTTGTTGATGGTTTTATAAGAGGATACAAAGAGATGCATTTAGATTTTAACCCATTAAAAATGGTCATGTCTCCTGACCTGCAATCAATCAATGCTACTACAGTATCCAACCATGGTCTACCTAGGATTATGAGATATCCTAGATTCTTTGTTTTAGGTTGCAAGACCATGAAATCTACTTGATATTCCCAATATTCTATTAGTACTTCAACATTTTCTATAGTCCCTTCTAATTTAGTTACATATTAGTCCACCATTTAAAGAATGGTAGTTGTGGGTTGCATTCTCATAAGAGATAATGTATGGAGAGTATCAGTTATCATAACATTAATTATTGCTCCCAAATCTACCAAGACGTTAAGAATTTTTTTACCTCTGATTGTGACTATGATCACTGGGCTTCTTGGATCTTCATATTTTAGAATTAATAATTTTCCTGATAATAAATCAGCAACTCTTTCATCAACATGAATGGTTCCTAGATATTTTGCTTTCCTCCTAGGTGTCTTGATATAAAGGTTTTTGATGATCTTGTTCAATTCAGGTATATCCCTAATAGCTTGTAGTAGGGGTACCTCAATATGGATCTTTTGCAACTCATGGACCAAGTTTGATTCTGGTTTAATATCAATTTCTTTTAATCTTTCATAAAAAGTTACTACTAGTGTAGTAGTGTTTTTTTTGTTTGTTTCAGGACTCATTTTGATTTCAGCTTCTCTAGTGTTTAATTGAGATGATTTTTTTTCATCAGGTATCTCAAAAATGAGAATTGAAGGTTTTTGTATAGTTTTCCCTGATCTTAAATGTATTTCCAGACAATCAATAGCTCTAACATTTATTGTCTCTTCCTGTTCATTAACATAAACAGGTGTTGGTTGTTTATTTTTTGGATTTGCTATTGGTTGTGTAGGCATTGAGGGTTGATTGATTTGTCCTTATTGCTGAATAACTGGGGGTGGCATTATAGTTTTTTGTTGAAGTGGTCTTCTTATTTGGGTGAATTATTGTTGTGGGTTCCACTGCAGATTCCATTGTTGATATTATTGTGGCATCCATTGTTGTTGTGGTACCCATTGTTGTTGTGGTACCCATTGTTTTTGTGGCTATGGTTGTGGCACCATCCATGAGGGTGTTGGCATCCAATCTTGTCCTACCCATCAATTTTAGATAGATGGAATTTTGGGTTGATTTCAAAAAGGTGAAGGAACTAAAACATTCCATGGTGCCATCCATGGATTAACTGGGTTTCGTGCATTAAACTATCCTTGAGCCTAGTTTTGTGGGGCAAAGTTTTGTCTCTGTATATAATTTACTTCTTCAGTGGACTAGACTTATATTTTCATTTGATTTTTTAAAACAAGTAGAAGAGTGCAATGTTTGGTACCATGATCTATTGCATCATAGATCCCACATGTTGAAACATTGGTTTTATCTAGGGGCAGTCTCTAAGGGCATGTTTCTATCTGCACTTAGGACAATAGATTGTTAAGGGTTCTATTGCATTTACTTTAGCTTGAAGGCCATCCAAAGTAATTTTTAGTGTAACCATAATATCCATCTTTAGTTTGACAAATTCTTCCATTAGCTTACCCACTTCATTAGATTTTCTAAACCTTCCTCTCCTAATTCCAAGTTTTTTTTAGAGTAGTTGGTATAAAGCTCAAAAATCTGATTGAAATCCAACTTATTTATATCTCCACCTCCCATCATATTTAAGGCATCTCTAATATCTTCATCCAAACCTTTTAATAAAACCAATTTCTAAACTTCTTCAGTGAGTGGATAATTGCTTCTTTATGAGTGAACATGAATCTATCCAAATAATCCTATAAAGATTCATACTCATTCTGTTTGATTTTGAAGAAATCCTTTTTTTCTTTCTCACACTCGGCAGTAATCTTGATACTTGTTTAAGAATTTTGTCTCCATGTCATCCCATGTTCTAATAGAATCACCAGGTAAACCCATGAACCATCTCATAGCTGCATCTTTAAGTGTGGAGGGAAATAGTTATAATTTTTGGCTATCTATTATGTAATCATAGGTTTGACATAGCACCTTAAACTCAAACAAAATTTGATCAGGATCTTCTGTAGATCTTCCCTAGTAATTTGGTAGATTAGCTAGTGAAATATTTTTCATGGGGGTTTGATCATTAGGATCTACAACAATAGGAAAGAAAAAGTCCTTTTTGGTTGTGCAAGTTGTTGATTTTGTGGATTTTGTTGGAGAGCCATATTTTCTTCTTCTAATGATGTTTCAAGGCAGGGATTATCTTTCCACTGAATATTTGTGGTATCAATTATGGGTTGTTCAAAGTTCTCAAAATTTTCTTCAGCTATGGATTTTTGAAATGTTTCTTCTAAGTCCTTGGTGATTTCTAAATAATGTCTTCCTGCAAGAGATTGATCTTGAGGAATTTGTCTTATGGGGCTTGCTTGTGGAAATGGCCTAGTTTCTATCTAAGTTTTTGAAGATTCATACAGATAGGTTTCACTCGTAACTTCTAGTTCACTACTTAGAGATGTTGAAGGAGTTTCAACTTGTGTTCTTGGTGGGAATTTTGGGATGAGTCATCTTTTAGAGTCTCTAGGACGGTACATCAATTTATTGAATTTTTTTTCACTCTAAAACAATAATTATGACCTAACTAACACCTTGTTCCCCGAAAATGGTGCCAAAAATGATGAGTGTCATTTAACTCCTCATTTAATTAATGTTTAATTGATGTCTTATCAACCAGGACTGGTGTCCAAATATGTATGTAGTAAGTTATAGGATGGTATATCTAGAAGTTTGCTTGTGGGGGCATTTGATGGTCCTATTCTAACTTTGACTAATGAAATAAATGTGTCTTAAACTACTTGATTTACTTTTTTGTTGAAAAAGAAAAGATGTAACTATTTAATCAAATGAATCCACTCTTTTGTTTGAAAGTAAAATCACACTCCTATTTACGCTTACATGGAAATGGAAATGTTTAACTTAAAAAAGAAATTTGCTTCACATGGTTTTTATAAAAGAAAACACACTTTGCTTAGAAAGGAAATGACATTTGAATAAGCAAATGCCTTTTGAACTGTGAATTTGTTTTGATGTTTTATGAATGAATGTAAACATTAGCAAGATTCTAATTAGTTATAACAAAGATTCAATATAACATAACATAAGTACCATACATAATTCTTGATTCCAAGGAGAGTGGGCCCTTGCTCCTCTCAGACTTAGGAACAAAGATTAATCAGTGCTGGAAACTGAAGTGATAATTCATAAAACTAAAATGATTATAATCTGTCTAAAATCTGTAATATGCTTATACGTATCTTTCATCTACTATTATATATTTTTTAATAACAAAAGTCTTACATTTTAAACTAATATAATCAACTCAAAATAGGATACAAAGAAATAAGATTCCTTAGTCGATCCACTCATCCAAAAATAAGAGATTAGATTTTCAAGAGATCTAATTATTCTGATGAAATAGATATACTATCCTATAATAGTCCTAAGATCTAAATATATACAACTTTATCAAAATCAAATCCTACAAAATAGCAGGTGATTATTTGCCTCATTTGAATCCAGCTAGAATGATTCTCTCTTATATTATCTGGTTGTCAACTTCCCTATTTGTAGCTTTATCTTTATAGAATCCATGGAATTGACCCTATAGAGTCGAAATGAACAAGCCTATGGAGTCCATAGAAACAAGCCTATGGATTTCGTAGAAACAAGTCTACAATCCATAGAAACAGACCTGCAGAGTCTGTAGATTCATGGTGTGTCAGTTCGTAGTTATGCTGGATGGAGATCAAAATTGAACTTTCACTATACATCACCTGTTTCTTCTTCTTGACATTCTTCACAACAAAAATCACTAAAACATGCTATGTATTAGACATTAATGAAAAAGTAAAGGTTTAGTCTTTGGTTCAATATAAACAAGACAAATATCTACTTTCCATGTAATAGTTATCTAACAATCTATGATTTGCATAAGATAATATCCTTAGAGAGATTAATTGAGAGAAATAACATGTCAATAATGAGCCATATTCTGAGCTCGTCAATGGTCTCTACAAAAGAAAACTTATTGTGAAAGCATACCAAAGCTAAAGCATTATCTATTGTAAGTTCCTCTAGGGGTACACTAATGTCATCTGTAGGTAAGGTGGAAAAAGTTGCTATAGACACTTCTAAGGGATTTGTTGCATGCTCTTCCAATGTCCTTTCCTTACTTGATTCTTTTTGTATAGATGGCTCTATAGATTTTGCTACCCCTAGAAGTGTTTCTAGGCCTCTCTTGCCTTTTAACTCTATTATTTTGTTTCTCAACCTATATATCTTTTTCATTGCTTTTTTCAAATTTTGGAACTCCTAGTCATGAGGAACTATGTCTTGCTCTATTTCTTCTTCCATGGACTTTTCTTCAAGCAATTTTTCTTTTATAGGCTGATCTAACATTCTTAGTTCTTCTTCTATATATCCTATTTGTTTGAGTATATCCATGTCTTCCTCTATAAATCTAGGTTGCTCAGGTGACTACATTTCC
The DNA here is from genome assembly GCA_037957365.1 of Torreya grandis. Taxonomy (NCBI): domain Eukaryota; kingdom Viridiplantae; phylum Streptophyta; class Pinopsida; order Cupressales; family Taxaceae; genus Torreya; species Torreya grandis. Next base: position 3,398,833 of record JARHVA010000315.1, read on the forward strand.
TCTTTCTTTGCAGACTCTTCTTCAGTAGACCACTATGTTATCTCAAACCCATCAGAGGTCTTATGAATTTTGGGCTCCTTCTTCCCTTCATCCTCACTAATGTTTATAGGTGAGGATGCTAGGGTTGTCTTTTGTCTTTTAATTCTATGAGACCTCCTAAGAGGAGGTCTCCTTCTCTTTAATGCAGAGGTTTTCTTCCTTCCAGTCTTTTTTTTCTTTTTAGGAGGGGGAGCTATTAGCACTTGCTCTTCCTATGCAATTGGTGATGGAAGGATTTCTTCTCCTTTTGAAGGAGTCATGGTGGAAGAATCTACTTTTTGTGATGAAACAATTAGAACAATAGGAAAAGGAATATTCTACCTAGTTTATTTTGGTGACATTCCTCCTTTGTGTCCTCAGGAGGTAGCACTAATTTTATGTCTTCTCTTGCCCATAATAACTATAGGTGAAACTTTAGTGGCTATGGGCTAACTAGTTGTACTAGTGCCCATAGTATCCTCTTGTGTTTTTTGTTGGACCTATCTCTTAGAAGATTCTCTCTCATTATTTTCCTCCTCTTTATGAGGTTCACCAGTCCTTAAGGTTAGAAATTGCTCCCAATTAAGGTCAGGTCTAGTATTTTTTATTCCTTATTTAACCAATAACCAAATCAGATAATGATGAGATAAGTCTTTCTCTATCCCCCTTTGGTATTCTTTAGGATATTCCATAAGTGGTTTGGGACATTAGTAGTCCTACCATGTGTTAAATGATTCAAAAATTTAAATTAGAGAGTATAGATCAAAGAGTATCTTCCTTCACATGTCAGATATTTGATGATATACAAGGTCACTTCTCTCTAGGATGGGGGTAGGCTCAGTCTCTCTACATCTCCTTTCTTTAACATTAGCCTTTCATTATCTTGATAGAACTATTGTCTAGCTAGTTAGTCATTACATTTATCTTCCCAATTTTCTCCTATTCTTGGTAACCTAGTAACCTGGCTTACCAGTTCTTCTGTAACTAGAAATATGATGCCAAATACTATCACCTATTCTCTTGTAAAATTACCTACAAATTCTTTAGTGAGAATCTCTAAAAAATGTTTAATTTTCTCAAAATAGGTAGCCCATCCAACCCTATTGAAGATGGCCCGGCTATTTGGGTCTCCTTGCAACTATTTATGGTTTAAGAGTTCCCTTCTCACTACTAAACATCCCATTCTAGTTAGTTTATCTTCCTATCAAATTTTCAAATAGATATCTCTTCAAAACACCCAAATTTTTGCCTTTAATGAAGCAAGTTTCTTTAATAATAGCAATTTTGGTTGTGGATTATAGCAATGTCTAGCTTAGGTCTTTGTTTGAATGAACTATGATCTCAAAGTGGAAAATAATTAAATTGATTATTTTCCCCTATCAAAGTTATGGCATAATCATGGGATTTCAATCTACACATATAAATTATCATGTGATTGATTTCCCACAACATTATTCCCCCCATATGAAATGTCACTTGTCCCCAAGTGACATGGTGCGTGCAAGATGCAAAGAGATAGAACGAGGTCATAATGAGCATTTTGAGTGGTGAGTTGGTATATCTCATGATAAGACTCGATGAATGATGTTTTCATGATTAAATATGATTTTTAATATGATACATGTTATATTAAAAATAAAGTTCTTTTCTAAGACTAAAAGATACACCATACATTTATAACTGTTTGTTCCTAGGGTTGCGACATAAAAAAATTGCATGTGAGTGTTTGTTGAAATGGAAGCTTGTCTTGTTTTTTCCTCATGAAATAATTACCTTGATAGTTATGATTGTGTTTTATTTTTATCCTTGGGTAATTATGTGATCATAGTATCATGTCCTTCAATTATGCCCTCAGCAACCTGCATACAATCATGATGACTTGTAAAGAACTAGAGCATTGGTCTTGTAGTGACATGAGAGACTATTTCCATCTTTTCACAAGGTGGTTGATGCAAATATTTGTTTGTTATCCAAGTCAAATCCTTTATAAACATGGAAGAGGGTGGGTGATGACATTTGTTGCTCTTGATCTCCTCTGCATGAGCTTGTTGATGCCTTATTTCTCTTCTATCTTACTGCCAATGAATGATGATGTTTGCTAATGGAATTTTTATCTAGTAAACTTTTAATTTGGCAAGTCATTGGTTTATCAAACTTGGGAATTATGCTCCAAAAAATATCTTATATCTCTCTTATTGATAGAGTGAAATTATTTTCCATGAAGTGACTTGAAGCTGAGAATGGTTTTTTTGTATCCTTGTAGCCATAAACTCTGGTCTGTAACACTCCAAATGGAGATTGGAAGTGCATGTTATTATTGTATCACTTACTTTGTTATTCAGGGGTATGGTCATTCCTTAGCAATGTTTGAAGTTTTTTTATTTAATCTTCTTTCACTCCTCCTCTAGCTTGTCTGATGTCTTCCATGAATTTCTCACAGCCCATAGCTAAAGCCATAGCTCATAGTTTGTGATAAATTAACCTAAATCTACTATAGAAGTGTATATAAGGGTTAAGATGTACCTACACCAACTATATGTTGATCTCTTAGCCACTACAAAGTTGTGCCCAGTGGTGATGAAGGTACCCATAACAACTACAAAATAGCCCATAGCAACTGGAGGAATTCCTTCATTAACAAAGGTACGTATAGCAATGGTGAGGGTGCCTATAGTAACTACAAAAAATAAATGTTTTATGTAGCAGTTATGAAGATGCCCTCACAATCTCTAGGGGTACCTAGAGCCCCCTTTTTCTAGAGTTTTTTTTGCCCGTAGCAACTACAAGTTGAACCCATAGCTACTAAAGATTGAGGTTGAAAGTAATTGGAAGGAAAGATGTGTTGTAGGAAGATCATCAGTTTTGCTCAAAATGATTCTATGTTATCTATTTTTTTTGTTGTATTAAGTTCCATGTAATCTATGCAAACATGCCACTCTCCATTTTTTTTGGTACAATTACCAATGATAAAACTCATTCACTATTTGAGATGGGATATATAAATCTAGTGGTAAGAAGTTTCTACAATTCCACTTTGACTATTTCTCCAAGAGTTGGATTTATCCTATGTTGTGGCTGTCTGATTGGTTACCACTCCTTTTTTATATAGATTTGATGTATGCATGGTTATAGGATAATTATTTGCATATCTTCATAATCCTATCTAAAATCACGTTAATTTTCATGCAACATGTTGACTAGGCACTTTTCCTCATTTGACTCCAACTTGTTATTAATAAACAATGTTTTTCCTAGAGAAATTTTAATTTACTTTGCGAGTGCTTTCATCATTTCTAAATTATTGATATATCTAGTTTGGATGAAACTATGAGGTAGTAGCTGATGGAATGTTTCCTGTATAGATGTAGTAGGTTTATCTTCTGCCCAAAGGTTGGAAAATGGGCACTAAATGCATTATATGTTGTTGGAATCTTCAAGATTAGTCTGATAATTATTTTGGAGAACATGTAAGAGAATTGTATCTTCCTCTTGATTAGCCAAGGTGCATGCATGGTCTATGGTGAATACAAGAATAAAAAGAGGTTGGTTTACCTCATCTTCTTCAGCCCATAATATATGCTATGTTTCCAATGATAGTTGTGTTGGAAGATAGAGGACCAATTTCTTAGTGTGGTTTCCATTGGATATCAACATGTTATTTGGTCTACAACTAATGAAGGCATCTACTGTGGCAAGCCAAGGTCATCCTAAGATGAGAGGGTATCCACTCAAATTAGACTTTGGTTACAGCATAATGAAATTTGTAGGATACTCCCAAGAATCTATAGTAATGACAAGATCTTCAATGACTCTTAGTCTGACTATAGACCTGTCGACCATTTATAGCATTGTAGATGTGGGACAAATATTATTTAGCTAAACAAATTTCATGATTTCAATTGTCATTACATTTATTACAGCCCCCAAGTCTACCAATGTATTGGATAGTTGTTGGTCATGGATTTGGATTGTTACTATTGGGCATATTGGATCTGAATATTTATTTGATAGGGTATTTTGCAGCATAATAGCTATCAGTTGGCCAATCACATGCACTGTCTTAGAATATTTCTTCTTCCTTCTAGGTTTACGTAGACATAAGTCTCTTATAGCTTTGAAATATATGGGCACATACATTATGGCCTAGAAGATAGAAATTTTAACACATAGATTCTTGACCTGCCCTATGAAGTCAAATTCAAGCTCAGTTATTTGGAGTTGAACGCTAAGACATTCTATAAATGGTGGGGCTACTTCATCAGTAGCTTTATTTACTGGTTTAAAAAGTTCTTATGGTGGTGAAGGTGGGTTAGCATGATCTTTTAGAGTTTCTTGAGCTGTCTCCATTATTATGGGTGGGGCTGAGGGTGGTAAAACTCTTCATGAATGTAAATTAACTTCATTGATGTTCACTGTATATGCTAGGTACTAAACAAGTTCAATACTAAATGTCAGTTACATTGGCTTATTTACAATATTTTATATGGGTTGGGAAGGGAGCTGATTAGGCTTGAGTTTAGTTTGTGTATTGGACATAAGAGCAAGAGGTTGTTGCTATTGTTGTGGAGGGAATCCTCCCTGATGGTTTTCCCAAGGCTGATTGGGTCTCCAGGGCTGCTACCACTAGTTTGTGAGGGGTGGGCCTTAGGGTGGCTACCAAGCTTGAATCCAAGGTGGGGATACATTTTTTAGAGGCTACTAAAAGGTGACGAGGTGGCTTGTTTGAGGTGGATATTATTTGGGATTAAGAGGTGAGACATTCATCCATAGACTAGTCGAATTGGAAGTAGTATTTATGAATTATGAAAAAAATGTAGAATTTACAAAAGGTGGATTTTCTCCCATACCTAGATAAGATGGTCTTGTTATCAACCACACTCACACCCTTGTGAAAGTAGTTTCAATCCTTCAAAATTTTCTAAAATATGAAAATAATCCTAGGCTATGGGTGGCCTAATCAGTGGATTGAATCTCTAGATTCTAAGGGCTAGATCCCTTTGGTGTATCAATTAGGATCTCTACTCTACACTACAAACTATCAAGAAAAAAATAAGAAAAGAAATTAAAAATAAATTTTATCTAATGATGTTGATACACCTATATTTTGGTTCATGCACTCAATTTGAGCTTCTAACAAGACTGATTAGACAAGAAAAAAATTGAACTTTCAACTCCAATTGACTCCTATGCATCAGTATGTCATGAAAATATTTTTATCTAATAATCAAAACTTGATGGAAATAATGGAATAGGCCTAATTAAAGCCACTAACCAACCACTTACATCTATTTTGGACTCAGCCAAAAGACATCAAACACAAAACATGACTTGCATAATTTGATCAACTATACTGCTAGGTAAGAATCAGGACTTGACAAGGAAGGAAATTTTATCACATATGCAAATCCCTGACATAAATACACTATACCAGCATCTTGGAATCTAAAATTATTCCTTATATTTATCTAAAAAATTTTACAAAACTCAAATTTTGGTAGAGTCTGGTCTTGCCAAAAGAGGGATCTTTAAAATGGCTAAAAAAGTCAACTTATATAGAAAAAGCATACAAAAACCATGAGGTTGGTGCTAAAAATAGAATAAGAGATCAACTCCCACATCACCCCAAGTCTAACTCCAGCTATGCCAAGATAACCAAGCTTTCAAATAATATCTTTTGTCTTATGCCTTACATGAAAAGCTCTTTGGCATTGAAAATGACAGTCAGCCAATTTCATAATCCTTACTTAGAATAAAGATTACATTCTTCAAATGTGCATGAATCTTTGGTAATTCAATTCTCTTCATGAATGATGCTATGCCAATCTTCAAAGAGAAAACTCCACTTGAAGTTGAGTTGGAAGTGTTTGAAAAGGCTTTGATTAACAAGATAGACAAGAGTTCATGCATGAAATTCTATATTAAGCTCTCCTTGAACAACCATCCAATGTTAAACTCTTCAAGCCTTTCATGCATTCAAGTCTCCCTTTTGGAATTGAGAGAGTCATGCTTAAAGGCAGTTGCATGTCTTTTCCAAGTTTGAATAATTTGATTATTGCATTAAAATTTGATGTGCTCCTTACTGTAGTATAATCTTGATTAGGCCACTTTGCATGCTCTGAATGTGAGCTATAGATCACATCATTAGAGTCAAAAGGCAAAGTCCTCGTTGTCTTCTACTGATTGGATGTTGAAATCCCACTAATTGAATGCACTTATACCACTTGTCCCCAACTAATTGGTCCTTCAAATTTGCACTAGGTAACTTTATATTTCCTTTACCCTTCTTTATTTTGGCCAATTACTATGGGATTTTTGTTCAAGATCTTTGTAAATTCCTCATCTCAGCGTTTTTTTCTTTCAGCCTTTTTTTCAGACAAAATGTTTGTGGCTTCACTCTTGGACTTTTCTTTCTTTCAGGGAATTTGCCTGAAAGAATTATTTCTTTCTTTCCTTTGGACTTTCCCTTCAGACAATTTGTCCAAAGCTTTTCTCTTTATGCACCTTTCATTCAGACAATTTGTCTGAAAGAATTCATGTAAATGCCTCTTTAGCTTTAAGAAAATGCCCTTCGGGATTTTTTCACAAGGACCTTTTCTTGTGTAGTTTTTATCTCTTTCACCTTAAATAATTCATTTGGATAAAAAGTCCAAAGGAAATTAGGTCTTTGGGTTTTTTTTAATGGATAATTCCTTCGAACTTTTGGAAAAGCCCAATTCCTTTGGATTTGTTGAAGATGACCCTTTCGATAAAATTACAAAGACCAATTCTTGACATTTAGACAAAAGGCATGGTTATGCAAGTTTTGAATGATAAGAGTTGTAATTCGACCCGTGGGGTCAAAATTGTCAACATTTTAGCGACTCAAATAGGAAGCATGCCTGCTATACTTGAGAACTCAGACCATATACATGATATTTGAACTCATAAAACAATGGCAAATCTGGTCCATGACTGTAAATTCTCTTTTGACCTAGAAAAGACAACCTTCATCCTTCAAAATAAGAAGGTAAATACACAAAATAGGAAAACTAACTAAACAAATCAATTGTGCAAACAAATCACTTATTTGAGATAAAACTAAACTAAACTAATGTGCTTGAGTAACACTCAAAGGAAAATAAACAGACTAACTATGTGCAAGGAGCAAAGCTCTTCAGTAGCAATGTTTTAGATGTATTCCATTGACTGGGATTGGAATCTCCTTGCCATCCATATTTTCAAGTTGGAAGGCATTATGAAATTTGCAGCTGGAGATTGTGTATGGGCCACTCCAAAGGAGTCAAACTTCGTGTGCCTTCCTAGTTTATCTCTATCCTCATCCCACTTGAGGACCATATCTCCTTATTTGAAACTTTGTGAATAAGCTCCTTTGTCAAACACTCTCTTCACTTGTGCTTGATGAATTTCCATGGCTTACACAAACTGATTTATTATTTTTTATAACTCCATAAGCTCAGCATACCTGATCTCCATAGGCTCATTTTCCAACAATTCAAGTTGATTCATTATTTCTAAAGCAAGAAACTCAAGAGAAATGGTTAACCTCGCTTCATTACCATATACTAACTTGTAAGGAGAGTTGGCTATTGACCTTTTGTAGGTGATCCTATTAACAATAAAATCAAACCACCTATCAGCCCTTCAAAGATCAAAGGCCTCCTTATCAAGGTTTCAGAGAGAATAGACCACCTTATAAAACACAAGGAGCCATAACTCTAGCTAAGACATATGCTACCCTAGATCTTAACCCCTTCCACTTCAAAGGCCATTGTTCCCACCCCACCTCAAAACAACTTGATGTAGGATTCAGGTTGGCAATCTTCAAATCTCAATGATGCTCAAAACCAAGCCTTGGTATCATAAAATATCATTATGTCACAAATGACACAAGAAGAGTTTTTTTTTCAAGGAGGTCAATACCAAGATACAAGTTTAGCATCACTAAGAGAGACTCAACAAGATCAAGGACATCCTGATGCCATTAATGTAAATTGGCAAGTGGATGATCATGTTGGTTTTACTCAAGGTGTTGAAACTAAATATACAAGTGGTTAAGTTACAGTTGTAACTAGAGCTAAAAGGAGAGCCATTGATGAGGCTTAAGAGGTGAAAAATGCTTCAAATACTCCTAATCTTATTTCTAATAGTATAAAAGAATAATCTATTGCCCCTACAACTCAAAAAAATCAAAATATAGAGGTTAGTAAAGTTCATCGAATAACCTAGTTCATGAGCAACCAGTTCTTTAGAAAGTGAAACCTAAAGTTGGTGGATATTAGTTTAGTATAGTGGATCAGATGAATAAGTCTAATATCATCATTAGCATGTGGGATTCTCTTTCCATTTTAGGACTAAAAAATATGCTCATCCAAGAGCTTTCAGCTCTCAAATTATTTCCAAAACTGGTTGACAAAGGAGTTATCTTAACTAATTCAGATCAAAAAACTAAACAACAAGTACAACAAGTAAATAAGATGGAAAATTTGGATATAACTGAGGTAAAAATAAATAAAACTCCTTCTTTCTATCTTTCTTTGATAGTAGGTGATACTTTGGTTCATAACTATATGGTGGATAGTGGAGCTAGTAGTACAGTCATGCCAAAACAAATTACAAACAAGTTTAGCTTTGTTTATGAGACAAAAACTAAGGGGGTATTATAACTAGATGGGTAACCAAAAAATATGGTAGGCATCATCAAAGATATGAAATTGACATTACATTCTTATCCCAATGTTACTATTCAACAGGATGTTATTGTGGTAGACTTGCCTCCTTACTTTGCTATGTGCCTTTCAAGGGACTTCACCTCAAATATTGGTGGATATTTATTACTTGATTAGACTTATTTATTGTTCTAACTAGGTATGGTACCAAGGTAACAATTCATTTTGAACCTATTGCACGTCTCCATATAGAGCCATATATGCCAAGTGTTGTAAACACTAACTATATCATCTCGAATGATGTGCTAGAAACTAGTGAAGTAGAAAATGGATCACCTTTAGATGGAGTTCCAGATTTGTTTCTTAATGAGTGGGCTTCTACTTTGCATGAGCATCATCTTTATAATTTGATTAAATAAGAAAGACTTGATGTGTATTGCCTTCATGAGAATGATGTACCAATTCCATCCATGGTTAAGGATGATGAATCTAGTGAAGGTTTATGGCAATTATACTTTAATGGATCAAGGAATAAACATGGTATTGAGTGTCCCAAAAAAATTTATCAACCAAACTCGCAGCTTGTGAACGTATTTTTAGGCCTTCACAGTTTGTTGAAACATAGAAACAATCCTAGGCTATGGATGGCCTAATCAACGGATTAGATCTTTAGATTCTAAGGGCTAGCTCCCTTTGGTGTATCAATTAGGATCTCTAATCTACACTAAAAACTACTAAAAAACATGTAAGAAATAAAATTGAAAGGAAATCCTATCTAATTGTGATGATACACCTATATTTTGGTTTATCCACTCAATTTGAGCTTCTAAAAACATTGATTAAACAAGAAAAAGATTGAACTTTCAACTCTAATTGACTTTGAAATTTTAGGACTTGACAAGGAAGGAAAATTTATAACATATGCAAATCACTGACATAAATACACTATACCAGCATCCTGGAATCTGAAAGTAGTCCTTCTATTTATCTGAAAAAGGTTACAAAACTCAAATTTTGATAGAGTTTGGTCTTGCCAAAAGAGGGATCTTTAAAATGGCTGAAAAAGTCAAGTTATATAGAAAAAGCATACAAAATCTAGAAGATTGGTGCTAAAAATAGAAGAGGATATCAACTCTCACATCACCCCAAGTCTAACTCCAGCTATGCCAAGAGAACCAACCCTTCAAATAATATCTTTTGTCTTATGCCTTGCATGAAAAGCTCTTTGGCATTGAAAATGATGGTGAGCCCATTTCATAATCCTTATTTAGAATAAAGATTAAATTCTTTAAATGTGCATGGATCTTTGGTAATTTAATTATCTTCATGCATGATGCTATGCCAATATTTAAAGAGAAAACTCCATTTGAAGCTAAGTTGGAAGTGTTTGAAAAGGCTTTGATTAATAAGATAGACAAGAGTGAATACATGAAATTTTATGTTAAGATATCCTTGAACAACCATACAACGTTAAACTCTTTAATCCTTTCATGCATTCGAGTCTCCCTTTTAGAACTGAGAGAACTGTGCTTGAAGGTAGCTGCATGTCTTTTCCAAATCTAAATAATTTGATTATTGCATTAAAAAATCAGTGTGCTCCTTACTATAGTATAATCTTGCTTGGGCCACTTTACATGCTCTGAATGTGAGTTGTAGATAATGTCATTAGAGTCAAAAGGGGAAGTTCTCATTGTCTTATGTTGATTGGTTATTGAAATTCCATTATTTGAATGTGCTTATGCCACTTGTCCCCGATTAATTAGTCCTTCAAATTTGCACTGGGTAACTTTATATTTCCTTTACCCTTTTCTATTTGGCCAATTATTTTGGGATTTTTGTTTAGACTCTTTGTAAATTCCTCCTCTCTGCTTTTCTTTCTTTCAGCCTTTTCTTCAGATAAAATGTCTACAACTTCACTCTTAAACTTTTCCTTATTTTGGACAATTTACTTGAAAGAATTGTTTCTTTCTTTCCTTCGAACTTTACCTTTGGACAATTTGTCCAAAGCTTTTCTCTTTATGCACTTTTCCTTCAAACAATTTGTCCAAAGGAATTCATGTAAATGACTCTTCATATTTTTGAAAATGCCCTTCGAGATTTTTTAACAAAGACCTTTTCTTTCAAAGTTTTTGTCTCTTTCACCTTGAATAATTCTTTTGGATAAAAAGTCTGAAGGAAACTAGGTCTTCGGGTTTTTTTTGTAGAGGACAATTCCTTCAAACTTTTGGAAAAGCCCAATTCCTTTGGATTTGTTGAAGATGGCCCTTTCGAGAAAATTGCAAAGATGAATTCTTGACACTTAGACAAAAGGCATGGTTATGCAAGTTTTGAATAATAAGGGTTATAATTTGACCTTTGGAGTCAAAATTGTCAATAGGTCCTTAAACCCATAGCTTTCTTTGTGCAACATAGAAAACTTGGTGTCCATCTCCTCCTATAGCATGTAGCTCTACTATTTTTGGTTCTTCAATTGTGATGTTAGCTACTTTAACCCAAACATCGTGACATCTACAATTTGTCTTCTTCTTCTTACAATCTAGACAATAGATGGTCAAAGCTTGATTTAAAGCTACTTACTTTCACCTTGTGTGAAAGCTATCCATTTGGGTGGTCAAGTGACTAATGATATCATGTTTTAGGTCTTGTAACAGGTTACTAACTTTAAATTTTGATATGCCACTTACGACTACTAGTGGAAGCTTGTTACACTGAACTTTGTTCATGGCAGATCTAGAATAATTTTTGCTCAGCTCTTTGATGTCTATGAATGTCATTTAGGAGATATCTCCCCCACTCATTAGGTCCAAGGCTTTTAGATAATCTTCTCTGACTCCTTTCTAGAAGATGAGTTTTAGAGGCTCTTTTCATAGTGCACTTTGCTTGAATTTTTATACACTGAACATGAATCGTTCAATGTAGTCTTCCAAAGATTCATCCTTCTTTAGTCATCCTGAAGATATCATTTCTTCTATAATTTATTCTCCATCCATACTCTTGATACTTAGCTAGAAACTTATTTTTCATGTCTTCTTAATCATGAACTGAATTACTATCCAGTCCCATAAACCAATGAAGTGCTAAGTCTTAAGGGTGGCAGAATAAAGTTTCAATTTATGTGCATCTTGCCTATAGTCATATCTTATACAAAGGATATCAAATTTGAAGAGAAATGTTTGTGGTCTTCTGATAACATACCTATGAAATTGGGCAAGGCTAAGGGTGGAATATTTTTCATTTGTGTTACGCCCATTGCATTTGAAATAGGAAATTCAAAAGTAACTGTGTTTAGAAACCTGTTGTCTTCTATAAATCCTCCTTATCTGTTCATGATGATTTTCTTATGATATGGATACCAAAGGTACTCAAGATCACATTCTCAAATTCTATATCAGTCCCTTGGTCATCACGATAGTAAACATTTATCCATTGATCCACAGTCTTTTTACCAGATAAAAAGTCTGAAGACTCTCTTGAGCTTTCTTTGATTTATTTAAGAAAGCCTTGTTGGAATATTGTTCTGATGTTACTCTCTAGAGTGTTTGGTTCATGTAGTTTTTTCCCTTCATTTCTTCTTACTAACTCAACTAATGTTTTCTCTGCTTTTGTTTTCTTTTTCCAAGCCAATGGTAATTCTTCTACAAGCTACCTCATTTGATTTGTAGTGTTCCCTTCTTCAAGATCCCTTCGGCTTATGGTATATCTTTCAGTAGGATTCTTAGTTACTACAGGTAATTGTGGTTCTTTTCTAGTACAACTTGTGGCTTGTTTGGCAAAAATCTCTCTCAATAATCTCTCTCTCTGCATAAACGTTGAGCCACTCCTTTAGATGTATTGTCCCTTCGTACACAGGTTTTTTTTTTTTGCATTTCAAGGGTTGTTTCAAAATGAGCATAAAAAATGAAAAAAAGAAAAAAAAATGAAAGAATGTGAAAATCAAAACAACTAGAATTGAAATTTTATCTCTAGAAAGCAGTAAATTTATCTAATGAAATCAGGAAATGAAAGCAGGAAAGTTACTCTAGAAAGCAAGAAATGAAAGCAGATAAAAAGCAAAAAATGAGAATAGTAAAATTAATCTAGGAAGCAGGAAATGAAAGCAGTAAAATTAATCTAGAAACTAGTAATTGATAACCTCCTCGGCAACAATGTCAAAATGTTGGACAAACTTATTACCCAATTGATACTAGATTCTTAAATCTGCTTAATATTAATTGTCAACCTAAGGTGCATAGACTTTTTAAGGATTTTGGCACTATATATGCATTATTGATTCATAAGCTAACTTAATTTTTGGTTGTAGTACAATTAACTTATACTAATTTCACCATATAGATATATAAAGAAATTATTATAATAGAATGAAAAAATTCTTCATACTTATGAGTCACACATGCATCACACTTCATATAATCAAACTAATAATGAAATCAATTCACACAACACACTTTAATCTAAGAAGGTTCATGATCTTCACTACAACTCCTTTCGATGGGGCCCTCCTCATTTAGAAATAAGTTCTAATCCTTCTCTAAGAGATTTACAGAATCAGCGTTTTCATTACTCATATTTGTAGCAATTAAAGATTGCTATAGTAGATTGCAATATTTCAGAAATCAGAATGCAATTACTTTCTACAATTTCATCCCCCTAATATAATCTAGGTTTTGTCATTAAATACATAAGGCAGTTTATTAGCTTCAACCAAAAATACAAATTTAAGGTACAAATACCTTACAACTAACCTAGTCAACCTTCAGGTGGTTAGTAACTTAAAATTACTTGTTTTTAGGCCTAATTGGGTAAAGGACAATATATGTTGTTTTATTGTTTTGCTTCTTTTTCTCCTTTCCATTGTCCTTTTCTTATTCATCCTTTGGCAACACATCCAAGTTTCACTTCATGTGAGGGGTTCGTACAACTATTATGGAGGATCCTCTTCAATCATTTATTTTGTTTCCAAGATAGTTGGATGTGTCCTTAAAATCCAATTACTTATTATCACAGCAATGGTTTATTCTATGTAGTGGTTGAGCACCTATAGGTGTAAGCATGCAATTGTTATGGGTAAGTTGTAGGTGAAAACCCTCAATTGCTATGGGCAACCTATAGGTGAAAGCCTGTAGTTGCTACGAGGAACCTATAGGTGGAAAGTCTGTACCCTGGCAGTTGTTACGAGCTGGAAGCCCCTTTTGCTACCGGCTTCTCTATAAGTGTTGTGACTAAACAAGATTCTTGTAGTCTTATTCTACCCTTCAAATGTTTTTTAAATAAGGTTACACAGGTATAATCTAATCAAAGAAACAGTATCATTAATCTATAACACAACATGTATATATTAATGCACACATATAATCATTAATTCATTCATTTACATAAGTCATGGATAGTTCTAGGGATTCATATAGGAAAAAGATATATAACTGGGTGTGGATGACATTATAGAAGGAATAATTAGTGGCCTCATCGGTCATTTTCTTTATGTGAATTCTATGGAGTCCATAGAAATCAGTAGGCTTTATGGACCTTATGAATTTGAGTTCTAAGGAAATGGGTATTGATATATATTAACATTAAATATAATAATTAAGTATAACTTTGATTAAAAGAGTTTATATGTTATTATAATTAGAGACCTTAGTTAAACTTTACGATTTGCCCCTGATGTTTATAGATGTTCCTTAGGTTTTTGAACATTATAAATTTGATAGTGAGGCCCTTTTTATACTTGGGGCAACCCAAGTGAAGTTAAACCCATGAGATCATAATCATAATCCTATAATCATAACCTTGCATGTTCTCAAAAAATCAATCTACAACCAAACTCTTTAAATTAATCCATTAGGATTAATCATGCATAAATTCATGTGATCATCTGATGTTAGAGCGAGACATGTTGGTGTGTGTGGTGTAACTTAGAAGACTTGCATAGTTGAATTTATTTTTTTCAAAAAGATAAAAAGATGTATTTGGTTTTGGAGTTAGACCTTCAGGGTGCTACATTAGAGTTTATTTTAGCATTTCCACCCAAAGCCCATCAATTAGAGGATGGCCTTTTGGGGGGATCATTCTTAGTCGTTGACATATATAATATTTCTTTAGAATTTTTTCAAACCTATTATTCTTTTTCAACTTTTGAAATCTATGAATGTTGTCATTTTAAATAATGAGAATTTTTAGATAAATTTCTAATTAATGATAAAGTTGTTATCTATTATACTTGTTCGCATATCTAGGCACAAGCAAAAAACTATGTCATTTAGTTTCAACATCTTCATGAGCTCCTCAATCATTAAGAGAATGTTCTATGCATCATGAATAGATTCCCTCCAGAGTTTCCATTTCAAAGATCTCCTCCACTAATGCTTAAACAACGATGTAGTTGCTCATGCAACCACTTATTCTCCCCTCTCCTTGGTGGGGTTTGTAGTCTTCAATTGCCGGGGAAATTTTCTATTAGGTTATCCCATTGGTCCTCTCTAGTGTTGGGTGGTAACAAGATTGGTATTATGATGCCTCTACCTCCTAGATGGATAATTATGGTGCCTTTGGATCCTCTAAAGAATGTTAAGGATGAGTGGATTGTTTTGGATCCTTCTTCTTCGAGAGCTTTCTTCTTGAGTTGTTCTTCCTCCTAAAGATGATTTGTAACCACATCTTTCTGGGATTATTTTATGTACATAATTTTCACTTGGTTTAGTGTTTTGATATATTATTTTGATAGTCTCACTCTTTGACCATATGTAGCCAGTGTTGTTTTTAACATTTTGTGATTTTTTCAAATTTTTGTGATTTTTTCACATTTTTTATCAATATGAAATTCAAATAGTAAATACTAACTCACTATATTTTCTTGTAATCATCTATATACTCTACTTTTTTTAATTAATTAATATATCAATACATTTTAATAAAAACTTAAGTATTAACAGATTTATTATAAATAATTTTTCATCCAAAATATTAATTATGAACAATCAATTAAAAAAAAATTGGGAGATATGCTTTAACATATTATAATCTTTTATACTTTATAAAATAATAATAATAATAAAGTGGGTTATTTGTTTAGGTGTACCTAAATTTAAGGGTAACCTCAATTTAGTGTTTTAGTATAAATTTATATTAAATATTTTGAAATATATTTCATTATAATTATTTTTTTGGTTATATTTTAACATTTAGAAATAATCTTCGTTTAAGAATAAATTTATCGTTTAATTAATAAGCATGTTAAATGTATATCATTGTTATTAATTATTGCATGTACATACCTTATGAGTTTTGAAGAAGAAAATTAATTGTTCTGGGAAGCTTTTAATATGTCTAAATTTTAGGTCATTTCATTAGAGAGAGATATTAAAATATTTAAGTGCTTATGACTATTTTTAATTTTAAGTTATATTGATGGTTGTGTTAAAATATGTCCATGATTAAATTATGTATCTTAATAAAAAAAAATTATTATTAATAATATATGGATTATTCTTTCATGATATGTTATGAAATTTTTCTAAAATAATTTAGAAATAATGATTATAGTGGTATCAAAATTACAATGATTAAATTTAATTTAGAAGAGAAAAATAAATTTTGTTTCATTTGTGAAAAGAGAAATGAGTAAATTAGTAACAAATTTTTATATAAATTTTTTTGTGTAAAACGTCTAGAAAATATCTAAAAATATAAAATTTTGTGCAAATATTTAAATATTATTAATAATATATGGATTATTCTTTTATGATGTGTTATAGATTTTTTCTAAAATAATTTAGAAGTAATGATTATAGTGGTATCAAAATTACAATGATTAAATTCAATTTAGAAGAGAAAAATAAATTTTGTTTCATTTGTGAGAAGAGAAATGAGTAAATTAGTAACAAATTTTTATATAAATTTTTTTGTGTAAAACGTCTAGAAAATATCTAAAAATATAAAATTTTGTGCAAATATCTAAAAATATAATTTTTCATGTAAGTGAAAAGAAGCAAATCAGAAATTTATTAAGGACGTGAAGATTTGCAAATCTAATAAAATTTGATTGTTTTTCTATTGACATGTGATTGAAGTGTGTGGGCATGAAACATCAATGGTGTCAGGTACCTAGAACAACAAACATGCTCTGATACCACGTGTTGGGGAATACGAAACCCCACCGGAAGCACACAATTGATTACCAAAATACAAGCAACTTAATATGCGGAAATAACCAGAATCAACAAGTAACTAGAATCCAGAAATAACACAAGATATGAGAGACAATACACAACTTGTATTAATACTCATACAGAAAAGAATACAATAAAGAAGATGCCACTTCTTCTCCACCACCTCTTCAGAGGCTTCCCACACCTCAAGTGAACAGTACTTCTCTCCTCAAAGCTCTCTCTCTTAGGTCCCAACACCCAACTCAAACACTGAGTTGGTGTTCACCTTATACCTGTGCTCCACGCACTCCACAAGTGCTCCACGCACTCAACAAGTACTCAAACGTACTTCAAGTAGATCTCCCCTGAACCTGCAACAACCTGCACCTCAATAGACCTTACTTATGGAAGGATCTTCCTTGCCTTCCTCTATGCTCTGAGTACACACCTGTACTCCAAGTAGATCTCTCCTGATACTGCTCCCTGTTGTGTTGTTGTCATATCTGATCTTCAACCTACAGATCAAGCTGGTTCTGCACACCTGTGAACCTTGACCTTGCACACACACACACCTACATATCAATGATCTTACTTACCATGTAGATCTCCTATCGTAGCCATGCTCACCTGATGACCAAGATCATACACTCCTGAAGAACCCTGCTGATTCTCCAAACCAGTACCCACCTTGGTACTGTGGCACTAGGAGGAACACACCATTGCTCTACCTCACACACAGAAGGAGCTTATAATAATGCTCTCTTACTCCCTAGCTACAAGTTTACAATACAACCATGAGTCTATTATATAGAACTCATCCAAACAATAATTAGACACCTAGTACAATAATTAGATCCGCAGCTCTCAGTCTATAATTAGCCCTAAGCATGCAAACACTTGGTTCGTCAACTAACTGCCCGTAATATACTCACAGTCGAACCACACAGGCGACCGACATCGATCCCTGTCCACCAGGGGGTCGCCAACGCCGGCCGATCTCTGACCGACGTCGGTTGCTCTCCTGCCTTCTCCTGCCGACGTCGGTTGGCCTGATCGACGCCGGTGTCTGTGACACTCCAGCAACTCCTCCAATAACCTTCTCCATGTCTGCATCAGTGAAGCTTTTAGCTCCACAATCTAACAATCTCCCACTTGGAGATAAACAGCTGCACTGTACCTGTACCTGTACCCCGTCTAATCTATTTCCTGGTTTGTATTCCTCTTCAAGCTCAATCCTGAAGACCACCCACCACACACCTTGTGGTGTACCTCCTGTCATCCGAGTACCCTGCCACATCCACATCTACAAACACATGTAGTGAAGTCCTGACCCTAAATAGCATGAATCTCTGCTGCTGGTCTCTCTCAAATACCTGAGAATCCACTTCTCCGAATTGGCTCCTAACTCTCTGACAGCTCCCACTGCTTGGGAAAACTTAGGTCTATGCAAGACCTCATGTGATTTTGGACACTAAATTATCCAGCCCTTGGTGCGCTCTGATTCTGCATACTGCGTCTCACCAACACCTGATTCACATCAGCTCCCACTGGAAACAAAATCACCCTGTGATCTCCCATGTCTCTCATGCCGAAGAATTTTGTTGCTCTAAATTCTTCATAGCAAACCACTGAACTAATCTTACCCTTAGCTTAGCAAACCCCTGTATGTCTGAACCTGTACCAAGCTCATCCTCCACATACAGCAACAGAATGATGTTGCGACCATCATCCACCTGGTAAGTCAAACACAATGGTTATGCTGACATTGACTAAAGCCCTGCTTTGTCATCCTCCTGGTACCACCTGTCAGTCCTATCCCACTATCCTGCAGCTCCTCAAGACCATATCCCTGGCCTTCTGTCTCACGTATTCGTTCTCTCTATTCTTCAACTAAGGAATCCATTTGTCTTGCAGTGCTAACATACCGGCTGGCAACCCTACCAAATCTCCCGTCTGGTTCTGCAATCTCTCCATGCCACGCTCCCACTATTTCCTGGATCCTTCCTGCTCTGCAGTCAGTAACTAGTATAAAGAAGAGGAACAACGAATTTGAGGCCTACTTACGTCTTCAGTCCTCTATATAGGTGTTTGAGACTCCTTGACAGCTTGATGTCCACCCAAAATCCGTTACAGTGACCGACCTCGGCCATCCCACAGTCTGCATCCAACCGACATCGGTTCCTACGCCTGTCCTGACTACAAACCATGCCGACGTCAGTGTCCCCCTGCTGCCGACGTCGGTCCTTGTGATCGACGTCGGTCTTACATACTGTCGACGTCGGTTTTCTTGCCAACACTGGTACCTGTGTTTCCTGTGAGTGATGACTTTTTACTCGTGAGCTCTTTTGAATCAATCCCCATGTCCAAACTGCCCTGCTCAGAAGTATCCAGCCCCATCCACTGGTCTCTGTTTGCCATCTCCTCCAAGAACACTAAGGCTTTCCAGTTCTTAAACCTGTCAAATATATCTGTCTTCCGCTTAAGAACATGCATCTCCTTCCTGCTCATGTGACCAAGCCTACAAAGCCACGTCTCCACAACAAAAGAAGAATCAGTAATATAAACAAGTAGATAAAGAGTACCTATTTTCTTACCACCAGCTAATTCAAGTGCGTTCACTGTGAGAGTTCTCGTACATCTCTCATCACCCAACTCTTCTGAAGAAATTAGCCACATCTCCAAACCTGGGACCTGCATGACCTCCTTCAACACCCATGTGTTGGCCGCCTGCAATTTCAGCTTCACTTCTCCTTTGCCTATTCTTTGGCACGGCTCACCAGCTCCTCTATCTGGGGCTGCATGGAAAGAGGCAACCGAATCTGTAAGACAAGATTCAACTTTATCCAAGAAACCTCCCAGAGCATCCTGTGCCACATCACCTACAACATCTGCTTCTTCAGTTTCTCCATGCTGATCTTCCACAAACCAACAATCTTCTTTTACCTGCTCTTTCTTTCCATCGGACCATAAGTGACCATCTGTGCTTTTCAACTCCTCCATCCTTAGCTTACTTTGATCTGCCATTGCTCTACTCCCACTCAATCAGAAACCCCTGAGAGTGACTTGTAACCAAACACAAAACCACTTCCTGCAACCTTAGCTCTGATACCACTTGTCAGGCACCTAGAACAACAAACATGCTCTGATACCACGTGTTGGGGAATATGAAACCCCACCGAAAGCACACAATTGATTACCAAAATACAAGCAACTTAATATGCAGAAATAACCAGAATCAACAAGTAACTAGAATCCAAAAATAACACAAGATATGAGAGACAATACACAACTTGTATTAATACTCATACAAAAAAGAATACAATAAAGAAGATGCCACTTCTTCTCCACCACCTCTTCAGAGGCTTCCCACACCTCAAGTGAACAGTACTTCTCTCCTCAAAGCTCTCTCTCTTGGGTTCCAACACCCAACTCAAACACTGAGTTGGTGTTCACCTTATACCTGTGCTCCACGCACTCCACAAGTGCTCCACGCACTCAACAAGTACTCAAACATACTTCAAGTAGATCTCCCCTGAACCTGCAACAACCTGCACCTCAATAGACCTTACTTATGGAAGGATCTTCCTTGCCTTCCTCTATGCTCTGAGTACACACATGTACTCCAAGTAGATCTCTCCTGATACTGCTCCCTATTGTGTTGCTGTCATATCTGATCTTCAACCTACAGATCAAGCTGGTTCTACACACCTATGAACCTTGACCTTGCACACACACACACACCTGCATATCAATGATCTTACTTACCATGTAGATCTCTTATCGTAGCCATGCTCACCTGATGACTAAGATCATACACTCCTGAAGAACCCTGCTGATTCTCCAAACCAGTACCCACCTTAGTACTGTGGCACTAGGAGGAACACACCATTGCTCTACCTCACACACAGAAGGAGCTTATAATAATGCTCTCTTACTCCCTAGCTACAAGTTTACAATACAACCATGAGTCTATTATATAGAACTCATCCAAACAATAATTAGACACCTAGTACAATAATTAGATCCACAGCTCTTAGTCTATAATTAGCCCTAAGCATGCAAACACTTGGTTCGTCAACTAACTGCCCATAATATACTCGTAGTCGAACCACACAGGCTACCGACATCGGTCCCTGTCCGCCAGGGGGTCGCCGACGCCGGCCGATCTCTGACCGATGTCGGTTGCTCTCCTGCCTTTTCCTACCGACGTCGGTTGGCCTGACCGACGCCGGTGTCTGTGACACTCCAGCAACTCCTCCAATGGCCTTCTCCATGTCTGCATCAGTGAAGCTTTTAGCTCCACAATCTAACAAATGGTGTAAGATATCAGGATTTATTAATTTAATATGAACATATTATATACGAATTCGTTATGGATTACATGCAAACTCCATAAAGATCAATACGTTTAATTGACAAAGCACCGTTTGTATTCCTCCTAAAAATAGAGTGAAAAAAAACCATTAGGGCTTTTCTTTCTAAAAATAGAATTTGGCAGAATTTATTTCCCTGGAAAAAGGAGTTGCCTCCCAATAGACTATAAACTATGTTGCAAAAGGATCCAACATTTAACTTTGTTATCATGTATCTAACATGAAATACTTTCTAACTTTTAAATGGTTGGCGTATTATTAAAGAGAAGGTCTTTAAAATACCTTATTATATGTTTTAGATAAGCACTAGTAATGTGGAAAAAGACATGAAAATAACTCAAAAGTGACCTATGCATATAAAAGTCTTCAAAATTTTGTTAAAAATATATATTTAATATTAAGTTTGTATTTTTATAAACTTTTAGATTTGATATGGCATTTAGCCATGCATTTGAATGTATGAGATTAACACTTGATTCTTATGATTTAATAAGGGCATATGATAAATATAGAAAGTAATAATTAGATCATGATACTTAGTTTTTTTGGTTAATTTTTGTCTCTAACTATGTTCTAAAAATGAAATTTAGAGATAAACATGCATGTGGTTCACTCGATTTAGGAATTGATCTACTACTTGCATTAGGTTGGTTGTGTTGGATAGGATTAGTATTTTTGATGGATATTGACTTGTTGGTTAGAACTAATCTATGTCAAAGTACAGAACAATGAATTTACAATCAAATGTGGCTATATTTTTTTGCTCTATGTTTGTGATCCCCAACCCTGATGATTTATTCGTATCCATAAATCAACTTTCTTTGCCTTGAAACCCTAGACGTGCTTGTTAGAGATAAAAACTTGAAAAATGGGGGTGGTGTAATGGGATGAGCTAACCCCAATCACCCTTATTTGATGATTATCCATTACATGCATATCCAATACTCAAAGGAGGGAAATCAAGCCACACAATGTTCTCCCAACTAATGTGATTATGAAATTATACTCCTTTGCTATGTGAATGTAACTAATTATTAGATTTTAGCACTTGAAATTTTTTGTGTTGACTTAGATGTCAAATTATTTAGACTTGGATTATGACTGATTCTAGTGATAAGAATTCAAATTATGAAGAATAGGGAAAATTTTCTTAGTGTGCTATAATGTATAGATGTATCACAACTAAATGTCATGTCCCTTTTCAATGAGACCTTAATTTATTTATATATGGGTCCATTTTAATAATTCCTCATACCACCAATATGTTATGTGTTGTCCCCAAAAATATCACTCATTCTTGGGACAACATTTGAACTATTTTGGTCCTACAAACCAAAATCCTCTCTTCCCTTTTCAAAAATTGTTCTGTGCATTCAAATTCTCCATTCTTTAAGTTTTTCAGAAATCTATGGACTCTGCAGGCTTGAAACTACAAAATCCATAGGCTCATTTCTACGGACGCCACAGGCGAGATTCTATGGACTCTTTCAAGCTCTAGAGACTTAGAGAAAACTACTCTGTAGGCCAAGTTCTATGAACGCATTTCTACGGACTCAGTTTCGTGGACTTCACAGGTCGATTTCTAAGGACTCCGTAGGAAAGAAACAAGATCTCAACACTTAAGATCTTCGGCAAAGGTTCAACAAGTTCAACCGCTTCAAGGTTCGATGGCTTCAAAACACTTATCAAAGAGAAGAAGGCTTGAACCATTGAACCGTTGAACCATTGAACCATTTTGGTTCAAAGGTTCAACGGGTTCAATGGTTCAAAGGTTCAATGAGTAGTTGGTGCAACGCATTTTGTTCGAGTGATCAAAGGACTTAGCAAAAAATAAAGGAATGAACCGTTCAACCGTTGAACCTTGAACCAAATTGATTCAATGGGTTCAATCGGTTCAAAGAGATCAAAAGACTTAGTCAAAATGAAGGCTTCAAACGCAATATTGAACCATTAAATCATTGAACCAAAGTTGGTTCAATCAGTCAGTTCAATCAAAGGTTTAAGGGACTACCCCAAAGCTGAGTGCCCTTATGGAGGGCAATGAACCAAGCCAAGTGCCCTTGTGGAGTGCAGCAGGAAAAAGTGAACAGGGAATTCCTTCAAAAAAGTTCCCACGGCAAAGTTGTTAAGGATCATTTCCTTTGGACTTTTGTCCGAAGGAAATAAGCTCGACCAAAGAGAAAAGCTTGAAGGCCACTCGAAAGATCCTGAAGGGTAGGTACCCTCACAGGGGACACTCGACACTCAAAAAATGAACCATCTTTCAAGACCCCAAAGGGCAAGTTCCCTCTAAGAAAGATCAAACCTCAAAGTGTAGGGAAAGCCACCACGTGTCCCTTATAAAGTCAAAGCAGAAGCCACCAAGTATCGTCTATCGAGACTCAATTTATAATAAGTTTCAAAGCAACAGAACATGCCACATGTCCCATTCTAGCTCAGTGAAGCGTGACAACTGTCTATGTCCGTGTGAATCCAAAAGAGTCCCAAATGTTTCTACAGTGTTTTTAGGAGCTTAACGGAAGCCACCACGTGTCATCTTCTGTAGGACTCTCAAAAGACATCTAAAGCCTCTATAAGTTAATCAGATGTTGCCACATGTCCTTGTCTATTTCACAGTGGAACATGCCACGTGTCACTTGTTGATATTAGCAAAAAGTGGCTAGAGAAAGTGGGAAAGACACAAAGGAATTGCTAAGGAGGATGACGGACCCGTAGCCATCAAGTTAGGGACAATCAACTAGCCATTAGCTTTTAAACAATGATGGACCTAAAGATGTCAAATTTGTAGCAATAAAGTGTTTGTTGATCTTTGCAAGCTTAAACACGGATCCAAATGCATTCAAAGGCCTTAAGGCCAAGGCTGAAAGGAAGAACCACCGAAAAAAGGAACCAAGAGAACCAGAAAAGGGAAAAGGTATCCCGAGGGATTAAATCACAGCAAAAAGAGGGAAAGGCCAAAATATCTGCAGGAGTTATTTCTAGTAGGTGGAACAGTCCACTAGGTAGATATTTGAGCCTGCAAACATTGAAGGCACAGCATGTTTGTCTCCTTTGAATTAAAGGTGAAGTGGACAACTGCACATATATTAGGTGACAGACCAGATGACTCAGGCCCAAGAGAAGACATTTGAGATGAATCAACATGCCACAGTTAAGGATGTCGCCTTATTCCAGCATGGCCCTCTTTGACAAAACTAAAAATGCATTCAATGCATTAAGTGCAGCATGGGCCGTTCCATGGAACAAAGCACCAAGCCTTTCTTGGCTACTATATATTTTAGTCTCTTGTGTCATTTTAAGGGAGATCTTTTCATTTACAAAAGAAAAACTCTACCCAAATTTAAAGGCGAATACTGAGACTTTGAGCTCAGATTGTTGTTCATATTATTTTATCTGAATGAGAAAGCAAGTTACTGGCAAACTTTGTACTATTATAGCTTATGATATTTTAGGAGATTATTCTTATGTCTATCTTCTAGATGCATTCTTGTTTATTTGATT
Organism: Torreya grandis; assembly: GCA_037957365.1. Classification (NCBI taxonomy): domain Eukaryota; kingdom Viridiplantae; phylum Streptophyta; class Pinopsida; order Cupressales; family Taxaceae; genus Torreya; species Torreya grandis. The sequence continues at coordinate 3,423,535 of JARHVA010000315.1, forward strand.
TAACAAGCATAACTAGTGCAAGTAAAGGGGAAGATGTCTTGAAGTCAGTTACTTTCAGACTTTGTGTTGTTATAGTTGTCTTCAGTGTGTGTCTTTAGTTTCTTTCTTTGTAAAGGATCTTGGGATGACTTTATGCCCTCATTATCTTTTATATTTTGTTCCTCTGTAAAGGACCTTGGGATGACTTTGTGCCCTCATTGTCCTTCGTATTTCACTCATGGGCAGTTGAGGTGGAGACTTTGTGTTACATCTCAGGCTACTAGTTACTACGCCCTTTGTTACCTACTTCTTGTCATTACTTGATAGCACTCCTATTGTTTTCTGCAAGATTACTTCTAAAAGAAGAGAATTGCCTTCAGTGTTTTCACCAAGATCTTCTCCTTTGTGTATGAACATCATCTGTAAAAAAAGAGAGATGGATGGTGTGGTACTACCCCTGAGTGTTATTTTCTACTTATATATATAGTATATAGCTCCGTATATTTACAGGGAACCTCCCCTTGATGAGAGGAGAGATTTGTCCCCTTTTGATGTAGTAAACCTACACACTTGGCTGACTAATCTCCCTATGCTGTGGTTGAAGAGACTTATTTTTCCCATCAGTTAGCTGGTGACAAAATATTCACCCAATGATTTTTGGTGACTCCACTAAGGATATTATGTGCAATCTGAAGCCTCAAGTTTCAAATTGAAGCAGTCCTTACCCTTATCCATTATATACTCTGGTGAATCTAGTTTGTGTCTTACCCATTATCATTATAGCCTTACCATTTTCCTCCACCTCCACACTGCTGGGATAGAATACATAGTTTGGAGCCTCAAGCTTCAAGCCAAAGCAGGGCCAGTTCTTTCCCATTTTTATTCTGCAATTTGGCCATGCCACCCAGATTTGTTATCCCCCTTTTCCATAATCCAAATCATGGCAGTTCAAGCCCCTTGGGGTAACTCTTTTGGTCCACTAAATCTTACTCCACCCCTACATGAACTTCCACGCAGCTCAAGAAAGAATTTCCACAAATTCTTTGGCGATGAGAGAGTTCATCTTGATGAACACATTGCAGCTTTTAGCATAGCCTTTGGTGTGGTAGGTGTGGAATTTGAGAATGTGTTAGTCAAGCTTTTTGTGGAAACACTACAAGGTGCTACTGTAGACTGGTTTTACCATCTGCAAGCTAGATCAGTGACTGACTGGGACACACTCAAAGCTAAATTTGAAGCAAAGTTCAAGCCTGCAGAAGATGCACATGCTTTGTTGGCCTAGCTCACATAGATGAAGAAGGAACCTCATGAACCTATGAGGGATTTCATAGCAAAGTTTGACAAGTTGAGGAATTGGATTCTTGCCATTGCTTAGCCAACACTTAAAAACCTTAAATGCTTCTTCATCAACTCATAACTGCCTAAAGTGAGTTTTCTGCTGAGATGTGCTGGCCACATATACCTTGAGGCTACTCAAGATTTGGCTACTAAGTTAAAAGATAACCTTATCTTGGCACAAAAGATAAGGATAGATCCTAACAGAGGTAAATCCTCTTCATCTTTTGAATACTCACTTACAGTCACCACTAATCAAATGGTGCAAAAGCTGGCAAATGAACTACTAGCTTTGAAAAGACAAATGGCACAAGGTATGTTTTCCACTCCTTCATACAGATATGTACCAAGGAGGACATTCACCAATCAGGCATACCAAGGCAATGCTACTAGTAACCAAGAGTAAACAAATCATCTTCCTCCTCCACAGAGGAACCTTGCCCTTGAAGTGCCTCCAACCAATTCAGCAGTGGGATACCTTGAAGTAGAATTAAATTTCTCCTTCTAGCCTGAATTAAATCAAGAAGATGATGCTAATATCTTCACAGAAGGAGAAGAAAAATTAGTTGACGACTCCAACATCGGTTTCCTAAATTGCCAAGATGAACCCAAAAGTGATGGGAAAGCAGTTGATGGATCATATGTTGTATTCACCCAGTCCAAGAATCAATCAGCTCAGCAAGCTGATAAAGAGAAGATAGAGGAACAACCTCAACTAGCAATTTCAATTGCTAAGCATGGAACCACTCAGCCTTTTCAGCCAAAGGACTCGATGATTGCCAGAAAGGTAAGTGTCTCAAATATCCCTACGCCTTCTACTTCAAATTTGCAGGCCAATCCTCCCCCTCCCAAAAAATAAAAGGATGAACTCGCATCCTCTCTTCTTAGTCCATTTCAGTCATTTGACATAATCGACCATGTCAAGAAAACTAAAATCCAAATGACTGAATTTGAATTTCTACAAGCCAATCCTGAGCAGTTGGTTAGATTGGTAGAGTGTGTGAAGAATACAGCCATCCCTGTAGGACAAAAAGCTAAGAAGGTAACTCATGATCCCCTAAGGAACATGTTTATCCCAAATAACCTTGTCATTACTCCTCCTACTGCCCTTGGGAAAATAGAGCTTTTCTATATTTCCCTGTTGATAAATGGTCACAAGTTGAGCAACTGCATCATTGATTCTGGTGCTTCAAACAATGCCATGCCTACCAAAGTGGTAGAATATCTTAGTCTCACATTGAATAAGACATTTACGAGATGTTTCTCTATGGAGAATAAGTAAGTACCACTACTAGGACAAATTAAGGATGCCCAGTTCACATTTACAACATTTCTAGACAAAATAATCAAGATGACAATCCTGGTGGCTGACGTCCCAGCCTCATACGACATCCTTCTTGGACAAAATTTTTGCAAGGATGTTGGTGGAGAATTGAGCATGGACCTGTCTGAGGTGAAGATCCCTCTCAGAGGCATCATGAAGAGGCTGTTCCCTGAAAAGGAGGCAAAATATGTGGTCACTCAAACACCGGCCCCTAAAGCTCAAATTATGTTTGAGTCTTCAAGAATGGGTAGCTTTTTCTTGACCACAAAGGATGTTCATATTTTAGCAGATGAAAGTCCTATAGGTGATGATCCAGGAATTGGTTCAGATAAGATAGCAAAAGGCATGAGAGAGCACAGTGCAAGCCCAAAGGAACTCTCCTCTCCAAATGAAGACAAATCTAAGAAAGGAGCAATTTTTGATGATGTTTAGATCATGGAATCCGATGGCAGTAATTCTTCTACCAATGATAGAGTTGAGACTGTGTTGATATCTCTTCAAGGAGATATTTTTCCTTCATGCAAGTTGTAGTTCAGTAACACCAACAATACAATTGAATGTGAATATCTGTTACTTGGATTGAAGGTTGCTCAAGACCAAGATGTCAAACTTCTTCACACCAAAGGAGATGTTGAGCTAATGGTTTTTCATGAGTTTGATGCTGACAATCAAAACATGTGCTAGATTGAACTAGCAGAATAGAAAGCTATGGTAGTGGACCATACTATTGTGCTATAAAGTCAGCAAAAGGACTCTTCACCAAGAAAGTAAGGAGTTACAATTTTTGGATTGAAGACCACGTCTTGCCATGGGAAAAGAAGAGAGAACCAAAAGGAGTGCACTAAAAAGATGATTCCTGGTGGAGAGTTCCATTCGCCCATCACTGATTTTGGGGAGAAAATGGTTTTTTACTAGTTTATCAGGATGGAATGCCATTTTCACTATCTCACAGTGGGTAGCATTTGAAGCGCTTCAAATCTTGAGGCATCAAATAAGATCATCTATACATATGTATATTTGTATAGTCTTTAGTTTTGTTTTTTTCTTTTCATTTTCATTTTTGGCACCTTTATTTTTTTGGGTAACATGACTCCTTAGCCAAAGGTATACTTCAAAGCACTAGAGATTCTAGTTTCTACTCCCCTCAGCTGTTCCAAGTTTTCAACTGAAGGAAATTCCCCAACTAGAGCCGGTTGTTGTCCCCAAAAATATCACTCATTCTTAGGACAACATTTGAACTATTTTGGTCTTATAGACCAAAATCCTCTTTTTCCTTTTCAAAAATTATTCTGTGCATTCAAATTCTCCATTCTTTAAGCTTTTCAAAAATCTACGGACTCTGCAGGCTTGAAACTACAGACTCTGTAGGCTCATTTCTATGGACTCCATAGGTGGGATTCTATGGACTCTTTCAAGGCTTGAGAGACTTACAAAAAACTATGGACTCTGTAGCTAAGTTATATGGACTAATTTCTATGGACTCAATTCTACGAACTTTACAGGCCAATTTCTACGAACTCTACAGGAAAGAAACAAGTTATCAACACTTAAGCGCTTTGGCAAAGGTTCAACTAGTTAAACCACTTCAAAGTTTGAAAAATTCAAAACACTTATCAAAGATAAGAAGGCTTGAACCATTGAACAATTTTGGTTTAAAGGTTCAATAGATTCAATGGTTCAAAGGTTCAACAAGCAGTTGGTTCAATGTGTTTTATTCGAGTCATCAAAGGACTTAGCAAAAAACAAAGGAATGAACCATTGAACCATTAAACCTTGAACCAAATTGGTTCAACGGGTTCAATGGATTCAATCATTTCAAAGAGATCAAAAGACTTAGTCAAAAAGAAGGCTTCAAATGCAAGATTGAACCTTTGAACCATTAAACCAAAGTTGGTTTAATCAGTCGATTCAATCAAAGGTTCAAGGGATTGCCCCAAAGTCGAGTGCCCTTGCGGAGGGTAATGAACCAAGCCAAGTGCCCTTGTGGAGGGTAGCAAGTAAAAGTGAATACGAATTCCTTCAAAAAAGTTTCCACGGCAAAGTTGGTAAGGATCATTTCCTTTGGACAAAATGTTTGAAAGAATTCCTTCAGACTTTTGTCTGAAGGAAATAAGCTCAATCGAAGAGAAAATCTTGAAGGCCACTTGGAAGATCTTGAAGGGTAGGTACCCTCATGGGGGACACTCGACACTCAAAAAATGAACCATCTTTCAAGACCTCGAAGGGCAAGTTCCCTCTGAGAAAGATCAAACCTCAAAGTGCAGGGAAAGCTGCCACATGTCCCATATAAAGTTGAAGCAGAAGCTGCCAAGTATCATCTATCGAGACTCAATTTCTAATAAGTTTCAAAGTAGTGAAACGTGCCACGTGTCCCATTCTAGCTCAGTGAAGTGCGACAAATGTCTATGTTTGTGTGAATCCAAAAGAGTCTCGAATGTTTTTACAGTGTTTCTAGGAGTTCAATGGAAGCCACCATGTGTCATCTTCTACGGGACTCTCAAAAGACATCTAAAGCCTCTATAAGTTAAGTAGATGTTGCCACATGTCCTCACCTATTTCACAATGGAACACGCCATGTGTCACTTGTTGAGATTAGTGGAAAGTGGCCAGAGCAAGTGGCAAAGACACGAAGGAATTGCTAAGGAGGATGATAGACCCATAGCAGTCAAATTAGGGACAATCAACTAGCTATTAGCTTTTAAACAATGATGGACCCAAATATGTTAAATTTGTAGCAATAAAGTGTTTATTGATCTTTTCAGGCTTAAACACAGACCCAAATGCATTCAAAGGCCTTAAGGCCAAGGTCGAAAGGAAGAACCACCGAGAAAAGGAACCAAGAGAACTAGAAAAGGGAAAAGGTAGCCCAAGGGCTCAAATCACAGTAGAAAGAGGGAAAGGCCAAAGTATCTACAAGAGTTATTTCCAGTAGGTGGAATAGTCCACTAGGTAGATATTTGAGCCTGCAAACATTGAAGGCACAACCTATTTGTCTCCTTTGAAGTAAAGGTGAAGTGGATAGCTGCACAGATATCAAGTGATAGACTAGATGAATCAAGCCCAAGAGAAGACATTTGAGATGAATCAACATGTCACAGTTAAGGTAGCCACCTTATTCCAGCATGGCCCTCTTTGACAAAACTAAAAATGCATTTAATGCATTGAGTGCAACATGGGTTGTTCCATGGAACAAAGGTCCAAGCCTCTCTTGGCTGCTATATATTGTAGTCTCTTGTGTCATTTTAAGGGAGATCTTTTCATTTACAAAAGCAAAACTCTACCCAAATTTAAAGGTGAATACTGAGACTTTGAGCTCAGATTGTTGTTCATATTATTTTATCTGAATGAAAAAGCAAGTTACTGGCACACTTTGTGTTGTTATAGCTTGTGCCATTTTAGGAGATTATTTTTATGTCTGTCTTCTAAATGCATTCTTGTTTAATTAATTTAACAAGTAGAACTAGTGCAAGTAAAGGGAAAGATGTCCTGAAGTCAGTTACTTTCAAACTTTGTGTTGTTATAGTTATCTTCAGTGTGTGTTTTTAGTTTCTTTCTATGTAAAAGATCTTGGGATGACTTTATGCCCTCATTATCCTTTGTATTGTGTTCCTCTGTAAAAGACCTTGGGATGACTGTATGCCCTCATTTTTCTTTGTATTTCACTCATGGGCAGTCGAGGTGGAGACTTTATGCTACATCTCAAGCTGTTGGTTACTACACCCTTTGTTACCTACTTCTTGTCACTACTTGATAGAACTCCTATTGTTTTCTGCAAGATCACTTCTAAAAGAAGAGAAGTGCCTTCAATGTTTTCACCAAGATTTTCTCCTTTGTGTATGAACATCATCTCTAAAAAAAGAGAGATGGATGGTGTGGTACAACACTTGAGTGTTATTTTCTACTTATATATATATAGTATATAGCTCTGTATATTTACAGGGAACCTCCCCTTGATGAGAGGAGAGATTTGTCCCCTTTTGATGTGGTAAACTTGCACACTTGGCTGACCAATCTCCCTATGCTATGGTTGAAGAGACCTATTTTGCCCATTAGTTAGTTGGTGACAAAATATTTACCCAACAATTTTTAGTGACTCTATTGAGAATATCACGTGTAATCTGAAGCCTCAAGTTTCAAATTGAAGCAGTCCTTACCCTTATCCATTATATACTTTGGCAACTCTAGTCTGTGTCTTACCCATTATCATTATAGCCTTACCATTTTCCTCCACCTCCATGCTACTGGGATAGAACACGTAGTTCAGAGCCTCAAGCTTCAAGCTGAAGTAGGGCCAATTCTTTCCCATTTTTATTTTGCAATCTGGCCATGCCACCCAGATTTGTTATCCCCCTTTTCCATAATCCAAATCATGGCAGTTCAAGCCCCTTGGGGTAAATCTTTTGGTCCACTAAATCTTACTCCACCCCTACATGAACTTCTACGCAACTCAAGAAAGAATTTTCACATATTCTTTGGTGATGGGAGAGTTCATCCTGATGAACATATTGCAGCTTTCAGCATAGCCTGTGGTGTGGTAGGCATGGAATTTGAAGACATGGTAGTCAAGATTTTTGTGGAAACACTACAAGGTACTACTGCAAATTGGTTCTACCATCTGTAGGCTAGATCAGTGACTGACTGGGACACACTCAAAGCCAAATTCAAAGCAAAGTTTAAGCCTGTAGAAGATGCACATGCTTTGTTGGCCCAGCTCACATAGATGAAGAAGGAACCTCGTAAACCTATGAGGGATTTCATAGCAAAGTTTGACAAGCTGAGGAACTAGATTCTTGCCATTGCTCAGCCAAGACCTGAAAACCTTAAATGCTTTTTCATCAACTCACAATTGCCTAAAGTGAGTTTTCTATCGAGACGTGCTGGCCACATAGACCTTGAAGCTGCTCAAGATTTGGCTACTGAGGTAGAAGATGACCTTATCTTGGTAGGAAAGATAAGGAGAGATCCTAACAGAGGTAAATCCTTTTCATCTTTTGAATACTCACTTACAGTCACCACTGATCAAATGGTGCAAAAGCTGGCAAATGAACTACTAGCCTTGAAAAGGCAAATGGCACAAGGTATGTTTTCCACTCCTTCATATAGAGATGTACCAAGGAGGACATTCCCCAATCAGGCATACCAAGGCAATGCTGCCAGTAACCAAAGGCAAACAAATCATCTTCCTCCTCCACAAAGGAACCTTACCCTTGAAGTGCCTCTAACCAATTTAGCAGTGGGATACCTTGAAGCAGAATCAAATTTCTCCTTCCAGCCTGAATTAAATCAAGAAGATGACACTAATCTCTTCACAGAAGGAGAAGAAGAATTAGTTGGCGACTCCAACATTGGTTTTCTGAATTACTAAGATGAACTCAGAAGTGAAGGAAAAGTAGTTGATGGATCATATGTTGTATTCACACAGTTTAAGAATCAGTCAGCTCAACAAGCTAAAAAGAGAAGATAGAGGAGTAACCTCTACCAACAATTTCAATTGCTAAGCATGGAACCACTCTGCCTTTCTAGCCAAAGGACTTGGTGATTGCCAGAAGGGTAAGTGCCTCAAATATCCCTACACCTTCTACTTCAAATTTGCAAGTCAGTCCTCCCCCTCCCAAAAACCAAAAGGATGAACTCCCATCTTCTCTTCCTAGTCTATTTCAGTCATTTGACATAATCGACCATGTCAAGAAAACTAAAATCTAAATGACTGAATTTGAATTCCTACAAGCCAATCTTGAGTAGTTGGACAGGTTGGTAGAGTGTGTGAAGAATACAGCCATCCCTGTAGGACAAGAAGCTAAGAAGGTAACTCATGATCCCCCAAGGAACATGTCTATCCCAAACAATCTTATCATTACTCTTCCTACTACCCCTGGGAAAATAGAGCCTTTTTATGTTTCCCAGTTGATAAATGGTCACAAGCTGAGCAACTACATCATTGATTCTGGTGCTTCAGACAATGTCATACCTACCAAAGTGGTAGAATCTCTTAGTCTCACACTAACCAAGACATTTAGGAGATTTTTCTCTATGGATAGTAAGTAAGTACCACTGTTGGGACAAATTAAGGATGCCCAGTTCACATTTGTAACATTCCTAGACAAAATAATCAAGATGACAGTCCTGGTGGCTGACATCTCAGCCTCATACGACATCCTTCTTGGAGAAAATTTTTGCAAGGATGTTGGTGGAGAATTGAGCATGGACCTATCTGAGGTGAGGATCCCTATCAAAGGCATCATGAAGAGGCTGCTCCCTAAAAAGGAGGCAAAATATGTGGTCACTCAAACATTGGCCCCTGAATCTCAAATTATGTTTGAGTCTTCAAGAATGGGTAACTTTTTATTGACCACAAAGGATCTTCATATTTTAGCAGATGAAAGTCCTCCAAGTGAAGATCCAAAATTGGTTCAGATAAGATAGTAGAAGGCATGAGAGAGCACAGTGCAAGCCTAAAGGAACTCTCCTCTCTAAATGAAGACAAATCTAAGAAAGGAGCAGTTTCTGATGATGCTTAGATCCTGGAATCTGATGGCAATAATTTTTCTACCAATGCTAGAGCTGGGATTGTGTTGATATCTCCTCAAGGAGATATTTTTCCTTCATGCAAGTTTTAGTTCAGCAACACCAACAACACAACTAAATGTGACTCTCTGTTACTTGGATTGAAGGCTGCTCAAGACCAAGATGTCAAACTCCTTCACACCAAAGGAGATGCTGAGCTAATGGTTTGTCAAGAGTTTGATGCTGACAATCAAAACATGTGTTAGACTAAACCAGCAGAATAGCAAGCTATGGTAGTGGACCATACTGTTGCACTCCAAAGTCAGAAAAAGAAACTCTTCACTAAGAAAGCAAGGAGTTACAATTTTTAGATTGAAGACCACGTCTTGCCATGGGGAAAGAAGAGAGAACCAAAAGGAGTGCACATAAAAGATGATTCCTGGCGGAGACTTCCATTCGCCCATCACTAATTTTGGGGAGAAAATGGTTTCTTACTAGTTTATCAAGATGGAATGCCATTTTCACTGTCTCATAGTGGGTAGCATCTGAAATGCTTATAATCTTGAGGCATCAGATAAGATCATCTATACATATGTATATTTGTATAGTCTTTAGTTATATTTTTTGCTTTTCATTTTCATTTTTGGCACCTTTCTTTTTTTGGGTAGCATGACTCCTTAGCCCAATGGTATACTTCAAGGCACTAGAGATTTTGGTTTTTACTCCCCTCAGTTATTCTAAGTTCTCAACTGAAGGAAATTCCCCAAATGGAGCCAACTGTTGTCCCCAAAAATATCACTCATTATTGGGACAACATTTGAACTATTTTGGTCTTATAGACCAAAATCCTCTCTTCCCTTTTCAAAAATTATTATGTGCATTCAAATTCTCCATTCTTTAAGCTTTTCAGAAACTATGGACTCTGCAGGCTTGAAACTATGGACTCTACAGGCTCATTTCTATAGACTCCGCAGGTGGGATTCTACAGACTCTTTCAAGGCTCGAGAGACTTAGAGAAAACTATGGACTCTGTAGGCTAAGTTATATGGACTCATTTCTATAGACTCAGTTCTACGAACTTTGCAGGTCAATTTTTATGGACTCTACAAGAAAGAAACAAGCTCTCAACACTTAAGCACTTTGGCAAAGGTTCAACAAGTTCAACCACTTCAAGGTTCGACAGCTTTAAAACACTTATCAAGAGAAGAAGGCTTGAACCATTGAACCGTTGAACCATTTTGGTTCAAAGGTTCAACGGGTTCAATGGTTCAAAGGTTTAACGAGTAATTGGTTCAACGTGTTTTGTTTGAGTGATCAAAGGACTTAGCAAAAAACAAAGGAATGAACTATTAAACCATTAAACCTTGAACCAAATTGATTCAATGGGTTTAATGGATTCAATCGGTTCAAAGAGATCAAAATACTTAGTCAAAAGGAAGGCTTCAAACACAAGATTGAGCCATTGAACCGTTAAACCAAAGTTGGTTTAATTAGTTGGTTCAATCAAAGGTTCAAGGGACTGCCGCAAAGTTAGGTGACCTTGTGGAGGGTAATGAACCAAGCCAAGTGCCCTTACGGAGGGTAGAAAGTAAAAGTGAATAGGGAATTCCTTTAAAAAAGTTCTCATGGCAAAGTTGTTAAGCATCATTGCCTTCGGACAAAATGTCCAAAGGAATTCCTTCAGACTTTTGTCTGAAGGAAAGAAGCTCGACCGAAGAGAAAATCTTGAAGGCTACTCAAAAGATCTCGAAGGGTAGGTACCCTCACGAGGGACACTTGACACTCAAAAAATGAACCATCTTTCAAGACCCCGAAGGGCAAGTTCCCTTTGAGAAAGATCAACCCTCAAATTGCAACGAAAGCTACCATGTGTCCCTTATAAAGTCAAAGCAAAAGTTGCGAAGTGTCATCTACCAAAACTCAGTTTCTAATAAGTTTCAAAGTAGCAAAATGTGCCACATGTCCCGTTCTAGCTCAGTGAAGTGCGATAAGTGTCTGCATCCACATGAATCCAAAAGAGTCTCAAATGTTTTTACAGTGTTTCTAGGAGCTCGATGGAAGTGACCACGTGTCACCTTCTATAGGACTCTCAAAAGACATTTAAAGCCTTTATAAGTTAAGCAGATGCTACCACATGTCCTCACCTATTTCATAGTGGAACATGCCATGTCTCATTTGTTGAGATTAGTGAAAAGCAGCCAGAGCAAGTAGGAAAGACATGAAGGAATTGCTAAAGAGAATGATGGACCCATAGCTGTCAAATAAGGGATAATCAACTAGCTGTTAGCTTTTTTAAAATGATGGACTTGAAGACATCAAATTTGTGGCAATAAAGTGTCTATTGATCTTTACAGGCTTAAACATAGACCTAAATGCATTCAAAGGCCTTAAGGCCAAGGCCGAAAGGAAGAACCACTGAGAAAAGGAACCAAGAGAACTAGAAAAGGGAAAAGGTAGCCTGAGGGCTCGAATCATAGCAGAAAGATGGAAAGGCCAAAATATCTATAGGAGTTATTTCTAGTAGGTGGAATAGTCCACCAGGTAGATATTTGAGCCTACAAATATTGAAGGCACAACCTATTTGTCTCTTTTGAAGTAAAGATGAAGTGGACAGCTGCACAGATATCAGGTGATAGACCAAATGACTCAAGAGCAGGAGAATACATTCAAGATGAATCAACACACCACAGTTAAGGTGGCTACCATGTTCCAGCATGGTGCTCTTTGACAAAACTAAAAATGCATTTAATGCATTTAGTGTAGCATGGGCTATTCCATGGAACAAAGTGCCAAGCCTTTCTTGGCTACTATATATTTTAGTCTCTTGTGTCATTTTAAGGGAGATCTTTTCATTTATAAAAGCAAAACTCTGCCCAAATTGAAAGGCAAATATTGAGACTTTGAGCTTAGATTTTTGTTCATATTATTTTATCTGAATGAGAAAGCAAGTTACTGGTAGACTTTGTGCTATTATAGCTTGTGCCATTTTAGGAGATTGTTCTTATGTCTGTCTTCTAGATGCATTCTTGTTTATTTAATTTAACAAGCAGAACTAGTGCAAGTAAAGGTGAAGATGTCCTGAAGTCAATTACTTTTAGACTTTGTGTTGTTATAGTTGTCTTTAGTATGTGTTTTTAGTTTCTTTCTGTGTAAAGGATCTTGGGACGACTTTGTGCCCTCATTATCCTTCGTATTATGTTCCTATGTAAAAGTCCTTAGGATGACTTTGTGCCCTCATTGTCCTTCGTATTTCACTCCTGGGCAGTCAAGGTGGAGACTTTGTGCTACATTTCAGGCTTCTAGTTACTACGCCCTTTGTTACCTACTTCTTATCACTTCTTGATAGAACTCCTACTATTTCCTGCAAGATCACTTTTGAAAGAAGAGAAGTGCCTTCAGTGTTTTCACCAGGATCTTCTCCTTTGTGTATGAACATCATCTCTAAAAAAAGAGAGATGAATGGTGTGGTACTACCCCTGAATGTTATTTTCTGCTTATATATATAGTATATAGCTCTGTATATTTACAGGGAACCTCCCCTTGATGAGAGGAGAGATTTTTACCCTTTTGATGTGGTAAACCTACACACTTAGCTGACCAATCTCCCTATGATGTGGTTGAAGAGACCAATTTTTCCCATCAGTTAACTAGTGACAAAATATTCACCCAACATTACGCTAATGGGTTGACCCTATAAATGGGTTTGATTTTATAAAATAGCCAATATTAGCAGTGGGATAGTTCTAACCAGTGTAGTTATTATCAATCAATGATAACAATTGTAATTATTGGAACTAATATGTGTATAGGCATAATTCTCTAAGAATATGGAAATGTTTGTCTAGTATATTTATAAATTTTTAAATAGACAATGAGGTTCTTGTAGGTGTATAACAACAATAGAAGGTTTGACTCATAATATAACATATAAGTGTGAGAGGATGGTGACTTAGGACCTTTTTGGGGTGCTCAAGTCATTTATGGTAAATTGTATCAATGTTATCGTTATCAAGTAATTGTTAGGATCCTCCTTAGAGTACAATTGATTACCTTTGTATAAGCAACTAAACACGGAATGAAACCAAAAGTAATAAGTAACTAAAAATCAAAAACAACAAAGAATTGGAGATACGAGAAATAATACAATCTATATTAACACTCTTCTAAAAGGAAATACAATGAAGAAATCTCACTCTTCCCACACCTCTTGGGTGTACAGTAATTCTCCCTCAAGAGTTCTCTCTCTCTCAATTACAATCAACAGTCAACTCAATACCGAGTTGTTGTTCCCCCCAGTGACAATAAACCCAATGGTTGTTGTTGCCTACCTTCCAAGTCCTTGTGACAATCAACCAAATTGTTGTTGCCTCCAATCCTTGACCACATATCTTCTTGATCTTGCACCTTGCAGATCTTTTTGATCTTGCACCTTGTAGATCTTCTTGATCTTGCACCCTGCAAATCTAATTGACCTTGCTTACATTACAATACAGCCCCATGGGTCTCTTAAATAGATCCCAAACCAAACAATAATTAGAAATGCAGACTCAAGACTAAAATTAGTCTTTACATGCAAACTAATTGTTTGTCTAAAATTAGAACAGTTTTGGAATGCACAGATGACCGATGCCAGTTTCTATCTGTCTGGAGATGACTAACATCGGCTGATGCCTGACCAATGTCAGCAGCTTCTAATCAACACCTGTCTAATGTTGGTAGCTCTGACTGATGTCAATAGCTATGTAACCCAACAAACTCCACATTTACATATTCAGTGAAGCTTTTAGCTCCACAACTCAATAATCTCCCACTTGGAGATAAATAGCTACACCTGTACCTATACTTGTACCTGTATAGCAACATCCTCTAATTTGTTTATGGCTTATATCCCCATCTTCAAGCTCAATCTTGAAGACCAACAAAAGTTGAATGAAGATTCAACTTCTCCTTTGTTACTAGCTTTGTTAACATATCTATAGGGTTCTTATCCGTATGGATCTTTTTTAGCTTCAACTGTCCATCTTCCAACACCTGTCTGATGAAGTGGTACCTAAGCTGTATATGTTTGGTTCTTCAATGAAAGACTGAATCCTTTACCAAATAAATTTCTCTTTGACTATCACTGTACAATCTGCAACTCTCTTGCTCCTTTTCCAACTCTTCCATGAACCAAGTCATCCATATCATTTCCTTGCTAGTCGCTGTGACTGCAACAACCTTTTGCAACTTTGAAATCTAGCTAACCGCCATTCCACCAATAGTGAACACATATCCTGTGGTGCTTCTCCTACCATCCAAGTCACCTACCATATCTGAATCTACATACCCATGTAGAGAAGTGTTTGACCCTGCATAGTATAAATACCTATTGCTGGTCCCTCTCAGATATTTGAGAATCCACTAAACTGCTTTCCAGTGTTTTTTTTTTGGATTGGCCATAAACTTGCTGAAAACTCCCACTGCTTGGGCAATATCAGGTCTAGTACATACCATAGCATACATCAAGCTCCCAACTACTGAAGCATATGGAACTCTACTAATGTACTCAACCTCATCATGTGATTTAGGACACTATTCTTTGCTCAGCTTAAACTGTCCAGCCATAGGTGTGCTTACCGGTTTTGCATCCTGCATATTAAACCTCTCCACTATCTTATTCACATAATCCTCTTGAGACAAAATCAACCTATGATTTTCCCTATCTCTAGAAATACTCATGCCAAGGATTGCTGCTCCTAAATCCTTCATGGCAAATGTCTGAGCTATTTTTACCTTTAGCTCAGTAATTCTCTGCATGTGTGAATCTGTAACAAGCATATCATCCACATACAATAATAGAATAATGTAGCTATCATTATCCAATCTAGTAAAATAAACACAATGGTCACATTGACATTGACTAAAGCCATGCTTTGTCATAAACCTGTCAAACCTCAAATACCATTGTCTTGCAGCTTGCTCAAGACCATATAACATGGCCTTATGTCTCACCTGTCCATTCTCTCCTTTTTTTAATCTGTAAATCTATTCATATTTTAGTGCTTTCTTTTTGGCTAGAAACTCAACCAAATCCCATGATTGGATCTCTTCCAAGGAATCAATTTTCTCATGCATGCCATGCTCCCACTGTTTCCTGCATTCTACCTACATTGCCTCTTCAAAACTTCTTGGTTTTCCACCATCAGTGAGCAAAAAGTAGTATAAATAAGGGGAATAATGAATTTGAGGCTTACTTACCCTTTCAAACCTCCTCATGGGCATTTGAGACTCATTGATAGCTTGTTGTCTGCCCAAATTTTATTCTAACAGTGATCAATCTCGGTCATCTCTCAATCTACACTCTACCGATGTCAGTTCCACCTGACCAATTTGAATGACATTGGTTCTCACCTGACCAATGTCAATTTCCACTTGCCTGACATCACTGACTTTGGTCTTCACCTGATAGACGTCGATTCCTGCCTGATCGACATCGGTCACTGCCTAACCAACATTGGTGTCTGTGTTTTCCTGTGACTGATGATTTTATTCACGAGCTCACTTTAGATCATAACCTCATCCAAATTGCCCTGCTCAGTATTATTCCACTTTTTGAGCTTTCTTGTAGCATCATCAATGAAAAAAACATCATACTATGATCCTCCAATAGAAACTCTCTGAGCTGGTCCCCACACGTCTGTGTGAACAAGCTCCAACGTGTGCTTCTTCTTTATTGACCCAGTTGTGAGAAACCTCACTTTCTCCTATTTCCCAAACATACAATGCTCACAAAAATGTTGGTCTATCAAATCTGAAAGCTTACCATTTGACTTAAGAACATGCATTCCCTTCTCACTCATGTGACCAAGCCTATAGTGCCACATCTTTGCATCTACATCTGAAGTAGATAAAATAAAAGGAGAATCAGTAATACAAGTAGATAGATAAAGTGTACCTACTTTCTTACCTCTATTTAATATAAGTGCACACTTGGAAACTTTCCAAGATTTAGCTATGAGAGTTACTGTGCAACCCTCATCACCCAGCTTTCTTATAAAAATCAGATTCAACTTCAAGATGGGTACATGCATGACATCCTTCAACACCCATGTGTTGTCATTTTGCAATTTCAGCTACACTTTTCCTTTGCCAATAATTTGACAAGGCTCACCATCCCCTAAATAAACTTTTCCAAAGTCTCCATGGACATAATCATGAAAAAAAATTCTATTTGGGGTTGCATGGAAAGAAGCATCAGAATCTAAAACCCATGATTCTACCTGACTATCCAAAGAAAATATGAGAGCATCCTATATAACAATACCTACATCTTTTGCTTCTTTATTACCTTCATGCTGATCTTCTTTCAACCAACAATCTTTCTTTGCATGTCCTTTCTTTCCACAATTCCAGCAGGTGATACTTCTATTTCTGGATTTGGATCTACTACCTATCTTTGACCTTGATTTCCCTTTCTCTTCTCTCTTTGCTTTCCCCTGCTTTCAACACTTAAAGCATTACCTAATGTTTCCCCCATGCTTTTTTTATGAATTTCTTCATTCAATATTACACTAACAACATCAACTTTCAAGATATTTGAAGCAGATGCAGTATTACTTACTGCCATTACCAAGCTATCTCAACTTTCAGGTAAAGAGCATAAGATTAAGAGAGCCTTAATTTCATCATCAAAAACTATTTTGACTAAAATTAACTGATTTACTAAACCATGGAAATCACTAAGATGACTATATACCGATCCACCTTCCTGCATTTACAAATTAAATAATTACTTCATAAAAAATACCTTATTCAAAGCTGAGGATTTTTCATATAAATTTGCCAAAGTATCCATTAACTCTACCGTTGTCTTTGCATGTGATAAGTTAGAAATCACAGACGATGCCAGGCTCAACCTTATAGATCTTAGAGCTTTTCTATCAAGAACATTCCATTCTTCATCTTGCATATATGTGGGCTTACTTGAAACCCCACCCAATGGTAAGTACAGATCTTTTTGATACAGATAATCTTCTATCTGCATCCTCTATAATTGATAATTCTTGCCATTGAATTTCTCCATTCTTAGTTTACTTTCTTCTGCCATTGTTTTACTCCCACTCAAATAGAAACTCCTGTGAGTGAACCTGTAATCAATAAACACTAACCCGCTCTACCACTTGCTAGTGATCCTAGCTCTGATACCACTTGTTAAGATCCTCTTTAGAGTATAATTGATTACCTTTGTATAAGCAACTAAACACAGAATTAAACCAAACGTAATAATTAACTAGAAATCAAAAATAGCAAAGAATAGGAGATATAAAAAATAATACAATCTGTATTAACACTCTTTCAGAAAGAAATACAATGAAGAAATCTCACTCTTTCCACACCTCTTGGGTGTAAAGTAATTCTCCCTCAAGAGTTCTCTCTCTCTCTCTCTCAATTACAATCAACAATCAACTCAATACTGAGTTGTTGTTCCCTCCAGTGACAATCAACCCAATGGTTGTTGTTGCTTGCCTTCCAAGTCCTTGTGACAATCAACCTAATTGTTGTTGCCTCCAATCCTTGACTGCAGATCTTCTTGATCTTGCACCTTGCAGATCTTCTTGATCTTGCACCCTATAGATTTAATTGACCTTGCTTACATTACAATATAGCCCCATGGGTCTCTTAAATAGATCTCAAACCAAACAATAATTAAAAATGCAGACTCGAGACTAAAATTAGTATTTACATGCAAACTAACTGTTTATCTAAAATTAGAATAGTTTTGGAATGCACAGATGACCGACACCAGTCTCTATCTATTTGGAGATGACCAACGTCGATCGATGCCTGACCAATGTCGATAGCTTTCAGTTGACGCCTGACCGATGTCGATAGCTCTAATCAACATCAGTAGTTGTGTAACCTGGCAACCTCCACATTTGCATATTCAGTGAAGCTTTTAGTTCCACAACTCAACAGTAATGAAAACCATATTTTAATATCTACAAAGATAAGAAATGCCATTAATCCCAATCATAATTCAAGAATTCTTTGAGAAGTGGGAAGTGGAATTCGTTGGACCTATCATCCTAGTTGTGTGCTAGAGTGGTGTATGATATATCATAGCTAATATGTATTTACTCACAAGGTAGGTAGAATCATCCCATAAAAATGATTACGTAATGGTTATGTCATGTAGACAAGGTTAAGGGGTACAATGAAGGACATCCTTTCCCTTGTAGCCTACACTCAACACTCACTAATGTTAGGTTGTGAAGCTAAAAGCTTCACTGATGCAAACAGGAGAGGAGGTTGCTGAGGGTTGCTGAGTTGCAGAGCAACCGGCGTCGGTCTGATCAGCCGACGTCGGCAGGATTGTGAAGAGAAGCAACTGATGTCGGTCAGGGATCGGCCGGCGTCGGTCACCTCCAGGTAGACAGGGACCGACGTCAGTCACCTGTGTGGTTCGAACTGCAGATGTTACGGGCAGTTAGCTAACGAACCAAGTGTTTGCATGATGAGTGCTAATTTTAGACTCATAGATGTGAATCTAATTATTGTAATTGGATGTCTAATTATTGTTTGGATGAGTTCTATATATTAGACTCATGGTTGTATTTGAAATTAGTGCTAGGGAGTAAGAGAGCAAATAGCTCCTTCAGAGAGAGGTAGAGCAATGGTGCGTTCCTCCTAGTGCCATAGTACCAGTTGTGTGGGTGCTGAATTAGAGAGTCAGCTAGATTCTTTAGGTATGTATGATCTTGGTCATCAGGTGAGCATGGCCCTTATAGGAGATCTACATGGTAAGTAAGATCATTGATCTGCAGGTGTGTGTGTGTGCAAGGTCAAGGTTCATAGGTGTGCAGAACCAGTATTGATCTGTAGGTTGGAGATCAGATAGGACAGCAACACAACAGGGAGCAAGATCAGGCAGGATCTACTTGGAGTACGGTGTGTACTCATTGATATGTACATGGAGTACATGGAGAGCTAAGAGGAAGGCAAGGCAGTACCTTCCATAAGTATGGTCTGTTGAGGTGCAGGTTATTACAGGTTCATGGGAGATCTACTTGAAGTACTTTGAGTACTTGTGGAGTGCGTGGAGCACTTGTGGAGTGCATGGAGCACAGGTGTAAGGTGAACACCAACTCTGTGTTTGAGTTGGGTGTTGGGACCTAGTAGAGAGAGCTTTGAGGAGAGAATTATTGTTCACTTGAGGTGTGGGAAACCTCTGAAGAGGTGGTGGAGAAGAGGTGGCATCTTCTTTATTGTATTATTTTCTGTAAGAGTTATTAATACAAGTTGTGTATTGTCTCTCATATTCTGTGTTATTCTAAATTCTAGTTACTTGTGAATCTGGTTAATTTTTGCATATTAAGTTGCTTGGTTTGGTAATCAATTGTGTGCTTTCGGTGTTTTGCATCCTGACAAGTGGTATCAGAGCATGTTTGTTGTTCTAGGTGCCTGACAAGTGGTATCAGAGCCTTGGTTGTAGGTTCTTGAGCTTGATACCAACAAGTGGTATCAGAGCTAAGGTTGCAGGAAGTAGGTTTTGTGTTTGGTTACATGTCACTCTCAGGGGTTTTTGATTGAGTGGGAGCAGAGCAATGGCAGATGAAAGTAAGTTAAGAATGGAGGAGTTGAAAAGCACAGATGGTCACTTAAGGTCCCATGGAAAGAAAGAGCAAGTAAAAGAATATTGTTGGTTTGTGAAAGATCAGCAAGAAGGAACTAAAGAAGTAGATGTTGCAGGGGTTGTTGCACAGGATGCTCTGGGAGGTTTCTTAGATAAAGTTGAATCTTGGATAAAAGATTCGGTTGCCTCTTTCCATGCAGCCCTAGGTAGAGGAGCTGGTGAGCCTTGCCAAAGAATTGGCAAAGGGGAAGTGAAGCTGAAATTGCATGTGGCCAACACACAGGTTTTGATGAAGGTCATGCAGGTCCCAGGTTTGGAGATATGGCTAATTTCTTCAGAAAGATTGGGTGATGAGAGATGCACAAGAACTCTCACAGTGGATACACTTGAATTAGTTGGTGGTAAGAAAATAAGTACTCTTTATCTACTTGTTTATATTACTGATTCTCCTTCTGTTGCAGAGACGTGGCTTCGTAGGCTTGGTCACATGAGCAGGAAGGAGATGCATGTTCTTAAGCGGAAGATAGATACATTTGACAGGCTTAAAAACTGGAAATCCTTGGTGTTCTTGGAGGAGATGGCGGACAAAAACCAGTGGATGGTGTTGAATACATCTGAGCAGAGCAGTTTAGACATGGAGATTGATTCAAAAAAGCTCACGGGTAAAAAGTCATCACTCACAGGTGAACACAGATACCGACATTGGTCAGGAGGAACCGGCATCGAACAGACAAGTGCCGATGTCGGTCATGTGCAGACCAAAGCCGGTGATGTCGGGCAGGGTAAGACCGACGTCGGTCAGAAGGACTGACGTCGACAGTAGGTAAGACCAACGTCGGTCAAGAGGACCGACGTCAGCAATAGGGACACCAACGTTGGCAGGTCGGTAGTCAGGGACAGATGCATGGGAACTGACGTCGATCGGATGCAGACTGTGGAGTGACCGAGGTCGGTCACTGTAACGGATTTTGGGTGGACAACATGCTGTCAAGGAGTCTCAAACACCCATACGGAGGACTGAAGACGTAAGTAGGCCCTCAAATTCATTATTCCTCTTCTTTATACTCGTTGCTGATTGTAGAGTAGGAAGGATCCAGGAAACAGGTGGGAGCATGGCAGGGATATGATGCAGAACCAAATGGGAGTTTTGGTAGGGTTGCCAGCCGGTGCAAAAGCATAGAGACGAATGGATTCCTTAGTTGAAGAATAGAGTGAACGGACACGTGAGACAGAAGGCCAGGCATATGGTCTTGAGGAAGCTGCAGGACAGTGGTACAGGGTTTGACAGGTGGAGGACGAAGCATGGCTTCAGTCAATGTCAGGGTAACTACTGTGGTTTGACTTACCAGGGGGATGATGATTGCAACATCATTTTGTTGTTGTATGTGGATAGTATGCTAGCTAGTAGGTTTGTACATATAGGGTTTTGCTGAGCTAAGGGTAAGATTAGTTCAGTGGCATGTCATGAGGAGTTTGGAGCAGTGAAATTCTTTGACATGGGAGGCATGGAGATCATAGGTAGATTTTGTCTCCAGTGGGAGCTGATGTGAATCAGGTGTTGACGAGACTCATTACGCAGGATGCAGAGCTGGAGCACACTAAGGGCTGGATAGGTACAGTGTCTGAAATCACATGAGGTCTGGTATAGACCTGAGTATTCCCATGCAGTGGGAGCTGTCAGAGAGTTAGGAGCCAATTCGGGGAAGTGGGTTCTCAAGGATTTGAGAGGGACCAGCAGCAGGTATACATGCAGGGTCAGGAATTCACTACATGTTTTTGTAGGTTTGGATGTGGCAGGGTACTCGGATGATAGGAGGTACACCACGGGATGTGTGGTGGGTTGTCTTCAAGATTGATCTTAAAGAGGGATACAAACCAAGAAATAGATTAGACAAAGTACAGGTACAGGTACAGTGCAACTGTTTATCTCCAAGTGGGAGATTGTTAGGTTGTGGAGCTAAAAGCTTCACTGATGCAAATAAGAGAGGAGGTTGCTGAGGGTTGCTGAGTTGCAGAGCAACTGGCGTCGGTCTGATCAGCCGACGTCGGCAGGATTGTGAAGAGAAGCAACCAACGTCGGTCAGGAATCGGCTGGCGTCGGTCACCTCCAGGTAGACAGGGATCAACATCGGTCACCTGTGTGGTTCGAACTGCGGATGTTACGGGCAGTTAGCTAACGAACCAAGTGTTTGCATGATGAAAGCTAATTTTAGACTCATAGCTGTGGATCTAGTTATTGTAATTAGATGTCTAATTATTGTTTGGATGAGTTCTATATATTAGACTCATGGTTGTATTGGAAATTAGTGCTAGGGAGTAAGAGAGCAAATAGCTCCTTCAGAGAGAGGTAGAGCAATGGTGCATTCCTCCTAGTGCCACAGTACCAGTTGTGTGGGTGCTGGATTGGAGAGTCAACTGGATTCTTCAGGTATGTATGATCTTGGTCATCAGGTGAGCATGGCCCTTATAGGAGATCTACATGGTAAGTAATATCGTTGATCTGCAGGTGTGTGTGTATGCAAGGTCAAGGTTCAAAGGTGTGTAAAACCAGTATTGATCTGTAGGTTGGAGATCAGATAGGATAGCAACACAATAGGGAGCAGGATCAGGCAGGATCTACTTGGAGTACGGTGTGTACTCATTGATATGTACGTAGAGTACATGGAGAGCTAAGAGGAAGGCAAGGTAGTTCCTTCCATAAGTATGGTCTGTTGAGGTGTAGGTTATTGCAGGTTCATGGGAGATCTACTTGAAGTACTTTGAGTACTTGTGGAGTGTGTGGAGCACTTGTGGAGTGCGTGGAGCATAGGTGTAAGGTGAACACCAACTCTGTGTTTGAGTTGGGTGTTGGGACCTAGTAGAGAGAGCTTTGAGGAGAGAATTACTGTTCACTTGAGGTGTGGGAAACCTCTGAAGAGGTGGTGGAGAAGAGGTGGCATCTTCTTTATTGTATTTTTTTCTATAAGAGTTATTAATACAAGTTGTGTATTGTCTCTCATATTTTGTGTTATTCTGAATTTTAGTTACTTGTGAATCTGGTTAATTTCCGCATATTAAGTTGCTTGGTTTGGTAATCAATTGTGTGCTTCCGGTGTTTCGCATCCTGACAAGTGGTATCAGAGCATGTTTGTTGTTCTAGGTGCCTGACAACTAAAGGACACACACTTAACATAGTAGCCTCATACTTGAGACTAAAAATAATTTTTTATTGCATTCATACATGAAAATGTTATAAATATCATGCACACATAATTTTCTTATTGAATTACAACCATGAAGACTATTGCATCTCAAATATAGTCCCTAAATGGATTTGATACACACTTAATTTTTATTATAAACATACATATAAATCTTCCCTATCAATATTTTATCTCTTCCTTTCACACTTACTCTCCCAAATCGAAACTCCTCTAATTGATTAACTAAAAAAAATCTATCTTTTTCTGCCTTTTGGATTTCCTCTTTGAACTCCCATCCATCTTAAAAATAATCAAAAACAAAAAAATCATCATTCTATGCAGTTAATTTATTTTTTTGCATTCATCATGGGAGAAAGTGAGGCTTAATACAGATTTGTGGTCTTGTAATCATCCCTTCAATTTTTTCATTGTGCCACTACTACATGAAGTGTAATTAGCATCATTAAGAGGGTCAAATTTGTGTCATAAATCAATTATTTTTTATGTTTTTGGAGGTAAAATTTTGAGGAATTTGTGTCAATTTTTGTGTCATAAGAATGAAGCAACTAAGAATTTTTATCTACATGAGGTTTGTGCCACATTTGTGAGACTTTTTAACCACTCAAAAACACTTTTTTGCTTGTTTGAAATTTGCACTAACTATTAAAAATAAATTAAAAAGTATATATATAGTTAAAAATTATGTGTGAGTTTTTTTATCAATTTTTCATCACTTACTAAATAAATAACAAACATAAATTTCATAATAAAAAGTATAAAAAATTGCTCAATTTTATTATTATAATTATTTGTGTTTTCCCACTCCCTTGACATACACTTATTTTGTATAACAACACCAACTTTTTATCTCTACTGTGGTATCTTTTCTCCAATGTAATCTCCAACAACAACCACTCAGTTCTCTAAAATTCAAACCACCTAGGATTTAATATGTTATTCCCACTTGGAATTTAAGTTTCCATGAGTGCTCTTCACCTTTACGGTAGTTAACATTATCACTAATCATCTTAACATTGCATGTAGAAAGTACATTACAAAAAAAGATACCAATCATGCCATTTAAAAATTGTATTCCTTAATGAATATCTAAGGTTGAGTCCCACATAATATAAATATAAATCTTATATATTTGATCTTAGAAGGGAAAAAAATGTAAGATGGAAATGAAGATTTGTGTTTAAATACATACCATTTTTATGCCATATGTGATGCCTTGTTCAGTGTGGAATGTGTCCTTCTTCTTGGAATACCCTGAATAAATCATTGATGATGTATACTGGATGCCCAAATCCATCTGATTTTCCCCTGCATTGCTATAAAAACCATTACCCTAATGGATGAGTAAGCTATTTGAAAAAATAGATGGGGAGTGGGAATAAATGCAAAATAAATTTTCCCATAATTTTGTAAAACCCTACAACTTCCAAATACCATATCTTTTGCATAAGAACTCAAAATGAGATGTCATTTTAAATAAAATGCATAATATTTTTGTAATATTCTAAATATGAAATTCCATTCTAATTTTAATGTATGACACATGATATTGAGAAACCAATATCCCTTTTTATTATCCTTTAATCAAATTAGGGAGTAAGTGTTTCCATGTCTTTGTGATCACCTTTGAACCCAAAAAGGAAAATTTTCTTGTATTTATTGTTGGTTGTAATGTGAAACATTTTATCCATCAAGGATTATATCATTTTTAACTTGTTATCCTTATCATAATCCCAACCATGTGAATTGCCTACTTTTTTTCCTTGGCCAAGACTATTTATTGATTATATGTCTAGGAGAATAAGATTGTACCACATGGCACATACCCTATTTATTGGGATCACATAATGATCACATTAATCCCATTAGTGGTGATTATCTTTTAGGTCTCTGAATGCATGGATTTATGACTTTTGTTTAACCATGCAGACTCGTGATCTCTTCCAAATTCACTTCCATATGAATATAGCTCTAAGGTTAGTCACCAAGAATTAACTTTTTATAAACATAATGTGGTTGAGTTATTAATATAAGACTCAAGACTTAGGCTTATTTTCCTTAGTTTATTTTGGGAGATCCATTTTCCATTTCATGATTATGCCACATGGTGGCCAATCTATCCACATAGATTGCTCAAAGTCATAGAGAATGTTTTGTGAGTCTAGCTCACCCCATGACCCCAAGAGGCCATGATGGTGACATGTGCCACCATCTCAATGTTTGAGATTTAAACTCAATCCATGAATAATTTTTGAGATTACATGAATGAATTTGAGATTATTTCTAAACTAGTTTATTGAAAAAGTGACCCCTTTTGGGCTTAATTATGGGGTCCACTAACACATATATTATGTTAAATATCATGTGACCATATACTTGGGACTTTGCCTTTTAGTCGCTTCAAACTCACTATTGTGATTTTAGCATGTGGTAGAGATACGACTCAAACCTATACAAAGACTATATGGACTTGTTCCATTTTAAGGGTTTATGAGCCCTGATTTGGCTACATGTCAATCATAAAAAAATCACACACCATAGCCTCCTCTGTATAGTTAAGTGACCCCTCTTTCATTTTGTGGCCCTATGTCTACATGATAGTGACATGTGGATGATTTTGACCACTTCTCAAATACTTCCAAGCCATGTTAACAATAGTGTAGACCCATGGAAAATATAAACTCCATTATAATGAATTTGGGACCCACTTAAGATCAAACCCATGAGAATATTGGTTTTGATTTAATTTATTTGAAGTATGCAAAACATTTTGGTCATGCTCACATGTGTTATGCACTTTTCATGTAAATGACAATGTGGATCAAAACAATTATACACATAAATAAAGATGTATTGACTTGGTGGCCATTTGGAAAGAACGTAAGACCCGTAAGACTTACTTTTTCAAAAATAATGCTATTTCCTTTATGATAATTCTATGGAGTCCATGAGATTTGGTAGACTCTGTGGATCCTCATGAAATTGAGATCTAAGAAAAAGGGTATTAATATATATTAACATTAAATATAATAATTAAGTAAAACTTTGATTAAAAGATTTTATATTTTAATATAATCAGAGACCTTAGTTAAACTTTAGGATTTACACTTAATGTTTATCAATGTTCCTTAGGTTTTTGAACATTATAAATCCAATGATGAGGTACTTTTTGTACTTTGGGAAATTTGAGTGAAGTTACACCCATGAGATCTTAATAATAATCATAACCTAGCATATTCTTAGAAAATTAATCTACAACAAAACTCTTTGAATTAATCCATTAGGATTAATCATGAAAAATTCGTGTGATTGTCCGACGTTAGAGAGAGACATGTTAGTGTATGTGGTGTAACTCAAAAACCTTGCATAGTTGCATTTAATTTATTCAAAAAAAAAAAAAAATTGTAGTTGGTTTTATGTTTAGACCTTCAGGGTGCTACATGATAGTTTATTTTAACATTTCTACCCAAAGCCCATGAATTTAGGTATGGCCTTTTTTGGGAATCATTCTTTCTCCCTAACATATATAACATTTCTTTTTAAAAAAAATCAAACTTATTATTATTTTTCAACTTTTGAAATCTAGGAATGTTGTCATTTTTAGTAGCGAGACTTTTGTAATAAATTTTCAATTAATGATAAAGTTGTTATCTATTTTACTTATTTGTAGATCTATGCATATGTAAAAAATTATGTCCTTTAGTTTCAACATCTTCATGAGTTCCTCAATCATTGAGAGATTGCATTATGCACCATGAGTAGAGTCCTTTTATAATTTTCATTACAAGGATATCCTCCATTGATGCTTAAACAACAATGAATATACTCATGCAACCACTTATCCTCCCCTCATCCTTGGTGGGGTTTGTAGTCCCCACTTGTGTGTAAAAAAAATCATCGGGTTTTACCATTAATCCTCTCCAATGTAGGGTGGTAATAATATTGGTATTATGATGCCTCTACTTCCTTGGTGAGGATTTATGGTGTCTTTGGATCCTCCAAAGAATGTTAAGGATGAATGGATTATTTTGGATCCTCCTTCGAGAGATATTTCTTATCGAGTTATTCTTCTTCTTAAAGATGATCTTCAACCACTTCCTTGAAGTTTTGTTGTATATGCATAATTTTCACTTGGTTCAGTGTTTTGATATATTTTTAAGATAGTCTTACTCTTTGGCCATGTATAAACAATGTTGTTTTTAACACTTTGTGTTTTTTTTTTAATTTTTACTAATATGGAATTCAAACAGTAACTATTATCTGGCTATATTTTTTTGGTAACCATTTATATACTCTACCTAAATTTTTTAATTAATTGATATATCAATACATTTATGAACAATGAAATAAAAACAATTGAGTATGCTTTGACATATTATAATCCTTTATACTTTTTAAAGATTATTTATTATTAAATATTTTAATTTTAAAAATATTTTTAAAAAATATTTGAAATAAAGAAAATAGTAAGGTGGGTTATTTGTTTAAGATTTACCTAAATTTAAGGGTAACACTTCAATTTAGTATTTTAATATAAATTTGTATTAAAAATTTTGAAACATTTTTCACTATAATTAATTATTTTATCACATTTTTAACATTTATAAATAATCTTCATTTAAGAATAATTTTTCATGTAATTAATAGTATTTTTATTTGATTTTGTACCATTGTTAATAATTATTACATGTACATACCTTGTTAGTTTTGAAGAAAATAATTAATTATTTTGAGAAGTTTTTAATGTCTAAATTTTAGGTCATTTTATTAGACATAGATATTAAAATATTTAAGTGTTTATGATGATATTTTTAATTTTAAGTTTTATTGATGGTTATGTTAAATTATATTTATGTATCTCGATAAAAATTATTTGATATTAATATTATATGAATTATTATTTTGGGATGTGTTATGGAGCTTTTCTAAAATAATTTAGAATTAATGATAATAGTGATATCAAAGTTACAATAATTAAACTTAGTTTAGAAGAGTGAAAGAAAGTTTGCTTCATTCGTGAGAAGAGAAAGAAATAAATTAGTAGCGAATTTTTAAACAAAGTTTTATGCAAATATTTAAAAATATAAATTTTTATCCAAAAGTGGAAAAAAGCAAATCAAAAATTTATCAAGGACATGAAGATTTACAAATTGGAGAAAATTTGGTTATTTTTTTATTGGATTGAAATATGTGGGCCTGAGATTTTAAATAAAGTTTTTTTGTGCAAAGCACTAATAAAATATTTAAAAATTTAAATTTTTACACAAATATCTAAAGATACAATTTTTTACACAAAGTGCAAAGAATTAAATCAAAAAATTAACAAGGACATGAAGATTTGCAAATTTGAGAAAATTTGATTATTTTTTATTAGCATGTGATGGGTGTGGGCATGAGATATTTTTCAAATTTTTAATGGTTGCCACAGGACTAGAGAGAAGGCATTTAAAGCACCCTATTGTGTGTTTTGGATAAGCACTAGCAATGTGGAGAAAGGCATGGAGACAACTCAAAAGTGACATGCCAAAAATAACCACATTTAATTTTTTTGATTGGGCACACATTTCAAAATTTATGCATTTCACTGAATAAATTTGGACTCTTTTTTCAATTTTTAGCTATAAGAGAAAAATCAATACCAATTTCTATTTGATTTGACTAGATTCATAAAATATTTAACATGGTTAAAAGAATCTTTTATGAAATTTTAGAAATTTATAGTGCGTCTCTACCCCTCCTAGTTTGCATGTAATGGATGCACAAAATTTGCATAATTTTTCCCCTTAAGAAGAACAAGTTTCTATTAAGGTATGCATTTATTAGGATTAAATTTTAGAACATAAGTAAAGAAATGATTGAATGAAGATATATATCATGTTTATATTTAATTTTAGACAAGACTATGAAGTCAATACATCTATTAGGCATATGGTTTAAAATTTGTGCATTTTATTGAGAAATTTTGGATTCAATTTGCAAGTTTTTGTTGTAAGAGAAAAGTTCTTTCAAATCAATTTAAGTGGATTTATACAATATTGGGGATGGTTAGAGGACTTTTAAATGAAATTTTAGTAACTTTTGTTGTGTCTCTACCCCTCATAATTTACATGCAATGGCTATATAAAGTTCACACTCTTTTTCCCCTTAAGATTGACAAGTTTATCTTAAGGACACATTCAGTAGTATGTAAGTTTAGAATACAAGCATATAAAAAAGTAGACAAATGTATATTTTGAATTTATACACATATCATAAAATATCACAAATTTGGTTCGTAAATTGGGCACGTAATTTATAATTTTTGTGTTTTACTAAGAAATGTTTTCTCCTTGTATCAAGGTTTTGGCTACAAAAGAAGACCTACTACCATTTTATCCTCATCATGAGTAGAATACAATCCTCCAAGGGTTTCATATATTACTCACACATATAACCTATAATGTCCCTTTTCCACTATTTATAAACTCTAAAAAAATTTATGAATTCTTTTTCCAATAATGGGTACCAATAACATAATAATAAACAACATACAAGATTAATATTGTAAACCCTATTCATAGCACCAAGACACCACAAATTTATTTATTTAAATAAGCTGAAAATACAATGAAACTAAAATATTTTATTGTAATTATCTTAAGACTCAAGAATATCGATGACAAGATAATTGGGTATTGAAATAATGCATACAAAAATACTTGGTTATATAACATGCATAGTAAAACCCAAGTTTATTGTGGACATATAGCATAAAACACTCATTATAGATCTTCGTTGAACATCTGATCATAAATACAACTGATGGTAGGGTACATAAGTAATTTATAAGAAATACAAATCATTGTAGTACTGGTATAGATCATTGTCGTAGTCATATGGATCATTTCATCATCAATACAGATCATTGTAGCAGTGATACAAATCACTATAATAGTGTTGTAACAAACTAAAAATGGAATGAATTTCAATATTTCTACACAAATATGATCCCTAGATGGAATCACCACAACTTAAATTAGAGGTTTTCCATCCTTCAATCCTACACTTTTTATCCTTGGGTGAAAAGATAAACACAAAGGCTCAAGCTCTAGAATAGGGTTTGATTTCAATGAGTCATGAATAATAATTCCTTTTGAGCCCATCTCCTCCTTTTATAATAATCCTTTTAATTCCAACCTTAAAATTATTTAAAACAATTTGATAAAATATTAACTTTTGGCCCACTTTATAATAATAATATGTAAGTTTTCTTTTACCATTTTATAAAAAATGAAGCGACTTAAGACCACTTAAGATATTATTATTAAATTATTTTTGTAACTTTATCCCTTAGCCTATGGGAATTAAGGAATAGGCTATGGGTCCTCTGATTAGATTAATTTGGAAAAGTGGACATGATAGTTTGCCTTTCTCAGAATTGTTTTCCTTCAATCAATTGCAGATTAGGATGCTCAAGAATATTTACAATTTATCATGTAGCATTTTCTGGTGGGAGATCCTTCCAATATACTAAGTATGAAGTTAAGATCTTGTTTCTTAGTTTACTCACCATTATATCCACAATGGCTTTTAGAACCAAGATCAATTTGACTTCACCATCTAAAGGAGGAAACTTGGGTGCAGGGATGATGTGTTGTCTCAGTGCCCTTTTGAGGGATGAAACATGAAATACATTATGAATCTTGTTATGTTCTAGCAACTCAAGCTCATAATCAACCTCCCCAATTTTTTGTTTGGTCATATAAGGCCCATATAAGTGGGGATTGAGCATCTCAACTCCACTTTTCT
Organism: Torreya grandis; assembly: GCA_037957365.1. Lineage (NCBI taxonomy): Eukaryota > Viridiplantae > Streptophyta > Pinopsida > Cupressales > Taxaceae > Torreya > Torreya grandis. The sequence goes on from JARHVA010000315.1 coordinate 3,454,277, forward strand.
TAAGAGATGACTATATATATGGTTTCAATCTCAAGAAGACCATGTCTCCAACCTCAAATTTTCTCTCAATATGGTGTTGGTCTACATATAAATTATGTTAAATTATGTGCACATTAAAGGTTTTATTTGAGTGACTTCAATATTTCTTGGATTTGTGTGACCAAGTCTCTTTCTTGTGGCACACTACCATCTGTGATGACCAATTCCACAAAAGAAAGAGCATCATAACAATTCAAAGATTTGAAAGGAGTCATACCAATTGACATATGGTGTGAGGTGTTGTAGCAATGCTCCTCCATATAGATCTATTTGATCTAAGGTATTTGTTACCCTATTACATAGTTCCTCAAATATCCCTCAAGGCAATTATTCACAATATCTATTTTCCCATTTTTTTAAGGGTGGTAATTATTACTAGGAGTCAACCTAGCTCTTATCAAATTAAAGATATCCTTTCAAAATAAACTAAGGAAATTGTTGTCCATGTCACTCACTATGTTCTTAGGCAACCCATGAACTCTAAATATCTCTCTTGAATATAAATCAACCACTTGTGGTGCCTTAAAATAGGATGTAACAATAAATGAGTGTATTTAGTAATCATGTCAACTATAACATCTATACAACTCTTACACTGAACTTTTGGAATATAGGTGATGAAATCCATATAGATGCTCTCCCATGTTTTATTTGGAATAAGTAAGGGTTCAAAAAAACCTACTAGAAATAAATGTTCTATTTTTTATATTAGAAATTAATACTCTCTGTGGCATATTAGAGGACCTATACCTTGAGGTCTTTCCATAAAAATATCTCCTTGATTTTCTATACATCTTAAACTACCATGACTGACTGACTAATGGTGTATCATGTATTGCTCTCAACATTTTATTCTGCACTTTTGATTTTGGGATGAGATAAATTTTATCCTTGTAAAGGATGAGGTCATATATCACCTTATACCTATCATCTTGTATTTTTTATTCAGAGATGTCAATAATAAAAACATTCTTTACATACTTTTTTATGATAGTAACCATCCAACCAACAAAGATTTCAGATATAAAACATAGAGTAGGTTTCCTAGATAAGATATCAACTAGAACATTATTTTTACCCTTAACACACTCTATATAAAAATCATAATCCTAAAGCTTACTCACCCAATTTTGTTTCCTATCACTCAAATATACTTGGTTGTACAACAATTTCAAGTTATTATGGTCAGACTTAACTATGAATCTACCACACACTAGTTACTGCCTAAATTTTGCCAAAGCATGCATTATGGCCAACATCTCCTTGTCAAAAATTGAAAATTATTTTTTTCTCTCTAAGTTTTTTACTCTCAAAATCTATGGGATTCACTTGTTGCATTGAAATTCCCCCAATTCCTTCTCCTAATGCATCACAATCTAATACAAATAGAAGTGAAAAATCTAGAACAACAAAGATGGGACACAAACTCCTTACCTCCTTAAGCTTGTCAAAATATTGATGTGCTAATTCTAACAAATAAAAACTCCTTTATTTATTGGTTCTAGTAATGGAACTGAAAACTATGATAATCTATAAGTAAACCTCCTATAATAACTATAAATACCAAAGAAACCTATCAATTGTGTCAATGTGATAAGAACAGGCCAATCCAAAATAGTTTGGATCTTTTGTTGATCCACATGAACTCATTGAGATTTAATTACATGGCCCAAGTAAAAAAATTTAGTCATCCCAAACTCACATTTAGACTTCTTGGAAAATAGAGTTTGTTGCTCTAAAATTCCTACAATATATCCAAATGCCTCAAATGATCTTCCCAAGTTCTACAATAAATCAAAATGTCATCAAAAAAGACTAAAACAAAATTTCTCAACTACTTACTTAAAATATGATTCATACAAGATTGGAAAGTGGCTAGATCACTTGTCAATCCAAAATGCATGACCAAGAATTCAAAGTACCTAAAGTGACATTTGAAAGTTATTTTTTGCACATCCTCATCCCTTACATGAATATGACGATATACTGGTCTCAAATTAATATTTAAAAATACATAGCTCCATGTAATTCATCAATTAATTCATTTATCTTGGGAATGGGATAACTATTTTTTATTTTCTTCTTGTTCAAATGTCTATAGTGAATACACATCTGCATAGTATAATCTATATTCTTCACAAGGACTACTAATGATGTAAAGGTACTAGAACTAGGTATGATATGGCCAATATCTAAAAACTCCTTAATAGAATTTTTAATTTATTCTTTGTACCCTCTTGGATGGCATTAGGGTGTAATCATCATGAGATTAGAACCTAGTTCAAATTCTATTATATTTTGAAATCCTCTATAGGAGGCAATCCTGAAGGTAAACCACTGAATATTGTGCCATGCTTGGCTAGAATAGACTAGATATCTATGTGATAGGATTTATTATTTGTGGGTGAAGATATGGAGTTCACCAAATAATGGGATTCCTAAGATACTTGTCCTCTATGAATTGATCTCTCCATCCTCTTGGTTTTGATAAATCTAGGGGATCCATTAGCAATGCCTTAAAGCGCCACTTCTTTCCCATCTAATTTTAATTTTAGTTCCATGATTTGATAATTTTGAGTGAATTCCCCAAGGTAATGTAACCACTACACCCCTCATACCATATATGTCTCTCATATGCCAACAATATAGAAGTCATCACGCACCTTGTGTCTACCAAGTGTGATATCTAATTGTTGAATTCTCTCAGTGCAAGGGATAATATATCCATTAACCACAATAACATCATAAAATTCCTATCTCCAAACCTCTTTTGGTTACCAAACCTTCATCTATAAATTATGGTTTGCACCACTTTTAATTAACTCTATGATTTTATGCCCATGTAAAACTCTGTGAACTCTAAAAGTGTGATATCTAGGAGCACTAGAAAGTGTAGCAAGGGTGCCTCTGAAAATATCCTTTTCTTTCTTTCTTTCAGGTTTTATTTTTTTCTCTTCAATTTCTAATTCAAGTTCCTCTAAATCTAATTATGCATCTGAAATCACTTCTATGTAATGCACTTGTCCTCAACCAAGACATCTATGTCCAAGCTCCCATGGGTCTTTGCCAGTAAAACACAATTTATTTCTCTTGGGTTAATTTATGGTCTCTACCTCTTTACTTGGTTTTTATGGAAACTCTTTGTACTAAGAAACTCCTTTCTGAATTGATTTCTTTTGTTACCCATAAGGTGATGTTTTATGTTGCCCAGTAGGTGGAGTATTTGTAAAATATTTATTCTTTAGTGTTGAAGTTTCCAATTTCAAATCCCTCTTAATATATTGTTTCAAAGATATAAGATCAAATACTTTTACCAAACCCTTGATTGGTTCCATTAGTCCCTCTAAAAATAGAACAATAAGTATCCTTTCAGTCACATTATGAGCCATTAATGATAATATTTGGAATTTAGTAATATAATTATCCATTGTCTCATATTTTTTGAGCTAAGCTAACTCTCAGAAGTGTATCTTTAGATATTTTATGTCAAATATTTATGTCAACCTTTAGCTAAATTCTTCTAGTGTGGTAATTGAATAGTGCCTTTGGGTGACCATACCATGATACCACCACTCATGTGCCACATCTTCCAAGTGAAGGGTAACAAATTTGATTGTCTTTTCTTATTACATTGGATTCAATGATAATTATTTGTTTAGCTTCTAAAACCAAGACATAGTATAATATTTATTAGATCTATCATATGTAATAATTTTAATCTTACCCAAATGCTATTAGATATCTTTACGAGGATGATTCTACTAATTTCTCCTTTCCCTGCCTATACTATTCTTAATTCTTGGATAATAAAAATCTTTAAAAGTCAATGTTTCAAGGCTAAGTCCTTCATATTATGCATGGTATGTTAAAAAATCATTACCTATGTGATGTTGGGGCTCAACCTCTTCTGGGTGTTCATATTCTTTTTTTTTAAATTTGCTCAGAAAGTCTTGAAAGGGGGATTGATTAAGGCTCGTTCATTAGCTGAAGAGATTCCATCTCATTGATTTTCCTTATTTTGATTAATATTTTTCAAAGATTGTACTAACCTTGCCATGGATTCTTTAAATGCCATTTGGATTGTTCTTTCCAAATCCCTCTAACCCCAATGGATAGTTTCTTGCAAAGAATTCATTTCATCTCTCTTTTCCCTATCATTCATGACTTCTTTTATTTCTAGTGATTGAGATCTTATTTCTCTTTGATAATACCTAATTTCTCTCCCAGCAGATTGCATAATATATCACTCAATTAACTTTCGATGCAATCTGTCCTAATCATAGCTCTGATACCACTATAATGTCTCTTTCCCACTATTTATAAACTATGAATTTATTGTGAATTATTTTTCCAATATTAGGTATTAATAACATAATAAGAAACAACATACAAGATTCATAGTCTAATTCATAATGATAACACCAAGACCCCACAAATTTCTTTATTTCAATAAGCTAAAAATACAATGCAACTAAAATATTTTATTTTTATGAGCTGAATACTGATAATAAGACAACTAGGTACTGAAATAAGACATACATAAATATTTAGTTATATAATATGTAGAGTAAAACCCAAGTTTAATATGGACATACATCATAAATACTCAGTATAGATTTGTGTTGAACATATGATCACAAATAAAACCAATTATAGGGTATAAAAGTATTGGAACAATGGTACATATCATTGTAGCAGTGATACAGATCACTGTAGAAGTCATATGGACCATTTTATAAGTGGTACAGATCACTGTATAAGTGGTATAAATCATTGTAGTAGACTAAAAATGGAATAAATTTCAATATTTTGGTACAAATATGATCCTTTGATGGAATCACCACAACTGGAATTAGATTATCCTCCAATCCTACACACCAAAGGGTTTTCATCATTGGGTGAAAAGACGAACACAAAAGCTCAAGATTTTGAATAAGATTTGATTTAAATGAGAAATGAATAATAAAACATTTTGAGCCCATCTCCTCCTTTTATAATAATATTTGTAATTCCAACCTTAAAAGCATTTAAAACACTTTAATAAAATATTACTTTTTAGCCCACTTTATAATAATAATACATAAGTGTCCTTTTACCATGTTATAAAAAATGAAATGACTTAGGACCATTTAAGGTATTTTTATTAAATAATCTCCATAAATTTATCCCTTAGCCTATGAGAATTAAGGAATAGGTTATGGGTCTTCCAATTAGATTAATTTTGTGATTTCAAGCATGAAACAATGCTTAAATTTTAAAAAAATAGAGCTGATCCTGAAGGTTCATTAGACTAACTTGGCAAGGTTTATATCCAATGCAAAGTAAATTTTGAATTAGTAGGGTTATTATTTCATTTAGTGTATTTTAATATATAAGTAATTTTTCATTATGTATTTATTTTTGTTTGAAATTATTATTAATACATTTAATGCAGGTTTATGGTACCAGAAGAATTTCCACCTTCACATGGTTAGTGCCATAAATATAGAAGACTCTCTTATTGAAATAAAGAGAAGTTTAAAATGTGCTAAATTTTATGATTTAAATTTTTTTGGTTATAGTCATAGGATTCCCTTGTGCAACTGTAATAAATTACGGTGTATCTCTACCCCTCTTGGTTTGTGTGCAATGGTTGTATAAAGTTCACACTATTTACCTCCCTTAAGTGATGCATCTAATAATGTGTAATTTTGTATTCCATGGACCAATAGATATAATGTGAAGGTATATCATGCATTTATACACCATCTTAAACATGACTATAAATTCATTTCATCAAATTGACGTGTGGTTCAAAATTTGTGCATTATGCTAAGCAACTTTGGATTCATTTTGTAAGTTTTGGATATAAGAGAAAAGTGTCCACCTATTTATCTTAAATTTGATTGGGTTAAAAAAATATTTTGGATGGTTACAAGATTCTATTATTAAATATGAAGTACTTAAAATGCATCTCTACCCCTCTTATTTTGCATACAATGACTGTGAAAAATTCACACTCTTTTCCCCCTCCAAAATGATAAATTTATATTAAGGGACACATCCAATGGCATGCAAGTTTGGAGTGTGGGAGATGAAATATAGTCAAAAAATATATTTATTATGTTTATAAACCATGATAAACATAACCTCAAATTTGATTTATCGGTTAAATATGCAATTCAAAAGTTGTTTATTTCACTGAAGAACTTTGGACTCATTTTGCAAGTTTTAGTTTTAAGAGAAAAGTTACTATCAATTTATATTTTACTTGAGTGGATTAATAAAATATTGGTAATTTTTAAAGGACTCTTTTATGTAATTTTAATAATTTATGGTGCATCTCTACCCCTCCTAATTTGCATGTAATGGCTACACAAAGTTTGTACTCTTTTTCCCCTTAAGAATACCAAGTTTCTATTAAGGGATGCATTTATTGGTGTGAAAAGTTGGAGTGTAAGGAAATAAATATATTTAATGAAGGTATATATTCTATTTATATGAAATTTTAGACAATATTGTGAATTCAATCCATCGATTGGGCACACGGTTTTTAAAATGTGCATTTTATTGAGCAACTTTGGATTCAATTTGTATGTTTTAGATGCAAGAAAAAAGTTAGACAATTGTTATTCAACTTAAGTGGGTTTTTTTAAATATCGAAGATGGTTATAAGACTTTGGAATGAAACTGTAGGAACTTACGTTGTGTCTCTACCCCTCATAATCTACATGAGATGGCTATGTAAAGTTCACACTCTTTTCCCCCTTAAGAATGACAAGTTTATCTTAAGGGATGAATCCAGTAGCATGTAAGTTTAGAGTTATATCATCCAAAAGAATATAAAAATGTATATATTTAATTTATATCCCATATTATAAAATACCACAAATTCAATTCATAAATTGGGCACATAATTTAGAATTTGTGTGTCCTACTAAACAACTTTTGATCCCTACAACATGTTTTAGCTATAAGTGAATACTACCACCATTTTTTACTCATAATGAGTAGAATATAATCCTACAAGGTCATATATTCCTCACACATATAACCAAGAAAACTATGGTTCATCTCTACCTGTCCCTAGTTTGTGAAAAATCACATGCCAAATTTCACTGTGGATTTTGGCTTAGGATCAACAAGCTTCTCTTAAGGAAAAAGTCTTGTAGTGTGAATATTTGAAATATTTATAGGTTTTTTGGGTCAAAAAAAAGGTATTTCCTAAGTTTTTACACACATTTATATGTGACTATAAAGTCATTTTATCGATTAAGTACGTAGTTTATAAGTTATGCATTTTAGTATGTAACTCTTGCACCCCTAAAGCAAGCTTTCGCTAAGAGAGAAAACATGCCAAAACTTGTAACTAATCATTAATGGAACATAATCCTACATGGGATGCATAAAATATTCACAAATTAAACCATAGAATCTTATGAATCATCTATATCTATCCAAATTTGTGAACAATTGCATGCCAAAGCTTACAAAATTTTATCTTAGGACCGCTAGGCTTATTTTAAGAATTGCATCTAGTCACATGCATGTTGCAAGATTTAGGGGAATTTGGGGTCTTATATAAGGTTTTTTGTAATTTTTTATTCCCATCTTGATTTGACTATGAATTTGATTCATTGATTTTGTGTGATGTTTAGAAGTTGCACAGTTCATTAAGAAAATTTTACTCCCTAAAGTATGTTTTGGCAACAGGAGAATAAATGTTATGCCATTTTTCCTCATCATGAGTGGAAGATAATAATATATGGTCTGCACATAATGATTTCACATGCAACATAAATTACTTATGGTTTGCCTCTATATATCCCATTTTGTGAAAAAAATTGTGTGAAAGTTTACTATAGATTTTGCCTTAAGACCACTTAAGATATGCATCTAATCAAATCTAGGTGTGATATTTAGTGGTTTTGGGGTTCAAAATGAATTCCATTGTTATATTTTTAAATCCATTCAAATATGAATGTGAATTTTGTTCATCGATTGAGAACATTATTTAGAATTTATGTGCTCTATTATGCAACTTTTACGTGCTAAAACAAGGTTTGGCTACAAGAGAAAACATGCCACCATATTGTCTTCTTCACAAGTGGAAGATAATCCTCCAGGGGTTATGTATAACACTCACACATGAAAATAAAATAGATTATAATCATATTTACCTTTCTCAATATAGACAAAACACGTTTACCAATAAATGCTTGATAATGTTTGTCCTTGACATCTTTACCTTGCTTGGCCAATTCATCATTCCAATAACTTGTAATCTCTAAGAAAGCCTTTAGATTATTGAAATTACTAAGAACATATTCTATATTTCCATATGTTATCCATATTTAGTAGATAATTTACCATCACTCTTGTTTAATAATCATATGTCCTTTTAGGACAAGCCTACACTAGGAAGATAAGGGTGCATTACACACTTGTCCAGCAGTGTAGACTTGTCTCTCATGCTTTAATGGATATATTTTCAAAATGAAACACTTCCTAATGGATTTCACATGTATATAAATAGGTTGGTTAATCTAAAAATTTAAAATATTTATCTATAAAATCACATCAAGGGTCACACTTGAAAGGACCTAACATTCTCTTACAAGGCACTGATTTTTTGATTTCAAAAGTGTCTATTTTATAAGTAGAGACCCCTATTGTAATTATAATAAAATTTTATAGTCTTTTGACAAGTATAACATTAATAATTATCAGCTGGGAGCATCCCTTGTCAAGCATTCTCATCAAATTTGTGTATTGCATTCATATGATCTTCTTTAAGGGGAAACTACATCAGCCTAAGGTCCTTTTGGGATATCTAGGCAACATTCAATCACAAGGGGTGTTCTAAGGATAGCTTGACCATTCCTAATTCCCCCATTTTTTCTCCTTTTAAATTTTATCACATTTTATGTGTGCAAGATTAGGGTTTTGATTTTATAGGTCCTCTATGCATCAATTTGGGCTCCACACATAAACAAGTCACATACAGGTATAGGTGAATAAACCTTAGGTTTTTAGATCCAACACACTATTTGACAAGACAAATTTATAGTACACAGATAACAATGCATTGTACTCCTATCTACCTCATTTGGGCTTTTCACAATAGACAATGAACCATTATTTTCTAATAAATCTATGTTTATACATATTTTTAAATAGTCAAAGTTTGTAGACAATTAATGCAGTCTAAAATAAATTGGTTTAAAGGATAATTCTCTAACCCTAATAATTGGTTTAAAGGATATTTTTCTAACCCTAACCCTAGTTTCTATTTTTAGAAAATTTACAAACTCTATAAATTCTATAGATTTATGTATTTTAATGTATTATGTCTTATATATCATTCTAGATCATATTTCAATAGTTTATATTTCAATTTAGAGTTAATTTTAATTCATAATTAATTCTAGTGTAAATTTTTTTTTGGTGAACCAGCTTTAGTTAGAACACTCCCTGTTACTTGTTGATTTTTTGTTTAGGGCTTCAATTTAATTTAATAAATTCTTGGGACTAAAAAGAATACAGTCCTCAACCTTGGATATTATTATTAATATCATGATTCAAATTTTCTAACTTTAGATTAATCTAATACTAAAAAAATTATCTTCTCACCTTGGATAGATACTGATGCAGAGGCTTTTTCTTTCAACTTCAGGTTGATTTTTTTGTTTTCTTTAAAAAAATTCCTTTCTTTTAATTTGTTTTTATTTTTATTTTTTATTTTAATATTGTATTCGAACAATTTTAAAACTAAATAGCTACTATCAAGAAATATTATGTAGTGTTTTATTTATAGACATTATTAACAGAGGTTCTTGGGTTCACCAGAACATGCTAATTACAGGGATAACTCCTACAATTTTAAGGGAGAGCTTGTAGGAAAAACAAAATCATGACTTTGTATTCAAAATTTATCCTAAGATCACAAAGTTTTATCTAATGATTAATATTATGACTATCTACTTTGATAGATAATTCATGGTAAACTCAAATGTGATGACATCATTTCCAAACTTACAGAGAAAAGGCCTTTCTAAATATTCATTAATTTACTAATATTTCTAATAGATGGAAGTAATTCATAGATGTTTATAGCTAAATAGTATCAATTCATGAGGTTATTATGCAATATTACCTGACTTCAGAAAGGGTAGATAATACCAATTAGAAGACAAACCTAGATTCATACAAGATAATTTGGTGACACATAACATTACTCAAAAAGTATATCTCACATAAGAAACATAGAACTATTATATTAACCATCAAATACTAATTCAAATTACAATATTTATATCATGAAAATTCATTACACTTTCAATCCATAAATCCAAGGATTTACTCAAAAAGGCCCAAATACAATATTACTCAATACTTTTCTAGCATTATCTAATACTGTCTAAACCATTCTACTACAATTTACAAGAATATACATTCCTAAAATCTATATTGTTATAACTAAAACATCTAGGTATGTCAACCTATATTTTGTTACTAAATATTCCATGTACCTGATCCTAGTTGAAAATATAATAACTTTGTAATAATTGTGTAGGATAACCACTAACCAAAAAAAAATCTTTATCTCTGTCCACATGGAACATTTATAGATGTAAGAAGTAAGTGCACACATTCCCTGGCTAACATTTTCTTGGAATTAAAAATTTGTCTCATCTTGAGACAAGACTACAAATAAGTAGGAGTCCACAGAATAAAAAATAGGTAGAATGCATAGAAACCACAGATCGCTTAAAGTGTCATTTACTAATTTTCACCCCATGCACACTACTTAGACTCCCTCATAGGTTTTTAAATAAGTAACAAGCTAATATAACTCCCTTTTTGGTTTTCAATAGACTATCCATGTGGGTTTTCATAGTCCTACCAATAGAAATACTAATGACAAAAATTACAAAATTCCCCACTACCAAAAAAAACTTAGATGGATTGAGGAGGCATTGGTAGAGGAATTGATGCAGTCAATGGTTGCAAAGGGCATGGATCACTCTACAAAGAATTCAAAATAGTAATCTTTTCTTGATGCAGTCATTGTTGGAGTTGGTTGGGAGTAATGATGGTAAAGACATCAATGATTAGTTTGATGGTACTATCAAATTCAACCACATTCAACTTGTAATCATGCCAATCAATTAAATATTCTTAAACGCTATGCAGGAGAGCCTCAAAAGAATCTAGACATACAAAAATTTCAAATTATCATTGTCCATAGTAAAAGAGAGAGTGGATTTGGTAGTAGTCATTTTTCCTGAGATGTTTGCATGCAGATGAGTGAGCTTCTCGACATGCCCCTGTGCTTTAACCCTGGCAAAGTTTTTGTGCAACATCTGAGTCTACTAAGCCTTCAACTAGTACATGAATGAGTCATGAGCTTGCATAGATGCCTAAAATATAGATGAAAACTCAATAGAAGTGATAGTGGGATCATGTATAGTATATTTAGAGGAACTCATAGTGGTGAATTTAGGGATCACATTGATCCATACTATATCCACTTGATATTTCTAATTAATCAACCCATCAGCCATAGTCATGGCTCAGCTGATCATAGTAATAAGGTATATTTGATAGAGATCTAGGATTTCACATAACTCATTCAACTCCTCTTTAATATCCTAACCCTAAAATTCAATATAGTTGATCTATTGGATGCTCACCCAATCTTTCATAAGCTGGGCCACTAGCTTTGGAAGTTTCATGTGATCAAGCATAAAACTAGGGCTCACAAATTGAGAGTAAAAGGTTGGGAAAGAGTCTTCAATAAAAGTAACAATGTTACATAGCACACTCTATAGGTCAAAGTTATCTTAATGTAACTAGGACACCCTATTTTACAAGGAAATAATAGTCTGCACAACAAACTCCTAAAAAGTAGAAGCACCTTCCAACTACTTATCCAAGGAAAATTATAAAACATTGATAGATGCTTTCATGGTGGGTGGAGGAATAGTAGAGGTAATGGTGGGGGTCATGACATGAAGGTGCTACAATAGAACAAAGGGAAATGAAAATATGGCGTGATGGAGGGAAGTAGAAGGAACATCCATGAGGGCTAAGTATTAGAACCCAAATGGCATATCGGAATCAAGTTTTGGTGAGGCTTGACTTAAGGGTGGGATGGATGAAAAAGTGGATGAGTTATAATGTAGAGTCATATATGATGGTTATGAAGGATCATTTTGTGCAATCACAACCTACAATGGAAGAGTGGGGGGATCCTTAGGTAATACAGGCACAGTGGCAGTCTCAATGTTTTTCGATGGAGGTATTGGAGGGAGAGGCATAGAGCATATGGGTATTTCATCCTCATATTTTACAATATCCTGAGTGGATTGAGTTGGATATTTTTTTAGTGGAGGTGGCACCTCCATGATAAGCTTGTTCTTAGCCTTCTCAATAGCCTATGTCTTTGCTCACTCAGCAGTAATGTCTAATTGATGCACTTCCCTAGCCTCAGTGAGCAACTCAACCATGGTTTATGGCTCCACTACTTGGAGGAGCACCTTAGTTTGTAAAGGCTATTGTGCCTCTAAATCTTTTTTTCTGGCTTCCTCCTTTTACTACTTCTTCGCTTCCTTTCTTCTTATGTGCTTGATAATGCATTGTGCCTATTCTCATATAGCCTACTTCTCCTTAGGTGTTTATGCATCCAACACCACCTCTTCAATATCTATTAGGGGTTCATCAGACTATGATGAAGATGAAATTATAATGGATTTGTGTATCATGTCCCGTAACACATATCCCTTATTACACCCAATGCTAGGCGAGTCCTTAGGAAATGATGACACCATCCTTCCTAAATATAGTAGAGTGACTGAAGATGGTTGGGCTATAGGTGCAAAAAATTTCTCTTCCTCCTTTGTAGTTAATGTATACATGTGCACTATGTGATGCCTACAATAGAGTGATTATGGTGGACTTTCAATAAGAGGGTCAACTTGTTGGGCCTAAGAGGACTCACCGAAAGCACTTCCTGCCATAACATCTTCTTGAAGTTGTTGCAATTTAGCTTCCTTTCCCATAATATCCACAATAATGGACTATGGACAAGTGGGAAATTCTACCCACGATGTGGGAACACCTAATTACAGACCTGCATTGTCCATATCACTTTCCAAAATAAGAACTTTTTATCTTCCTCCCTCTCATATAAATCACTAGCCATGTCTATGATCACAGTCTGGTATACCTCCTATTTGCTAGTCTAAAATTTATGCCATTTACATTCCACAACAATCTAAGGCACATGTGCATCATCCAACCAAGTCTTTTAGCTATGAGTCTTCCTTCATGGGGGAGAAAGTGAGTGACAACTTACAGGATATTTGTGTTTGCCTTGATTAGATTGAGTAGACATTGTCAGGGAAGTATGTGCCATGTCCACTAGAATAAGAACATTAGGCATGATTATCTGCAATGGGGTCAATTTGCAAGCAACTAGAGTTTTCTATTGAACAAATTATATTTGGGCCATATGCATATCAATGAAGAATGGAAAAGGTGCAAATAAAACCTTAGGAAGCTCATGAATGTGAATAAAAACACCTTGAGGAAGCTTCACCACTACATATTGGCCCAAAAATGTCATCACAGGTGATGAGATTCATGGGTTACTGAGCACTAATTCTATGAGTTCATCCCACCATGCATTGAATAACTATTGATGCATAAGGTAACCACTTTCACTATGTTTCTATATGAGATTCTGGAATGTAATGTTTGGCTAGTAGTTGACATCTGGATTGATAATGCCTTCAAGAGACTTCCACTGTGTAAATACCAGTAATAATACCAAAAATTGATATTGAAAAGTTTGTTTCATAGAAATGAAGACTTTTACAATATTCTTTGTCAAATCACTCACCAAGAATCCAAGCCAATTGAACTATTCCCCTTGTAAGATCATACGACGTGTAATTTTGATGACCCCTTTTGTGGCCTCCTTCATGGCTTTGGTGGTTTGCCAAAAATGTGTATCAATACACTCTGTTAAGATGTGGATGGCTTCATCAGGGATATGATCCAAATGAATGCTATGATTACCTCGAGTATAAGTCTCCTTAATCTTTGGTAGAATTAAAGGAGTTTTTTATTTGTAAGGCACCAAAGGGCATCCTCGTGTTGCCATGCCTACGGCCCTTACCATCATAGCCTCATTTACATATATAGTTATATCTATAGATAAATAGATCTTCTCATCATTATATCAACCTAGCAAAAGTTCCATGATTTTACTAGGTTGATCAAAGGTAGGAAGACAAATTAGATGTTCCACATCAATATTATGGAATCTATGTGGTGGTGTAATTATCAACATTTATGCCTTTGGTACTACTTCGAGAACAAATAGTCTTTCTTTGACCCATTTGAGTAAAGGATATGCCTCAAGATTTGAAAATTTAGCCTCATGTATGTTTGCACTGACCCTAATGTCTTCTAATTATGCAATAGAGATGGCTTTGATGAAGTGATTAAATATAGTGGCTGCCATTATGAATATCTCTATGCTAAAGGGTAACTTGTTGGAATACAAGAGTACGAGGTGGTACGAGAGGCTTGGAGAGAATCTCACAAATTCATTTGAAAATAGCTTATGAAAAAATGATGATTCAACTTGAAATATGGGTTATATATAGAGTTGCACACTACTTGTGTGATTCTTGAGATTTAAATGCACCAAAATTATCTCAGGTTCTTCCTTTTGAAAACATTAGTAACTAGATCTTAAAATTGATTAGTTGGCACACTTTTTACTGATGTGGCATTTTTTTATGGTGATTAGGTAGAGTGATGTGACCCACTAAATCTATGAATTTATTATTCCCTTGTCTAATTTGTATCATGATAATTATTTGGAGTTGATGATACCTATCTCACAATCTTGGGTATTAACACCCATATCTTAGTCAGTAGTCATTATCAAGATTTTGGCTGGACATATCTTTCTCAGACTTGATTATCTTGCCTTACTAAACATTTTAATTGTGGTGTAGATGCTTGCCTCCCATTATGCTTACTAACTCCCACTTGAGGGTTAATAGAGCTAATTTGTGTACACAAACTTTTGATCTACACACAGAACATAACAAAAACCAAACCCAATCCACACAGCATAAAAAAATGAATCCTACACTAAACTAGTGTGAATGAGCACATGTTCCTTCCTAAGTATATTACTTATTAGCTATAGGGTTTGAGCCTACTGCCATTCACCTTTATAAGAAAAATGGTCCCTTTGTAATCTCATAGGACCACTATTATTAGCTATGGTAAGGCATGAATAATATATGGTCCCTTCCAATGGATGTTTATTTTTCTTGGAAAAGCTCAGAACTAGTTATCATACAATAGGATAGGCTGATATATTTGAAATTCTTTAGTGCAAAGATTAATGTGGAATTGAAACTCTTGAAAAATCATTAACCAATGAGATATTTATTCTCCTATCAAAGGTTTATTTACCAATTAATGTAGGGCTTGATGATCAGTGAACAACTCAAATGATGTAGCTAATAAGTAATGATAAAAAATTTGAAATGCAAATACTATTATAAGGGCTTCATCTTAGTAGTAGTGTAATTCTGTTTAGCCATAAATAGTTTTCGAATAGAAAAATTAATTGGGTGATCCAAACCACCCTCTACTGATTGTGCCAACACAACATCAATTATGATCCTAGATTCATCCACATGTACATGGAAGGAATTACTCCAATCTAGAAAAATAAATATTGGTGCAGTTACCAATCTCTACTTTAAATCAATAAATGCCATCATATAATAAGACAGGCTGATCTATTTGAAATTCTTTAGTGCAAAGATTAATGTGAAATTGAAACTCCTGAAAAATCATTAACCAATGAGATATCTATTCTCCTAGCAAAGGTTTATTTACCAATTAATGTAGGGCTTGATGATCAGTGAACAACTCAAATGATGTAGCTAATAAGTAATGATAAAAATTTTGTAATGCGAATACTATTATAAGGGCTACATCTTAGTAGTAGTGTAATTCTTTTTAGCCACAAATAGTTTTCAAATAGAAAAATGAATTCGGTGCTCCAAACCACCCTCTCCTGGTTGTGCCAACACAACATCAATTGAGGTCCATGATGCATCCACATGTACATGGAAGGAATTACTCCAATCTGGAAAAATTAATATTGGTGCAGTTACCAATCTCTACTTAAATCAGTAAATGCCACCTGGTAGTCATCTGCATAGCCAAACTATGTATCCTTCTTTAATAGTTTCTATAAGGGGAAGATATTGCAACATACCCCTTAATAAATTTTCTATATTAGCCTATATGTACAAGAAAGGATTGCACCTCTATCGTAGTTATGGGTGGTGGCATTCACACAATCACTATGATCTTGGCTGCATCTACCAAGATACCTTTGCTACAAAATACATGACTTAATAAAACATTAAAGGGTGTAAAAAGCAAACATTTTTTAAAATTTAGTGTTATACACAATGCTCTGTATTTCTCTAACATGAATCTTGGTTTGGATAAGTGATTCCTATATAATGAAAAGACTACCCAATCATCCAAATACACTTCTAAGAAATCATGGATGAAATCCTTGAACGCAACTACAATAGGGCTTGAGAAAATTGCATTTACTTTTTTTAGTTCAAACAACATTACCTTATACACAAAATAACCCCATTCTATTGCAAAGGTCATCTTAACTCTATCTTCTTCTGTCATTGGAATCTGATGGTACCTACTAAACCATTAGTAAAGGAATACACCTTGTGGCCTACGATTGATTCTAGAACTTCATCCATAAATGGGATAGGGAAATGGTCTTTAACATAAACCTCATTTAAAATACAATAGTCTTCATAGAATCTCATCTCACCATTATTCTTTGGTTGAACCACCATAGGACTCACCTAGTTGGATTTATCCACAGGAAAAATAATTCTGGCCTCCTGCATGTGGTCCAGTTCAACTTTGACTTTTAGCTTTATGTTTGGGTTTAAATGGTAGGGTCTTTTTTTAATCAATCATGAACACTCCTTCAGATTGATATTCCTCTCTCCTAGAGATGGGTCAACACCCTTGACTTCAGTGAACTTGATTGAGAAACACCCTGACAATCCCATAGAAGTTGTAGTACTTTGGATATGTCTTATTGCAACCAATAATCACCAGTATGTGCCAATTTTAGAACATCCTTGGTCCCAATGTTCTCAATGTGCTCCTTTAAAGGTTCATAGTAAATATTTTGTTCTTCCTTGGGAATGGAATCATGAAATAGCCATTCGACTTCTCATTTTAGAATGTTAAGATGTCGCAACCTTTCTTCTTCAGATGATTCTGTGACTGGACCTGAAAGTGGCCCAACTTTTTGTTCTTGTTTGAATAATTCTATGAGAGCCATATCATCCTCTTTGGCTAAATCTATTACCCATTCATCTTCATCTTGTATTATATGACATGGTTTAATAGAGACATTTACCTTATCCTTCTCTAATTTATAAGCCTGAAGATCTTGATTCAAATCACAAGCTACATTACAAGAGGATGATGAATCAGTTAATCCATATAAGTCTTCAATCTTCCCATGGCATAGAAAAACCTTTAGTTTCTATAATGCCTTGTGTGTTAGATGGTTTTCATCTTCAAAAATAAAGGTCTAAATGAAATTGATTTGAACCTATGCCCAATGTCCTATTTCCCTTTTGCACTCCTCGTGGATAGACCAAGCAGTAGAAAGAGTACCCAAAGTGTAATGGAAAATGTGTACCCAATACTTTGGATCGATAGCCTCCACAATATAGACCTTAACACATCAATAAATATGAAGATCAAATCAAATTCCTTCATGAAATATTAGCTAGTCCTTCCTTACTCCTAGTAACTAGAACCAAGCGAGAAGGATTTCACAGACTTCATCCCATTACCTAGGTGCCACTTTAAGTACAAATCACTAGTTCATGGTAAAACCCTTCAATACATATGCTATATAACTAACTCTTTGGTCAATGTCAGGGACATATTATTGGAATCATAGTATAAATTGACCAACATCTATGTTGGTAAAATAGTCTGGTAGTTGACATTCCATTGTGAAAACCATGTGTAGAGGTAAGACCTCATGGTCATCCTTCATCCAATTAAGAATGTGAGTGTTAGAATCCACATTGATTGAATAAACCCTATCCCAAGGTAGAATGCCTTCTCTCATTGGTTTTATCTAATCTTGATCTATTTAAACAACTTGATATAAAAAAATTGTGTCTAATTGAGTTGGGGACCTTATAGACATACAACATACATCATCAGCCACTAATGGTGGAATTTCCACATGTGGTAACATAGACTTGAGAGGTGACTCCTTTAATCAAAAATGTACCTTAAGTAGGCTTGTGAAATTTTATAAGAAGTCACATTTAGTGGCTTGTAAGGCCTATTGTCTATCTTCAGTGTTCACCTTCATCCAATTATTTTCATTGTAGACATATGGATAATTAGGCTCTTTAGGAATACAATATGCTTTGTGTCTATCCTTGTTCAAATGAATCACTATAATCTTATCCCTTTGATGATATTATAACTAATTCCTTGCTATATATATTGTCATTTGACCATCATAGTCCCATTTTTTTCTAATGAGCACAAGATAATGAATCTCATATATTTTCATATTTATGACTTCAAATTCACCATACAAGCATAGTTCTGTGAATTTGATCTCCACATCCTCTAATCAAAAATTGGTTTAATGCACCCATAATCTACAAGACTCAATGAAACTAGGTTGTAACTTAGTATAGGTCGACCAATAGCAACCCATGTGGACTGAGGGATCATATTTATAGTACTACCAAAATCAAACACTCCATTGGATACCTCATACCCTATGATTTCAATGTCCACCCTTGAGTCAACATCCTATAGTTTCTTGGTTTTTACATACCATATCATCTGATCCACTCATCATTGGCCATTTTATGCACACTCTAGCAGATTATGGAGCAAATTAGTGATGTTTTATGAGATGTCCTCATTCTATACTATACTAAGGAGCTTCATCAAGTCTATCAAGGTGGTGACAACACCATATTTTTGAATTATGTGCACTATCTATCCATACATTTGTGCATCTATGGTTGAATCATCATCTTCAATGGTTTCTTATTGTTGAATCATTTTTAGAATTTGTACTACTTCATGCATCACTTGTTTCTCCGTGGTAGCCTCTTGATACTTGTCTAGTTGTGATTTCATGATCCCGTGGTCCTATGGTAATTCCAAAGGGAGTAATCCTTTCTCTGCATGTTACATATGAGTGATGGCTTATAAGAATGCATCCTCTTAGGGTTGTATGATTACCATATTTACATTTCACACAACCTTATCCTCATAATGTTTTGCCAACACCAGATAGTCTTATGTATCGAGTTATTCAAATACCCTACAATAGGCAAGATTGACATTGTAGATTCATAAGAGTATTACTATGTACATGATTGAATTCACCACATAGATATCACTAAATTTGGGATCAAGGTCCATTTCCTCTACCTACTTGTGTTCCTCCTCAATAACCTTTGCTTGTTCCTCCACGGTATCCTCCTCTATTTAGTTGGAACCCCTAGTTACCATATTGTTATGGTCCATAGTTCATAGAACTCTATTGAGGGTTTCACCCTTGCATTTGTTAGTTTCCCCCATATCTGCCATATTGATCTTGAGTTGGTTGTGGGGCCTAGTTAAACTATGTTGGCTATGAGACTATAAAATTCCATGCATTCCAAGTCTATGTAGGGGTTGTCTAGTTCTAAACAAGTGGATTCTAACTAATTGCATTTATAGGTTGGTACACTGGTACTATTAGTGCCTAAGGTATAATAACTAGATTAGTTTCAAACCTTTTCACATTAGGTGTGATGATAGCTTGCAGTGTTGTATTAGCTTTCTATGTAGCTACTATATAGATGTTTTGGTAATGTCTTCTCTTAGTTCTTGTAATGCTTGGCAACTCTTCTCATTGTGATTGTGGGCTTTGTAAAAGTTAAAGTACAAATTTTGTGGGTTCCTTACATACTTTTATAACATATGACATTGAGATGTCATATGTCCTACTACACGATAAATATCACAAAACTCAGTTTTTATTCTTGGGAACTCATTCCTATGATTCCCTTATTTTCCATACTTTATACACCAAATATCTGACTGAGGTCTCTGCACTTCTTCTTGTTATTGTTAAAAAAAATTATGAGGATTTTTAAGGTGTTTTCTATCTACGAGCTAGTAGATGAAGTTCCCCCATAATATTCAATCTATTCCACTTAGATTATAGCTATTCTAGCTTCTACTTTGTTAGCGAGCTAGGTTTGTGTAAAAGCAAACCTTATCCTTGGCCATGATCCCTCTACAAACCAAGAAACCTTGTCCTTATCTATCATAACAAACTCAAATTTATTCAAGATGTCTAAAAATCTATGATCATACAAAAAATAGTCTCTTTGGATCCTTGCCTAATTTCCTTAAGATCTTGTTTTATCTATCTAGAACATTTCTTGACTTTAAATTATATGATTAGAACTGTTTTGTCTTCATGTAATGTATCTTGGTCAACACATTTGCAAAAAATAAATTACAATGCTCTACTAGATAATGCTCCGATCAAATTGCACTTCCTCACTACTTCATCGATGATTCCTTTAGTTTTCCATTTCATAGTGCAGGTGATAAAGTATTACTCATGGTCTACAAACCCATCATAAGGAACCAGGTGGGTCAGTGATCCCAATTAAGCTACCATAATGGGGTTTCATGCAGGTATCATAATTGATTTGTCTACAATCAACATCAAGGATGGTCATAGTTTTGGAGACTTTTGGGTACTTTGAGGTGGTTCTTGATCTGGTGGTGGTTGTAATGTCTCCTCTGGTTATATGGATGTGTTAGTTGAAGATATATCTCCATTATCTCCTTCTTATTCTAATATCTTAAGTTGTGTAATGAAATCCTTAGCCTGTATAAGAATTAGAGGATCTATCTTTGTAGAAATCAATGTTGTTATGTTCTTCTTCTGTTGATCTAAGAAACTTTGTGCAACTTCATGATATGTAGCCTTTTGTACTTGTAGGGTTTTTCTATGAACTTATTATGGAATTGGTCCTTGACAAGTGTCATCATCTAAATTTGTATAGGAATTATTATAATTTTGAAAAAAATGGGCTCAGGGGATGTGTGCTTCCTTGGTAAATGATCCTTACCTCTAAAGATGTATCTCTCAAAACTTGAACCTATACTATGTCTAAGACTATAAAGTAACCTAACTTGAACTTTTACCCATCTATTCTACTTCTATATTACTACCTTATTATTTCATCCTTGCTAAATCCTCATCACTTTTCCACACTCTATCTCTACTTGGCCCAGGCTCCTCACTCTATTTCTCTTCATTACACCCTTCTCCTTGTTGTCTCCTTTTATCTAAAACATCAATGCTACTGCTAATCCTACTTCTATTCGTAGCTTCCTAAAACACAGTCTATTTATTCCATCTCCTCTATGTAGCAACTCTCTTTCTAACTTGAGAGTCTTTTTATAGTCCTTTTCCTCTAAATTTTCCATGTTGGACTTAGGTTCAAGCTCTATCTTTTCATCTTTGATTCATTCTCCCTTATCTCACACACACCCCCATGATGCTCGAAGTGAATACTCCATATGAAAGGGAATAATTACCATAGTTTTTTCCACATCTAACATCTTAATGAGTGTAGGAATCCGTTGTAAGAATTTTCCTCTTATCCCTCTCATAAAAATATCATTTTCCAATTAAAATTCTATGTAGCCTTATAATGCAAACTCTGTGATATACTTGTCAATGGTCAAATACAACCAATGATCTATCGCATAGGTCTAGCCAGTGTCTAAGGCTTGAAGCTATTTGATCTTCTCCTCAAACCATGTAATGTCAATAGTCACACAAGATCTAAAATAATGATGTTCTAGACAAGCCAACCAGTCATCTAGAAATTTAGGTAATTCATACCAAAATATCTCATAAATTTCACCATAAATATGTTCTTGCACAATATGTTATTCAGAACACCCTATTCTTTGAGATTCTTTCTGCATAAACTCGATTTTTTTTTAATCTAGCCAGTGGTCCATGTCTCTTTGACTAACAACCACCTTAGCATATCCTTAACCTAGGTTCACCAGAACATGCTAATTATAGGGATAACTCTTGTGATTTTAAGGGAGAGCTTACATGAAAATGAAAATCATTACATAGTATTCAAATTTTATCCTAGGATTATAGATGTTTATCCAATCAGGATTAATCCTATGAGTATCTACTTTGATAGATAATTCATGTTAAACTCAAATGTGATGACATCATTGCCAAACTTATAGAGAAAAGGAGTTTTTGACTATTCATTAATCTACTAAGATTTCTAACAGATGAAAGTAATTCACATATGTTTAAAATTGAAGAGTATCAATTCATGAGGTTATTATGTAATATTATCTGACTTCAGAAAGGGTAGATAATACCAATTAGAAGACAAACCCAGATTCATACAAGATAATCTAACAACACATAACATTACCTAAAAGATATATCTCACATATGAAGCATAGAAATATTATATTAACCATCAAATACTAATTCAACCTACAATCTTCAGATCATGAAAACTCATTACACTTTCAATCAAAAATCCAAGGATTTACACAAAAAGGCCCGAATACAATATTACTCAATACTTTTCTAGCATTATCTAATACTATTTAAACCATTCTACTACAATCTGTAGGAATATATAATCCTAAAATCTATATTATTATAACTACAAAGTATATACTTGGCATCCAAGTATGTCAACCTATATTCTGTTGCTAAATATTCCATGTACTTGATCCCAGCTGATAATAGAATAACTTCATAAAAATTGTGTAAGATAATTGCTAACCAAAAGGAAACCCTAATCTCCATCCATGTGGCATGTTCATATATACAAGCAGCTAGTATACACATTTCTTGGTTAACAAACATTGTGGCATGAGGGGTTTTTACTCCAATACCCATGGCCATAGTACAAAGTTAAACACTGAATTTATTTTCCACGTGCCTCATAGTATATTTTAAATGCATGGGATCCCTTGTTTATGCCAATAGGAAGCATTTTTTATTTGTTTGACTTAAGGTGCACTTGAGAGGAGTGTATCTCCCAAAGAAGTTACTCTCAAATTACCTTTGAAACAAGAGTTAGTGGGCTAAAACCATGGTTATACCTCTATAGTTAGTGCTCTAAAATATTAGGTCGACACTAATCAATGAATGACCTAGATAACCCTTTATACATGATTTTTACTTGAATTGTATTCTTACATAGTAGCTTTGCTTGATTTATCTTGTATACTAGTCAAAATTATCTAGATTCATTGTATAACACTATATTAAGGATCTATTTCATTTTACGTGGAAATGGGATTTATAAATGAATCTCTCCTTCAAATTTTACATCAGATTATGGACTTTATGGTTACCTCTCATATTTTATTTTATCATGTTAGCCATCATGTACAAGCATGGTTAAAAATGAATCTAATCAATAAAAATAATCATACCTTCAGGACTCTTACACTATTTTTACTTCCTATTATGCTCATATTTACTCATGTCCTCTTTCCTCTAAATCCCTTACTTTATATGAGTTAGGTATTGAAAAGTATAAAATTATTTAGGGACAAGAGCTTTCATATATCTCAACCAATTTTGGAACTAGAGGCCTTAGTTATATGGAAGATTCCACCCCTTGTGGACAAAGTCAAGATATGTTATCTCATGAGATCATACCCTTTGTTTCGACAAATTTTTGCAATATCAAATCTGAGTTGATTCCTATCACAACTAAATGTCAAAGAGCATATGTTAAAATTTCCATGTTTCTTTATACTCACCCTTGACCTGTCCCTATTATATTTTATTTTAAACCTCTTATTCATCCACAACTTATTTTAGACTCTCAAGCCCATGTTGTTCAAACTAGACGAGGGCAACCTCCCTTCACTTCTGAACACCAACCTTATTTTATAATTATTCCTCCTCTATCTCCTCCATAAAATTAAATACAAGCTTCTCAACCCCAAGGGTATTATCTCATTTAACAATTGTGTAATACACCAACTAAGATTTTTATTCTAGAATTATTACAAAAGGCACCAGTTTATAAGGATATTTTATATAAAATGTTACCAGATACTACTATTCTTGCAACTTCATTTCCTTATATTATGAGAACCTTAAAATATGTTGATATTACTATTTATTTCAATAAATAATACTTACCTCCATAACACATTATTGAGTAGAGTCTTCCACTATTTATCTAGGTTCAAATTCATGGAAATTTGATTAAGAGAGTTTTAATTAACACTGGTTCTAGAGTAAATGTTTTCAATTATAAATTCAAACAAAAATTAGGCTTTAATAAGAGTAATCTTCAAAATTTGAGAAACCTATAGACATATTTGATAATACTCCAACATCAATAATGGGAATTATCACATTGGATATACTAGTAGGTCCTAAAATGGTCTTTATTGGCTTTCAAGTTTTTGAGGTTCCATTAAAGTATAATATATGATTAGGATGGCCTTGGATTCATGTTATGGATGTTATACTTCCTAAATTTCATACGTGCATCAAGTTTTTATATGATTAACATAAGCACACAATTCCAATGGATGATACACCTTTTTGATATTGTAAAATCACATATCTGACAAGGTTTCTTTCATAGCATCGAAGAAACTAGTTACAATTTCCAAAATACATACATATGAGGTTGATGAATCAAGTAAATTGGTTGATATTGAATATACTTATCCAAGTCCTTAGCACATAGAAGAACCTATCTAATAAATCTCATCAAATGAATACATATCTACACAGCTGGAAGAGCCTATCATGAATGAAGACAAACATGAATTACCTCTTAAATATTCCAAAAATTATGTTACAAAATTACAACTATTAGTTAATATAGAGGATTCATTTTGAAAAATATAAGATTACTTCAGTATTGATGATGAAGATACATTGGAATAAATAGATGAGAAAATGTGAAAATTATCTTTCAATCCCATTGATGAAGATGAAATATTCTATCTCATTCTTTATTTACATCGATTGGAGTAGGTGAATACATGTCTATATATCCTCTACAAAATAATGTTAAAGCAATAATTTCTTAACAATGAGTTATACATAATACTTGAAATATCATATCATAGGTCATTTCACACTCCACTAATTCAAGTACTTCTAATCATACAATGATTATACCTTTTAAGGAACAAGTGCAAGCTCAAAAAATTCAAAATTCAAGAATACAATCATCAAATAAAGATTATGGTCTATTCAAATAAGGATTTCTTAATAAATTAATTTCAAATCAATAATAAAATAATCCTTTTACAAATATGGTCATAAATAAGATCCTAAACAAATTTATTCTTACCTAGAGCCTCTCATTATAAAACCATTTATGGATGGAAAATAATGTATTAATGTTGTAGTTACACGTCTCCAAGAAGATAACATATGTAGTATTATTCTTCTCAAATATATTAGGTATGGCACACATCATATCCATTAAGTTGCATGTCTTGTGCACTGCATTGGATCTACTACATTAATAATCACATTGGGCCGAAAATCATGGTTTGCATCAATTCATATTGATCCTATTTTAAAGCAATATGTTAGAGATTAACCTTATTTGGGTTCACTTTAGGTTAATTTAGGCTTATCCTAAGTCTATTTTAGTAATGTGTTTATCATTATAAGAAATTTACTTTATCACAACTTTATGAGGTCTCACACCTCTTTTGTCCTCTTGTAGGGAATATTGGAGTTACATTCACATATAATGCCTGCCCCCACCCCGCAAAACTTGTCACACACATCCACCCTCACCTTATGGGAGTTAGGGACATTTTGCACACATCATGAAGGTTTTTTAAGTAACTCTTTTTCCCTCCTAGCTCTATTTATTGAGATTTCCTCTCTCATTATTAAACCATCTTGATCTAGCTATCTTGAGATTCTTCTTTTAGATTGAGGCCATTATTTTATATATTTTTATTGGATTCTTTTTGGTATTTTACTTGGAGATCAATGATTTTAAATCCTTATAATAGATGTGGGGGTTTTCTCCATTTGACAATTTCCCCACTTGCCAATTCTTATCTCTCACATTTTATGGTTTGCTTACTTTTTAAGGTAACATTATTCATTTAAGCATTTTCATTAGTTGTTTTCAACGTTAATATTTTGATCTTGGCAAAAATCCTAATGTGGTATTAGAGCTAGTTGCCTTTTAACATTGAAATTTAAGTGTATGTAGGGATTTCTATTGGTAGAGAAATACATTTTTTGGACTTTTTTCGCAAGGTTGTCCACCCTTACAAAAAAAATCTACTGACTTTTTTCATTTATCTCATGAATATAACTAGCTTGTTTTGTATATTTGAGTGCTAACCTTCGTCTTGTATATTACTTACAAAGCTTTTTTTAACTATTTGACAACATTCAAGCATTAATTTCAAAATAAATCAATATTCAAACCATTTTTTGGCTTAATTTATGCATTTCTACCTCTTAATGGTAGTGTAAACAAACCCTTTTTAGTTATTTGTGGCTTCAACCAAATCAATCTTTATTTTATTTATTTTTCAGTTCTAATCTTTGTTTACATTTAATACTTGTGTATTTAGAACTTTGTTTTGTTTAAAAACTACTTTTTTTCATTCTAAGTTTTTTATTGCATCTCTGTGGCATTTTAGTTTTTTGTTACTTAAGCTTTGCACTTTCTTAGACTATTGATACATGGTAATGCCTCCCGGCATTTTTTGTCACTTTCCTTACTTATTCTAGACACTGTCATACATGGTTTTCATCTAAACTTTTAGTGTGGTGTGTTATACTTGTCTCTATGTTTCTTGGCATGTGGCATTCTCTCTTGTAGTTAGGCATTTATTCCTTTCACCAACTCTCACTATATTGGTGTTCCCTTTCTATTCTTATGGTATTTTCATTTTTTTTATTTTCCTGCACAAAACATATTATAACATATTTTCACTTGACAAGTGGCAACCTTCTATCCTGAGTGGCATCTCTTCCTATTTCAATAAGGGTTGACATTTAGACTCTTTGAAGTTTTTTAAAACTATATTTTTTTATCTTTTTAACATGTGTTATGTGCTTTGTTTCTAGCACTTAGAACTTGTATATTTACTTTGGCATGTCTTTCCTTGAGTGCCATTAAGTGGCATCCTTTTTTTCTAATGTTTTTTTTTTTTTTTGTGGCATTTTATTACCTTTGTCTTTATTTTATTCAACTATTTGGGTGGGGGTGGCGAGTGATTAAGGTGGCCTTCTAAACATCTGATTTTTCATTGAAATAAAACAATGCACACTAAATATAGGAATGCCAACAAGTGAATATCAAAAAATCCAAGAAATTACAAGTTGGTAAAGAACTATAATGAATTCAAAAATTTCTTGAGAAAAGCAAAATCCTCGTCTACTCTAAATGTGTTGGTTGCTACCCATATACTTCTCTTTTTTCTATGCACCTTCTACTTATGTTTATGCTAGACTTAAATTATTTCTCTAGGATTTTATCAGAGAAAACTTTGACGATTCTTACGGGATTGGCATGTTTAACTAGGAGATCTATTGTAAGCCCAGAGAATTAGAAAGTTAGGTATTTTGGATATGAAAATCAAAAGTTTATCCATTTTTTCTAATGGATCATCCATGCATTGGAAAGTGAGGATTTTTGGAAACTACTTCTTAGGAATTGTATCACTTAATGTTTATTTTTAGGCAAAAAGTCTAGGGATGTCTTAAATTTTCA
The DNA here is from genome assembly GCA_037957365.1 of Torreya grandis. Classification (NCBI taxonomy): domain Eukaryota; kingdom Viridiplantae; phylum Streptophyta; class Pinopsida; order Cupressales; family Taxaceae; genus Torreya; species Torreya grandis. The sequence continues at coordinate 3,482,248 of JARHVA010000315.1, forward strand.
ATCTCCACTTATCACATATGTTCCTATGAAAATCATCAGTTGTTTTGTTGCTAAAATTATTTAGAAAGATTGAGAAATGTTAAAGCCTCATTTGTTATGGGACATAGATAATTTTAGAACTAGGATTTCCATAAATTCACATTCTTTATAGTGGTCTCCAATTTTACCTACTATGATCTTCCTTTTGCTTTGGTCTCTTGGGTTAAAATTATTCAACTTTTCAGAAAAGGCATCAAATTCATCTCTTATATTTTTTGTAAATAATCTAAGGACTAAATTTCAAAGCCTATTTTACAGTTTTAGCTATAAGATAATAACCATGAATTAATTATGGAAGTGTAAAATTCCATACCTAATGTGCATCTACATAACATTGGTATTCAATCACATTTATGATGGTGGTTAGATTGGAAATGACCTATGGAGACTCCTTTCCACTGATATAAACCATGGCTTAGTTACCAACTCCTTTTCCTCAACATATTCAAATGGATGTTTTGAATGCTCATTGGAAATATAAATCTTTTGAGCAAGTGAGGAAGCATTGATTTACAAGGACTTGAGCAACCATTATTGATCCCAAACAATCTCATTTCCTTTGATGTTTCATGCACCAAGTTTTTCTAGTTTGGATTTGTTTGGTCATCTAGGTGTGGCTCGTCATGTTTCTGTAGTTTGCCAACACCCAAAAATTTAAAGCATATTTTTTGATTTTGCGAGCCTGCTCAGATTACCTGGTAATGGATACATACCCTTTTATAGCCATTCCACCCATAAATGTTTATTTATAAGATGTTACTTTACTAATTTTAATTTTTGGGTTTATTGGTGGTGGTTCTAATTGTTGCACTCGTCCCTCATTCCTCTTTGGAGCTATACTATGGATATTTCTCCATGTAATGTAATCATCTCATGCTATCAATTTATGTTTGTGTGATTATATAGTATGGTGTGATGTGGGTAAAGTTATCCTAATATAATGGAGCTATGTTCAATCTATTGTATTTCCTTCTCTTATGTTATGTGATGTGTGAATTACAATGACTAGTGTATGTTCTTATCTAGAGAAATTGATTCATGGGATAAGGATTTCCTCTCTGCACCAACTTTACCATGTTTATGCCCTTGTGGCATGTCTATGATAATGACATGGATTCGACCTTGGATGGTATGTTATGAGTAGCAAATAATTTCCTCGTAATGTCTCTGCCAAGTCTTCGGATTGAAATTGATTGTAGCTTAATATTAAAGATGAATGCAAAACTATTGTAAACATCTTCTAGATGACTGTGATTAAATACTAGTACCTTGAGAAAACTATTCCCCTCTTATTGAAAACACTCCCCCTTATACCACCTATAAGTTGATCAAGGTCCATTTTTAGCAAATAATCTATAATGGATATCATCCTTGTATATAAGTTACAAAAAAAATAGATGAAGGTAAGATAAATCACCTAAATGAATGCCCTCAAAAACGTGTAATCCCTAAATGCCTTCATCAAATTTATAATTATAAATATAGTTTACCTTGTTATTTGGTTGAAATTCTTTGGTGAGTGATTGGACATAAATCACCACTCTATATAATGGGGACACTTTATAAATGGGAGTAGATGATTTAAGGAAATTTGAGAGAATTTGTTATAAACCCATTTCCATTAAATGAATATTCCTCTAGATTATTTATCATTGTGTCTGATTTTGGATTACACACAAATTTTGCAATCTTTTGAGAATTTTGAAAAATACCTCCTAATCTACCATTTCATAGATTGTTTAGAGAGACATTGTTTATATTCATCTTAGCAAAATTACAATTTTAAATATTACAAGAACAAACAAAATTAGTGAACAAATAATAAAAATAAGTTATTTTTTGGCATTTTTCTAAGATCCTTTGAAAATTTATAAACATTTCAAAAAAGAAATATTGAATTCTTCAATATAAATAGAGAATGGTTGACTTTTATTCACACCATAATCCTTGTTGGCACCTAGAGGATATTAACATTTAGGAGCCTCATCTTAGGGTGAGCTAATGGCCTCCCTAGATTCCCATCTAACTATTGAAGCCATGACATACAAATGAGATGCTCCGAGCCATGGCACCGCCTCTCAAGTGATCGAGGAAATTTGTCCCCAAAGTTTACCATGAGGTAATGACTCTCAACCTAATGTTTTTTTAACCTATGCTTACATTTAATTATCTATGTTAGGGTATTTTTTGGGTCTTATCCCTTATGAAAGCATGCTTAAGACTTGGGTTCAATCTCCCTGAACCATTCATGGCATTAATATAGAGAGTGTCAAAAATATGACAAATAGATTTTTTCTACTACATTTCATAGACCTTACCCACGTTAGTGTGATATTAAACAAGTTCACCACCTAGTACATTTGTAACTCCTTGTTGGTGTTTTCCCCCTAGACTTGGGATTTTTTTGTCTCTAAGTATGTTGTTTTTAAAGTCCCCATCTAGGTAAAGTTCCCCAAGTTGCCTCTTCCTTGTTAGAATTTCATTAACCAAATCATGACATCTATTAGTTGTGTTGTTTGCTAGGAGTTTGTAAGATTCTATCCTGCTTGCCCCCAAAAATGGGTTTGCATTGAAGTAGATTTATCAAAATATTTCAAAGAGTTTGTTGAGATTCAAGTTGGCAAGTCTTGACACTCATAATGGGTCCTCTATATCAACCTTCCCAGCATTTGTTTCAATTGTTAGGCCACACATCACAAGATCAAGGACTCCTCGCTATATTTATCTTATAACAGGTTAGCTCTCAAGCCCACTTATGATAGCCCAAGAATACTCTAGAGATGGGTGTAAATCTATTAGGGGATGAAAAAGTAATCATAACAAGGGGTCCACTCATTAGAATCCCATGAGCAGTAACAAACCATCTTGCAATTCTATGCCACAAATGCCTTTGCATATGGCTCAACTTACTAGGGAGTTTCCAACTAAAACTCAACCTACTAAAGAGCACACATATTTTGAGGTGGAAATCACAAAACCCCATTTTTATAGTAATCCCATGGTTGTGAATGTTCTATCCATCTCTCAAGTTTATATGAAATTTTCTCTTGATAGATTTACTCTACCACACATCTTTTCCCATTTACGCATAAGTAAGTACTCACACATTCCCTCCCAAGATTCTCTAACTCACTCTTGTAGTCCCTCTCTTTCTACAAAGTATGTAAAGTATGTGGTCGAGTTGATATCCAACCTAGTTGCTCAACATTGGTATTTTTTTCTTTCTAACAATGAGTAATTCCTGAAGAACATATACAAAGCCCTTAAAGAGATTAATTATGAAGATATGTCTTGCAACACCCATAATCTATGCATTGTTACTAATGGAACATTTGGAGTCTTATAAACTTAGCTCATAATTATGTGGTAAATATTTCAATAAAAAATTTGTAGATATGGATATTTTCTACCTAAAATAAATTAAGGTGGCAGGTTTCCTTACTTATGTTGTCAACAAAGTAATTTGGCCTAATAGTTCAGTACTGATAAGCAATCATAACTCAGGTCATGGCGGCATTATGAAATTTATTTCTCTAAAATAGTGGCCATATTTTATGGATTATGGATGTGATCCTTCACATCATGTCATTTGGGCCCTTTTCAATTATGAGAATTGCTCTTTTTACGTCATTAATGTTTATGCCTCAAATAACGCACATCAAAGGATGGCTCTATGGTAATGGATTTCTAATTCATTACCTGATTCCCACTAGGCAATATGCAGTGACTTCAATATGGTGAAATAACTTGATAACAAGATTGGAATTCTACCAAGGAGATGGATTGCCAACAAAAGAGAGGTGTGTATTTTCATGTGAATTAAATTTGGGTTTTATGAACCCAACATTGGTCATCATCCCACATTTGAAGTTTGGTACACTTAGACTAACCTTTGAAGTAGATTTGATCATATGCTAAAATGGCTTGATTAGGCTATCCTCACCTCTTAATTATACTTATTCGATAATACTTTTTCCCTACCACTAAAATCCTTGCCATATTTTTCCCTTCTGACCATTCACATATCTTCTAATGCATTTTCTAGTAGTTTAAAAATCCCAAAATCCAAAAAACTTGTTTTTTTCTAAATACGACCATGTTAGACCATGGTCCACATGGCCCACATTAATTGGCTTTAGAACAAGTTTATTAACTTACTTAACAACTAGGTTAGATTCAATGGTGGGTTGATGTGCTCAATCAAACAACTAAATTTATCTGGATCTATAGCCTTTAGTTGGAAAAGATACAATGACACTCTTACGCTACCACCTCCTCGGAGCTGAGACATGTAGTGGTGGCACTTGAGCACAACTCATTAAATGAAATTTTGTAATTATAGGTGGTTAAATTGAGGCAAAATATCCAAATTACAGACATGTACAATGCTCAAGGATCTCAAATTCAATTGTATTTGCATTGGTTCAAAGTGGGGGATAGAGTTTCCAAAGATTTTTTCCAAATGATCAAAGCCAAAAAGCCTTCCCAGCAGATAAAATCCATATAGGAGAATGGTCACCACCTCACTAAAATTCTTGATATGGTCATATCCTTTGCTAAACATTACCAACAAGTTTTCATAGCTTGAGAACCTTCCATAGAGTGATAATAAGCTCTTGACCAATGCCTTTTGGTTGTTCTGAGAAAAGTCACTCCTACTCAAAGGGCTTTATTGAGGACTTATATGAGGATGTTATGCAAATGGCCAATGAAAAATCTCTTTGTTGTGATGACTTCTTTTTGAATTTTACAAAAAAATGTGAGACACTATCAAGTAAGATTTATATCAAGTCTATATTGAAGCCTTCCACAGATAGTTGTTGGGCTTAAGTATTAACAAAGGCCACATCAAATTCATCCCAAAAGCTTGTGACCATGATTTAATATGAAATTAGAGGCATATCACTCTGCTTAATATTTCCTATCAGATTTTAACCAAAGATTTAGTGCTTTGAGTTCACCACCTCCTACCTTTGATTATTCAACTTGAGTAGACGGGGTTCATCCAAGGTAAATATATCTAGGATAATGTTATTTTTGTGTGGGAAGGCATGGAATGAACTCACCACTCAAATTACAAGGCCATGTTCATCAAAACTAACTTTAAAAAAGAATATGACCATATATAGTGTCCATTCATTTTATCTATATTACAAGCTTTAGGATTTGGCCTAACCTTCTTATAATCGATTCATATACTTGTTGATGATGCTTCTGCCTTTCTTTTCATTAATGGAATTAGCTTAGAAGAATTTGGTGTTTTTAGATCCATTAGACAAGGTTTCCCGTTTGATCCAGCTCTTAATGTTCTTATTGTTGAAAGTTTCAACCTATTTGCTTACCAATGCCCAATCTCAAGACCTTGTTCATAGCATTTCCTTGCCTACTGAAGAGTCCTTGCAACTTCTTAATGGACTTTTGGCAGATAATTCCCTTATCACTCTCATTGAGGTATGAAGTTAATCTTGTTAATGCAATGTTTTGTCTTGCTTTTGGATCTTCCATCCAATGGTGTAAAACTTGGTGTTACAGATAATATTTCCTCCCCTTGTTTCCTTGGTTGGCTCGATATGAGTGGAAATTAATCCAACATGATGAAATCTTTAAGTTTTTGGGTATCCCTTTTGCTTTCCATGCCTCCCCCTCTAGACTTTGGAAATATGTGGTGGACAGGGTGGAAAATAAATTTGTATTGGATCACCAAACCCTTATCGTTGGTTGGTAAATTTCAAATTTTCTCTAAAGTGTTTGTGTCCACCCGTGTGTATTATTCTTTCTGCTAGGTGCCTTCCAAACAATCAATCTGAAAACTTGAAAAATTGCTCAGAGATTTTATATGGACTAACCCCTCCACTGGAAAAGGTTGACATAAGATGGCTGGGAATATTTTTATCTTCCTCAAGAGGCATGTGGTATGCGATTGATAGATGTTTCTCGTCAAAGTTCAACTCTATGTGTCAAATGGATTGTTTGTGTCATTGAAGGAAAAGAAGCCTAAAAGGTGCTCATGTCTAATTGTATTTCTCAATAATCCCCTTATGGGCATGAAACATGAAAAGGTTTTGGTTTTGATAACTTCCTTACTCTCATTGCCCTATGAAAGTTATGGGGTCTTTTGTGATAAAAATTATCGAAAAAGCTTTGGAAATATTCAAACCTTGGATACTGTGGAATGACCCGAGGTTTAGAGATGGACTCTTTATCAATCAACACTCCCTATTATGGTTTAACTTTCATGTAGTTCCTCTTGTAAAGGTACCTTGGATTCACTCCCTTAAATTCTTTTGAAGGGGAATTCATATTGTGCAAGACTTGTTTTGTAAAAACACTTGCTTTTGGCTCTCATAGGATGACTTCAAAGTAAAATACAAAATTTTCTCTGCAAATAAATAATCTTAAAAAGATATTGTGGAAGTTGTTCCTATGGAACTACTTCACAAGAGCATAGTCAATTCTTCCCACCCTTGGTGGAAAGATTGAAAATGGTATGTTGACACCCCTTTTTAGAATTACACTAATCAAAAAGGTTGTGAATGGCTTTCCTTGCATCTCCCTATGATTGACAAGTTTAATGGTTGTTGGAATATTTAGTCTTACCTCATAGTTTGGTGGAGACATTTTCACTCTATTTGGTATGTATGTGTTAAACTTAAGCTAGGTCATTTTGCCCAGTGTTTGCTTCATCAAGGGCTTCCTATAGGTGGAAGGCTAATTCAATTATAGGTTGTGTAAACATGATGCTCATTCTGTAGCTACCTAGAGACTATCATGCATATTTTATGGTTCTACCCTAAGACTTAAAGTGTTCGTATTTAGATAAATTATTTTTTCAAGCCTTTTTGCCCACACCCATTTAGTTGTTCACATATTCTTGGGTGACAACCCATAAATGCACCCTTAATCATCCTAAATATGGCATGATTTCAGAGTGGAAATTTTATTTTGGATATGGAAAGAAAGGAACTCAACTTTATTCTCCAATGTTTCTGATGGCATTCACTTTTATATATATAATAAGGCTATAGTTATTTCTAATGTGCTTCTGTAAATATAAGTGCAAACTAAAAAAGTGGCTATGGATTTGGATCACCTGTAGCATTCACTTCATCACTAGAGTGATGCCCCCTACAATGTTGCATACCACCCTCCTCGCCTCAAAACACCCCACCAAGAGGTGGAAGTAGCTCTCCTCAAGGTGGCCTTCATTATATTTGGTCTCACTAGTGTTCTCATAACCGTGCTACTAGTTCTCTATCATGACACCACTCTCCTCCCCCAACCTACATGGAGGTGTGGGTTATCCACTACCTCATCCTCTGCAGGCTCAAGTATGGGGCTCTCCACCTCCTACGGACTAGCACAGGTGGAGTTACCCACCCAAGAGTTCTTAGGGTAGCTGGAAACCACTCCCAAATAAAAGTTTTCCATGGGGTCACTTTGGTAATTTCCCCCCATCACTCTAGCTAGTATAATGAAATGCAAGAAGGTGACCAACACACCTCTAATTCTAGATGGGACCCTGTTGTTGAAGGGAAAGATCTTTTGGGCTCTAGATGGGGTAATCCTCATGTTCATAATCCCTCCTTTACTAGTCTCTTTGCTACTGTTACTTGATTACTCTTTTTTTATGTATTAGATTTTTTCTAAGATTGGCTTAGTTTGTTTCCATGTTTATTGGATTTAGCCTCATTTGTGTTTCCTAAGCTCTATTTCATAAACATATACATACATACATACATATATATATATATATATATATATATATATATATGAATTAGATTTAGTATTTAACTTCATAATTTCATGACAAAAAAAGATAAATAGAGACAAACAGTTACAACTCTAGCAATTAGAGATGATAAATACAAATAGCCACAACTAAAACAATCATTGGTCCAACCACATTCAAATTGCACAACAAGATCCACAAAATAAGAAACAAAATGTTCTTTCCTCCCCCCACAAAATATAGAGAGATCTGAAATTTTATTCTCTACATTTCTTCTACCTCTCAAATTGTAATAACTCCTCTCTAGGCCATTTGGTTATTTTATAAATATATTTTTTCAATATTTTACAGTGTTTCTTTTCTCTTCAAGAACACACTTTTTCAGCAATACCAACTTCCACCAGGAATCACTTGATCTAATAAAAATTGATACTGATCTACTAGTCTGCCTTTATAGATAAACCTATTATATCACCCTCAAACATAAAAATATGTATGCATTGAACTACAATAACAAAGCTTTCATATCCTCTCTAATGCCAAGATGTATTTCTTTAGTGTCTTGATGTTTTGTATATGCGAATTGATTATGTGATCTCTTTTATTCTCTTGTTTCTTGTTGTTGCAGCACCATAAATCAATTTGTGGTAGAATATTCATTATTAGAACCAAAATTTAGGTTACTTATCATTGCTCCTCACTGAGGTTTGGTCACCAGATTAGACATTCTTGGCTTTACTCTACCTAAAGCTTCACTATTTTCAGTCAAACTATCTTTTATACTTTCCAACACCCTGACAACATCTTTCATGCCTAGTCTTTCTTGTGGTGAATCTCTTGAATAAGCCAAACCAATTCCAATTAAGGCAGTTAGACACTACATGGTTAATTCATTTGAATCCTCCACACCCATCTCAATGCCAGCAATGTCCTCCAGTAGGCTTCTATCAAGTACCTCCACAAGATGACTAGGAAAAACTAATTTCACCCACTTGTGTAAAGTGAGATCTCCCACAAACATGTCATTTGTTGGTCTCTTTCTTGACAACATTTCCAATAACAAAATGCCATGACTGTAAACATTTCCCTCTGTAGATACTCTCCCTTCTAGTCCATACTCTGTATTCAAGGAGGTCAATAGTGAGATTACATTTGATCCAACCAATCCATACAAATTACCAAAATAATGGGGGAAAAAAACAATGTAACAAAACATACCTGGGGCAATGTAACCCACTGAACCTTTGATGGCAAGTGTTGAATTAAGAGAGCCCATGGATTGTGTACCATAAGTTATCCTTACAATTCCAAAATATGTCACATGACCTGTCATGTCCTCATCTAGTAGAACATTCTTAGGTTTTAAATCCAAGTGGATTACTAGGATATAAGAGTTATGATGTAGATATTCCATGGCATGTTCAATGTCAATGGCAATATCTAGTCATCTTTTGAAACCCAATACACAATCATCTCTTTAAGGATACAAATGTTTCTCCAAACTTCCATTTGACATAAATTCAAAAACTAAAGCTCTAAAATTGGGGATTGAGCATGAAGTTTAGATCTTGGTGAGATTTTGGTTTTAAACCTTTCTTAACACCTTGTATTTTACATTGAAACTCTTGTGAGCTTCTTCATTTTGTAAATCCAAAAACTTCACACCAACTACTTTACCATATCTCAAATCTCCTTTGTAGACCAATCCAAAGTTTTCAACCCCAACCAACTTGTTCTCATTAAATCTATTAGTTACATTATAAAGATCTTCATAATGCTCAAACTTATGTATAATATCTAGTGGGAGATCCACTCTTTATCGATTGCATCTCCATAAGAAACCCAAGAGTAAACAACATGTCACAAAAGTATTGACAATATCAACTACCACTATCATTGTTTTGACATGTGGACCATGTTTGTGACTTCGACATTCAGGTAGCAATAATTTATGTGGTCCACAGAGACCACCATTTCTAGTAAGTAAAATAATAGCAATGGTATTAGCAAATACCCCTTCTTTTGGAATTTCCCCTGTCAGTCTACTGAAAGATAAATTCAGATAGCGAAGCAATTTAAGTTTTTTGAGGAACTTTGGTAATGGACCAGATAATAAATTGGAGGAAAGATAAGGTCCATGAGATTCTTCAAATTTTCCATTGCCTTGGCAATAGGACCCTCAAAAGCATTTATTGATAGATTCATATATTCCATCCAATGCAACTTCTAACTATAGCTCCAATGACACCACCCAACTTATTGCCTGAAATGTCTATATATTGAGCCATTGTGATTTTGACAATCTCTTGGGGTAAGGACCCTTCTAATACATATGGAGAGAGATTTAAATAAAACTAAAAAATTTCAAGACTAGTAAGAACTTCTCCAAGAATACTACCAAATAGCTCATTGTAAGATAAGTCTAACAACTCTAGTTTTTGACATCCCTTTAGATTGGTGGGTATCTATCATGATAAGTTATTGTGATGAAGATAAAGTCTTCTCAGCTCTTTGACACTATCGATATAATCAAGAATTATTCCAGATAACTTGTTTTAACTAAGAGAAGAGTCCTAGATTTTGCAAGTGACCTAACTCAGTTGGGATGCTTGCTTCTAATCTATTTCTAGTCAAATATAACCTTTCCATTTTTTGAAAGGCTTTAAATCTCACTGGAATAAACCCACTCAACATAATATAACTTAAATAAACCTAAGAAGTTTAAGTTGGAGAGATTTGTAACTTGATGAGGTATGCTTCCGCTTATGTTGTTGATCAATATTTCAAACCAAGAGAGATTAGGCAAAAGTTGGCTAATAGAGAGGGAGAAAACACCAGTAAAATGATTAAGAGACAAAACTATCTCCCTTATGTCAGAATAATTTGTGATAAATCTGAGGAAGTCCAATTCTAAGGTGTTGTTGTTCCCACTAATCGGTTGATTAGAATATAACCTAAGCCTTTCAAGTAGGTGCAACCTACCTATCTCTTTGGGTAACATTCCACTCAGATGGTTGAATTATAGAAAAAGCATTGTGAGATCCGTACATTTTCCAATGGAATGTGGTATTTCTCCATAGCTAATTTCCCCATAGATTTAGTAATCTTAAATTTGCAAGTTTTTCACAAAGAAGTGATATAATATGTCTTGATAATTGGTTTTGATATAAAACTAATTTTTGAAGAGAAGAACAATTAGAGAGCGAAGATGGTATTTCCCTTATACGTTGGTTCATAGAAAGATAGATCATTTCTAGGTTGATCAACTTGGTACCAAAATTTGATGGAATGTATCATGATAATGTGTCTTCGTTTAAAGCTAAAAATTGAAGAGAAGAGCAGTTAGAAAGGGAAGAAGGTATTGGTCTGATAAGTTAGTTTGTAGCAAGAAATACATCTTTTAGATAGATGAATTTAACTGAAGTTTGATGGAATATTTCCTAATAATAAGTTTTCATTTAAGGCTAATAAGTCAAGAGAAAAATAATTCGAGAGGGAAGGGGGTATTTCTCCTATGAGGTTGTTTGTAGAAAGAAGTGACTTTTACAGAAGAAAGAGTTTAGTACTAAAAAATGATGGCTTGTATCCTAATAATTGGTTTGACCTTAAATTTAATTCTAGAAGAGAAGAATAGTTTGAAAGTGAAGCAAGTATCTTTCCAATGAGCGAGTTTCTAAGAAGATAGGGATATTGTAAATGGATGAGCTGACCCAGTTCATTTGGAATAGCACCTATGAAACTATTGTTTATTAACTCTAAGTAGACTAAGAAAGAGAGATTTCCTAGACATATGACACTAACAGTGTCTTGGAAATTACAAATCATGTAAGCCAAGATAAATTGTATAGTTTGAGTGTGAATTATGAGTTTCAATTTAATATTTTCATAAATTAGGTTGTCATATGGTACATGAAATATTATACTAAATTTTTATAAAATATTATAGACATAAGGAAATTCAAAGAGTAAGTAACAACCAACAATAGTTGTAATTTTCCAAATAAAAACAAAACAAACACCAAATTCAATGACAGACTTTTGATTTTTAAAAGAAATTAAATAATTGTAATTTAATTAAATCAATGTATTTTATAGTTTAGGTAGTAGAGTATACAAAGATTGAATTAAAAGGTCAAGTTTATAATAAATAATGCAATAGCTCATCACATTAGTTGGCATATATAGATGTGATCAATATAAGGGTTATATCCACTCATTACAATCGGAGTTCATGGGATAATATTATAATGAAATTGATTAGAAAAGAGAAATATATGAAAAAAGTAGAATCACAATAGGTTTGAGAAGAGAAGCATGTAATCCTAAGACTTTTATTCTCTACATTAATAAGAAATGTCTATTTTAAAGGTTAAAACCAATATCAAATGATCATAAGATTTACCAAATTGTTAATGAAAGAGTTTGTAAAACTCTTAGCCAAGATCTCTCCAATGGCTCATTACCATAGTCATGATGCTAATGTATTGCAAAAGAGGAAACCAATTGAACACAAGATCAAATGGATACACAAAATATATATTCAAAGCAATTACATAAAATCATAAATATTACAAAGCAGAGCTCTTTCTTATAAAGGCAAGGCAAAGCAACAAGAAGGCTAAACTAGCCAATGTGGGATAAATCCCCAAATAGTGATAAATAGTGTTAAATAGTGCACCTAGCAAACATGAGTAAAACATACTCTAACACCCCCCCTCAAGTGAAGCTATGGGATAAAAAAAGAGAGGTTAAGACTCTTCAGAAGATAGGTCCTGAAAACTATGCCATGTTGGGTAACAAGTACAATGTCAAGAGAACCCAGTGAAGAAGCCAAATGTCCTAATGGATGCCAATCCATCTCATCAAAATACATGGATGTTAATCGCTATAACCACCAAGTAAAAATAGGAAGTGGTGCTAAATACAAGGATTAATTGGAAGAAATATGGATCTCCAAAAGATTGGGTAGAAGATGAAACCTAATGAAGCATTGTCAAACATGCCCCCTCAATACTAAACACTAGGTGATAATACTTGTAATATCTGCACGAGTGGTCATAATCCACTACTCAATCACAAAACAACTGACACTAGGCTTCAATAGAATAACTTCAATAAAGAAGACTATCATTGGTGATGAAAATATAGAAAAGTACACCAAAGAAGGCCAACAAATGATGAGACATTATGCGATCCTCATACGGATTCTAGCAAAAAAAAGTGTCTGAATAAGATACCCATGTATAATATAGGAATCCAAAACTCATTATTGTGCTAAAAACATGAAAACACACACACACACATAAAAGGTGCAAAAAATATAACTCTCAGAAAGTGGATAAAAGAGAGAAAACTCGTAGGAAAAACTTCCCCACAAAAGAGAGAAAAAAAGAATAGAGAGCTAGAGAAAAACCCCCCAATGTTGATGTTGAAGAAGTACTCACAAGTCACAAAAGGACTCAATCTATATGAGTGGTCTGAATCCACTACTTGATCATAAAACAACTGGCACTGGGCTTCACCAGAATAGCTTCAATAAAGAAGACTATCAGTGGTGATGAAAGTACAAAAAAGTATTGTAAGTGCCAAGAATGGTCAACACCAAGAAGAAAAATATACATCACACTCCTCATATTGTTGAATGGATGGAGTGGATAAAATAAAGGTTTGCATGAGTGGTATGAATCCACTACTTGAACATCGAACAGGCTAACACTATATACACCAAACTAGCTTCAAAAATTAAGAGACTGTCAACTATCAAAAAATGGTGTCAAAAATATAGAAGAGGCTCCAAAAATAAGGGAGAAAAAAGTGTCTCCATAAAAGAAGGCGAGGCACTAAGAAAGGGGCCTCGAGGAGACAAAACACAACTCCTAGTATGTCAATTCCTAATGCATGTTGTGGGTTGATAGAAGAGTGTGACAAATGGAAAAAAGAACCATAATGTATGCAAACACATAGAAGAGAATCAATAACAAAAAACAACAACATGCAAAGTACATGCAAAAGGACGTCGAGCTCAGTCAAAAATGCATCTAAGATAATGTGTATGTGAAGTACAATGTAGGGCCCATAGGATAACCCCATATTATTGAATATATACACTCAAGAATAGGACATTGAACTCAATCAAAAGTGCATCCATGAGTGCAACAAATGATGACAATACAAAGGAGCAAGAAGGAAGTATGTGTGGCTTGTGAGGGGTTCTGACCCCCTACTAGACCAGACCTCACCCTTTAATCTTTGATAAGTGAAATATATACGATCCATATAAAACAAAGAATAATCCCTCTATAAATGCTTAAGCTAGCAAATATGTCACCATAGATGTCACCACAAGATGTAAGCGCATGGCAGTATAACCAATGCAACAGAACCCCCTAGAATGTGGCACTTTATAAAATAGTGAGTTTTATAATATAAATAGGACCATTGCATGGGAAATTGAAAAACATCAACTTTTTAAAAAGATGGTGCTCAATTTTAAGCTACCAATCAAGAGATATTAAATAAACAATGTTTCATAAAATGGGCCTATTTAATAGAATTTACACTAAAAGATTAAAAATATGTGTTGCAACGAAGGGGAAGGGTGCCTTCCAACCACTCATTGGAATTGACACGGAACCAAGAATAACCTTAGGTCAACAAAAGACAAAAAAAATAACCCAATTGCCTCAGTATGTATGCCAATGAGTTTGACTCCATCTTTAAGCAAAAATTACAGCTTGGAAAGAGAAAAAGAACATTTCTCGCTGTGTAAAGAGGAAAAAAGAGTGGCAAATAGTTTGACAAAGCCACTAACCAATAGAATTACTACCAAGAAATTTTTTTTCCCTCCCGTTCAAAAATCCACCACACATCTACCACCATGATGGCTAAAGAAAAAATGGCTAGGGGTGGCATGGAAAAAACACCAAAGTCAAGGTAGGTGGAACTTGTTGGTCAAGAGTGTAATCCTCTCAGCACAAAAGGATCCAAAGTTTTCATGAAGATCAATCACCATGGAAAAGAGTCACACATTTGCGCCTTTTATTGCACCAATAAGCACTATAATTGCTGAAAGAATAGTTGCAATAGCGCATGCCAGAAGACCAAGTATCAAAAAAATGCCTCCAATGAGTAATCTAAGCTTGATTTATCTGTATCATCCCCAAAACTCTCACCTAAAAACTTTAGGTCACTCAAGCCCTCATAGAGCATATCGATAGAGGTAAGGAAAGCCTCAATACACAAAATAGCATGGACATAAACACATATTTGAAGTTTGTTGAAAGCATTGAGGGCTTTCTAAGTCTGTTGAAATCCATGATTGAAATGGAAGGTGGTTTTACTTGAGGTGAACAACTAAGACAAAAAGAATGGCCATTGGAAGAGTAGGCCATGGGAGAGATGCGTGGGAGTTGAAATAATTGAGATAAAATAAAAGAATGTAGTTCCACTGAGTTTCTACAACTGAGATAAAAAAAATGGTGATGCCACAGTTGAGATAAAAAAAATGACAGCATTACTCTTGGTTGATGAACAATGGCTGGGTAGCATGGGACAACAGCCATGACAGATGCTTGCCATGAGAAAACTGCCCTAGATTTCTCCAACCAATGCAAAAGTATCTCCTTTGAGTAATCAATCACCTCTAAAAATTCTTCATGGTATGCCTATGAGAAGCAAATACTGCTTTGTATGGCTTGATCACAAAGACAAAGTGACATGAAAACAAGATATAGGGAATACAGACCAAAGCCCAAAAAATATAAACATGGGTGAAGAAGAGATTTGCATACAATGAGGAGATCTGCATACAATAAAAAATGCAAATACAAAACTCCAATACAATGCCTTTTAGTTGATACATTTAGCCAACAAAAGGTTATCCAATGCAAATAATTTCAATGAACCATATTCCTGTAAAATAAGATCCACTACAACAATGACCAGATCTTAATGCCAATGAAATGAAAAGAAACTCAACGAATAGACAAATAGGCCAAGGTCTTGAAAAAAACATTCCATAAATGGAAAACTAAGGAATATGAAACTATGGATTGCATAAAAATTGCAAATCTAAAATGGAAAGGAACTTACAAGCTGAGTAATAGCCATTGGAGGGTGGCTTTGATACCATGAAAGAGTTTACAAAAATATTAGCCAAGATTTCTCCAATAGCTCATTACCATAGCCATGATGATAATGCATTGCAAAAGAGGAAACCAATTGAACACAAGATCAATTGGAGACGCAAAACATATATGCAAAGTAATTACATAAAAGCATAAATATTACAGAGTAGAGCTCTTGCTTATAAATGCAAGGCAAAGCAACAAGAAGGCTAAACTAGCCAATGTGGGATAAATCCCCAAATAGTGCTAAACAGTTTTGAATAGTGCACTTACCAAACATGAGTAAAACATACTCTAATAGTTAAAGATGAGATTATTATATTAGAAACACTATCTACTTTAAAAACTCCATGCACAAAGAAACAAACAAATAGATATTGGTGGTGTCAAAAGAAAAGAATCTTAATCTATATATAAGTCGACCTTGCAAGAATCATATAGGTCCACAAGTAGATACCTAGTAGTCACTAGGTTCCTAGGATTATGCTAAATCGATGATTCCTAGTGGTCACTAGGTTTCCAAGCACATGCCAAGTTGAAGATACCTAGTGGTTGTTTGGTTCCCAAAAATATGCCAACTCATTGATACCTAGTGGTCGCTAGGTTATCAAGAATACGCCAAGTCAAAGATACCTACTAGTTATTAGACTTCCAATAATACGCTATGATGATGATACCTAGTAGTCATTAGGTTCCTAAGAATCTATCAATTCATTGATACCTAATGGTTTCTAGGTTCTTAAGAATATAATAATTGATGAAAACCTAACAGTTGTTAGGTTCCCACAGAATATGAAAAGGTTTTGATAACTATAAGTAGTTAGGTTTCTATAAAATATGACAAATTATTGATACCTAGTATAACATCATGAAACAAAGGTTAGCTTCCAATGGTAGAAATCAAAATTTGAATTAAAATGCTACCGCTAACCTAATCATGTGCCCTCAGATTGAACAAGACTAAATGTTGAGCATGTTCATTGATGTTAGGTTGTCATTGATGTAAAAGAGAGCCTGATTCATAATGCATTAATAATAAAGTGATCAAAGTAATAGTTTGGAGAAGATATGGCATATGTACAGATCAGTAAGGACAAAGAAGTTGTAAGGCATTCATAGATGTCTTGGTGAAGTTTTGGTGTGTCATTTGATCTTTTGGAAAGAGAAACATGCATCTTCCTAGCTTAAGAGAATCTAGACCATCACTGCACATCATGCAGATATGAATGAATCAACAAGTTTGTGCATTTATTGTAGGTACTCAAAAAGTCAACTAAGGTCAAAGGTTTTCATGGATATGTTGTCTACAGTGCCAAGAAGGTACCTTGAAGATTTGGACTCTTGAAGTGTTTTCTAGCTCAAGTTATAAACCTTCAAAGTTGATTTTGCATATTGTGATGGGCCAGAGACCGTTAAGTTCAACTATGTTGAAGTCTAGGGTCAAATAGTGTAGACATATCTAATGTTGAGCGTTTATCGGATCATAGATCTAACGACGAGTGTTTCATCTAACTGGATAATGATCTAACAAAGTGCATGATTTTGTCAATAATGATCCAACCATGTGTATTTACTCAACATGTTAAAATATGCTCAAAAGGCACATAGAACTACCAAGTGGTGCAAGCACATTGACTGAATGGTACAAGGTGCATGCAAAGCTACCAAGTGGCATGATCGTAGAAACATAGCTCTAAGATTAATGATGAGCATTACAAGATAAAGACTAGGCTAATTCAAGGAGATCGATGGAGCATGTTTGTTTAAAGTTTCCAAGGAGCATGAGATGAGGTCAAAGTGCTCGATGTTTAACATTTACTCAGTGACTGTTAGAATTTGAATATTCAAATTATCAAGGGAAAACTAATATTTATTTTTAGAGTTATATCTTTTGATCTAGGATGAATTTATTGATGTAGTAAAAATAAAAGTTGTAAAGGACTGTAAGGCACATCTAGATAATCTAGTTATAAGGTTTGAATGTTTGTATAGTCAAAGTTATTAAGCTCCAAGTTCACTATGTGTTTGACCATGTTCTGCAAGTGACCTGAGAAAGATAATTGAGTTGTTCTTGATAGTATCTTGATGTTTCAAGATGAACTAACTATTTAACAGTGTTGTATTCTCCATGCAGACTATATGTATGGATTGTATAGGTTTGATCAAACCATCTTTAGTGTGAACAAAGGCTTAGATGTTGACTATGTTTATTGAATGCATTGGCAGTTTGACTGACCATCTTGCAGAGGTATGTTGAAGGTGTTCTGAGTAGAATTAAGGAAGAAAATAAGTTTGGAGATGTTATATAAGTCTCTAAGGCTTATGAGCAGGCTTTGTTGTCATAGTTTACCCCTAATCAGATATGGAGAGTCAAAATAGTATAGCTATATTTTGACTGTATATAGCTAGTCTGAGTGGTCATTTTGAGATTATAGATTTAAGTGATTAGAGCTTGTGTTAAAATGTCTAAAGCACATAGAGGTATATCAGAGGTTCTAAAGGGTTCACTCATGTGATATGATCCTATGTCTATGTGAAAGATTTGAGTCTTTGCTTCAGAAGTTTGAGACTATGTTTTCTATGTATAATGACCTGAAGAGCAAGGTGACTTAATTAGGAGGTTCAAGGTGTGAGTTGGTATTCTAGGTAGCATGGACCCACATAGGAGTAAGAAATGAGGTATTGGGAATAGGTTTGATGTTTTTGAAGAATTGGTAAAGGATGAATGTGGTCTAATTAGTCTCACATGTAATGTGTAAGTATTAAGGCCTAATTGTTTTAGGTCTCACCAAGACATAATGATGGTTTGGGGATAATAAGGTAATGCCCGACCTATGAAGTGTGTGGTTCTCACATGTAACATGTGTATGGACATATGTCAAAGGTGGTTCAAATATGTAAAGCATCTCCACTAACCAAGATGGGTTAAAGGAAGAGAGTGGTATAAATATAGGGCATAATTGTACTAATTATGTTAGTTGTGTATGTGTGGATTCAAGCAAAGAAGAAAACCTTTGAAAGAGAAGGTATAGGTCAGTTAAGACCATCAGAGTATGAGAAAGATCAAACATGTTTATCTAATCAAGTTTATGCAGGAGGACACATAGGTCATTGGACCTAATGAGCCTAAAAGAGGCAGTTTGAGCAAGTTAGCCCTAGAGGTAGCTTGAGAGAAATTAGAGGTGAAGATTGTAGACAAAGGTGATCATCATCAATTAAAGAATAGAAATAGGTGTTCAAGGTGATATTTTCAGGCAGCTGAGTGAGTGCTTATTTGCTTAGGGGGTTAGTTTCTCTTTATAATGCAAAGTTTGCTAGAGGTCTAGTTGTTATGGATGCTCAGTTAGACATGGGCAGTAGCTCCTTATGGGATTAATGTCTCACTAAACTAAGGGATGGGTGTTCTTTGATTAGTTGGTGTTGATCTAAATGTTGTATATTGTTATTATAGGACTATAGTCCATCTTGTAGGGTTTAATGGGTTTTATCCCCCAAGAGGGTTTCCCATGTATATGATGTGTTCATGTGATGTGTGCTCATATATGCCTTCATGTTTATGTTACTCGATCAAGTTATTGTACGTTGAATGTTTAAGAGTTAGGAACTGAATTGGATTATCTTATATCATTGATTCACCCCCCCCTCTCAATGATTCTACCTCTAATACTTGGTATCAGAGCAAGACCTTTTGTGCAAGTTTAACCACTTGAAGGTGATCCAAAGTACAAAGATGACCAAGCAATTGAAGAAAGAAAATCGAGGGTTGAAGGCTCAAGTAGAGGTTACTTTGCATGTCTAAAATCAAGTGAATAAAAGTACAATTAGTATAAGGTAGTTTTTGAGAAGTACAGAGGTAAGTTGAGTGATTATAATCATAATTAGATTATGGCCTAAAGCTATAAAACTATTAAGGATGAGTGCATCAATCTCATTAAGGAGCTAGAATCCTTAAAGGTAAGCTCAAGATCAAAAGATGAAAAAGAGAAGATCAACATTCTTGAGGATAAATGAAGGGTTACAAAGACAAATATGAGTTCAAAAGGGGAAGAATACAAACATCTCAAAACTTAATTAGAAGAGACAAATGCCAAGTTGAGTTCAAAGTAAGGTGAGCATGATGAATTGAAATCTAATCTTGATTCTATAAAGATTATTGAAGATAAAGCATGTAGATTGAAGGATGACATGGCTAAAGAAGCCAAGAGGGATAAGGAGACCATCTAATATCTCAGAATTTAGTTAGAACCTACAATTTCAAGCATGAGAGCTAAAGAAGATGAATGTGCTAAATTAAAGACTAATCTTGTTTCTCTTAAGGAGGAACATGAGAAGGTCATAATCAAGATAGGCAAGCTTGAAGTAGAATAAAATAAATTAGAACAAGATAAAGAGGATGAGAGCATTCAATTGAAGGCCAATCTAGATTCATTAAAGGATGAGCATGAACAATTTGTTATCAAGGTGAACAAGACTGAGAAAGAATAAGAGAGTTTAGCTCAAGACAAGAAAGATGTAAGCACCAAGATCAACAAGAAAATATCTATTATGAAGCCTAGTACCATGAGGTATGAAAAATAATTTAATGATCATTGTTATGCTTGTCACACGTTTGGTCATATGGCAATAATGGTCAACTAGAGGTATGGATAATACAATCTACTATAATTATCATTGCATGGGACATATTACTAGATTCTACATTAGAATGCATGGGAATAGACTAACCCAGGTATGAAGACCTAAGATAGTCAAGCTTGAGCATAATGAACCTAAGAGACAAGATGGTATGTTTGTTGAGATTCATAATATTCATCAAACAGAAGCTATGAATGATGCCATTTGCTTTAGTTGTCATCAATTTGGTCATATTGCAAGATATTGTATAAGCAAGCTCTTAAGTCATAAGAAGGTGCATGGAGATCCTAGTGTGCTCAAGAAAGGTCAATCCTTGGTATGAAAACCTAAGGAAGTAAAAACTAATTTAGTTGAACTAAAAGACCAAGATGGATTTCTTGCTAAACCAAAAGATGAATCAGATATGAAGAAGGTTTAGGAAAGCCAAGAGAATGTGTCATCTATCCAGATAGAAAAGGAGAATCAAAAGTTAGTTCAAGTCAAGCTCAAGGAAAAGACCAAAGTGCTAATTGAGGCTAGTTTTGAAATATACATGGATCCAAGAGAACATATTACTATTGTTGAATAAGTTTCATGTAAAAAACATTAGTTGTCAATGCCTAGTGATGAGGTTATTTCTTTAGATGAAAAGGTATGTCATGAATATTTGTTGTCTCCATGTATTGTCAATTCATTCTTAAAATAAAAGGAGAATATTGTAGTGGATGAACATGTTGCTTCTCTTAAGCCTAAAAAGAAGAAGAACTATCAATATCAAATGACCAAGGAGGAGAAGGAATATGAAGATTTGTGGGCAACTCCTGGTTTCACATTGTTATAAGACATTGTGGATCAAGGTGTCTCTATCTAAGCTTCAAGGAGACACTTAAAAAGCAAGAAGAAGCATGGTGGATACTAGTTGAGCTTTGGTTGATGTTGTAGGATAAGAAAGGTCATAATAGATGTGTTGGTTTACTATGGAAGGACATGATAAGATATCTTCAAAAACAATGATCCTAAATTCAAAATGTTGATCAAATTTGAAGGGTGGTATAGTTGGTCAAATGGTGAAGAATGAAGATGTTGGTCTACAAGAAGAGAATGGAAATTTCCAAGTGTCTTATCAAGGATGACCTAGAAAGATGTCATGATCCATCTGAAGCATGGAGTCAGGGAGAGCTAACTCAGATATTTTGAAAGGCTTGAAGAGCTATGCATGATGTGAGATGGAGCATATGTGAGATGTTTCAGTCATGTTAGAAGTGTGAAGATGTCTGATACAGTTTTGAATTCAAGAAGATTGACAGGATGATTTGATCAAACTAAGTCATGTATTTTGCCAAGGTATTGAATCTTCATGCATGAGCAAAGAGAGCTTGTGAGTTTTGTAGATAAATAGGTCCAAGGATTAGAAAATCCCAAGTTCAAATTGGTGTATGTCAAAGAATATATTACATGAGATGGAACATGATGTTAGGGGGAGCTTTCTAAGCTCTGTGAGCATTTTGTCAGGTCCAAGGATCAGGGAAGTCCAAGTTCATATTGGTGCATATCAAAGGGAGAAAAATTAATTCATATGCTTGAAAGTATGTAAGTATCTTGAGTATATTAAACATCATTTGAATGCACACATGATGTTGAGGAATGATTGTTGGCATGTTGAAGAATAGACCCTTTGTCATTAATTTCAAAGGGGGAGAAAGATCAAAATGAAGTCAATTTGAGGGTGTTTTGTCATCAATGACAAAGGAGGAAATTATTGAGTATGGTCATTAATGTTAGGTTGTCATTGATGTCAAAGAAATCATGATTCATAGTGAATTAATGACAAAGTGACCAAATTGATAGCTTGGAGAATATCTGGCATATGTACAAATCAATAAGGACAAAGAAGTTATGAGGCAATCATATATGTCTTGGTGAAAATTTGGTGTCTCATTTGATCTTTTGAAAAGATAAAGATGTATCTTCTAGCTTAAGAGCAACCATACCATCACTGCATGTCATGCAGATATGAATAAACCAACAAGTTTATTCATTTATTATAGGTACTCAAAAAGTCAACTAAGGTCAAAGGTTTTCATGGAGATGTCTATAATGCCAAGAAGGTAACCTAAAGATTTGGATTCATGAAGTTTTTTCTAGCTCAAGTTATAAACCTTTAAAGTTGCTCTTGCAGATTATGATGGGCCAAAGACTGTCAAGTTTAACTATGTTGAAGTCCAAGGTCAAATAGTCTAGATAGATCTAACAACGAGCATTTATCAGATCACAGATCTAACAACGAACATTTCAGCAAACTAAATAATGACCTAATGAAGCAAGTGATCTTGTCAGTAGTGATCCAATAGTGCATATTTAGTCAATATGTCAAAGAATTCTCATAAGGCACATGGAGCTGCCAAGTGACACAAGCACATTGACTGAATGGTATAGGGTGTGTAGAAGACATGTAGAGTTACCAAGTGGCACAATCACATAAGCATATATCTAAGACCAATAGTGAGCATTACAAGATAAAGACCAAGCGAATCTGAGGAGATTGATGGAGTGTGTTTGTTAAAATTTTCTAAGGAGCATGAGATGAGGTCAAGGTGATCAATGTTTAACATTTGCTTAGTGACTGTAAGAATTTGAATATTCAAGTTATCAAGGGAAAATAAGTGCTTAGTTTTTGAGCTATATATTTTGATCTAAGATGAATTTATTGATTTATTAAAATGAAAAGTTGTGAAGGACTTCAAGGTGCATCTATATAATGTAGTTATAATGTTTGAATGTTCGTACATTCAAAGTTATTAACATCCAAAGTTGATTGTGTGTTTGACCATGTTCTGCAAGTGATCGAAGAAGGATAATTGAGTTGTTCTTGATAGTGTCTTGATGTTTCAAGATGAACTCACTATTGGAGATTGTTTTAGACTCCATGAAGACTATTTGTATGTATTTTAGAGGTTTGATCAATCCATCTCGGTGTGAAAAAAGGCTTAGATGTTGATTGTGTTTATTGAATTCATTGACAGTTTGAGCGATCATCTTGCAGAGGTAAGTTAAAGGTGTTCTAAGTATAATTAAGGAAGCAAATAAGTTTTTAGATGTTCTATAAGTCTCTAATGCTTATGAGAAGGCTTTGGTTGTCATAGTTTTCCCCTGATCATGTATGGAGAGTCAAAATAGTATAATTGTATTTTGACTATATATGACCAGTCTGAGTGGTCATTTTGAGAGAGTTGATTTAAGTGATTAGAGCTTGTGTTGAAGTATAAAGCACATGGATGTGTAGTATAGGTTATATAGGGTTCACCCATGAGATCTCATCATATGGCTATGTGAAATATATAAGTGTTTGCTTCAGAAGTTTGAGACTATGTTTTCTGTGTATAATGACCTGAAGAGCAAAGTGACCTAATTGTTAGATTCAAGGTGTGAGTTGGTCTTCCAAGTAGCATGGATCCATATGGGAGTAAGAAAAGAGATATTGGAAATAGGTTTGATATGTTTTAAGCATTCGTAAAGGATGAAAGTGGTCTAAGTAGTCTCACATGTAACATGTAAGTATGAAGGCCTAATTGTTTTAGGCCTCACCAAGACCTAATGATGGTTTGGGGCTAACAAGTTAATGACCGACCTATGAAGTGTGTGGTTCTCAAATGTAACATGTGTATGGACCTATGTTAAAGGTATTTAAAATATGTAAAGCATCTTGGTTGACCAAGATGGGTTAAAGGAAGAGAGTGGTATAAATACAAGGCATATTTGGACTAATTATGTTAGTTGTGTATTTGTGGATTCAAGCAAAGAAGAGAAACTTTGAAAGAGAAGGTACAAGTCAGTTAGGACCATTAGAGTGTGAGAAACATTAGATATGTTTATCTGATGAAGTTGATGTAGGAGGAGACACATGTGATTAGACTTAATGAGCCTAGAAGAGGCAATTTGAGCAAGTTAGCCCTAAAGGCAGCTTGAGAGAAATTGGAGGTGAAGAGTGTAGACAAAGGTGATAATAATCAAATGAAGAATAACAACAAGTGTTCAAGGAGATATGTTTAGGTAGTTGAGTGAGTGTTTGACTACCTAGGGGGTTAGTTCCTCCTTGCAAGGTAAAGCTTGCTAAAGGTCTAGTTGTTATGGGTGCTCAGCTACACAAGGGCAGTAGCTCCTTGTGGGATTGGTGTCTCACTAAACTAAGGGATGGGTGTTCCTTGATTAGTTGGTGTTAGTCTAAATGTTAGATATTGTTATTATAAGACTGTAGACCATCTTGTAGGTTCAGTGGGTTTTATCCACCAAGAGGGTTTCCCATGTATATGATATGTTCATGTGATGCATGCTCTTATATGATTTCATGTTTACGTTGCTTGATCAAGTTATTGTATGCTGAATGTTTAGGGTTTTATAATTAAATTGGATTATATTATATCACTAACTCACCCCCCACCCTCTTAGTTATTGTACCTCTAACACTAAAAAGAACACAATTTAAATAAGAAAATAAATACAATTATTATAGCTTCTTTCAATCTTCCTATCAAAATTATGATGTGCTCAGATGTAGTTGTGAAGATATCCACAAGATGCACAAGTAATCTGACATCATCTCCCCTTGTACGATTGATGTTTGGATGATGGATGGTGAAGATGATTAAAGTTTTCTATGGAGATTTAAATAACACTTCGTTGTCTATTGAAAGTTAGTTGAGAATGGAAGGTGGCCCTTCCATTTATAGATTTTTGGGATCAATTATGACCATCGATTTTAAATGGAAATCAATGGTGGAGAATCAATCCTACAATAGAATATGTAAATTAAATGCTATCATATGTAGTGTGTAAGAACATGTAAAATTATCTACTCATGAAATTTTGGTGTGTATAAGTGCATGTCATATACCTTGTTTGCACACTTTTCATCTTATATTAATTTTTCCATGTGAAGGACACTTTGAATTTTTGAATATGATTTTTAAATTATCAAGTTAGTGAGTAATGTAGGAAATTATGATTTATGGAATTTTGATGAAATGGCAAGTGCATACCATATAATTTCTCATCAGTGATTAATTAATTAGCTAATCAAAGTCAATTAGCTAATAAAATGTGATTAGAATGATGTGGTCTCTTTTGTAATGTTCTTTCTTGATTGATTATTCAATCTAATTGAACTATGATGACATTTATAAAACAATTAGATGTTCTAGAATGTTGTTGATAAATTTGCTATTGTGATGTGTGTGTTGTCTAAATTAGGGATGTGTTATCATGATTCAAAAAAAAATTGATAATTATCTTGATGATTTTAGATTTTGGAAAGATTTGGTCTTGAATTATTTGTTGATATAGAAACTTAGTTCAACAATTAGTGATGACACCGAAGTGACAAAAATGAAGTGTCTACATTTTGCCCCTTTTTGAAATGATGTTGCAAGGTTTTTGACAAAGTAATGACTTTTCAAAGAATGAAAAATTTGAAATAAAATGGGTGTGTGAGCATGCCCCGAGTGATGTGGTTGAAATTAATGATCTTCTATTGAAACCAAGCTAAACAAGATGCCCCAAGTGAAAATGATATGCCTAGGATGCCCCCTCGAGGGAGTGGATGTAAAATAGGTTTAATGGATGGGCCCTTGAAAGGAAGGAAATAGGTTGCATCATGGTAGAAGAGGTCATGAAATGGAGAAAATGGACAAAAATGGGATGAAAAAAGTGAAAGGAGCCAAAAATATAAATCTTGGAAGGAAAAAGGATGCAACATAGAGAGTAAAAATTTGAAATGGTGGCTATAAATAGACCATTGGAGAGTGAAAACAATTAATTTCACCCTCATCCCTCTAAATTTTTGAGCTTTGGATTTATGCATGAGTGCTACAACTAAATTGGCTCCTATCCCATACCAAAGACACCTTAAAGAGCACACGAGAGAGTATAGACAACCACCACGGAGTGACCCATTGGTACATAAAATTTATATTAAAAAAAATTGTTGTGTTATAAATGCTAGGTTAAATAGGGCATGTGTTGATTTCACCACTAAAATAAAATTTTGCAGTGGCAAAATCACTCACACAATCGATGAAAATGTGCATACAAATAGTGAAATCCATGTTAGAAATGATGATAGTGTGGCTAAAGTAGTGAAATCATTAGAAAATGAGAAATCACAAGTCATATCATGAAGTAGTGGTGGTTTTTGTGAAATATCCAAACTAGGTTCGGTAAAATCATGAACTTATGTTTGAAATTAGCAAAATGACAAAATCGTGATTTCACAATCGAAATGGCCAAACAATAAAAATGTCCTACCCAATGGTGAAGATATGGTTGGAGTAGTGGAAATTGCCCTAATAGTGGCGTTAACATTGGAAGGGTTGGATGATTAGCAAAATCATTGAGATAAATGCGAAATCACCCTGCATAATAGTGAAAACACTCTAAAGAGTGGTGAAATCACCTTATGTAATAATTAAAATGCTTTGGATAGTGGTGAAATTGCCCTCTATAATAACCAAAATGCTCTAGATATTGGATAAATTACCAATACTAGTGAGTTGAGTTATGTTGATTGAATACATGTTTGATTTGATGTTTGATGTTGTTGCTTTAGATGATTAGTTAGATGTTTGTGATGAAAATGTGATTGTAGGATGTGTAAATGATTTTTTACTTGATAGAAAATGGCTAATTGTGTTAGCATAGCTTGATCATAGGAGAAAATATAGGTTGTTATAGCACATGAATGATTGTCACATGTCCTGAGTGGGCTATAGATATGGATGGATGATGTCTTGGTCCTTCTATAGGTCATGGGATTAATACGAGTGGTGCAAATGCCTATTATCTAAGTGGATAGAGTGTTATTTGTTTCATTTCTTGAGTGGTGGCATTCAAAGACCAGTACCTTCCAATTGATGACATAAGAGGTCACAGTTACTATGGAGGATGTGTGGATGATATTACACTCCCTATTCAAGGTTGAGCCTTACACTGAATGACACATGGATGACTAGAGATGCTTGAAGGATCGGTCATGATTACAAATGTCATCTTGTGAGATGGACTTATGGATATTGATGCATTGGTAGTAAATCCAACGATTGATATAGAGCCCCTGATCTTTATGGCCATTTCCAATGACATCTTGTTGCCTAAGAGGAGTGGTTGATACTTTCATAGGGGCTTTGGAGGATTTCTTAGGAATATGTATGATGACACTATTATATTCACCTAATGGCCTTGTAGTATTGGAATTATTATACAAATATATACATATTGTAGCATATTGAGGTGATCAAAGCATTACACTATTGACCCTACTACATATATGGTCATGGGAGCACATAATTATCGAGAATTATTTAGGCTAGAGGAGACACCAAGCACTGGATGAGGCCTTAGCATATAGATGGTACATTATCATATGATGGTGATGAGTGCACCAAGAGATCTCAATTTTTACCACAACACAACTAATGAGTTGATTTAAATGTATTTATGTACAAACATAAGTTGGGTGGATGGAGGATGCAAGCTATACCAGATTCATGGCCACTGTCTATTATATTACTGGCCAACATGAGTTTATTATTGAGAGATATCATCCTGATCGAGTGCAATGATAGTTTGGCATGTAGTAGGATGTGCCTGATGCACCCCATTATTTTTCTCATGCGACATGGGAGATCAATGAGTGGGGTCCACCAGTACCAAGGATAGAGGTAGTTATAAGTTGGGTGATGGTACTAGTAGTGCCTTTGACTTATGCAGATAGAGTGGTAAATGTATGTGTTACAAGTGCTTATGCTATGGTGGGCACATCACAGGCCCATTAGATTGACTATAACACAACCAGTAGTAGCACAAGACCTTAGGCAACACAATATGAAGTAACATAGGCTTACCCTTGACATTAGGGGTGGAGAGTTACATGCATGATACTGGTGCGAGTATAGAGGGATGGAGATGGAGATAGGGGTGGGGATGAAGGATAAACACAAGTTCTAATTCAGGTCTAACAACCCATACCTATGATTATTGATGTTACAGGAGATGAATGGTAGGGTTTAGTACATGGTATCAAGCAAGGTACTGATAGACAAGATGGGGGCCAAATGAGGTGATTCATAGTACATACAGAGGATGGGTAGGTGAGGCCACATATGTGTTTGATCCCACAGAATTTTCATGAAGTGTTAGTAGAAATAAAAATTTATTTTGAGATGCTACCACTAACCTAAGCGTGTGTCCTCGGATTGAGCAATAATAAGAGAAATGCAATTCAAATAAGAAAACAAACACAATTTTTATACCTTCTTATAATATTCTTAGCCAAATTAGGATGTGCTTGGACATAGTTGCAAAGATATGCACAACATGCATGGGAAATATGATAGAATCTCCCCTTACATAATTGATGTTTAGATGATGGATGATGAGGATGATTGAAGCTTTGTATGGAGATTTAAACAAGACTTCATTGTCAATTGAAAGCTTGTTAGAATGGTGAGAGGGATCCTCAATATATAGATTTGTCTTACTAATGTGGACCATCATATGAGGATGAAGATCAATGGATGAGGATTGGTCTTCTATTTCATTCAATGCCATGTTTGAGTGTGTAAGAAAGAGGGACGAAATGTGTAAGAGGAGGGATTGATCAAGCATGGGCTTATAACATGCCTTGTTGAAAAATGAATTGCATGGGGATTTGAAACGAATTAAAAAAATCATTTATGGGAGAAGGCAAGAAAAATAAGACTGATTGATTTATGAAAATAGGGATATTCTAAATTTCATGGATTTTCCCATTAGAAGAAGATTAGCTAATTATTTGGGATTAATTAAATAATAAGAAGTGATGTGAATTTCATAGGAAAGGATGTGATCATGGAAGAAAAGATTAATTGATCAAGGGGGATTAATAGTGAATGGACTATGGATATTAGTGCAAATAAAATATTTATTAGATGATTTAGGATGGTGTTAGTGTAAATTAATAGGATAGTTATATCGGCATGAAGTGTCAGATTTTAAGTTTATACATTTTTCCCATCTTTTAAAAGGCATTGTGAGACACGATGGGTGGAGTAACAAATTTTCAAATAAAGACGCTGAAAAAAATGTGGATAAAAAATTATATGAAGATGAAAGAATGTGATGGATGATGCCCACTCGATATGGCATGCAGGGACGAAGGATGCAGATGAGCTCTCAAAAATTAGAAGAAAAAGCTAGATTAGAAGAATCAATAGGTGGGTGATGGAGAAAGAGTGTTGTAAACAAGATGACTGAGAGGGGGGGTGAATCAGTCTTCAAAAAATTTCATTCAATTACACTTAACCATGTATGAATCATTTTAATAATCATGCAGGTCATAACAAACATAAACATCAAATCATAAGAGTATGAAACACATGAACACAACATATGTTTGAAAAAACCTCTAGGGGTAGAAAACCCATTGATGAAGCAAATGGACTATAGTCTTATAATACAAACATAAACATTTAGAGAAGCACCAACTTCACATGGAGCACCAACCCCAACTCACTCAACACCAACTCAACTAGGCTTTAACAAGCACCAACTTACAAGGAGGCACCAACCCCTTAGATGACTCAGCACCAATGTAGACACCTGATTATTTGATCACCTTCATAAACCCTTGTTGTTTCCACAAAAAAAGATGATCTACTCCTTCAGCTCTTCTCTCACTTTTGTCCCTCTCAAACTGACCTTTAGCCGTCTTCGCTCAACTAGCCCTCTTCATGGCTTGATTAGGTCTTATGACCTTGATCCTCATATGCATAACCTCTATTAGATATTAATAACATTTATCTAATGGTTCATATGACCCCCTTATGCTCACTGATTATCTATATCATTTCCTTATCCTCTTACGCTTTCTTTCTCTAATCACACCAAATAGGCCTACACTGCCTTGCTTTTATATAAGTCACTTGATCGTATCTTTATTAGTCAGACACACATTTAAATCACTTAGGTAGGACATGAATAGATATTTTCATATTAAAATTAGCATTCTTTAATCATGAATCAATCAATATAATAGGTCGACCATACATCAATTCGCCCTTACTCCTCTTTTAGGCTTATGGAGACCTAAACAACCTTCTTAATAATATGTTACCCTTTGATATCCTTCTTTAAGCATATCCAAACACCTCATATGGTAGGAACACATCATACTCCACTCCAATAGACCTTAGCCAATTTTAATTTTAGGTCCACAACACCTTTTAGGTCCAATCATTCCCTTTCTCAAATCATTGCATATAAAAGGTTTGCGTATATACAGAAACTTTGTCTTGAACAACTAAGGCATATAATAATTTTTTTTGAATAACCATGGAAAAAATTACATATTTAGAAACCTCATGACTTCAGGGTCATCACAATCTTCATCCAATGCTTTAACTCGGTGTAAATAGGCTCAAACACTTATTTGCAAGTTGTTCACTTAGAAATGCCAACTGACTCCAAAACATAGTCAAGGAAACATGAACATATGGCACATGTTTGAATATCTTCAAGTGATTTCAATGCATGAACAAGATCGTGTAACATCTTCAAAGCAACCTCAATCAATCAGATCATGAGCTCTAATGAAAACTATTGGTCTTATAGACCAATTTGTTGACATTCTCTTTCACAAACTCTACTCAGTCAAATAATCCATTTTGGCTTCAATGTTTCAAACTTTTATAGAGGGTTCAAAGATTCTACAAAGCATGGATAGATCATTCAAGACCCAAAAAACATCATCATGAATTTCAATGCATCACTCTTATATGAAAACACATCAGGAAACATCTTTTCAATTTTACTTTATTTCCTTATTGTTTGCACCACTAGCTTTGTTAGCGACTGGCCAATTTGGATCACCAAATTTGTACACTTGAGATTTGGAACCTTTATATAAATCTTCATGAAAAACAACTATAAGTCTCACACTTTGATCTTCAACCACTTATCAACCTTGACTTGGTCAAATTGGTCTTCCACAATAAATCTTTGAAAGATAACCACTTTTCTCTAGGGTCCAATTATTCACCTGAGAAACCAATCACACCTAGAGATGATTGGAAGAGTTAACTTCAACCTCCAATTAGTTGTCTTATCATATCAAACCATAATGAGTTACTTAGAATAAGATCTTCAAAATCAAGTCATTGTTAGGGTTTTATGAGGGTTTGGACCAACTTCTAGTCTTAATAATCATTCATAAAACTTAGCTCCTCTTTCCAAAAACCAATGCTTGAAACATTGAGTTAGAACCCTTCCTCATATACCATGAACAACTTAGGTTCTCATGCAGAAGCTGCACGTGCCAATGAGCACTGAGAAAACCTTCTCAGGTAGACAACTCTTCATTTTATGCACTCGAAAAACCTTGAAACACTTTGTTAAGTCTTTTCTTATAAACCTTAATCTAAAAATTCATGCACATAATTAAAACAACTTGAATCACCTTTGTCAATGTTCACCTACTCACTCACGTTATGGAAATTGATCCTGTTACCTCATCTAGCCACCATCTCTCTTCTTGCTTCCTAAGCCTTGACTTACAAGTCTTATTATGGCTTGCATCTAACCTTCTAGCTACTCTATAGTTTTCACCTTGAAAATATCATATGTTTCAATGCCTCTTGTATATACTTAAGCAATCTCATACACTTACTCTTATTCAAAACTTCAACATAACTTCTTCAAAGCTACTTACAGATCTTTGAAGCTCAACTGGGATCATCATAGCATGTTTAGGGATACAAACACAAATCTTTAGAGTTGACCTTTAAATCATTTTTCAAGGTCTTCATCACCTCATGTATAGCCTAAAACAATATCTCTCATGCTCAAACATTGTCAAGTGTTCTTCGAAGCATTTTCATCATCGTAGCTCATTTAGAGCATTCTCATCTTTGTAGCTCATTCAGAGCATCTTCAAAATTACTTACACAGATCTTCAGAGCATACAACTTCTTCTTCGAAGCTCACTCATTTCATCAAGCTACCTATAAATACCATCTCACAAGGTTTAGACAAAGCATTACAAGATGCTTTACATTTTACAAACTGACATGTACTCATTCATGTTTTTTCTCAAATATTTCACTCAAAATGATATTAGAACATTCTTCAAACAACATTTTCTCAACATTGCTCTCATAAAAAAACAACACTCAATATGCTTGTAACAAAACTCATTCATATACATACCTCAAGGCTTACTTGACCAAGAACCTTTGACATCAATGATATTAGATTGACATCAATGAAAGAACCATGCATCTTCATAAGAACCTTTAACATCAATGACAACATTAAATATCAAATTTCAACACTCAATGGCAATGCTCAATAATATTCCTTAATCAATGACAATGTTCAATAATTTCCCCTTTTCTCATTGATGGCAAACATACTCAGAAAACTCTGTCAACCACTCTTGATGATGATCATCTGTAAGACCTAGTTCTTGCCTTTTCTTTCTCATCCTTCTAATCTTTTTCTTTTTCTTACCTTTTATGATCTTTCTCCCTTTTTGAACTTTTTTTTATCTTTATCCCCCTTTGACAGTAATGACAAAGGTCTTCTAAAACTATCATCTATTTCAGAATGGACTTAGATTACAAGACCTCTTCAACATAAATCAAACTCTATTAACAACTTGAATATCTCCCCCTCAAACCAAACATCCACTATGCTTTTGTTAGCAATAGACATCAAAGATCATCTGCAACTACTAAAATCATACTCTTCTCCCTATGAGCTAATAATATCTCTCAAAGACATTAGATGACACATAGTCTTCAGAAACTATGACAACCATTCTTAGAAACCTCTCTCAATCAGGTCACTCTCCCAGTTGATCCATCAAAAAGCTCAACAAATAGAGTCTATGAAGCATTTCAGACACAATCTCTCATTATATTCATGCATATCAAAAAGCAATCACTTTCTTGACAAATAAAATAGAGCTACCAAGCTCCCCCTTAGACCAAGCATATCTTCTTTCAAAGAACTAAGAACTCAAGATCACATTCCTTTCTTAGCATGGTTGAAGAAGATCAAACTCTTGACCATACACAAGGCTATTCCATACTAGATACCAAATGTAGAAATAGGGACTCCCCCTTTGTCTTCACAGATCTAGATCAATTACTCATATAAACAGATGTCAAAATCTTACCTCTTATATACCAATTTTTTTCTCTTTGACTTCAAATACTTGATATCAGTCTTAGATCTCTCATCATCCTACTACTTCAAAATCATAGAGTTATCAACATAGGAATGGCTAATATCGATCTTCATCTTCTT
The DNA here is from genome assembly GCA_037957365.1 of Torreya grandis. NCBI lineage: Eukaryota > Viridiplantae > Streptophyta > Pinopsida > Cupressales > Taxaceae > Torreya > Torreya grandis. The sequence goes on from JARHVA010000315.1 coordinate 3,516,094, forward strand.
ACCTGCAACATATATATTATGGAATCTTCTCAAAGGAAACCTTCTTTGACTACAACCTCATGTTTTTGCTGGTAGAATAATGTCTCCATGAAGCTCAATGGATCCACCCCTTCTCATAAGGCACTTAAAACAATGTGAACTCAGGATATTCCCAAATCTCCATATCTTTACAAGATTGGATATTCTTCAACATTCTTCTGGACCTGACTGTCAACTTGGGCTTGACCTTTGATTTGACATTTTCATCATCAACCTTGTCATCATTCTTATTGTCTTTGACTACTTTACCAACACATGTAGATAACAAGTGTTCATGATATTCCTTCACTTTTGATTTATGCTATATAGTAGCAAACATCCCACCTTGGTTTATGAGTTAATCATGACTCACCTTGTCATCCTTCTTCTTCTTATTCAACTCTTCATTCTTATTGTTTTGATTAATCATATAAGAATCAAGACCTCTTTTGTCTCCTGACATGTGACTTGAGCAACCACAATCTACACTTTGAGATTTCATAGAATCTTCTTCTTTAGTCTTTTGTTCCATCTTTACCTTGTCTACAGATTCTGACTTCTTGATCCATTTCTTATTGGCATGACTATGAACCTTCTTGTCTTGATTAGATGACCTTCTAACTCTTTTAAGATAGAATCTTGCACTATGTCCTATATTATGATAGTTGTAACAGACCACCTTATACATACTATCTTACTAACAATGACTATGATCTCCCTTTGACCAACTCCTTCTTCCATAGTTCCATGAGTACTCATTCTTAGAGGGTCTTCTATATTCTCTAGATTTATGACCAAACTGACATCATGTAAAATAATAAAAATTAAAAGAACTAGCATATCTTGTAGCATTGGGTTATCTGATAGGTCTTTTCATGTTGACCTTCTTGTTTTCAATAGTCTTCTATTTGATTTGAGATGCTTTCTTTTAGTCTTTTTTGAATCCAAGACCTATCTTGTCATTTGCAGATTTTTGACTACTTAAAATATCATTTAGAGCCTTAGTGTTCTTTTCAAATTTCAAAAATTACTTCACCTTACTAGATGTTTGATCCAACTCAAATTTCATAGATTTAATTCCAATTTTATATATATTGCAATCTTCCTCTTTAGCCTTTATGCTTGTTGCCACAATCTCTATGTGGGTTTCAACTTTTTAAATGATCTATTCATATTCCTTGGAAGTGTTGTTCATCCTTTCTTCAAACAATCTAATCTGCTTCTCATAGTCTTGAACTAATGACTTCAATTTCTTGTTCTTTTTCACAAGCTTCAACTCCTCTAGGGCACTCGTGAGTTATGCCTCATGATCCACTTCAGCTTCTCCTTCTTCAATATCATAGTATACCTCCTCTTTTGATTCAACATCAATCATGAGACTTTTCCCATTTGAAAATAACCCTCATTATTTATCTCTATTCCTATGAATAGGGTTTCATTATTCTCACATTCTGATTCATTTTGCCATCATCACTATTAGATGTGTCTAAATCACTCACATCAAATGAGTTGTCTTATTTGGCATAGAAACAATTATTCTTCTTAAGTGACTTATTCCCACCTTCATACTTTCTAAAACTCTTCTTGATCTTATTACAACTATAGTATTTCTTGTCTATATCATCACCCTCAGTCTTCTGCTTATTATGACACTTGTTTTCAAAATGTCCAATTTCTCCATAGTTGAAACACTTGAATGGCAACATACCGTTGTACTTATTGAAACGTGTTCTTAACTTTCTATAAAGCATGGAAATAAATTCATCACTATCAATATTTGAATTAATATCATCCTTGGCCTTCTTACTTTGTGTCTTATTCTCTTTTGACTTCTTTTCAGCTTTGAAAGTTGTTTCCTTTTTGAGAGGTCTTCCTTCATTAATTCTCATCCAATAGGTAGTTAAGATGCCATGAATCCCATCCATCTCTAGCTTGTCCAAATCTTGCATCTCTTCTACTACATACACTTTATAGTCAAAATTAGGAGTGAGTGATCTTAACACCTTTTGGACAACAATAGACTCTTTAATTTCTTCTCGCAATCCTCTAATAATATTGACAACTTCATCAACCCTCGATAGATAGGATGAAATAGAATCATATTCATTCATCTTCAAACTTTCAAATTATCTTTTGTGGGTTTACAACTTGGACAACTTTACCTTTGTGTCTCTTTCATATATGGCCTTCAATTTGTCCCATATATATTTGGCTGAAACACAATGTATTATTTTTACTAGTTCTCCCTTTGATAGGCCACACATAATGGCATTCATTATCTTGGAGTTATTCTCACTAGCCTTCTTAGTTATTGCATTTGTTGGTGGAAATATAGGTGCAATATAGCCATCTATAACTAATTTCCAAATTTTATGTCCTTGTGACATCAGATATATCTTCATTATGACATTTTAAAAGGCATTGTTAGATATATTAAACAATTGAGCCTTACTGGTAGAGAAACCACCTTGAGCTTGTTGACTAGTCATCCTTACTTCTTAGGGTCTCCTTTAGGCTATCAAGCATGTTCTAAAGGACCTACTCTAATACTAATTTTTGAAAACAAGATGATCGCGAGGGGGTGGTGAATCAGTCTTCAAAAAATTTCATTCAATTCCACTTAACCATGCATGAATCATTCTAATAAGCATGTACATCATAACAAGCATAAACATCAAATCATAAGAGCATGAAACACATGAACATAAAATATACATGAGAACATATCTAAGGGTATAAAACCCACCAATGAATGAAATTGAATACAATCCTATAAGACAAACATTAACCTTTAGTGAAGCACCAATTTCACATGGAGCACCAACCCCAACTAACTCAACACCAACTCAACTAGGCTTTAATAAGCACCCACTTCTAGAAGGCACCAACCCCCTAGATGAATCAACACCACGTCAACCACCTAATTATTTGATCACCTTTAGAAACCTTTTCTACTTCTACAATAGATGATGATCTACTCCTTCAGCTCTTCACTCACTTTTATCCCTCTCAAACTAACCTTCAGCCTTCTTCACTCAACTAACCCTCTTCATGCCCTGATTAGGTCTTTTGACCTTGATCCTCATATGTATAACCTTTGCTATATATTCATAACATTTATCTTATGGTCTATATGACCTCCTTCTAGTCACCAATGATCTATATCATTTGCTTATCCTCTTCTGCTCTCTTTCTCTAAGCATACCAAATAGACCTAAACTGCCTTGCTTTTATACAAGTCACTCGATCATATCTTTCTTAGTCAGCCACACATTTAAATCACTTAGGTCAGATATTTATAGGCATTTGCATATTAAAATTAACAAGCCTTAATTATGAATCAATCAATATAATAGGTTGGCCATACATCAATTAGCCCTTACTATTCTTTGAGGCTTATGGAGACTTAAAAGGCCTTCTTAACAACACGTTACCCTTTGATCTCTTTCTTTGAGCATATCTAAACACCTCATCTGATAGGATCACATCATATACCACTCTAATATACCTTATCAGACTTTAATTTTATGTCCACAACACCTTTTAGGTCCAATCATTACTTGAACCCTTTCTCAAATCACTGCATATAAAAGACCTACACATATACAAAAATTTGTCTTGAATAATAGAGGCATATACTCATTTTTTAAAAATATTAATGGAAAAAAATTACATATTCAGAAACCTCATGACCTCAAGGTCATCACAATATTCATATGATGCTTTAAATCAAGGTAAACAGGCTCAAACATTTCTCTGCAAGTTGTTCACTCAGAACTACCAACTGACTCCAAAACACAGTCAAGAAAACATGAAAATCTGACACATGATTGAATATATTCAATGGTTTTAAATTCATGAACACGATCTTATAACATCCTCATAGCAACCTCAATCAATCAGATCATGAGCTATAATGAAAACTATTGGTCTTACAAACCAATCTACTGACCTTATCTTTCATAGACTCTACTCAGTTAGATAAGCCATTTTGGCTTCAATGTTTCAACCTCTTACATAGGATTAAAAGCTTCTAAAAAGCATGGATAGATCATTCAAGACCCAAAATAAATTATGTATTTTAATGCATCACTCTTATATGAAAACACATCAAGAAACATCTTTTTGCTTCTGCCTGATTTCTTTATTGTCTACACCATTGGGTTTGTTAGTGACTGACCAAATTAGATCACCAAATTTGTACACCTAAGATCTAGAACCTATGCATAAATATTCATGAAAAATAACTATAAGTCTCACACATTTATCTTCATCCACTTGGCAACCTTGAATCAGTCAACTTTATCTTCTACAATAAATTTTTGAAAGATAAGCACTTTTTGGTAGGGCCTGCTCATTCAGCTAAGAAACCAATCACACCTAGAGATGATTGGGAGAATTGAATTTAACCTCAAATCATTCATCTAATAATATCAAACCATTCTAAGTTCTTTAGAACAATATCTTCAACATTGAGACACTGTCAAGGTTTTATGAGGGTTCAGACCATCTTTCAGTCTTAACGATCATTCATAAAACTTAGTTCTTCTTTCTAGAAACTAATGCTTATAAAATTGAGTGAGAACCATTCCTCATCTACCAAAACAACTTACGTTTTCATGTAGAATCTATACATTCCAACAAACACTAAGAAAACCTTCTCGGGTAGACAAATCTTCATTTTGTGCACTCGAGAAACCTTGAAACACTTTTTCAAGCCTTTTCTTGCAAGCCTTGATCTAAAATTTCATGCACATACTTAAAAAAACTTGACTCACCTATTTCAATGTTCACCTACTCACTCATATCATTTAAATTGATCATGTTACCTCATCTAGCCACCATCTCTCTTCTTGCTTCCTAAGCCTTGGCATGTAAATCTTATTATGCCTTGAATTTGACTTTCTAGCCACTTTGTAGTCTTCACCTTGAAACTCTCATGTGTTTCAATTCCTCTTGTGTATAACTAAGAAATCTCATACACTTATTCTTCTGCAGAACTTCAACATAACTTCTTCATAGTTACTTACAGATCTTTGAAGCTCGATTGGGATCTTCATAGCATCTTTAGAGTTGCAAACATAGATCTTCAAAGCTGACCTTTTAATCATTTTTTGAGGTTCTCATCACCTCATGTATAGCTTCAAACAATATATCTCATGCTCAAACACTATTTCTTCTTTAGAGCATTCTCATATTCATAGTTCATTTAGAGCATTTTTAAAACTACTTACATAGATCTTAAGAGCATATAACTTCTTCTTCAAAACTCACTCATTTCATCATGCTACCTGTATATACCATCTCACAAGTCTAGACAAAACATTCAAATATTCTTTACATTTGATGAACTAACCTATACTCATTCATGTTGCTTCTCAAAGATTTCACTCACACTAATATTATAACATTCTTAAAACAACATTCTCTTATCATTGTTCTCATACAACAACAACACTCACTATGCTTGCAACAAAACTCATTCATATACATACCTAAAGGCTTAAAGGACCAATAAACTTTGACATCAATGATATTTTATTGACATCAATAAAATATCCATGTATCTTCTTAAGAACCTTTGACATCAATGACATCGTTAAATATCAAAGCTTAACACTTAATAACAATGCTCAACAATCTCCCTTAATCAATGACAATGTTCAACAAAGAGGGGTGGGGATGTAGGATGATGATTAACCCATGGGTGAGATCAACCCACTTGATTTAACACTTACACGCTTTGATTTCTGATGATGATGGATGGATTTTCCCCAAGCAGGGTAGATTTGGGAAGGATACATCACAAGATAAGATGCACACTTTGATTTTCACAAAGCAAGGTAAATTTGGGAATTAAATATCCTAAAATTCTATGAGCTTGGATATGGGAATGATCTCTCATAATGATGAGTTGCATGCTTGATTTTACCCAAACAAGGCAAAAGCTACAAGCTTGGATTGGATGGATGATTGATTTATAAGGATAGATCAAGGATTTTAACCTATTGCATGGATTAAGCGTGAGATGAATGATGTTGATATAGGATAAAAAGATGATAAGTTGATGCATAAATATGTGATGATGGTACAATGACTTGTCAAAAATTACACTACGATGGAAAAATTATGTTTGGTTATTGTATTCACTACAAATAAACTTCAACACTTCATGATTAATAATGGGAGTCAAATTATTACTATTAGCCATTTTCAGTCTCAGGTTTTGCATCCTTCTTTTGGCTAAGTGCAGCATCTTTATTGATCATCCCCATAGCAAATAAAGACCAAGTGTTATTTCCTTCAAAAGCCTTTGTTTGGTCTTTTTGTCCAAGTCTCAAAGGAATTGTTTCAAACTTTTTATCTGAAACAAAAAAGTTCAAAGGAATTGGTCCTAAATAGGTTTTTATCTTTATTGATAATTTCTAGTGCAAAGGGACACTTTTCACTTTTTTGAAGGGAAATTTCCATTCTATCAAAGGGTCTTTTTATCTTGTGAAGGGACATGTTCAACTTTTCTGAAGTGCACATTTTGAGTTTTCGAAGGGCATCAGAAGGATTTTTGAGGGATTTGTTTCAAAAAATTTATCTTGAAACAACATTTTTGAAGGGTTTGTTCTTTATTTCAAACTTTTTATTTCGAACAAAAATTCTGAAAGAATTGATCCTTTAAAGAGTCTGAAACAATTGGTCACTTTCAAAAGCTCAAAGGAATTGGTCCATTTCAAAAAGTCCTGCCCAACTTTTCTGGAATAATTATTTCATACTTTTTATCTAAAATAATTTTTTTGAAGGGTCACTTACAAAAATTCAGAAGGACCATTTCTCAAGCAAAGGGACATTATCTAAAAGTTTGAAGGGACACTTGTAAGATTTTCGAAGGGTCTTTCTCAAAAATTGGTCCACTTCCAAAAGTCTGAAGGGTCTTTTTGTTGCAAAAGTGTCCTTCAAAAAAAGTTTGAAGGGTCTTTTTGTTGCAAAAGTGTCCTTGAAAAAAAATTTGAAGGGTCATTTTCAAAAGTCTGAAGGGACACTTGTGAAAAGTCTAAAGGGCCTTTTAAAAAGCTTCAAAGGGTCACCTTTCAGACAAAGTGCCCTAAAACCAAGGTCTCAAAGGAGAATTCTCAGTAAAAGTGTCCTTCAAAAAAAGTTTCAAGGGTATAGACACTTGTGTAAAGTCTGCATAAGGATTACCGAAGATCATGTTTGAGTAGCCCGAAGGGAGGACACTTGTAGAGTCCATAGAGAGATGATGGTTTCAAAAAAAAGGGACACTTACAGACTCTGTAGAAAGGGCATGTTTGAACAATCTATAAAGTTTGTAGAAAGATGGTTTTGAAAAGTTTGTAGAAGGATGGTTTTAAAGGGAGAAAAGATAAGGGTCCATGAGAAAAAGTTTGAGGGAATAGTCCCAATAGAGAGACAGTTGCACGACTGTCAACTTTAGGATCATGGACTAGTCTTTGGCATTCAAAATAGTGGGTCCTAGGCAAATAAATGGTCCTTGATCAAATGCTAAAAGATCTACAGGCTTGCATTCTTCATCCATCAAATCCCATCAGAGGGTTCATTTCACAATTGATCAGACCATGATCTACATCATTTGTGATGGCTAATCAAAAGGAGCAAAATACTTAGTCAAGCTGTAACTAGTTTCAAAGGATTCTAACAAATGCCATAGAGGCATACATGTAGACTTCAAGCAATGCCTCTCTAAGGCCAAACAGAATGAAAGCGACTCTTCTCCATGCCATTGCACACCTTAATGATCCAATGGGATGTTGTTAGGCATCAGGATAAATCTGCAACAAGTGGACTCTCATTTTCATAATCGATTGATGCCATTACCCAGCTCAAAAATATATGTTTCTACTAGTGTAACCATTGGGAAAACATCTTTGGGAGAGCACGCTTGTTGTGTAACCACTTGAAATGACATGGATAATGCAATGGCCTGAATGAGCATCATTTTCAAAGATGATGGCAGCTAAAGATAGAGAATTTTAACATATTGATTGCTTCTCTTGGTGCCAAAGGCCTCCTCCTCTCTCTTCCTCTCTGCTATAAATACAACCCTTGAGTTAGGGTAAAAGAGACCATATAGATTACGATGAAGCCCTACTGGAATGATATATTGCATTTAAAGATTAGTACAAGTTTTTTTATTTGAAGTTCTGAGTAATTGCCTGAGTGTGTAAGTGATGTATAGTGATAACAAGTGATGGTTTTCATCCTTATGTCCTTTATCTTTCATGTCTAAGCAAGGGTTCTGGGTCTAACAGGTCATATAGAGTGCATCTAAGTGTGTTGAATTTTTACATGCGTATAATCGTTTTTGGAATGTATAGGTTGTCTTTCAGTTCATTTACCTTATGCCATTTCATACATCTTGCCTCTATACTGAAATACTTGTGTTAGAATCTTTAGAGCTTGGAAATAGCCTACGTATATTTCTATATTGTGTTATTTTGTTGTATTGTGCATTAGGGTATGGTATTCATGTGGAAGATAATATTGGTGCATCACCATTCTTAGAACATGTTTTCTTTATGCAATTTCTAACTCTTTTCCCTTCAATCAAACTAGTTTAGACAGAGGTTATTTTACATAGATACATTCAGGGAGCTAGCCCCTTAAATCTAGAGGTTCATTTCCTCTATAGGTATACCCACATGCCTATAAATATTCCAACATTATCCAAATTTGGAAGAGGATTGAACACTCTCTTCTAGGGTGTTATATTTGGATACAATAGTTATGGCATGCCCGGTGGGACAAATTATTTACATGTCAAGGTGAATGCTGGTCCTGACAAGCCTAGGGTTGTAGAAATATTTTTAATCCAGCATTTGGTGACTCAAAAAGGTGAGAATATCTAGTTGTAGATCAAGTTTCTCAAATTATTCTTCATGGTCCTCAAGAGTCATCTAGGACTTCTGATCAATCCCCTCTAGCTGAAGCTCTTCTTGAAGAACAATGCCCTAAACCATTCCCAGTGCTTAGAGATACTTGGCAATGAGGTTTTGGAGAAGAAGAAGAAGAAGTTGAGGAAGTTGGAGAAACAAGAGATCAAGATGAAAGAAAAGAAATGGAGAAGCAACAACATTTCTTAACCTTCAACACCCAAAATCCAATTGACCTTCCTGTATACGACCCTATTCCTCCCAATGCTACCAAGAGTCTCCCTGGTTTTAATAGAGAGGGTCCTATTACCCCATTTGAGCATATTAGAGACATTTCAAATTTTTTTAACTTCTATAATGTCACGCGAGTCAACATAGCCATTAGATTGCTCATTGTGTCTCTAAAAGACAAGGCACTTGAATGGTATAGGACTTTGGAAGGTGGTTGCATTACAAGTGGGGAAGGCTTTGGGGAATTGTTGGTAACTAGATTTGATAATACGAGTGACCATACCTCATTGATCTATCAACTGAATATGATAAAGAGAGGTCCTAATGAATCCATGGGATATTTTAATGAAAGATTTCAAAAGACCTAGTCATGATACCTCCTCCTAGCTTTGTGTTCCCCGCTTATCTTAAAGGTATTGGTACTGATGTGGTGGTGATGTTATAGTCAATGGGAGGATTCACTCTGCTAGACGCATATGAGATAGCTATTGAAGCTAAGAATAACTTAATATAGGCTGGAAAGCTACCTCTAAGAGTTTCCATGCCTTTGTTATCTCATAGTTTAGTTAAAGCTCCAAGTGTATCACAAGTTCCTAATGCTAATGTCAAGCCAAGAACCTTTCCCAAGAAGATGGATAATGTTGTGGATAAAGATGAAGAGATTCAATCATTACAAGCTCAACTCAAGTAAGCTTAGTTATAGACAAGTACTCCACCTAACCATCAACACTATCCTCAACAAGGCTATAGAGCCCCACCCCAATATAACTACCAAGGAAGAGGATAGGGTTGGCAAGGTGTCAATAGGCAGCCCAATGCCTATAATCTTAATCCCACTCCTTCTATGAAGGTTGTTGTTCCAGTACATGCTAACCTGGTCTAAGGGGAGGATCACTTGGACCAATGGGGACAACCTCAAGGTCAGTTTATGCATGATGGTGGAGAAAATAACCAAGGTTTAGTGGCACAAGAAGAAACTACTCCTTACATGACATCAAAAGAAGCGAATCCTAACCAAAGGGATATTCATGGAGAAGGTAGTAGCTAGAGTGTAGGTATAATGAGCTTTCAAGTGAAGGATGATTATGTGTTGAATCAAAGCACATCAATCACATCCAATACAAGAGATAAGAAGAGAGCCCTAAGATATGTTTTGGGATTACATGTGACTCCAAGTGATGTCTCTCTAAGTCCACAAAGTGTGAATCCTAGTGCAATACCTACTACTCGTCATGCCCATAATAAAGTCATAATGCAAGTAGGGTTGTCAATCTTATAATGCAGTAGGTTTAGACTCCTTCACTACCTTCAATATTATAAGAAAAGGTGAATAATTCCCCTCTAAACATTGTTGATTCTTTAAAGAATACCAAGACAAGCATATCTCTTTAGGAAGTCTCACATATGCCTAGTCAAAAGGAGTTGTTATAAGAACAGCTAGCGAACATTCATGTAGCCCCTCAAACGTCAAAGCACAATAGTGTGGCCCTTACCAATTCTCTGAGTCATGTCTTAGATCCCTCCACCAAATTTGAAAATCCTCCACCCTTCTACCTCACACTCGTTGTGGGAGACAAATTGGTTCACAATTGTATTATAGATAGTGGAGCTAGTACCATTGTCATGCCTAAGGTGGTGGCTGATAAATTGGGATTAAAGTATGAACCACATAGTAAAGGTTTGTTATAGCTTGATGGGACTCTAACCAAGGTAGTGGGATTGGTTAGAGATCTGAAATTTTTCCTATATGATTGCCCAAGTTTCCCTATTTTACAAGACGTTGTGGTGGTAGACCTTCCAGCCCATTTTGCTATCTGCTTGTCAAGGGACTTCACGGCTAAGATAGGAAGATACCTTTCTACTGATTGGTCTTTTCTAGCTTTTAAAACAAGATATGGAACCAAGGTGACTATAAGGACTTAGTCCTTAATAAGGTTTCATATTGAGCCATACATGGAGACGAACTCAAATCAGAATTGTCTAATTAGCAAAGAAGAAGAATGTGTCATGGATGGTGAAGCATCCTCCCCCCTTGAAGGTATTTCTAATTTTTTCCTTGATACGTACAACACTGAAACACATGATTTGATCCATATACTTTCATACAAGAAACTAATTTGAGAGTTTATTATATACACAAAAAAGATGTTTTAATCCCTTCACTCACTAATGAAGACCATGAACTTGATGGGATATGAAAAATGTTTTTTGATGGCTCAATAATTAAAGTAGGTGTATGAGCTGGTGTTATGTTAGTTTCTTCATCAAAAAATCAATACTAATCCTCATATAGATTCCACTTTAGTTGCACCTGCAATATGGTAGAATATGAAGGCCTAGTTCATGGCCTCCAATGGGCAAAGAAGAGAGATATCAAGAATTTGAAAGTTTATAGGGATAATGAATTGGTCATCCATCAAGTGAGAAATCAAGCTACAGGCAAGAATCCCTTGCTTAAATCCTACACGCATAGGGTATGGGACCTAATTGAAGACTTTGATGCCTTCAACATACAACCCATACCAAGGGATTCAAATAAACATGTTGATAGATTCGCTACCATAGGAGCACAGTTTGATGCAGTTGTTGATGTAGAAAAGGAGAAAGATCAGTCTCATATAAAGGTCATTATGAGGCCTTATATTATATATAATGAAGTGTCATGGCAAGTGTTTGAAAGTAATGAACACATTACACACTTCTTATAAAATGAGGCAGGTTTCTCCTCAAGGAACCAAAAGAGACTGCATGATCAATATGAAGAACAAGTTATTCAATTGAAGACAAACAAGATACCTAAGAGGCTGATTAATTTGGAGAGTTTTTTCAATGAAGATGATCAAAATAAGAGAGAAAGAGTGAGCATGCCAACAAAAGAGGAGAATTATGAGAGAGTCATGATTTACAAGGACAAGCTCCTATAAATTGGTAAGGTGTGTTCTCCATCTGAGAAGCAGGGCTTTATTGAATTATGCAAAGAATTCCATGACATATTTGCTTGGGAATACAAAGATTTGAAAGGCTTTGATCCAACTCTAGCTCATCACACCATTGAGTTAGAACCTGGAGCTAAACTAGTCAGGCAAAAGCAAAGGCTTATCAATCCCAAGATAGAAGAACTTGTGAAGAAAGAGCTGACCAAGTTGATTGAGTCTAGGATTATCTTTCCTATCAAACACTCAACTTGGGTGGCTAATCTTGTACCTGTTCAAAATAAGTATGGAGAGATAAGACTTTGTGTGGATTTTTTAGATATTAATAAAGTATCTCTCAAGGATCATTATCCACTACCTTCCATGGACTAAATTTTACGAGTTGTTTTAGGTTCTCAACGCTTCTCACTTCTTGATGGTTATTCAGGTTACAATCAAATACTAGTGAATGAAGAGGATTAGTTCAAGATAGCCTTCACTATAAAATGGGGGGCCTTTGCCTATAATAAGGTGCCATTTGGTTTATCTAATGTTGGAGCTGTATTTCAAAGGGCAATGGACATGACCTTAAAAGGTTTGATCAATAAGTTTTTGCTTGTGTATCTTGATAATATACCCATTTTTTCAAAGGATACTACTGATCATATGAAACATCTAAGGCAAGTGTTTGAGAAGTATAGGGAGTATGGAATATCCTTTAATCCAAAAAAGTGCATCTTTATTGTCCACAAAGGTAAGCTATTAGGTCATATTGTCTCAAAAGAAGGCTTGTTTATTGACCCCGAGAGGATTGAGGCTATTCTAGGCTTGTCTTTGCCTTAACACAAGAAAGGGATGCAAAGTTTCTCGGGTAAAATAATTTTTTTAAGAACGTTTATTCTAGGCTTTACAACTATAGTAAATCCTATCACAACCATGCTTAAGAAAAAATAAGCTTTTGTTTGGACAAAGGAAGGTAAGATTAGTTTTGAGGCAATCAAGCAAGTAATTACATAATATCTTACTCTCTTGAACCCAAACTTTGCCAAATATTTCATACTCTATACCTTTGTTAACCTTGATACAATCTTAGTTATGCTTATACAAAAGAATTGTGAAGAGGTAGAACAACCAATTGCATTCTTCAACCAAAGATTGGAAGATTATGAGGTCAGGTATACATTTGTTGAAAAGCAAGCTCTAACAGTGATAAGAGGATTGAAGAAATTTAGACACATGGTTTCAAACAAAAAAAATACATGTAATGGTTTCTCATCCTAGCACCAAGGAGTTTCTCCTAAGCAAATACCTTAATGAAAAGAGAGTTGGGTGGATTAAAAAGGTGATGGAGTCTGATGTGGATATTAAGGTTAAAAACTTGGTAAGAGGAAAAAGATTATATGAGCATTTAGCTTCAAATTTACAAGAGACAAATGAGGAAGTCTTGATCAACCAGGTTCAACCCTAGCTAGTTGATCATGTGCAGGTTCAAAGTAGGACACAAGACATCATTAATTTTCTTCAAAATGGTGGGTGTCCTAGTGGCTTGAAAAAAAATCTCAAAGGAGGTATTTTAGATTACAAACCATTCCTTACTATCTTGTAGATGGTGTTTTTTTTAGGAAAGACATGAATGGTGTGTTGTTGAGGTGTGTTAACAGTGATTAGTTTGATATGCTACTGGAAAAGTTTCACAATGGTACAGATGGAGTTCATTTCTCTCCTAAGACAACAACTGAAAAGATAATGAGGGCTGGTTATTATTAACCTAGTCTTTTAAGGACTGTTACCACTGGGCTAAAAAGTGTCCTAAGTGTGCCTTCTTTGTAGGCAAATAGAATACTGCAGCCCTTCCATTGAATCTTATCCAAGTAGACCAGCCTTTCATGTAATCGAGCATTGATTTCATTGGTACGATCAACCCTCCATCAAGTGATGGACACAAATGGATATTGACTGCTACTGACTACTTCACAAGGTGGGTAGAGGTTGTTGCATTGAAGGAGGTAGGTGAAAATGCAATCTTAGATTTCTATGAGAGCATTATAACAAGATTTGGGGTTTCCCATGTTATCATTTCTGATAATGCACTTGCTTTCATAAGTGCTAAAATTTTTGATTGGGCAAATAGGAATGGAGTTTACTTGAGTACCTTATCCAATTATTACCCTCAAGGTAATGGATTGACTGAGTCTACTAACAAGAATCTCATCAAGATCATCAAGAGGACATTGGAAAATAATAAAAGAGCATGACACAACAAGTTGAAGACAACCTTATGCACTGACAGGATTACTCCTAAGAGATCAATTGGTAATTATCCCTTTGTGCTTGTTTATGGGAAAGAGGCTAGGTTGTCCATATCTTGGGAAATCCTTGCTTTAGAACTTTCAAAATAGTTGTAACTACTTGAAAATACTCTAATGGAAGTCAGATTGACAGAACTAATGCAGCTGCAAGAAGCAAGAAACAATGCACACAAGACCACGGAACACCACCAAGTACTCATGAAGAGGTCAAATTGTTGGGATCCCCACTCCTCAAGAGTACATATGATTACCTTTGTATAAGCAACTAAACACGGAATTTAACCAGAATGCATAAGTAATTAGAATTCAGAAATAACACAGAATATGAGAGACAATACCCAATTGTATTAATACTCTTCCAAAAAAGAATTACAATGAAGAGACGCCACACTCTTCCACACCTTCCAGGCTTCCCACACCAAGTGTACAGTAATTCTACTTCAAGAGTTCACTCTCCTCAAATACGGTCCCAACACACAACTCAAACACAGAGTTGGTGTTCACCTCCAACCAGTCAGTATAAATACTGCCAGTACCACTAGTAAGTGACAACTGGAAAAACCATCATTGCCTACTTCTAGTCCAACTGAGTACTCCACGTACTCAAGGTCCGAGTACACACCGTACTCCAAGTAGATCTCCCCTGATCTTGCTACCTATTGTGTTGCTGATCTCCCTGATCTTGCTACCACCTACAAATCAACTTAGTTTTGCAACACCTGCAAACCTAGATCAAACACACACAAACACTTGCAGATCAACGATCTTACTTACCATGTAGATCTCACCTGATCTTGCTATATCGTAGATCAACCTGGCCTTGCACACCTGCTGACCAAGATCATACACACATGAAGAACCCTTCTGATTCTCTAAACCAGCACCCCTGTGGATCTCTACCAAATTTTGCTGCCACCACAGATTTACCTGATCATACACACTTGGCACTGTGGCACTAGGAGAAGCTAATCTTGCTCTCTTCACTCTGAAGGAGCTAACCTTGCTCTCTCTCAACTAGCACACTTTACAATACAGCCCATGAGTCTATTATATAGATCCCATGTAAATAATAATTAGACATCCAATTCCAATAATTAGATCTGCAGCTCAAGACTAAAATTGGCCTTTTACATGCAAACAACCGGTTCATTAACTAACTGTCCATGAAACCGATAGTTCTAAAACCACACAAGCGACTGACGTCAGTCCCTGTCTGCCTAGAGATGACCGATGTCGGCTGATCTTAACTGATGTCAGTTGTTCTGCTCACTGGATATGACTGACATCGATTGATCAGACCAACGTTAGTTGCTCTGTAACTCAGCAACCTCTCAGCAACCTCCTATTTGCATCTTAGTGAAGCTTTTAGCTCCACAACCTAACAATCTCCCACTTGGAGATAAATAGCTACACCTGTACTTGTACCTGTACATCATCTAATCTGTTTCTTGGCTTGTATCCTTCTTCAAGCTCAACCTTGAAGACCAACCACCACACATCCTGTGGTGCACCTCCTGTCATCCAAGTAACCTACTACATCCGCATCTACAAATACATGTAAAAAAGAACTTGACCCTGCATAGCATGTATACCTGCTACTAGTCCTTCTCAGATACCTGAGAATCCACTGAACTGCCCTCCAGTGCTTCTTTCCTAGATTGGCTCCAAACTTGCTGATAGCTTCCACTGTGTGGGCAAACCCAGGTCCAGTACGCATGTACTTAACCTCATCATGTGAATCAAGACACTGTTCATAGAACTGTCCAACCCATCGGCGTGCTAATCAGTTTCACACAATCATCCAGAGACAAAATCAACCTGTGATCTTCCATGTCTCTAGAACACACTTATGCCAAAGAATTTTGCTCCTTCAAATTCTTCATGACACACCTCTGAACTAACTTTACCTTTAGCTCAAAAAAACCCTGCATGTTTGACCTTGCAAAAAACAAACACACAACATATAGTAACAGGATAATGTCACGACCCATCATCCACCTGGTAAAGAAACCACAGTAGTTACAATGACATTGACTAAAGCCATGCTTTGTCATCCACCTGTCAAACCTGTACCACTGTCCTGGAGCTTCCTCAAGACCATATGACTTGGCCTTCCATCTCACGTATCCATTCTCTCTATTCTTTAACCAAGGTATTCATTCATCTTTCAGTGCTTTCTCTAGCTGGCAACCCTACCAAATCTCTCATTTGGTTTTGCATCTTAGGAATCAAATTCCTCATTCATGCCATGCTCCCACTGTTTCTTGGATCCTTCCTACTCTACAGTGAGCAACAATTATAAAGAAGAGGAATAATGAATTTGAGGCTTACTTACCCTTTCAATCCTCTATATGGGTGTTTGAGACTCCTTGACAGCTTGTTATTCGCCTAAAATCTGTTCCAGTGACCGACCTCGGTCACCACACAGTCTACATCTGACTGACGTCAGTTCTATGCGACTGTCTTGACTATTGACGCTGGCTTCCTGACCGATGTCGATGTCTACCTATCATCGACATTGGTTCCTTGACCAACGTCGATCTTACCCTGCCTGACACCACCAGCTCTGGTCTACACATGATTGACATCGGCACCTATCTGTTCCACGCCGATTCCTCTTGACCGATGCCAGTACCTATTTTTTCTTGTGAGTGATGACTTTTTACTTGCGAGCTCTCTTTGGATCAAAACCCTATCCAAACTGCTCTGCTTAGAGTTACTCAGCCTTCTCCACTGATCTCTGTCCATCATCTCCTCTATGAACACCAAGGATTTTCAATTCTTAAGTCTGTCAAAGACATCTGACTTCCTCTTAACAACATGCATCTCCTTCTTACTCATGTGACCAAGCCTACAAAGCCACATCTTCGCAATAGAAGAAGAATCAGTAATACAAGTAGATAGATAAAGAGTACCTACTTTCTTACCACATGCTAATTCAAGTGCATCTATTGTGAGAGTTTCTATGCATCTCTCATCACCCAACTTTCCTAAAGAAATTAGCTTAATCTTCAAAATTGGGACCTACATGACATCCTTCAACACCCATGTGTTGGCCGCCTATAATTTCAGCTACACTTCCCCTTTGCCAAAACTTTGACAAGGCACACCAGCCCCTAAATAAATCTTTCCAAAGTCTCCAAAGACATTAACATGGAAAAATACTCTATTTCGGGCTGCATGGAAAGAGGCAACATAATCTATAAAACAAGATTCTACTTTATCCAAGGAACATACTAGAGCATCCTGTGCAACAACACCTACAACATCTACTTCTATAATTTCTTCATGCTGATCTCCCACCAACAGCAATCTTTCTTTACCTGCTCTTTCTTTCCATAACACCGTAATTGACTATTCTTGCTTTTGAATTCCTCCATTCTTAGCTTAATTTCTTCTGCCATTGCTATACTCCCACTCAATCAAAAAACCCTGAGAGTGACCTGTAATCAATAAGCACTAACCTGCTCAACGGCTTGTTAGTTGATCCTGGCTCTGATACCAACTGTTAGATTGGTATCACGCTCTTGAACCTACAACTAGACTCTGATACCAATTGTTAGGATCCCCACTCCTCAAGAGTACATATGATTACCTTTGTATAAGCAATTAAACACATAATTTAACTAGAATGCACAAGTAACTAGAATTCAAAAATAACACAGAATATGAGAGACAATACCCAATTGTATTAATACTCTTCCAGAAAAGAATTACAATGAAGAGGCGCCACACTCTTCCACACCTTCCAAGCTTCCCACACCAAGTGTACAGTAATTCTACTTCAAGAGTTCACTCTCCTCAAATACGGTCCCAAAACACAACTCAAACACAAAGTTGGTGTTCACCTCCAACCAGTCAGTATAAATACTGCCAGTACCACTAGTAAGTGACAACTGGAAAAACCATCATTGCCTATTTCCAGTCCAATCGAGTACTCCACGTACTCAAGGTCCGAGTACACACCGTACTCCAAGTAGATCTCCCCTAATCTTGCTACCTATTGTGTTGCTAATCTTTCTGATCTTGCTGCCACCTGCAAATCAATTTAGTTTTGCAACACCTGCAAACCTAAATCAAACACACACAAACACCTGCAGATCAACGATCTTACTTACCATGTAGATCTCACTTGATCTTGCTATACCGCAGATCAACCTAGCCTTACACACCTGTCGACCGAGATCATACACACATGAAGAACCCTTATGATTCTCCAAACTAGCACCCCTATGGATCTCTACCAAATCTTGCTACCACCACAGATCTACCTGATCATACACACTTGGCACTGTGGCACTAGGAGAAGCTAATCTTGCTCTCTTCACTCTGAAGGAGCTAACCTTGCTTTCTCTCAACTAACACACTTTACAATACAACCCATGAGTCTATTATATAAATCCCATGCAAATAATAATTAGACATCCAATTACAATAATTAGATCCACAGCTCAAGACTAAAATTAGCCTTTTACATGCAAACAATCGTTTCATTAACTAATTATCTGTGAAACCGACAGTTCCAAAACCGCACAGGTAACCGACGTCAGTCCCTGTTTGCCTGGAGATGACCGATGTTGGCCGATCTTGACCGATGTCAGTTGCTCTGCTCACTGGATATGACCGACGTCGATTGATCAGATCGACGTCGGTTGCTCTGTAACTCAGCAACCTCTTGTTTGCATCTTGGTGAAGCTTTTAGCTCCACACCTAACACAAATGATAAAAGAGCAAGTGTAAGAGTGTTCAAGGAAGGTGACTTGGTTCTAAAATGGGATGAGGACAGAGCAAAACTAGCTAGACATACAAAGTTTAACACTTTGTGGAGTGGCCCTTACATCATTAGCAAGTGTAAGGAAAATAACTCCTTTTAGCTAACCAAAATGAATGGAGAAGAATTGCCTATCCCTATGAATGGGATACATCTAAAGTTTTGCTATTAGTCTTTATAGGTCATGTTTTGCAAATAATAGCTTAGAGGTGTGTGTTCAGTCTAGTTTTATTTTTGGTTTGCTATTGTGTTCCTTAAGTGCTTTGCAACACAGGTGTCTTTCCTTCCTTTTATTTGGTGTGTCTTTGCCTTTGTGTTTGTGATCAACCAGCTTGTGTTTTAAGCCAAGGGTCTATTCAAGTCATTTTTTGGGTGCCTATATGCATGACTCCATGCCCAATAAAAGGATTTAGGCAACTGGTCTGAGGCATAACAGGAATGCCTCCCCTTGGAATCACCAAGAATGTTAGCCATTTTCACTCTTAGGTTTTGCATCTTTCTTTTGGCCAAGTGCAACATCTTTATTGGTTCATCCCCATAGCAAAGAAAGTCCAAGTGTTATTTCTTTTGAATTCCATTATTTGGTCTTTTTGTCCAAGTCTCAAAGGAATTGTTTTAGACTTTTTGTTTGAAACAAAAAAGTCCAAAGGAATTGGTCCTAAATAGGTTTTCTGAAGGGTACATTTCAGGAATGCCAAAGGATCATTTCTAATATGTAGGGACACTTTGCACTTTTTTGAAGGGACATTTTCATTATGCCAAAGGGTCTTTTTCTCTTGTGAAGGGACGTGTTCAACTTTTTTGAAGGGCACATTTCAAGTTTTTAAAGGGCATCAAAAGGATTTTGAGGGATTTTTTTCAGAATTTTTGTCTGAAGTAACATTTCTGAAGGGTTTGTTCTTTCTTTTAGACTTTTTGTTTCAAACAAAAAGTCTAAAAGAATTGGTCCTTTTAAAAGTCCAAAATAATTGGTCACTTTCAAAAGCTCGAAGGAATTGGTCCATTTCAAAAAGTCCTTCGCAACTTTTCTGAAAGAATTATTTCAGACTTTCTGTCTGAAATAATCTTTCTAAAGGGTCATTTGCAAAAAGTCTAAAGGACCGTTTCTCAAGCAAAGGGACATTTTACAAAAGTCTTAAGGGACACTTGCAAGATTTTTGAAGGGTCTTTCTCAGAAATTGATCCACTTTCAAAAATCTGAAGGGTCTTTTTGTTGTAAAAGTGTCCTTCGAAAAAAATTTGAAGGGTCTTTTTGTTACAAAAGTGTCCTTCAGAAAAATTTCAAAGGGTTATTTTTGAAAGTCCAAAGGGACACTTGGGAAAAGTCTAAAGGGCCTTTTCAAAAGCTCCAAAGGGTCACCTTTCAGACAAAGTGCTCTAAAACCAAGGTCTAGAAGGAGCATTCTTAGTAAAAGTGTCCTTCGAAAAAAGTTCGAAGGGTATAAACACTTGTGCAAAGTCCGCATAAGGATTGTCGAAGGGCATGTTTGATAAATTCGAAGGGAAGACACTTGCAAAGTCCATAGATATAAGATGGTTTCAAAGAAAAGGGACACCTACGGAGTCCATAGAAAGGGCATGTTTGAGCAATCCAGAAAGTCCATAGAAAGATGCTTTCAAAAAGTCTATAGTTCAAAAAGTCTGTAGAAGGATGGTTTTGAAGGGAGAAAAGAGAAGGGTCCATGGGAAAAAGTCTAAGGGAATTATCCCAATAGAGTGACAGTTGTATGGCTATCAACTTCAAGGTCATGGACTACTCATTGGCATTCGAAATAGTGGGTCCCAGACAAATCAATGGTCCTTATTCAAACACTCAAAGATCCAAGGGCTTGTGTTATTCATCCACCAAAGCCCATCAGCGGGTTCATCTCACCATTGATCAGACCACAATCTATGTTGTTTGTGATGGCCAATCAAAAGGAGCAAAAGACTTGGTCAAGCTAAAATGAGTTTCAAAGGATTATGACAAATGCCATGGAGGCATACACGTAGACTTCAGTAGATGCCTCTCTAAGGCCAAATAGAATGAAAGCGACTCTTTTCCATGCCATTACACACCTCAATGAGCTAGTGGGAAGTTGTTAGGCATTAGGACAAATCTGCAACAAGTGAACTCTCATTTACATAACCAAATGATGCCATTACCCAGCTCAAAAATATCTATTTTTGCTAGTGCAACCATTAGGAAAGCATCTTTAGGAGAGCAAGCTATTTGCGTAACCGCTTGAAATGATATGGATTAATGGAATGGCCTGAATGAGCATCCTTTGCAAAGACGATTGCAACTGAATATAGAGAATTTTAACATATTGATTCCTTATCTTGGTGCCAAAGGCCTCCTCCTCTCTCTTCCTTTCTGCTATAAATACAACCCTTGAGCTAAGGTAAAAGAGACCATATAGAGTACGATGAAGCCCTATTGGAATGATATCTTGCCTTTAAGCATTAGTACAAGTCTTTTTCTTTGAAGTTATGAGCAATTTCTTGAGTGTGTAAGTGATGTATAGTGACAACAAGTGATGGTTTTCATCCTTCTGTCCTTGTCCTTCATGCCTAAGCAAGGGTTCTGGGTCTAACAGGTCATATAGAGTGTGTCCAAGTGTGTTGAATTTTTGCATGTGTATAACTACTCTTGGAATGTACAAGTTGTCTTTCAGTTCATTTACCTTATGTCATTTCATACATCTCGCCTCTATACTAAAATACTTGTGTTAGAATCTTTAGAGCTTGGAAATAGCCTGTGTATCTTGTTGTAACGTGCAATAGCGTATGATATTCATGTGGAAGATAATCTTGGTGCATCACCATTCTTAGAATAGGTTTTATTTATGCAATTTCTATTTTTTTCCCTTCGATCAAACTAGTTTAGACAGAGGTTGTTTTGCATAGATACATTCAGGGAGCTAGCCCTTTAAATCTAGAGGTTCATTTCCTCTATAGGTATACCCACATGCCTGGAAATTTTCCAACGTTGTCCAAATCTGGAAGAGGATTGAACACTCTCTTATAGGGTGAAAGATTTGGAGACAACAATTACCAAGGTTGATCCATTAAAGTTTCTCACGTTGAAACTTCATCTATCATGATATATAACAAAATGGGTAATGTTATTCATAAATTTTAATTTAAATATTATATCTATAAATTTGGTAAAATGCCAAGTTATCGCAAACTAGATCATTGCCACCCCATTATAATACATAACACCACTCAAAGATAACTTTAGAGATGATTTCATAGCATATAATATTACTGAGGATACATGGATAATGTTTTTTGATGGTTTAAAATGCACATTAGGCGTTGGTGCAATAATTGTTCTTATTACTCCACAAGGAGAGCCTATGTCATTTGCATACAGATTGTGTTTTTTCATGTACAAACAATGTTGTAGAATACGAGGCATTGTTTTTAGGATCACACATTGTTCATGTTTTACAAACCAAATTTATTAAGATATATGGGGATTCACAATTGGTTTTTAATCAAATTACAAATGTTTACTATATTAAAAAAAAATTAATCCCATATGGTACAATGTTTATGTGCACATTTTGATAAATTTTCAATTGATAATATTCCACAAAGATATATTTACCATGTAGATGCAATGGCTGGTACAACTTCTCTAGTACCAATTGACATAAATGATGATCAAGCAATCTTCACTATATGGATTTATAGAAACCATCTATCTTAGGGGCAAATTTAGTAGCTTTGTTAGTCTTGGTAACTACGTGAGTACACAAAAATCAAAATGATTTACTCGTATACATAATTTTTTTGAATAAATTAGTTATACCAAATAATCTCACCATAAATGATAAGCATAAATTAGAGAGAGACACACTTCGATATGTTATTATAGGAAGGGATTTGTTTAAAATATCTTTTGAAGGACAATTATTTTGATGCCTAAACATTAAGGAGGCTAAGTTAGCAATACAAAAGGTATACGACAACCACTTTAGTGGAAAAGTAATGTCATATAAGTTACTTCAACTAGGTTACTATTGGTATATAATGGAACCTGAATGTTCATAATACACCAAATTATGTGAAACTTGCCAAAGGCACAATAATTTAAACCATGTTCTTTTGCATGAATTACAACCCATTATTTTGCCTTGGCCATTTGTACTTTAGAGGTTTGACATGATAGCTAAAATAAATCTAGAATCACTAGGTGCATATGAATTTATAATTACTGCTACTAGATATTTCACCAAATGGGTAGAAGTTATACGCTTACAATTTACTACATGAGAGGACATATGTTGGTTCTTGATGATGCATCATCTCTCGCTTTGGGCTTTATTCAACTATCATTACAAACAATGGTACATATTTCAAGATTGAGATTGTTAATTTTTTTTGCACTAAATGTAAGATTTGGCACACATTTTCTACTCCTTGTTACCCTTAAGGCAATGAACAGGTAGAAGCTACAAATGAGACTGTAAACAAAATATTGAGTAAGGCAATTATTAAATCTGGTGATAATTGGCATAACCAAATAGTTTATATGTTATGGGATTATTGCACTAGCATTTGCACACTTGCTTGGGCTATCCATATCCCTTGGTCTATGGGGCATAAGGAGTACTTCCATTAGAATTGGAAATTCCATCTTTATGAGTATCCCTTAAAGGGCCTATTACATATGATCAATACAGAGAAAAGTGTTTGCATGAGTTATAACACTTGGAAAATACATGCTTACAGTGAACAAAACATCTCACATTATACTAGAATTATATTGAAAAGGCATATAATAAAAGAATCCACAGTAGATAGTTTGAGGTAGGTGACTTGGTTTTAAAAGAAAATCCTAGGAATGTCAATGCAAAAGAGGAAGTTAAAGGCACACTCAAGTCTAAATGGTTGGGTCCATATGTGATTATAGAAAATTTGAGTCTACAAATTTATTGTCTAGATTTACTTGAAGGTAAAGTAGACAAGAATCCAATGAATATTATGCATCTACAGTGGTTTTGTAGTTGAGCATTCCAAAATAAAACAATACAAATATTTCCAAAAAAATAGTTTTTTTTTTTTTCAAAAAACTCTAAAAATCAAGACCTATGTGTGATATGTGTAGTTCATTTAAATTATTGATTCATGCTTAAGTATAAACAATACTTATCTATATCCACTTTTATATCAAATATGCTTCACAAGTGTACTTGAGTGAGTTACATAACATAAAGGTTATGACTTTCAGATGTAGTTGCAGGTGGTGATACTGTCAAACCTATAAATTTCACACAAACAAAATCATACTAATCCATACAGTAACACACTAACTCTTATCCCGTTCTAACGGACTTGTCCCAGTGAACATAGGCTCTAATTTTTCATATCCAAAATAGCCATGGGCCTTCTATAGGCTTTTGTACATTACTACAAGTTAACTGGAGGCATATTTTACTTGGGTTTATCACTTTATGACTATCCCTTTTGTTCCTAATACAATATAATGTATTGCATAAATATTTCCATATTTGTTCACTTAGTTTCACATTGATATCTCATTGGATACCATGAGTTGCTAAATATAATAATGTCATGAATTATTTATGTATATCAATTTCACTTATTCATGCAACTTATTGTGCTTGTTTCTTTGCTTCATGTGTTGTGTGTATTCATTTATTTGGATTGTGGACATTTGAACATGTTTTTGTTTACATATCTAAGTATCATTATGTGCTTATATGCATGTGAGTGACATTTGAACATGTCCCTTCTTGTTTTATTTGTGTGATTTTGTGTGTGTTCCTTATGTATGTGTTATGGCCATGACTCGTGTTTGCTCAGTTATGATGCCATAATAGATATAATGCATCTCTCCTTTTCGTCGATGCCATGGTCAATATCATGTATTTCCCCGAGTAGTTCTATATCAGTTTTAAGTACTTAGTATACGATAATTTATTCACTATGTGCCTAATTACTAACATCTATCTAAACATGACACTATGTATGCTTGGTTATACACATATCATCCAATATTATTTTTGCTCATATTATCAATACAATGTCATCATCTCCAATGTTATCGTTACTAATCTAGAATTTAATCTCTCTATGATACCATTTGCATAATTTTTCTTTTGAGCTTTGTTATTGTGTAGGCTTTAAAACTCACCTCAAAATTGTGGGCATGTATAGTGGCTTGTCTTAGCAACTAAGCTGCATCAGTCCACTGTACAGACAAAAAATAACAATACCTACTTAGTTGATTATAATGCATACTCATTTTCACCTAGAAAGTTTATTCAGACATAACCACACCATTTGGACAACAATATAGGACATAGTTATTTAAAATAATGTGCTTTTGTCCTGGGAATTAGAAACAATGTTTTTTAGAATTCTTAAAATCATACTTATTCTACAAAACAATTTTTTGTAGTTATACATAAATAATTTTCAAATTAATACATGAGATTATCATAGATTTTGCTTAGATTTTTCAACATCATGTGCGACATGTGTTATAGAATGTTACACATGTTTTTACTCAGTTATCATAATCAATATACTTATATACCATATTGAGGGCATGTGCCGACACATAATCACTTTCTTACTTAGTTTTGCATCAGTTTCCACAAAAGAAATGATAATTCATGTCATTATCTATGTTGTATACATCATACTTAGTTCATAATAGGTATTTCACCAATTTTACCCCAGAATGAATATTTTCCATCTACAATAGTTGATTCACCTTTTTACCCATTTTCGCACCAAAATGATCTATTGGAATCTATACAAGGATTTCAAGCTACTATATTAACTTGATTTTTGTGACGATGAAGTCAAGTGCATATTGTGTTTCTAAGTACAAATTTTCCTACCAACGAGGATTGGGGCATGCACAGTTCGATCCAAGTGTTTCAATGAATAAATCTCCAAGGGTCCCACCCTCTTTAATCACTAGTTTTGCAGTAGAAAACACAATGATTTACGTACATGAAAAAGTGTATTCATTCCTTATTATTTGATCTATAAGTTTCTTGTCTTTGCTTTTAGATTTTTATTCTAAGGACTAATTCATACATGTTTCATTACAGGTTTGCATGAAACACAACTTAGCGTGTGATCTACATCTAAACCTACTCAACACAATTCAGCTTAGGTATAACTCTCTTCCTTTTACTCTAGTGCTTTCTCTTTTATTGCATTACTAGAATAAAAAGTGGGGAGAGGGGGGCAAATGTAGTCATTAAAATTAACATTTAATGCTAAAATAATGCACCTTTGACCACTTCTTGTGCACACTTAACCTATACTCAACTCCGTAGTTCTAAACTGCTATTCTTATACTTTTATGTAGATGACCCTTACCCTTAGGCAATTCTGATAATGAATATTCTTATTCCTCATTCCAAGTAGCCTATAATCAATATTGGACTAATTCACACTTTTAGTTTAGTTGTCTTTGCTCCTCATATGAAATTGGTCCTTAAGGTCAATCCCACTGGTTGGTAGTGTCTAAATCTACTAGTTTTGTCCTCTTGCCATTCAACACCTAATTTCCCAAATTTAAATTCATCACAATAGACCATCCCATATGTTTCACAAGTCTCATTCGAGAAAATCCTCAAAATACCACTATATAAGCACATTTTCTATTCATTTGTTTACTAGATGGAAATAGGCTACCACTATTGCAAATTATAAAATTATCTAACTACACATTGAGAGGAAAGCACCTATTCTTCCCAATTTTGAGTTCCTACAAACCAAATAGCCTTTAACAAGGTCTGAATACAACAACAGGGTCACAAGTCATTATTTAAGTACATAATTACACTAGGATTGTACCAACATATAGCACTAGGATTGTACCAACATATAACATTTCACCAGTATTGCACACACGCCATTGTAGCATGGGAGAACTACATGGAGTTTGATCCCTCTTTAGAGTATTGGTATGTAGACAACGCTCAACACACAAAGTGTTGAGATCCAACAAATCTTCAACCCCTAAGTCATTTTTCTTGATTTACTACATTTGGTGATATATGTCATTTAACTAGTGTTTTGAGTGAAGAAGAAGGCACACGATAGCTCCTACATTGGATTGAACAAATGTAAGCATGTACACAAGACTTACATGTGAAGGCACATCTAACAAAATTCACATAAAGGGCAAAAACCCTAATAGACGCTAATGCACCCTATACAACATGCAAGTTGACATTGTCCAAATAACACAACCTTGTCCCATAATAAAAGTAGAGCCTTGTTCATGATTCACAGTGACTCACGTAGTCCCCCGATTGATTACACAGTTTGTTATAGTCTTGTAGACCTAAGTTCCAACTAGGTCATCTCCTTTCCCCTTCTAGCATATTTATAAAAATAGTAAGTTCCAAATGAGTCATGTGTATTTATTCTATATTCTATACATTTTGATTTACTCAACGGTTTGTCTGAATTAGATTAATACTCTTTTAATCTCTAATTTAGATATAACATATTATTTCTTCATAAGATTGGACAACATGGTTCATCTTATAGAATAAATACAAGCTCACTACCCCTAATTTTCCTTCTATCCTATGCATCCAAGAGCTCACGCCTAATGTTATGATGCACAACTGGGTCTTCAACCACCAATTGTTTGGTGGTGAAATCATGATACGCCTTTCATGAATTATTATACATACATTTTATATGGAATTCTTAGCCCCTTTTGCTTGACTCTTAATAAAGCTTAATAATAGCTAGTGGGCTTTGAAATATTTGCCCAAGACTTGGTTTTTCTACCTCAATCATATTTGGCAAGCTAAGCTTTAGCCAAAACTAGTATATGTTTTGTGATCTTCAATCTACCAATGGCTATCATTAGGGGAATGACTTTCTTATTTAAGATTTGCTTACCTAAAGTGTCATGCTTATAACATGCGAAAGACCTAGAGACTTTGACGCACATGTTTTGGACTTGTCATTGTGCCTAGTGTGCTTGGCAACATATTCAAAATATGTTTTTGCGTTAACATCTTGAGCCCATCTCTTGGAAAATTGCTTTTGTTTGGGGATACAACCTAATGGCTAAGTTATATCACTTCCATTTGAGATTTCATTAGAGGTACCATTATATTTCAACTTTAGAAGTCTAGAAATTATGTTATTTTTAACAATGAGATTATCTATTTATAGGTTTTGACTAATGAAAAAGTTTGTGCTCACCTTTCCATTCCTTCAGATCCAGGTTCAAGTAGAGAAAATTGATGTGGAATAATGACATTAGTAGGACTTTTTTAATCACTGGAGAAGCACTCCATGTTCTATGCGCATAATCACATTGAATATCTTGTAACAAGGTCCCCCTTCGATGTCGTAATAATGACGAAGTCACTCACACAATTGCTTCTCTTCCCCTCCCCCTCGACGAGATTGTTAGCCACTGTTTACTCATAATAACTCTGTTGCTAAACCTTTTTTTGAGACATATCTGATATTAGATGTGATTGATACTAGTATGTTAGCTCCTCCCCCGTCTGAATGTGATTAATATTAGGATGTTCACCATAGTTGGGTGGTGTCATACTCTGAGAAGAAAATAAAATCTTTATCCTTGCATAATGTTACTTGAAACATCCACCTAAATCCTTTTCCACGCAAATTTTCAAGAAAACGGGAAAAAAAAAAAAAAAAAAATCTATCACACAAAAAGACGAAATGGAAAGCTTGAACAGCATTTTAAACGCTATCTGTAGACCAAAACTGTACGTGAGAAGTGTGGCGTGTGGATTTACAACTCCACGCCCTATTTCCGCTTCTCCACAATCTTTCACCTTCTGTAGGGTTTAAGGGTTTTACCATTCCCTGGCGTTTAGGGTTTAAGGATTTTATATTAGGGTTTTAGTTGAAAATGGTAAGACGAATGCTCGGTAAAATTGCTAGCAGAGCATTGACGCAAAGAAACAAGAGCAATCCTCCATGGAAAATTCAGCCATGGCGGTCACTAAACACGCCA
This sequence comes from Torreya grandis, assembly GCA_037957365.1. NCBI lineage: Eukaryota > Viridiplantae > Streptophyta > Pinopsida > Cupressales > Taxaceae > Torreya > Torreya grandis. The sequence continues at coordinate 3,545,238 of JARHVA010000315.1, forward strand.
GCGGCAGTAGCAGTTGCAGAAGAACCTCAAACCCTGGAAAAAGTTCAAACCCTAGAAGAAACCCAAACTCGAGAAAAAATTCAATCAGCAGACGAACGGTTTCTTCGCTACAATTCACCCGACCCCAAAACGGTCGACCACACGGCAATCCTTTCGTTCCCTTTGACGCGCATAACGACCCTGCAGAATGGCCTGCGGGTCGCCACGGAGTCGGACCTCAGCGCCAGGACGGCCACAGTTGGCGTGTGGATCGATGCAGGCAGCCGCTTTGAAACCCCTGAGACCAACGGCACGGCGCACTTTCTTGAGCACATGATCTTTAAAGGCACTGCAAGAAGGCCTGTGCGGGCCCTTGAAGAGGAAATTGAGAACATGGGCGGGCACTTGAATGCCTACACTTCGAGGGAGCAGACTACTTACTTTGCCAAGGTTATGAAGCAAGATGTGAATAATGCGCTTGATGTTTTGGCCGATATTTTGCAGAATTCTTGCTTTCATGATAAGGCTATTCGGCGAGAGCGGGAAGTTATTCTCAGAGAGATGGAAGAGGTTTCCTTTTCTTCCCGTCCATACACGTTTGTTCACAAATTTAACACATTTAGTTTGGTATATGTTAGGCAACAATGTGTTGTTAATCAGTATTGACTGTAGAATACATATATTGTATGTGAACAATTGCTTAATTGTTTTTGAATGATTTTTGTGTTGAATATGAAATGTTGAGCTGATTATGCATTGAGAGTAGGTTCAGTGACTGTTGGTAAATTGGCTCTGGATTTCCGAAGTTTTAAACTTTTGTGTCTTGTTTGCCTGCATATTCAACACACCTAATTTGGTATAAGATTTTTAAGAATGCTTGTTTGGTTGTATAATAACATTTCAGATCGACAATACATTCATCCTGATCGTTGATATTTAAAATTTCATGACATATTTTTAATCCAAGAATCTCATTTCTATTATTATAGACTTTTAAAGCCTTAAGTTTTTAAGTGTTTTTTAAACAATTGCGGGGGATTTAGAAACTTTAGCTGGTTATATTTGAGAGAAGGTTCATGGACTTTTGGGACTTTGGTCGTAGATTTCTAAAGTTTTGTACTTTCATGTCTTGTTTGCATTTTTTGCCTTTTGCTTTTGTTTGGAAAAGTAAATGCATATATGAGGATGCCAGGTGACGAAAATCATGTTGTACATCAATCCTATACTAAGACTCCAAGCAATGCCAACCTGGGTAGAGCCATACCAATTTAGGAATCCATGTAGAGCTATACTTAATCCAGATAGAGCCATACTAATTCAGTAGGTAAATGGTTCCACGATTTCAAAGAAGATTGACTGGAATAAATTTGAAAGAGATTATAAAAGAAATTAATTGCATGCACTAATTGGAATAAATTAATTTTTTTTTACAATCCCTGCCAGTCCATATTTATCTTTTCCCAGGGGTAGTTAGGAGCATTCCAACCCCTTTTTTAGCTGCCCCGTCATGGGGGAAAGATGAGCATTATTTACCTTGAAGATCTTATTTGTATTTAATTGTGAAAAAGTCTGATTGTAAGAATTGTTGCACAAACCTGTGACAGTATATACTTAGATCTATTAAAAACACATTTACTGTTTATACTGAATACAAGATTATTATAGCTTTGCTAAATTGTTGTAGTCTACTTTTATAAGAGAATGTAGAATAAATATTAAATTTTTTTGCTTTGACCTTGAAAGATTTTCTTTTGTCAAGAGAAAAACCTTTGGGTTAGGGGCTGCTACAACATGGGGGTATCTCTGTCATGTTTTGAACCTGGTTCATCTTTGCGATAAGACTCATCTTACTGCTAGATTGCAACTCGGCAGACATAGTATTCCTTTATGTGACTTTAATATCTCAAATTCACACCCTTTTCAGGCTAAACCATCGTGCAAGAGGTTGAATGCACATACCAAAAAAAAATTAAAAATTCAAATCGTGGATGTCTTATACTACAACTTCACTCTATTCCGGTGGCTAGGGACTTGTTCTTTGTTTGACAATTCCATGTTCCTGGCACAACCTCACAAAGAGACTGGATAAATATTCCACACCCGTCATTTCCCAAGCTTTGATTGGTTTTCTAGTTTGTTTACCAATGTTGGTTTTTAATTGTTTAAAATGTCTAATTAACTTCTATTCAGGGAGGTAAAGAAAGTAATTTTTTCTCTTTGTTTTTGAAAATCATTCATAAAAACAAGGAAAAAAATTCCTTTGCCATTTGAGATTGTTGTCATAAGTGCACATAGAGAAAAATGTATATTTTTATGTGTCATTTTTTCGAAGGGTTTATCATTTTATGAAATTTACCTAATGTATAGTTCATCTGGTGTTAAAGTCTAAATAAGCACTTCAAGTTTGTATTTTTAGTTGTTTTAAGGGGGCTCATCTACTTGTGGAACAATTGTGTCTTGAGAGTCGGTTTTGTCTGTATTCCTTTTTCTAATTTAAGGTTTATTATTTATTCATACACGCACTCATAATATCTGTCCCTTTCATTTGATAGATCAATTATCTTTATTTGTTTACCGTGGTGTTTCTTTCATTGCTCTACCTTTTCAAAGATAGAAGATAATGGTGCCTTTATTTTAATACCAAGCTTATTTTTGTTTAATTAATTATTTTTCTTGCGTCTCTTATCTCCTTGTAATTTGGATGGAACTCGAACAATACTAACAACATTTATCCATATAATTTAAGTTGATTAATGTAACACAGATTACGTTTTAAATAACAAAATTTACCCTATTGCTTTATTAGGGTATTGTGCAATGTGATATGCTTTTATCCACGTTGCAGGGAAACGTCTCCTGCCATTTATGCTCCAGAATCCTAGTGGGTATGAAACGCTTCCGAAACGGCCTGGAAAATGCCCGGGAATCATAACCATATGTTTCCGGCACATGCCCGGGCATTTCCTGTAACACAGGTCTCTGACCAAGTAAAAAAAAAAAAGCTAAAACATTATAAAAAAAAACTAATCTTCCGGAACATGCTACGTTAAATCTATATAAACTATTAAACACACACAATGCAATGGCTAAACACACACTCTCGTCATTGCTGTTTTTTACAAGAGCAAGGAGGAATTTAGGATGCAGCTGTTGCAACAAGGAGTAGTTTGGAGGATGATGACAATCAAGGGAGTTCTACAAAAGGGATGGAGAGTGGAGCTAGTGGGAGTGGCATTCATGATTTTGAGTGCAATCTAGATGATGTATTCTAGATTACAATCATTTGCATTTACATTTGTCTTTGAAGTTTGAACCTAGGCTATAACATTGGATATGCCACATGATTCATGAACATGTGAAATTTTAAGCATGTTGAAAGTTTTAAACTTTCATGGATACTATATTTTCAAAGTGTTTTATCTTTTATGGATTAAAAATGAGTATTATGCATTTTGTTTATATATATTTACATATTTTTATAGTATTGTACGAACACTTCCATGACGTTTCCAAACCAAGGGTTTTTGAAAATATGTGTTTTGGACCTGTTTCCATTTCTGTTTCCGTTTCCTGGCAATGAAGACTTTTATTAATAGGATAATCTCATATACCAACATACTTTTGGTTCTTGTGTAGAGTGTAATTGTTCTTAACTTCTCAAGGCACAGTTCTAAAGTATTTTTATGCGGATTCTTTTGTTTTGCCTTTCTGCAAATTGTTTGATATTTATTATGCCCTGTGTGGCTAACAAAGAGGCTTTCCTTGCCATACTGCCTCTACTTCTTACCTTTCAGTTTTTATGTTAAATCCACATTCTTTTGATGGTATAAATGTACAAGAGGTTCAAAATGATATATATAAAATCAAAAGATAAATATATGGATGTCTGACATTCTTGTTATGCCATTTGGGCAGGTGGAGGGTCAAACAGAAGAGGTAGTTTTTGATCATTTGCATGCGGCTGCATTCTTTCAATCTCCACTAGGGAGAACTATTTTGGGACCTGCAGAAAACATTAAGACCATATCCAGAAATGACTTGCACCAGTATATTTCTACTCATTACTCAGGTCCTAGAATGGTATGCTCTTTGTCCTTTTGGAGCCTTATTTGGAACGTTGTTTTTTCAAATAACCATAGCCACTGTAAACTGCTAATGGGATGAGGAGACTGGTTCCTGTTGCTAATGTCTTTAGGGTGCCTGTCATCTTGTTCTGAAATATTTTAGTTGAAATTATATTCCCATTATGGAGAATACCATCAAGAGTTTGTATAATCAACCTGTTCATTATCATTCTAGAGGTTCATGTTTTCCGTGAAGGCATTTTTGTTTGATTATCTGAAGTATGGATAACCCCTGCTTCAAAATAAAACAGATCTTAACATCCATCAATTACACAGGTTATATCTGCAGCTGGCGCTATTAAACATGAAGAAATTGTAGATCAAGTAAAAAAATTGTTTACAAATCTCTCCACTGATCCGACAACTGTAAGACAGTTGGTGGAGAGAGAACCAGCACTCTTCACTGGATATGAGGTTAGCCTAGTGACATTCAGTTCTGGTCATTTATGATCAGTTCATAAACATGTTTCTAATGGAACTAGTGTTTTGTTAACAATTCAATCCTGTACAAGCTAGCTAATGCACCTAATTTGTTTCAGGATCGCTTGGTAGATGATGACATGCCTTTGGCACACGTTGCAGTAGCTTTTAAGGGAGCTTCATGGACAGATCCAGATTCAATTGCATTGATGGTTCTGCAATCTTTGCTGGGGAGTTGGAAAAAGTGTGCTGGGGCTGGTGCAAACATAGGGTGTGGGATTGACACTTGTAATTTTATAATGATTGCTTACAATAGAAACGTTGAACTCAATATGTTGTATAAGTACATTTTGAATTAATAATTTAATCAGAATCTGAGCTTACAAAAGAAATTTAAATACTTTGAAAATAGGTCAGAACTTGCACGAAAGGTTGCTGCAAATGATCTAGCAGAGAGTATAATGTCATTCAACACTAATTATAACGATACAGGTCTTTTTGGTATCTATGCTGCAGCCAAGGTAAGATTTGTATCTTGCATATTTTTTCCTTATAATAATTTAAAAGTAACGGGTTCCAGTAACAGGAAAAATGTTAAAGATCTATTTTGAATATAGGTTTGGGCCAATAATCTTCAATTAATTTGGTTAATAATATTTATTAAAGATGTATCCTCAGCTATGTTTTTGTTAGACGCATATAAGTATTCCATCCCTCCTTAATAAGTGCTTATTGCTTAGTCACATGGATCTTTCTTATACATATAACTTAATTGCTTGTGTAATAAATTAAAGCAAGCATGGTGTCTAGCTAGTCTATGGTTAAAACTTAAAACTCTTAGCCTATTACTTTATTTACAAAATCTATATAACATTTCCATGTCTCATCATTGCCAGGGCTTATTCTGTAAGGAACACTGATGGTTACTTCAAACAGCTTGATAAAGGATATCAAGTTGGCTAAAAGAGAACATTCTAATGTAATTGAAGTAAATATTACCAAGTGTTTCATCTGATTAATATGGAAGAAACATTAACCGATAGCTGATTAATATGGAAGAAACATTAACCGATAGCTCTATATTTTATTGTGCAAAGCCTTTGACATTGATGTGCTGATGCACTAGTCATTCACATCAGTGAATAGCGCACACATGAAATTTTTTTTTTATAAAGGGTAAATGTATTGATAAAAAAGGTGGAAGGAGAGCAAGCTTACCTCTGTAATTACAACAAAATAGGGAAGCAAAACATTCCAGGCAAACAAACAAAGTTGGGTCTTAAGTCTCTAACTTGTAGCAAACAAAACCCAATAGGCCTAGAGGAGAACAAATATTCCAAGAAAACAAAACGGAACTGTCGAAAAGCGGGATGGGTTTAGCCATCATTCCTTCTTTCACCTTCATGTTGGATGCCCTTGTTCCTATCACTTGTTGTTTGGGCTAGTTCTTCCAAAATTTTGTTGCTTTTGTGTATAGTCACATTCATGGAATTCATGAAGGTGTAACTATTTAAAAAAATCTATTTGAATTTTGTTACTCTCGTTCATCTTAATAATCATAGCATATAGCAGGGCTTGGATATTACACTCCAAGTTATTAATTGCCTCGATCGCGAAGTAAATCCAGTCGACGTGTTTGCTGGCTTCTATTGCCATCTTGCTGGGAATAGTTCCTCTAGTCGTTTGCCTTTTCCTTGCTTGAAGTTGTTCTTTGGTATTACAACTTTGTATCTTATCCATAGGGCACTTGGCTTTGCCTTGTCTAGATGATGGTGATGGATAGAGTTTGTGCTTGTCTTTGCTTTTGGCTGTAGTCTCTGGGATGGATGTGTCCTTGGGGACCTTTCTCTCAACCTCATTAGGCTGCCTATTCCATAAAAAATATCTAGGGGCTTTCTCATTGATGCTCATTCTCGATTTCTTCCTCGGAACTTTTTATCCATTAGCCACTATCTAAAGTCTTTTGATTGTCGTAGCTCCATTGCTCGATCACGGCGTTGAAGAACTGCCAGCTAAGAATGCAGATCTTAGTGGCGGTGGAAGATGACTAAGCAAACCATGTTAACTGCGGCATGTTGATTGCATAGTGTGCTAGACGTGGACAAAATGATCGGAAGGTGGTACCATTGGCTGAAGCATGGCATTCTCCTTGTGGCCACTATGCGATTCTTCTAAGTGGTTTTCTAGAATCACTTGTTGAAGCAATCTTTGTCACACTCATTGACAAACATCACATGTGGAGCAGAAAAAACACTCTGGTTGGGCAACAACGATGAGTTTTGGGAATCACATAGACTCTGCAAGAAAAAATTGAGCACTCTGATTAGATACCATCTCCCTGCACGCTGCTGATCAAGGGAAGGTCCTTTGATTGCCACGAAGGCGGAGGCAAACCATTAAGGCTACTGTAAAATTCCATATTACCAAACCATGTCGAGCTGTCATCCAACTGTGTATAGTCAATCCCACTAGAAAGGGATTGATGCTTCTTAGAGTTCGAAGAATTAGACAATACAATAATCTCACTTTGCATGCTGAGTAGAAGAACAATGATAAAAAAAAATACCAGACTGATCCAAAGCTTGACCACACACAAAACAAGCCAAAAATCAGTATAGGAAGTGGATGAGAGGACAAAAATGTGTGAAGGAGGAGGAAGCACGGGGACAAATAAATAAAAAGGCATAAAACAAGAGAGGAGTAGCCAAGAGATCGAGATGGAGGAGAACAAAATTTATGCCATTGAGAGAGAGAGAAAGCAGTGAAGGGAGGAAAAATAAAATATTAAATAAGCCAAAAAGAGGCCCAAACCAAACCTAAAAGGCAGGAGACCAAAAAGGCAAACCAAAAATTAAAAAAAAAGATAGAAGGAAAGAAGGCAAGAAAAAGAAAATAGTTGTAAGGGGCAAGAACCAAAAAAAATTGCAAAAGAGAGAGAACAAAAGGAAGAAAGCCCAAAAGAGAGGGGAAAAAGAAGAATAAAGCAAAGCAAACATCCAAGCATAGAAAAACCCCAACAATGAAAGAAAGAGCTTTAAAACAACACTTTAAAGCAAGGAGGGGGGAAAAATCCAACAAAAAGCCCCTTCGAATGGAAAGGAGTCCTAAAGGAACAAAAAGAAAGGTAGAGGGTAGAAAAAGAACCAAAAAAAAAAGAAAGATCCCAACAAGATGGCCAAGAGTGAAAACACTCCGAAGCCACCAACCTAACTTGGTGAGCATAGATTGGAATCTGAACACATACAGGGGATGATAAAAAATCATGTTTGCTCTTACTCTCATTATCATTCTCGTATTATGAACCATCATTGTTGATAAAATATCATTTAGATCCTTCCATGTATTCAGGTCTAGTACCGTCCCCTTTGTTCTTTTGTCGGGTTGAGCCATGCTGGCGTTTGCTAACCAACCTTCAATTGCATTGTTTTCACTATAGTAATGAGTAAAAGACATGTTAGTAAATCTAGCTTTAGCTTTTCAATGATGGTAACCTGAATTTTTCATCCCTTCTATTAGAATTTTGGAGTCCCCTTCCACCTCTAGGTTTTTGATCTGAAGCTGAAGAGCAAGCTGAATATTTGTTGTCAGTCCCCCAAACTTAACAACTTTATTGGTTTGAAACTCTATAGAAAAACCTTTGTAGGCCTCAACTTCTCTTCTATTGTTTTTCATCACGCAGCTGCTCTTGCTGGACTTGGGTTCCCTTTAGAGGCACAATTGAAATTGGCCTTATACCAACCTTGTCTTGATGGTTTCCACTTTGATCCAATTTTGTTGCCTTTGAACTTGGTCTAAGTAGAGTAAACCTTGCATCTGATGTCATCACACTTCCGTAAAGCTTGGTGGTCTCGAGGGGCTAATTCCTTAGTTTTGCTGATACATAGAGATTTAAATTTTTCGTGAATTTTTCGCTCAACAAATTGAGAACCTTTTCGGGAGACCTTGATGTATTATGATTTTTTTTTGTTCTTTTTGGAAGACCTTGATGTATTATGAAAAATTCTTTTGTTCCTTTCCATCCATAGTGTCCAACTAGCCATCACTAACACTATGTTTCATAGAGTTTTCACTGCTTCCAAATTTATCTTGATATCCCAACTTTCTACAGTGGTTCGGTATTCTGTTTGGGAAACCTATTTCATTTGAAACTTTCTTAGCATTACTTGCCATATTTTTTGGGCATACTAGCAATTGAGGAGTAAATGGATAGCATATCCTCTACTTTACACATGATACATCTCGAAGGGCCCTTTCTTTAACTGACCTCCTGTCAGGGTTTGCCTTGCATTGCAATCCAAAGGAAAACTTTTGTTTTTGGCCCTAACTCCTTAATTTTGCCAATACACAAAGATTTGAAGTTTTTCTGTTAACCTTTTACTCAACAAATTGAGAACCTTTTCTGGAAACCTTGATGTATTATGAAAAATTCTTTTGTTCTTTTCGGGAGTCTTGACGCATTATGAAAAAATCTTTTGTTCCTCTTCATCCATAGTGTCCAACTAGCCATCGCCGACACCATGTTCAATAGACTTTTCATAGCTCCAAAATTTGTCTTGATATTCCAACTTTCTAGAGTGCTTTGGTATTCTTTAGGGAAAACCCGATTTATTTGAATCTTTCTTAGCATTACTTGCCATACTAGCAATTGAGGAGTAAATGGTTAGCGTCCTCTTCTTTACACATGATGCTTCTTGAAGGGCCTTGAAAGCCTCTTTTCTTTAGCTGATCCCTTGTCATGTGTTGCCTTGCATCACAATCCAAAGGAAAACTTTTGTTTTTGGCCATGCCTTAGACCTCCAAATTCGCTCCTGCATGTCTGATCTTTTCGCGAACTTGTTATTTTGAGCCAAAAAATGATAACTCTCTTTAATTGAAAATTCCCTTTTTCCTTTGAGACAGCTGGTCCTTGTTGGAGTTTGGAATTTGTAATTTTCCAGTACTTTTTCGAGTTCAGTTATTCCCTGGTTATGTGGCACCTGTAGCAACCATAAGTCCCTCCATTTCCTTCTCTAGACCCCCTACTCCTTTGAGGTTTTCAATAGTTTTCCACTTTGTTGTCCCATTTTATTTTGGCTTCTAATTGAAGCTCCCCCTATCCTTCTAGTCCAGAGAGGGGAGTTTCCTTTAGTCATGCATTTTCCTAGAAAAGAGTTCTCTTACCATCCCCAATTCTTTAGAATAGATGTCTTAGCACCACGCTGCAAGAATTACAAATAGTTTGCCAAATTTTCGATCCTTGAAGAAGGTTTACGATGGTTAAAATTTTGTGTACTTGCTCCGAATCCAAATATTTCTGTTGCAAATTTGTGCTTCAAGGCCTTTTTGTTTCTTTATATGTCCTCTACGACAATTTTATGCTTAGTTCCTCATTAGCTCAGTAGCTATTCCTCACTCCTCCCAATTCATTTGGCATACACATGTTTTGCCAAGTTATCGAAGGAAATTTTCTTTTTTCTCCTGTCCCTTGCCAGAAAAAGTTTTAGCTGCATTTGTCAATTTTTTTAATAATCTTGCTAGGGCCTTTTAAGATTGAAAACTAGTACACTGGCAGAGAGTGAAGAACTAATTAAATCAAAGTTAGCCTTCCTCCCGTAGATAGAACTTTCCTTTTCCATCCACTTAGTGTTATATTGGTTCTTCTTATCAAGCCTTCCCAGAGTGAGGCTTCTTCCCTTCCTTTAAATAGAGGAATTCCCAGGTAGGTGCCTGGGAGGGAAGCTCTCCTACAACCTTGAAAGCTAGAAAAATATAGTTGTAGATTCCTTGACCGATAATAAAGAAGGCACTCGATTTTTTTTTGTTAATTTGTTGGCTAGAGAGGACTTTGTAGAGCTTGAGAATATCTTTGACATTGTTGCAATCCGACAATGATGGGTACATGAAAAGCATGGTGTCATCCACAAGTTGCACGAGATGAAGCATGCCCCATCTCACATGCCTTCAGGTCTTTAATCTTCTTCCTCCCCAACTTTTCTTTAGGGTCCTGCCCAAAGCCTTTGCCAAAATGATGTATAAATACAGGGATAGAGGGTCTCTTCGCCAAAGACCCCTGGATGAGTGGAAAAATCCCTAAGAACCATTCACTAGAATAAAGAACTTGTGGGTTGTGTAATAATCTTTTGCGTAAAGTCTCCACTCCTTTGAGGAACCAAACTGCTCCATGTTCATAGCTAAAAAGACCCAATTTAATCTTATCATAAGATTTGGATATGTCAAGTTTGAAGAGCAAGCTTTTCCTCTTCCTTGCATCTAAAGAGTGAATGATCTTATGAACTACTGCAATCCCATCAAGAGTTTTGCCACGTTTCACAAAATCTCCTCGGTCCTCGGGAATGGAGGAAAACAAACCTATTAGCTATTACTTTAGAGATGATATTGGTTGGGAGAGATCAAAGGTCGAATGTTGTCAAGCATAATTTGTTGAGCCTCCTCCCTATCTTCCATGTCTTTTGTCTGAAGATCTTCGAATTAATGCACAAACTCTCTGTTAATATCCTCAGGCCTATCAAAGACCTCCCCTTGGCAGTTTTTAGTGCTTATGATTTTGTTTTTTGTCTCATGAAAGTGAAGAGGTGGAAGAAGTTTGTGTTTTTGGCTCTTTGAAACCATTTTATCCAAGACCTATGTTTCCAAAAGATCTCCTCTTTTCTATAAATATCTTTCAAACCCCCTTTAGCCTTTTCTTTTTCCTTCCTTCCATCATTCAATCCAAATCTTTGAATTTCATCATGAATTTGTAGAGCTCCCTTTTAAGAAAGAATTTTGTTTTCAAAAATATTTTTGAAGACCTCCTTGTTCCACTCTTTTAACTTGGCTTTTACCTTCTACAATTTTCTTGCCAATCTGTACATACATGAGCCCTGAGGATCGTCACCTTCCTTCCACCATGCTTTAATCCTATATCCCCAAGCTCTGGGTGGGCTAGCCACATTTTTTCAAATCTAAATTGTTTCTTTTTAGGCAGAACATCTTCATGTATACCTAGACTGATTGGCCAAAGATCCGAACCTCCATCCTGAAGAACCTTAGATTTTAAAATGAAGTCTTGATCTAGCCAATCCAAAGAACCCAAACAATGATCTAGTCTTTTTGATATGTGTTCTTGTAATGTCCTTGAGCTCCAAACCAGCCTTAATTAAATTGCAGTCAACCATCAAAGTAAATCGCTGCCAAACAATGCATGGGAAGACAAACTACAGCAGTCAAGGGAAATCGCAGAAAATCCAAAAGATATCGCAGCAGTCCCAAGGAGGTCTACACAGCAGGCTAATGAGGTCGCAGCTGTCCCAAGGAGGTCTACACAGCAGTTTAATGAGATTGCAGCAGTCCAATAAGAGTGCAGCAGTCCAAGGGTGTAGTGCCATCATTAAAGAAGCCCATTGTTAACCATTAATTGCATCATTACCATTGATTAATTAATTCCCATTAATTAAATGAATAGTCACCACTCTTGGAAAGGACACAACATTTGATGAAGAGGTTACGATATATTTATATTCATTCATTGAAGTGGGAAAAGGCATTCATTCAACTCTTGTATTAAACATTCAAACGTGTACAAGCTTACACTTCATATTACACTTAAGGATGAAATCCCTTAACTGTAAAAATCGGATACAAGGACGGAAACCCTTGACATCCCAACCCAAGGACGAAAGCCCTTGAGGCTTATATTTATATTGTGTTATTCGAGATCTGGCAATTCTGTAATAAATCTTTAATTATATTAATAAATTACTATTTTGAAATACAAGTTATATATTTATTTTAATGGAATTTCCAAGGAAATCAAGTTTACATATAATATTCCGATTTGGAATATTACAGTTCTCACGTTCTTCAATTGTTTTAGGTCAAAGCTGTAAGAAGGAGGTATGACCCAGAGGCTCCCCTCAGATAAGAACTCTTGCAAAGTCTCACAATCTCTCTGCATCCCTTTCCATTAGAGGAGATCCCCCTCTTTTTTCCAATGGAGAAAGCATGGCGTTAAATTCCCCACCTACTATTTTCTTAAAATGACCATAGTCTAGGAGATTAGCTCTTGAATCCTACTGTGCCTTATTCAACATAAATGAGAGGGGAGAAGAATTTCTTTTTAGCTGGCTGTGATCCAGTCTTCTGCTGAAGAGAGTCTAGTGCATGTAACTTCTTGTTGATCCCATAAAGTGGCAAGTCCTCCTGCTTGCCCTCCAACATCAACTCCTTAGAAATTAACTATTTTCCAATTTTTTTAAACCATTCCTCCTGAGATACCCACTGCATCATGCCTAGTTTCTTGCAGCAGAAGGATACTCGGTTTTTCTCTATCAATCAAACCTTTTAGCAATCTTAGTTTATTAGGGGAATGCATACCCCTTATATTCCAGGATTTAACTAGCTTTATTAACCTCTTCTTTTCTTGCTGCTCTTTTCAACATCTCCTCTAAGATAGGTGGTGATCCGTTGGCTACTTCTGCCATAGCTTCATTTTGAATCTTGATGATAGCTGTCTTTCTACCCCTCTTATTTTGCCCTGCATTGCAGATCTTCTTTTGCTTGAGAATTGCATAATCGAATTGGTGCCTTCCTCATTTATCCCTTCTTGCTCTTTACCGCTTTTTGTGGTTTCTGGTTTTCCCTTTCTCTTTTGTGCTTTTTTTTCACTTTTTTCTTTTGGGGCTTGAATGGGACTACGATCTTAAGTAATCATCTCCGCACCAATAATTGGTTCATTTTTCCCTCGTTTCCTTGAAAGGAGTTTTGTCTTTGACAAGGTCCTTGGATTCTGCTTGATTTGAAATGATTTGTTGTCCGTTTTTTTCCTTTTGATCATTTTTCCTCTCGAATGCTTTTGATATCCTTTTGAACCTATAGCTTCCAAAATTTCTCTCGTCCATTTGTGTATATACTATATTCATTAAAAAATTGGTATTTTGTTGAACTTTTGGTTGTTGCTTGCTCGCCTTTGCTTTGGCCTCTTTCTTGTTTTTACTCATCTCATTCACTTTGACCCATCTTTTTGTTACATTTTTCTTTGTTGCCTTTCGAAATTTATCCTCCTCAGGTCGTTCACTGTTGCCAGCGTGTGTTTGGATGAAAGGCTTTGCTTTCACATGAATTCTCTTGCCAAGTGCCCACATTTGTGGCATCCTCTGCATTTAAAGGGGATGCATTCATAGTCAATTGTTTGCTCCCCCACAAGGTCTCTTGCCTTAAGAGTTATGCCATTTGGAGGTGGTTGGTCTAGTTCTAGTTCCACACAAAGTCGTGCAAAATTTGAGGCTTCTCTGACTGTTGAGGCTTCGGACATACATATGAAACCTCCCATGAAGTCTTCTACCAATTTCAGGGCATACTAGCCACAATTCTTAAGGAAATACATACAAACGTATCTAGACAGGGGCCTTGGACAACGTCTCTTTTGTAGGCTTAAAGCTCAGATGCTAGTGTTTCATGAATAACCCTGCATTAGGGAAAAACTACGGTCCTCCCTAGAAGATTATTTCGTGGTCCTCTTCATCTGCAAATACTATTATACAGTAATCTTCCTCTTCATTTGCAAATTCTACTATTTTGATTTCATACTATGTGAGTTTTCCAATTTCTCTTGGCCCAAATTGATCCAGATGGTCCTTCAGAGCAATTTTTTTAAAAATTCTGTTTTTTTTTTTGATTGACATTTTCGTATTTTGCATTTTTGGGGCCATTTGTTGCAGAATTTGGGCCCTAAACTTTGTCGGTGCCCTTCCCGATAGTCGAAGGTAGTGGTGTAGGGCACCAAAACTAGTTTGCTTGACAAGCTTTCCAACACATCTTTTGGTTTGTAAATTGGGTCATCGAGCTAGGAGATACGACCCCACCAAGGGGCACTATTGATAATAATAATAACCAAAATTCAGTTGTTTGTCCATTTTACCGCTTCAGTTGCACTCTCGAGGTGGATAGATGTCATCTTGATGTGGAGTGACCTTTCGGTTCCCATTTGAAACCCTTTGTTTACTATTCTTAGTAACTTTTCAGCCTCTAGGTTGTACCACTATATAGTAGATGGTATGGAATAAAGAAGTAGATCTCCAGTCATACATCTCTCCTATAGAGTTTGCCCATATTTTATACACTGTCAATTTCAGTAAGATATTGTTGTTTCTGCAATTACATTTCTGTCAGTTTTCATTCTATTGCTATAACACATTAAGCGCCACAACTAGTGTGTTGTTCATCGAATTGCATACTCAATTTGGATCAGTGGTATCAAAGTGGTTTGTTCCACTCTTACATGTCCTATCGCACAAGGTCAAAATACAAGAAGCACTGTCCCTAGACTCGGAATCCTTCATATTATCTTCCTTGTCGCTTCAAATGACCTCAAACAGTGCAGGGGGAAATGGGAGTTCCTTTTAAAGAAATACTTGATGAAGCCCTTGAGAAGTAGAGGAGGGAGATGATGGCATAGTTCACCAATGTTCTCCCACGGGTCGTCTCTGAGGTTGCACCCACACCACCAAGTAAGCCCTTCAGGTGTTTGACACCCTTCAAGGTACAAGTAAATTTTGACATTCCCCAATTTGAAGGAAAAATTCATGTTGATGATCTATATAAACGGCTCGGACAGCTAGATTCGTATTTCTAGTCAATAATTTCTATGACAATGAAAAGATGACATTCACGTTCTTGAAAGCTTCTTTACATGTTAAAAATGGTGGGAATCGTATTGTCTTTAACATGAAGATGAGAGTGAGTTTACTGTCAATGAAGAACTAGAAAAATCGTGGGACAATTTTGTTCAGGCTATTAGAGAATTATACTATCTATTAAAGAATAATGATGACCAATTAAAAAAATTGCACCAATTGCAAGACTACTTGGTGAAGCCCTTGAGAAGTAGAGGAGGGAGATGATGGCATAGTTCACCAATAGTGCAAGACTACACCAACAAATTTCATGCCTTGTCAGCCAAAGTTAGTTCACATGACAATGGGAGGCATAGATTTCATTAATGCTATAGTAGTTTGCGATATTACATCCACGAAGAGATGGAGTTTGTAGACATCAAAACACTAGGGGAAGCGTATTGATACGCGGTCAAGATTGAGGAAAAATTTAGATGCAGAGGTATTAAAGCTTATTTCCCTAGTGACAAGTCACATCCAAAGAAATGGAATGCTGACACCAAGCAACAAGAAAAAGATGCACGAGTGCAAAGGCAAGATAGGAGGCAAACATGGAAGGAAACACAAAAAGACACTAGAATGTGATGCAAGAACCACAAGAGCTAGTACCACAACACGAGATTGCGGAGCCAATAACAAAACTCTTTTAGTAGAGTCATGGGAGCTAGACAAAGTAGAAGCCTCAACATCCTTTGTGGAAACCCCATGCTTGCACATATAAGGGGAGCATATCTTGGATGTAGATCATACTGCACTATTGGCACTGCCCAAACATCGCTTCCACCAAAAGAGGATGCAGGGCGCTTATTCCACTCATATCTTTGCACTACATTGTAGACATCGAAAGTCGGCAGAATTTGATATCGAAGTAGTCAAGAGGGTAAATCTGACAATAACTCCTCACCCGCAACCATACTCTCAGATGGGCCCACATCAACTGATAGTGCCATCTGCCCTATTCTATCAAACCATTTGAAGATGAGGTGGTTTGTGACATTGTGCCCTTAGATGTTTGCGATGTGCTTCTTAGACAACTATGGTATCTATGGGGATAGTTCGAAGAGTGTCATCATTGTTGTGGGTCCTAAGAGCTATTGCATACCAGAGGTAGCCCTTGCTAAGTCAATAGCCCCAATCAGTGCGAAGTAGTGTCGACGTGCGATTGCTCAAACCAGGGCATTTGTCCTGCTCATGATCAGGCCTGTGGAGAATCAAAATGTAGCAGCAACCACAAGTGCCAACATAGTAGGTCAAACAACACAACAAAAGTAGACGGACTAGATGCTTTCAAAATACACGTTTTCATTTGAGTGATAGGTGTACCTTTACATTGTCAAGTGAAACATCCAATTTACTTGGTCCTTAGAACCTCATTGCCAAATGGACCATTATATAGGGGCTCAGTGCATGAGAATGATGAAATCAAGTGTTAGATGCAGGAGCTCATTCAGAAGGGCCACATCCGACCAAGTGCCTCACCTTGTGGAACCTTGATTGTACTTGCTTAAAAGGATGGAATGTGGCGACTCTACATAGACTATTGGGCCCTAAACAAGATCACAATCAAGAACTGGTATCTGCTTCCATGGGTTGATAATTTAGGGGAGCTAAGTTTTTCACAAAGATTGATCTGAAGTTAGGATATCACCAAGCACCCATTGATCCAACAGACGTCTGGAAAATTGCCTTCAAAGCCATGGAGGGCTTGTTCGAGTGGTTGTCATGCCATTTGGTTTGACAAATGCACCAACAACATTCACGAGGATGATGAATGATGCCTTACGACTATTCATAGACTCTTTTGTGGTTGTCTACTTGGATGACATTCTTTAATGAAGTAAGACACATGAGGAGCACGTGCAAGATGTTTAACAAGTTCTTTAAATTGTGTGTCAACTTAATCTCTACGCCGACATAGAGAAGTTTCCTTTTGCATGGAAAGTATCCAATACTTTGGTTACATCATCAACAAGGATGGTGTACACAACTACCAAAAAAAGATCCAGGGCATCAGGGATTGGCCAACCCTAAAGACTGACAAAACTCTAGAGTTTCTTGGGACTAGCTAATTTATATTGCAGGTTTGACCTTGGGTTTTCTCACATTGCATGACCTCTAAACTAGGTAACTAAAGGAGTGAAAGCAAAATTCGCATGGAAAAAGTGTTGAACTCGCCAAACAAGAAGCAAAATCCAACAAATATCCTATGAAAGTAAAATTCGCAGGTCTAATCATGAACAGGAGAAAGGCCATGTGATTTTGATGGAAAAAGTGCCAAAATCACTAAACCAGAAATAGTTAAAATAAAATGGTTAAAATACACGAATTAATTCGCTGCTTAACATGGCACTTATCCCTTGGTTAAGTTGCACAGTGTTGGTAATATTTATTTGTAACCCTAAATTATAAATTTTAAATTGTAATGACCTCCAATGGGAAATGCATGTAATTAACATAGTTCCACGGTGTTTCTTGATGGGGGGATTGGGGGATGTGGGGATGGGTTTTCGGGACGGGGGGACAGGGGGCCTAAGTTTGGGGATGGTGGGGGGACGGCGGGGGAGCGGTGCTAAAATACATATAGTACTTGAAAAATTGGTTATAAAAAGATGTATAAGGAATAAGTATATTGCATTGAACATCAACAATTTAACACTGTGATTTAATCATTTAAGTTTCAAGTTTGATCCATTGAACCAATGAACATTGAACATTAAACAATAAATATTGATGATTGAACATTGAATTTTCAAAATTTCATAATGATGAGTCATGATTACAATCAAGTATCAACAATGTTAAAAAACAAAATACTAAAATAGTGGAATACTAAATTCTAAATACTAAATACAAATGACTCAATGGCTAATCATCCCCAATGTCGAAATCCTCATCACTAGAACTGTTGGACTCCACACGCTCAAGCTCTTCCAAGCTAATACTAACTAGCCCTGTTTGTGTAGCATCATCATCGCCAAGGCTTTTTATGAGCTTTTGGGAGGCCTTGGGGGTGGGCGTGGGTCCCACTAGCAATTAGGGTTAGGTTATAAAACACAAAAATCCAAAAATCTTTTAAAAAATGAAAAAAAAAATCACTTTTTTGGCGTCCACCTGCACGGGGGATGCCTGGCCGTTTCCTGAGGGGACGGGGGGCTTTTGGACATCCCGGGGACGCCCTAGAGTCCCCAAGACGTCCCCCTTTTGAAGGGACGCCCCCTCTCAGAGGGAAACGTCCCGGGGACGACGATGGAGCGTGGTGGTGGCGGAGTGGCAGGGGGACCCCATCCCGAAAACCCCTGGTTTTTCGGGGGGGGACGTGTCCCCGTGGAACATTGGTAATTAATAAAAGTGTTAAGATTTCGAAGCTTTTAATTCTTACTTCATCTGCGGCGGCTATGTCTAGTCGAAGTTGCTACTGCTAAACTTTTCGGTGAATTAAAAGTTGTTCAAGAAATTGCTCGTTTGTCGGTGACACTTGCCACCCAAATTGGTGCCCACCGATAATTGTTTTGGTGTTGTCAGTGTTAAATTCAAATTGATATTATATATCTCGTTTTAATATCCACAAATGGAAATCCCCGATAATTATAAATTATAATATATTATATTTATAGTGACAACTTATATAGTTTATAAATATTAATATAATATAATAATTTAGTTTATAGTTATGTACAATAAAATAAATTTATAGTTTATAATATATA
This sequence comes from Torreya grandis, assembly GCA_037957365.1. Classification (NCBI taxonomy): domain Eukaryota; kingdom Viridiplantae; phylum Streptophyta; class Pinopsida; order Cupressales; family Taxaceae; genus Torreya; species Torreya grandis. Next base: position 3,564,117 of record JARHVA010000315.1, read on the forward strand.
TATATATATATATATATATATATATATATATATATATATAATAATTTAAAATTTATTATATATAGAATTTTGTAAATATATAGATTAAAAATATAGGAAATATATATATTTCTATCAGATGAATTTAATCATGAATATTATAGCTGATTTTCTTAACAACGATTTTTTATGGATATAATCCTCCATGAATTCTAATGTGGTGACTTTGGGCACATCTGAAGGTGTTTACCTAGATGAAGCAAAGACTCTGCTCAGCACGGGTCCTTGTATTACTAGATCTACAACAGTCTTTTGAGATTGAAACAGATGCCTTGGACTATGCGCTCAATGAGATCCTCATCCAACATGGGCATCTGGTTGCATACCACAGTGAGACATTCTCTGACATAGTGTGCAGGTATCCAATATATGCAAAGGAGTTGTACTCCATTGTGCAAGGGTGCAATAGTGGAAACACTATATTTTGGGCAAAGAGACCATCATACACACAGATCACAAGCCTTTGCAATTCATGCAAACCCAAGGCAAGTTGCAGAATGATTGGCATCAGAGATGGTCCACCTATCTTTAACAATTCCACCTCAACATCTGACATAATAAGGGGAGTGCCAACTAAGTCGCTGACTGTTTTAGTCGACACCCAGTTGCAACATTGGCAAAAATTTGACTCATGCGGGCATCAGACATTAGAATGGCCTCATTTGTATGAACGAGACTGAATTTTCTGGCATTTACCAAAAACTGAGGGTTGGAAAACATGTTCCAGACCATCTGTATAAGGGGATTCTGTGCCACATGGGACATCTCTATGTTCCTAAAGGAGAGCACCTAAAAGTGATTTGGGAGGCTCACTACAGTCGAGTGGCTGGTCACTTTGGGGTGGAGAAAATAGTGGCAGATTTGCAGAAGTATTTCTAGTGTCCAAAGCTTTTCCATATTTAAGTCTTGCACAACTTACACAATCACGAAGCCAGCCAATCAGTAGCATGGCCTTTACACTCCTGCCAATTCCAGAAAAACCTTGGGAGTTTGTCTCAATGGATTTTATGTCAGGGCTTCCTACAACAACGCATGGTTATGATTGTGTTTTTGTCGTGGTCGACAGGTTCTCAAAGATAGTAATTCTAGTACCCCTGCAGAAAGCTTATCTCAGCAAAGGAGATTGTAAAACTTTTCTTTGAGCATGGGGGGTTCATTTCGGCCTACCACGAGCATTGTATTGGACAGGGATTACAAACTTGTGGGAATTTTTTGGTCTACACTATGGTCCATGATGGTCCCTGATGGACACAAAATTGAACAATGGTCCATGATGCACACAAAATTGAACAAATTTATTGCATTCCATTCCTAGACAGATGGACAGATAGACGTGGTCATATGCATGATTGTGCATCTCCTTCGGATGTACCATTCAAAACATCCACACACATGGGTTGAGAGTCTTGCATGTGTCCAGCATAGCTACAATTGAGCTCTTCATGGATCCACGGACATAGCCCATTTCATGGATGTCTCAGATTTGAGCCATTAGCTCTTATAGACTTAGCATTGTTCATTATGCTGGAGGAAGCATCGCTTCATGCCCAAAAAGAAGTGGAAAAGGTAACCAAATTTGTGGAGTGAATTGGACAGGGTCAACAACAGAGTCATGAGATTTTGCAGAAAACTAGTCAGAAGTACAAGCAATGTCATGATCAATATTGGCTCCCCACCAATTCCAAGTGGTTGACAAAGTTTGGTTGCATCTTCAAAAAGAGCAGTTCAAGGGTCCATACATGAAGCTTAGACCTTTGCGATATGGGCCATACACCGTCGGCAAATAAGTTGATGAAAATACATTTGAGCTATATTTGCCACGCTAATTCGGGTTGCATCCAATGTTTAATGTATAGCTGCTTCACCTATACTTTCCACCACTCTTGGACACATCAAACATTGGCGAGCAGTTGTAGAGTACATCGCTGAACACACATTGTGTGACACCAGTGACTATTGATCAAATCATTGATATTGTGGTCAAAGACATGAAGTATTAGCAAATCTCACTTTACCAAGTGGTGAAGGCAAGTCAGTTGGCACACCAAGGGAAGTGGTTCACCAAGAAGCAAATTCAACAGTCATTTCTACACTTGGTCCGAAACGTAGAAGCAGTGGAGCCTATTGCTTCACAAGGAGGAACTAATGATCTAGATGATTGTTCAAAGCAAAATTTTAAAAAAAATTGAAAATATATTTGTTCTATTTTCGACACTTTTTTGGGCCCCTTCGGTACGGAAATCAGGCCCTAAACTTTGTTGATACAACATGCAGGGCACCAAAAGTAGTTCGCTTGACAAGCTTTTCAACACATCTTTTGGTTTTTGCAAATCAGGTCAACGAGCTAGGAGATATGACCCCGACAAGGGGAATTAATAATAATAATAATATCAACCAAAATTCGGTTGTTTTGCCCATCCAACTCCACTCCTAAGGTGGATACACGTCATTGTTATGTGAAGTGACCTTTCGGTCCCATTCAGAACCCTTTGTTAACTATTCTTAGTAAGTTTTCAGCTTCAACATTGTACAACTATATAGTAGATAGATGGAATAAAAAAGCAGATATCAAGGCATACATCTCTTCTATAGAGTGTGCACATTTTTGTATACACTCATTTGCAATAAAATAGTGTTGTTTCTGCAATTACAGTACTGGCAGGCAATTTTGATTCTATTGCTATAACACATTAAGCTCCAAAGTTAGTGCTTTGTCCTTCGAATTGCATACTTAATTCGGATCACAGATGGTCAGATCCTCCAGCTTTATTTGCATTCTCATAAATTGACATATTTCCCCTTGTGGCCAGCCTGTGAATATTGTCCTCTAGTTGACTCATATCTAGCTCTAAAATTGGGCTATCCTCTCGTGCTTCTACACATGCATTCAATTTCTGGGGTCCGGTTCCTTTGTGCTTATACTTTGCATTAATGGCTGCCGTTGTCTCTTTCTGATTGATCCCTGTTCCTCCTGTCACTGTTTGGCAGAAAGACAGCCCTGGAATGCCCCCCCTTCCCTGTTTCCATCGCTTTCCTAGCCCTTTAGCACCTATAAATTTCCCAGTGGTTCTTACATGAAAAATCTCTGTAGAAAAATGGAAGTTTTACCAGGCATGCATGCAAACCATAGCAGCTCTCCAAAACCTCTAGTAGATTCAATTTTTCAATTTACATTATACGCACGAAATATTGGACCAAAGCATTATGTGTTTGTTTGCCCCGAGGACAATGTAGATTGTTTAAACACCTGTAGATGAGTACCAAATAGAAGAGCAAGTTAAACTAAAAAGAGTTGCTGAGAGTGGTTAATAGTTTCCAAGAGTGAAAACAGAACATTTGTGCTTTATGCTGTGAATTTATTCACTGCATCTGACCAACGGAATTGATTCACTACCATAACCTGTAGAATTTCATATAATCTTCTGATGACCATTCAAAAAAATAAGAATAGAGGAGTCGGCCAAAGGAATGGAAACAAGAATCAGAATTCCATCATAAACATGTGCGGTGTTCCTCCCTTTATATTGAAGGATTATTCAACAAGATTTCCGGAATTCTAAAGTAACAAAACATCAAAGCCAGTTTTCTACCACAAACAAAAGTTAAGGAAAGCCCTAAAGTCTTAAAAAGATTGGCTAGAGCCATGGAAATAAGTGGTGTCTAATCCATTTAATGTTCTTGTGGTATTCCTTGCATTGGAAAATTGTGCAGGTTTATTTAAATTTAGGTAAAAAAGCATGGTGCAGACATCCACCATGAAAGGGTTGTGAAATCAGCTTTAGCAAAGGAATCCTCCAAAACCAAACATGTAATTCTCATTGAAGATACCAACGTTTTTGTAGCAGAGGATCGCTATTTCAAGCATTGCTCAAGGGAAATTTTGGAGACTGGGAAGCATACACATTGTTTGAATAGGGATGATGACTTGGGTTTAAGCCACTCTTGGAGACCCATCATTCAACAAATTAAGGAAATATCCCTCACCATAGTGTTGGATATGTGTTGTATATGTTGCATGCTTTGCAAAGGAATCCTCTAAAACCAAACATGTAATTCTCAATAAAGATACCAACGTTTTTGTAGCAGAGGATCACTATTTCAAGCATTGCTCAAGGAAAGTTTTGGAGACGGGGAAGCATACACATTGTTCGAATAGGGATGATGACTTGGGTTTAAGCCACTCTTGGAGACCCATCATTCAACAAATTAAAGAAATATCCATCACCATAGTGTTGGATATGTGTTGTATACTCTGCATGCTTTACGCATCTTATGGACTGTATAGCCTGACATGTATTAGTGGGGTATGGGGCATTCCCTAGTTCAGGGGTATGAGGGTCATCAAACTCCTATGTGGTGGTTTGAGGGTGGGAGCTCCCAAGATTTTTTTAGGATAATACATACGCATTTTGGTTAGCCCTCGCTTTTTTACCCATTGTATCATAATAAAACTTGGACAATTTCCTATTGATGTGCCTACAAATACTTGCACATGCACTAGGGTAAAGTAGAATTGGAAGCGCATTATTATATTGTAAATATTTGAGTTAATGCAATAAAGAAGAAGGTTGTCGTGAATGGTTTTTTCCTAAGAGGGTTTTCTTAGGTGAAAGTCTTGTGTATAGTGTGTGAGTGTGCCATTTTTCCGTTTTGTTATAGCTTAAGATTTGGTTAGCTTTGCTTCTTGTGCATAAGTTTATTGGCCTATTTCTCTTCATTTGGTATCAAAACTAGGGCATCTTGACCTTGTGATAAACTATTTCTTGTGTGGGAGCTTTGTGCAAGAGAATTTGTGGAAAGGAAAATGATGGGAAGCACAAGGATAGAGATCAGAAAAATTAATATCTAACACTTTGACTAATTTAATGGCCCACAATTTTGAGTTATGGAAGCTCAAGATGTAAGATTTTCATGTGGATAGAGATTAGTAGGTTGTTGTTTCAGGAAAACAATCTGCAAGTATGAAGCTAGAAGATTGGGGAACGATAGATTGAAAGGCAAAGAGTTCCTTCAGATTGTGTCTTTCAGATTTGGTGTTGTTGAATGTCTCTAGAGATGCCACTGCCAAGGAACTTTGGGAAAAGTTAAGGACTTTGTATTAGATAATATCTCTAGCGAATAATTTTTTTCCTCAAAAGGATTTGTATTCTCTAAGGATGAATGAGGACGACTCTATGATAGAGCATTTGTGGTAAGTCAATTACTTTCAGTTGAGATTAAAATGGAAGAAAAAGAAGTGTATTACTTTGTTTTGTTCTTTGCTCGATTCATGGGATAATCTTGTTATGGCCATTAGTAGTACCATGTCTACATTAAAGCTTGAGGATGTAGTTGCAGCTCTGTTATCAAAGGAAATGAGTTGAAAATTTATGGGGGATTATCATACACAGGTTGCCTTGTTTTTAAGAGGTCGTCTCCAAGAAAGAAATAAAAATAAGTTAGGGGATAGACAATCAAATTCAAGATTTAAAACTACATCTCTAGGAAGACTTGCAAGGAAATGTTGGAATTATGATAAAATTGGGCATTTGAAGAAGCAATGTAGAGTTAAAAAGGCCAAAAAGGTAAGTCAATGGATGATACCCCTTCTACAGACATGAATACCTCCCTTGAAGACTCAATGGACCTATACTTGGTAGCTTCATGTACACATGGATGCCATGAAGCATGGTTGATTGACTCAAGTGCTTCATTTGATATGACTCTCCATAGAGAGTGGTTTTGTGAAATATGAAAAGATCAATGGAGGCGATGTCTTATAAATAGACAAATCTACATATAAGATCATAGGTTGAGGAAGAGTCAAGTTGATATTCAAAGGCAAAAGGATTAAAAGCTTCCTTGGTGTTGTGCACATTCTAGGTTTGGCTAGAAATCCAATTTTCTTAAGATGAATGTTGAGTGTGCAGGTAGTATTTAACAAGGATAGTTGCAAGATGGTTCGAGGAGCAATGGTATTGACAAGAGGAGTCTGCCCTAGAATGTCATTCAAGTTTGAGGCAAGCACCATAAGTGATGGATGTGATAACTCTATTGTTCTTGAGGTTCCTAATGAATCAGATTGGACCCTTACACTGCATATGGAAAAGTTAATTATTTGGCATTAGAGGATGGGCCATATTGGAGAGAAAGGTCTTCAAGCATTGCAAACTAAAGGTATGGCTCAAGGGTTTTTTGATTATCCTTCAGATTTTTATCTATGTGAAAATTGTGTATATGGTAAGCATGGTTGAGTAAAGTTTCCCGCTAGTGCTCCAAGAGCAAATGTAATTTTACAGTTAAAATATAGTGATGTGTTTGGACCTATGAAGGTCTTATCACTAGGAAAATCTATGTATCATGCTTCCTTTATAAACAATTTTTTGAGAAAAAACATTCATATATTATCCAAAATAAATTTGAGGTTTTTAGTAAATTCAAGGAGTTTAAGGTTTTTGTAGAAATTTAGACGGAGATGAAGATATCTTGAGAACTGATAATGATGGGGAGTACTGCTCAAATGTATTCTGGCAGTTTTGTAAGAAATGTGGAATAACAAGACAAAAGACAAAATCCATATACACCACAAGAGAACAGAGTTACATAAAGAATGAACATGACTTCAATGGATAAGGCTAGAGGTATGCTTAGTGGCATAGGGGTTGAAAGGAAATTTTGGGTAGAAATAATAACAACTGCTTGTTATTTGATCAATCAATCACCTACATCAGCGTTTGTTGATAAAACTCCACAAGAAGCATGGACTTGTAAGAAACCCTCTATCAAACATCTTAGGGTTTTTGGTTATGATGCTTATTTGCATATTCCAAAAGGAAAAAAAACTAAGCTAGACTATAAATCAATGAAGTGCATCTTTACCAGATATGACAATGGTATAAAAGGATTCAAGCTTTGGAACCCAGAAATAAAGAACACTGTTTACAGTGGTAATGTAATCTTAAGAGAGGTTAACAAGACTCCAAAGTAGGAAGGACAACCAAAGGAAGAACCAAAAAAGGTGTAGGTTGAGTTAGAAGAGGAAGAATCTATATTTGAATACAAAGCAACAAATGAAGATGAAGCAGAAAGGGCGTTTCTTGAGGAAGATTTAGATGAGTCAGAAGAGGAAGAATCTTAGACTCCAATCTTGAGAAGACCAGATCAAATTAGAAGGAAACTGGAAACATTTAGGCCACCTGATTTCCATTTTGCATTTGTTTTATCAATTTTATCTATTACTAATGAAGATTCTTAGACTATGAGGGAGTCCCTTGATTCAAAGGAAAATATATTCTAGAAGAAGGCCATGGTTGAAAAATGGAGTTCTTGGATTAAAAAATGGCACAAGACTTGGTAAAAGTGCTTGTTGGTAGAAAATATATTGGCTACAAACGGGTGTTCAAGAAGTTCAATGCGGAAGGAAAAATGGAGAAGTATAAAGCTCGCTTGGAAGCAAAGGGATTTTCCCAAGTGGAGGGAATCGAATTTGGCGAGATTTTTTTTTTTATATTGCTAAGCTAACTTCTATAAAATTTCTTTTAGCTGTTGTTGCTTTTAATCTTGAAGTAGAGGAGATGGATGTAAAAACAACATTTTTGCATGGGGAGCTTGAGGAAGAGATCTATACGATGCATCATAAAGTTTTAAAGTTAAAAGGAGATGAGGACTTGGTGTGTAGTTTGAAGAAGTCTTCTTACGGCTTGAAGCAATCACCAAGGATGTAAAATCAAAAGTTTGACAATTATGTGTTGGGACTTGGGTTCGTAGAAGCAAAATTGATTATTGTGTGTATTTCAAATAGGTTGGTGATAACTTTGTTATCATAGTTCTGTGTGTGGATCACATGTTGTTAACTAGTATCAACAAGGAAATGATCAAGTAGGTTACATCTCAGTGTGATATGAAGGATATAGGTGTTGTAAAATTCATTTTGGGCAGGGAAAATTTATGAAGGAAACTATGGTTGAATCAAATAAAATATGTTGAGATGATATTATAGAGGTTCAGAATGCAGGAATGCAAACTTGTGAGAACTCCCTTTCTTGTTGGTCTAAAATTATATGCTAAATAGTGTCCCAAGACACAAGAAGAGATTAAGGACATGTTGTATGTTCCTTATGAAAGTGTTATTGGAAGCCTAATGTATGCTATGGTCTGTATTAGTCTTGACATTGCCCATATAGTGGGAGTTGTGAGCAAATATACTTTCAACTTGGGGAAGGAACTTTGGACTATCATGAAAATGATCTTTAAGTATCTATTATGAAATTTGCTACAAACGAAGACATGGGGAAAAATAAAACAGTAAATGTACAAGGCTTCATTAATGTTGACTGGGTTGGAGGACTTAACTGTCGAAGATCTACGAGTGGTTATGTATTTCACCTATTTGGTGTAGTAGTCAGTTGGACCAACAAGAAGCAAGTAATTGTGGCACTATCAATTATAGAGGCTGAGTACATGGCACCACCCAAGCAAGGAAGTTGTATGGTTACAAAATCGGTGTTCAAATGTTGGTTTCTTAGAGAAAGTAGTAACAATAGATTGTGATTGTTAGTGCAATTTGTTTGGCAAAGAACCCTGCTTAACATGCTTGGTCAAAGCGTGTTAATGTAGAGTACCATTTTGTTAGAGACATGGTTCAAAACAAGAAGGCGCTGTTGGAAAAGATTGATACATTGGAGAATGTTCTTGATTCATTGATTAAGGTTGTGAGTATCGAGAAGTTTCCTTGGTGCAAAAGGTCAATGGGCATGGCTGCTCTTAGTTGCTAAAAGTATGTAGATGTGACCCCCTATGTAAAGTGTTCAACAAATGGGAGATTGTTGGAAATATATTGTATACTTTGCATGATATACACCCCTTACGAGTAGTATAGATTGACAAATATTAACGAGGTCCATAGGAGTCATGCATTTAATACTTTTTTTGATGAGGGTCAATGGGGATATCATCGAGTCCTAACTTGGCCATGGGTCGATATTTAGGATTGGAATTTAAGCACATTATCAGGCCCATGAATTTGATTGCATTATCGCGGCACCCCATAAATGGGGATGTCCATCAGTTGGTGTGCTATGATATTACGATTGGGATTTGAACTTGGGTCTCATACTTTCAAAAATATCCATTCACCACTACACCTCATGGACGTGCATTTAATATTTTCAAATTAGCAGGTTACTAATATTTAGCAATTACTAATTTTTAATGATTTTAATGGCTAGTTCAGGCATTTATTATTTTCTCCTATGCTGGGCCCATTGGAGGCATCGTGTGCCTTGCTAGAGTTATGTATACAAGGAACTCTAGTCCGAAATCCCAACATATGATTCATTGTGGTATTCCGAAATGTTGATTAGGAAAAATCGGTACACTTTCTTTTTTCCGAAAATCGTTTTTATCATATATCATGTTATCATCTATCTTCATATCTTATTCAATATTAACTTTCATAGCGACTAGTGTTCATCAAAAGGAATGGGAATAATGAATGAGTTCACATTTTATATTTATACCCTATTAGACATTTGTCATAAATCATCTTGTTATTATCTTTCTGCACATCTCATTCAATGTACAGTAACAGGGTATTCATAAAAAATTATCTTGTTATCATGCATCTACACATCTCATTCAATTTACAATATTAATTTTTATTACTAACAAGGGTGATAACCCAAAGCATCAATCTAAGAATTGGTTTGAAGTTTAAAGATGTCACCACTGATGATATTATTTGATATGAATCATCAAATCTTGTCACCCGAAGTTTTTCATATATGGGAATGTAGAGATGTAGTGACATGCCTCTCAGATGTCTAGAAAATTTAAGGAGACTTCGGGGGCGAAGGGGGACGGGGAGTGGGAGGAGAAGAAAAGTTAGTTTTTTAACGACTAAACACAAATTTATAATGATTCTAATATAGAAAAGTTGTCACATCATTATAAAACTTAAAATGGTAATTACATCGAGTTCTACGTTTCACTTCTCAATTTCATATTTTGACATCAATTACCAAAATTCAAAATGGACAAAAATTAAAATACTATTGAGTCATCATATCACATTTGAAAATGACATTCATGATACTAAACGTTTTAGCAATAAATTGAAGTCTGGTTTATGTTTCATGTTACGGCTATAGCTTCAACTCTTGTCCATTCTAGAGATTCCAGAAGGCTCAACTATCATTTATGAAATACTATCTTCACCCCCAGGATCCTCTTGATGATTAAAAAGACACTCAAGAGCACCTCAACGAATACTTGATGGAGATTTACACCCTCTACCACATAATCTTGGGTGGCATCCTCAAGATCAACATCCCAACATGTGGCATGTCTCTGTAGATGGTTTGTAGTCTTACCCGCATAGGAACTAGCAGTCTATGAAAGCAACCAAATTACTAAGTAGTCTAAGTTCTTGGATTTGTTTTGTTATTCATCCTCTGCCATCTAGTCAAGTTCCTTTGAGCCAACCTACTCCGTCTTTGGTTGTGTTGGGTTTGCTGAAAGGTCCACTTGGGTTTCCAAAATAAGAAATTGCAGCCAAAGATTGACACCTTTGCCTCTGTATAAATATTGAATATAGCATCACTAAAACCTTGATTCACCTCATTATCAATGGGAGCTAGTCTCCCAAGCCTATTTACTTAGCATTTTCATAGGTGTCCATGTCCAAGGGTATGTTCAAACAATACCACCTACATTAACATTGAATGATGGGTCTAATCCTGTTATCGTAGAGTTGTGCTTTGGGGTCTCTCTTGTGAATTCTAGCCTTGCCTTGTCCAACATAGTATCAAATGTTTCATATATTTCTCCAAGACTAGGAGCATTTGCGTATACATAACAAAACGTATCTCGGTTCCAATTATAATATCTCCTTTCGAAATTTGACCTTGCAGGGTACCTTGTCATGTAATTTCCCTGTTTGCCTCCATGCATTCCAATTGGGTTGATATGACCCATATTGTTGTCTCTCGTAGTAGTGTGTATGCCTATATGTTGCTTGTTCTTCTACCTCTTTTACCATTGCTTGTATGAATCGTTTTACTTTTTCCTGCTTATCGTTTTCAAGTTGGGCTTCAATCTGCGTTGTTATCTTCTTTTAACCTTCATGAATTCATTTTTGTACTTCTTTCCATTCAACCTTATTTAGTGTGTCCTAAACTTTCTTGCATACTATCTCTTCAAGGCTTTTGCTTGCTTCTTCTACACCTCTCAATTTTTATTCTTGTCCACGACCCTTTTTCTTGTACAAATGCTTGAATTTTGTAATAAAGATTGATTGTGCTTTTGAAGTCATTCTAATTCTTGATCTTTCATTGTGAATTCTTTATTTGACTCATTTTCTTGTTCTCTTTCTTGTCAGACTTTTTGACTTCTTTGATGTGTGCTTGATATTCAAGCTTAGCAAAAAATTTATCTCACAAATTTTCTTTGTGATTTATTTACTCATTTCCTTCAATTTCTTTCAACATTCTTCCAACTGGAGTGGTAGTACTGACCTTCCACAAAAAGTGTTTGACAACTGATCATGAATGTCTTTTCTTGCTAAGATGGAAATTTGTTCCACCAATCATTAGCTTTATCTACTAAGTAAGTTCATTGTAATGTCCCCAACTTGGGACAAATTAAGAAAAAGGGGTTTTCCAACAAACCTTAACAACAACACAAGAAGCCCTAACACCACACGTGCAAATTCTAATTCAAATATTAAAACCTAATCAACAATTATGATTTTTCTAATTTTTGCACTTCAAATCCTAGATAAAAATTACATAATGCTGGAAATAAAAATTTCCAAGTGCAAAGCAATAATTAACCCTTGAATATTCATCAATAAATTCTGAATATTATTACCAAAATAAATACCTTGTTTTCTGAATTTTCCTAATGAATAATCGCTGAAAAATACCAATAAAAATAGCAGAAAATGATTAAATATTCAAAACTGCAGTTTTGGCTTGAAACAACTCTTGAAACCCTTAGATTTGACCCCAAAAGAGGTCGCCCAGTTGTCATAGGTAGTTCGCTGCATGAATGTCTTTTCTTGCGAAGATGGAAAGTTGTTCCACCAATCATTAGCTTTATCTACTAAGTAATTTCATTGTAATGTCCCCAACTTGGGAAAAATTAAGAAAAAGGGGTTTTCTAACAAACCTTAACAACACAACAAGCCCTAACACCACACATGTAAATTCTAATTCAAATATCAAACCCTAATCAACAATTATGATTTTTCTGATTTTTCCACTTCAAACCCTAGATAAAAATTACATAATGGTGGAAATAATTTTTTTTAAGTGCAAATAAATAATTAACCCTTGAATATTCACCAATAAATTCTGAATATTATTACCAAAATAAATACCTTGTTTTCTGAATTTTCCTGGTGAATAATCGCTGTAAAATATCAATAAAAATAGCAGAAAATGATTAAATATTCAAAACTGCAGTTTTGGCTTGAAACAACCCTTGAAACCCTTAGATTTGACCCCAAAAGAGGTCGCCCAGTTGTCATAGGCAGTGCGCTGCATGAATGTCTTTTCTTGCAAAGATGGAAAGTTGTTCCACCAATCATTAGCTTTATCTAGTAAGTAATTTCATTGTAATGTCCCCAACTTGGGAAAAATTAAGAAAAAAGGGTTTTCTAACAAACCTTAACGACACAACAAGCCCTAACACCACACATGTAAATTCTAATTCAAATATCAAACCCTAATCAACAATTATGATTTTTCTGATTTTTCCACTTCAGACCCTAGATAAAAATTACTTAATGCTGGAAATAAATTTTTTCAAGTGTAAATTAATAATTAACCCTTGAATATTGACCAATAAATTTTGAATAGTATTACCAAAATAAATACCTTGTTTTTTAAATTTTCGTAATGAATAATAGCTAGAAAATACCAATAAAAAGCAGAAAATGATTAAATATTCAAAATTGCAGTTTTGTCTTGAAACAACCCTGAATTAGATTTGACCTCAAAAGAGGTCGCCCAGCTGTCATAAGCGGTTCACTGCCCTAGGGCACCGAGTACAACCCTCTCAAAGCAATCCACAGCCCTTAAAACCTTGCGCTGTCCCTCCAAATTAGTCTCTGCCTTGCTTTTCTGCTCGTTGCCTTAATTTATGGGCTCCAAACCCTAGTTGCCAACCCTAAAAATGGAGATGAAGTTATTGCTCAAAATATGATGAAGATTCTGTAAATATCAGATTAATAAAATTCAATACAACTCCTAAATGAGGATGCCCTAGTTGAATGCAAGGGTTTTCATCCTTACTCCAACTACCATTGAAGGGTTTTGTCCTTAATGGATAAGTTAAGCGTTTCCGTGCTTAAGCTTACAATTTCAATTGTCAAAATCATGCATACCTCTCAAATGAAATCCAATCTCCTCTATATACTCACCTGTTTATTTATGAAGGTAGAGTTAGTGCATTATAAGGTCGGCTATCCTTTAGAAACACTTAAATGTTTTTTAAGACCTTTAAGTCAAAATGGGCCCTCAATGCAAAATTAGAATAACTTAAGTGAAAACTCAGTTTTACCTTTTAAGGAGGGGAAATTAGTGTTTTTTATTTTACCTTTTAAGAAAGGGAAATTAGTGTTTTCTATTTTACCTTTCTTCTCTTAGCCCAGGGAAAGCACCAAAAGAACTAGGCTAAAGGTCATGTTTGTGCTTTGGCCAAAAAAGGGAACATGACAATACTTCCTGCGCAAAATTGCTTATCCTCGAGCAATTGCAATATCCAAGGGGGTGTCCCAACATTCTTCATTATGCAATGTCCACCTGTAGTTGTTTCCTAAGGAAGGAAAACCACCTCTAATTTCTCTTTGCTGCTGTACCTATTGTTGTTGGGTAGGGACCAGCTGTAGTCATCCTAAAAAATGGCCACCAAGCTCATCCCTCTCTCACGCCAGTGGCTGCCTCTGCTGTAGTCTTCAGTGTAGAACCAATAACAGCTGTTACCCCTCTCAAAACCACCCTCCAAGATAATCATTTCAAGCTCCATAAGGGCTGGAAACTTCTTCAAAACTGATGTGACTCTTGCTTTCCTCCTTGGGCTCATGTGTTGACGCACTTTGAAGGCAATTGCCCCCAAAGTATTGTTGTACCTGAAGTTTATGTGTCTGTGTTTGTAGTTGACAGCCTTTGAATTTACAACAAATCTTGAAGCTATTTGTTCTTTTTTCATCCTTTGGAGGTCCACACATACATCTCACCTCCCAAGCATGCGTTAGGAGCCTATAACTCCCATAGTGCTGGGAGAGTTTTGAATAGCAATGTATATCAAGATATCAAGGCTACCCCTTATGGAAAACTTCCATTGAATGAGTGCCAAGAAATAGGAGGCTCTCAGGGAAGCATCACAATACACTCCCAAGTACCTTGATGTTGTCTTATTCCATTCGGAGTGTATCCCAACAAATGATTTGCAAAAAGTACGCTTCAGCATTTTAGAAAACATAGCTTCCCTATTGAGGCTTGGCCCAAGCATGTGGCCTTGCCATGGTGACAAAACAATTCTTTCTTGCTCACCTACTTGCTGCCATCGGAAGTGTTGTTCTTCTACCAATTTCAACCTTATGTCATAAGTGGAAAGCCGAATCTCCTTTGCAAACTCAAAACTTATTGAAAGCTGTAACTTAACCCATTTTTCAGAATTTTTTGTGCATATGATTAGCTGAGTTTGGCTATTTGTCCTTTCATTATTTCCGGCTTTTATGACCCTATCATTTTCAACTTTTTGATGCATTTTTTCAGCTGTGTTGGCAAAATTTTCACCAAATTTTATGAACATATAACCTGCTGAGTTGGCAAACTAAACTCAGAATTTTCTGAGTGTGTTAGGGTCTTGATTTTGCCAAAAAATTCAAAATTCGTAAGGCTGTCCACACTTTTTAATTTTGCCAATTCCAAGACTTGTCTCCACTTGCCAACTCCTGAATTATCCATGTTTCTCAAAAATGGAATGTGACGATTCTTAGGACACCTTAGTGGCGGTCCCTGCTCAAAATTAGTAACTTTTTTTGTACTCCTTGTTGCTGTTGCAACTGGCTGGTGATGTGACCCCTCACTTGTGGATCTAGAAACTTCAGCAAGTTGGAGACCGTCATGAGGAGTTCTTGAGGCACTTCCCTCATGTTCATACTCCTAACAAGGTCTTCCTGAAGGTCCTTGCAAATCTTATGCAAATTTGATTTTTATTTCTTTATCACAAACTGACATTCAATACTTTCACAAGCTTGCTTTGAACCAAAATTTTCAGAATTCGTAAGGTTCTTAAAACAAGAATTTAAATAATTCTTCATATACCTTAAAGCTTCCTCGTACTTATTTGAAACCAACTCTGATATTTCTCTTACTCCAATAAAGGAACAACTGCAAATATATTAAAATCAGAATTGCTACCCTTTGTAGATCTCAGAATATATTCGGGATCCCACACCTTTTGGCAACAGCAATTATCAACTTGAATCAAGGGGTCCCCATGCCCCATGTTGTAAACTATATCCCTCTTTTTTATCATCCCTTTTAGCATGCTTCTTATGAGGGCAACAAATCTGAAACGGCATAGTGTGACAAAATAAATTTGATATGTTACCAAGCTTTTCATACCTTAGGCTATAAACAATGATTTTGAACTCCCTTGGTGAAGTAGGGTTTGTCGAAACTCTTCTATCCTTGTGATTTCCCTTTTCTTCTTCAAATACATGTCTCTCCAAACTGTTCTGAAAATCAGCATGCTGTTTGCCAAATTTATCCTTCAATGATTGGGCTTCAACCACACAGTTCTCTCCCCCATCTTACAAATTTGACTTTCCTTCTCCTTTGGGCTTGTGCTCCATGAACTCCGCAGCAATCTTTTGAGGTTTTGGTTTCAGCTTCTCTTGTTCTTTTAATTTTCTACTTTTACCTTCTTCGAACATAAGAACTCTTCAAAGGTAAAGTCGGATTCTTCAACATATGTGGGTAGCTGGCTCACGTGATTTTGTATGATATGTCTTTCTTTCCTTTTTGGATTATATCTCCTTAAATCACAAAATTCGCGGAGTGTCAACATGGCTTGAGTTTTTAGACAAAGCTTGTAATAATCTTCACAGTAGGCCTCATAATCAAGTTTGATTTGTTGCCTTTTTTTTCCTCTATGAACCCCTTGATATTATGTCAAATTCGCAAGTTGTAAGAAACAAATGCTTTGACTCTTATCCCTGCAGGTTAGCAAGATCTGGCTCTGATCCACTGTAATGTCCCCAACTTGGGACAAATCAAGGAAAAGGGGGTTTCCAACAAACCCTAACAACAACACAACAAATCCTAACACCACGTGCAAATTCTAATTCAAATATCACACCCCAATCAACAATTATGATATTTTTTTATTTTTCCACTTCAAACCCTAGATAAAAATTACAAAATGTTGGAAATGTAATTTTTCAAGTGCAAAGCAAATATTAACCTTCGAATATTCACTAATAAATTCTGAATATAATTACCAAAACAAATACCTTGTTTTTTGAAATTTCTTAATGAATAATAGTTGGAAAATACTAATAAAAATAACATAAAATGATTAAATATTCAGAACTGCAGCTTTGGCTTGAAACAACCTTTGAAACCCTTAGATTTGATCCCAAAAGAGGTTACCCAACTGTCATAGGCAGTTCACTGCCGTAGGGCACCAAGTACAACCCTCTAAAAGCAATCCATAGCACTCAAAACCCTACATTGTCCTTCCAAACTAGTCACTGCCCTGCTTTTTTGGTTGCTGCCTTAGTTTTTGGGCTCCAAACACTAGTCGCCAGCCCTCAAAATGGAGATGAAGTTACTGCCCAAAATATGATGAAGATTCTGTAAAATTCAGACCAATGAAGCTCAATACAACCCTTGAATGAGGATGCTCTAGTTGAAAGTAAGGGTTTTCGTCTTTACTCCAACTACCATTGATGGGTTTCGTCCTCAATGGATAAGTTAATTGTTTTTGTGCTTAAGCTTACAATTTCAATCATCAAAATCATGCATAACTCTCAAATGAAATCCAACCCCTTTTATATACTCACCTTTTTAGTTATGAAGGTAGAGTTAGTGGATTATAAGGTCGGCCATCCTTTAGAAACACTTAAAGGCTTTTTAAAAGCTTGCTGTCAAAATGGACCCTCCTTAATGTAAAATTAGAATAACTTAATTGAAAACTAACTTTTACCTTTTAAGGAGGGGAAATTAGTGTTTCCGATTTCACCTTTCTTCCCGTAGTCTAGCGAAAGCACCAAAAGAACCAGGGTAAAGGTCATGTTCGTGTTTAGGCCAAAAAGGGGGACATGACATTCATTTGCGTTAAGCAAGAATTTCATTGTTCAACATATAGTACCAAAATTTATTGTGATCTTTTCTTGAAATGTTCTCCCATTTGGTACTTACACTTTTAACTTTCTATTGCACTTTCAAGTATCTTTTTTAATTTCTTCTCCAAATGGCCAAATTACCAGACACCAATTGAAAACTCAAGTTCCAAGAAAATTGAATAGGTGAAAAGTTAGTTAAGAAATACTACCTTATGACAAAGTTATGATGGTTTTAGTTTTTTGTCCAATAACTTTGTATTTGAGTCTTTTTTCAATATTGTATCTCCTCTTTCTTTGGTTCTAATCACCCATACGACCATATCTTGGCTTCCTTGCAAAACTTCATAACAACACAATCTCTTCAAAATTTTGAACTTGTAAAATGTTTACAATCCACAAGCTTTATCCACCATAGTTACAGAGTTCGGAAATCCGGATCCTTTCGGGAGGGCAAAAAAATCCAAAATCGGGAATTCTTGAAAAAGTTCGGAAAAATCCGATCCGGAATATATATAGATATATATGTGAGCATAGTTTTAAAATATGCATAAATGACAAATACAATGGAAAATATTAATAAAGTAATATAAAATGTTAATATTATATCATGTTTATGGTTTCTGGGCATTTTTTTGCACAAAAAACCTTAAAAAATAAAAAAATGAAAAAAATATTTTTTTGAGAAAAAACAGGGCCGACCTGGACAAACTTATCTGGGTCAGCCAAAAAATTCGTATTTTGTCCAGATTTGGCCGGATTTGGTAACTATGTTATCCACCAAATCATAAACTCATCCTTTGTAATTAAATGAAACCGCTAGTACTTGAGTAAGCACCACTAATTTTGAAAAAAATGGGAGTTATACTCTGCAAATGCTTCAAAATACTGGTGGAAACTGCTCATTTGCTTTTACTGCCAGACTTCTGCTACCCCCTCCTCGATACATTTGTCATCTTTGAAAATTTGTATAGAAAATATCTACATTAACGGAAACGGCAGAACTGGTAATTAACATACATGCATATATATACACAGTACACCCATTGTGCATGTGCGTGCATTATTATAAAGGGATTAAAAAAATTTCAAATATAAAACAGTAATTTTTTTAAAAGAACAATAGCAATTATTTTGTTCTCTATAGTTGGACCAGATCATCACTTTTACACAGCTTCTATAATAAAAATTGATGGGTATGCTAGAGAGAGGATAATTGCTCTGTGTGTTGACACAAAAGACTTCATATTGCCTTTATGTATGCTGTTCTGTCTGTCACTGGATGAATCATCGAGTAAGATTTCTCAGAGTACCAAGAACGCAATTTTCATTCATTGATAACTGAGCTGTGTTCATACAAGCACAGCGATATCTTATTAGTTGGTGTCTTAATGTGTATTAATATTCAATTCCTGTTTGAACGCTCAAATTTCAAATGAAGTGGATTACAATATACTTGCTTATTGTGAGGCATCTTACATTGTTTTTTCACATTTCCAGCCAGATTGCTTGGAGGATTTATCATACACAATAATGAATGAGCTGAGTAGATTGACACAAGAAGTTTCAGAAGTTGATGTGATTCGAGCTCGCAATCAGGTAACCTTAAGTTGATTTTTACTACTTTAATTACTGTTCAGTTTGAACACATTGTTGAAACTTGAGTGTAAGAACTACTTTTCAAGCAGATTTAAGGGGTAACAATTCACTGTATTTCTTGTAATGCATGATTTTATAGATCATATTAAAGATAAATGGTTCCCCATACTAGTTTGTAGTTTGAATATTTTAGCTTTAAGCAATTGCTGCCGCATAGGATTCATACATGCTTTACTGTATAATTTTCTAGCCCCGACTTGATATGGTAGTTCTAACTTCTGAAAGTAACATTCATTTGCATTCGGGCAACAAAACTGAGCATCTGGTTCATAACATCATGATTTTTTACCATAGAGTTAAAGATTGGAGTGGACAACTTGAAATTTAGACAATTTGGTTTTCTAGATTTGATTTGTCAACTGTTGTGCTGTATTTCTGGTTCAACAGTTATCGAAGTTTAAACAAGTCAAGGTGAAACATTGTTACGGTGGTGGTTTTACATTCTTTGTTATTTGATAAGTATTGCCAGAGTCTCGAGATGTCATGCATGTCCTGTAATAGTCCACAACCAATTCTAAGCAGAAAACTGGAATATTGGACACCAAAATAAGCTCATGTGGTGTATGATGTATCTGCGTTTTGCAGTTAAAATCATGTTTGGTACTTCACATGGATGGCACTAGTTGTGTTGCAGAAGATATTGGCCGTCAGGTAATCTTTTGTTTGTGTCGATATTTATACAATGCTTTTGATTAAGGTTGTGACTAAATTACACTATTCCTAGTTATGTCTGCGAACGGGTATGTTAATTGCCATCTACAAGCATTTCAATACGCGTGATTTTATTTGTCTCAAACTAATTACACATTTTTCTTCTTAAGACTTTGTGCATTGTGGCTTCTTTATATTGATAATGTATCTTATTTCTTTGGCAGTTGCTTACGTATGGCCGAAGGATCCCACTTGTAGAAGTTTTTGCCAGAATAGATGCTGTTGATGTTGATACTGTCAAGAGAGTAGCAAATCATTTCACATTTGATAGGGTAAGGCTTTTGCTAGAGTTCTTTTGCAATGTTGGATAATTTATAGCCCATTAAATGAAGCTTGAGCTTAATATAGGTATAAGAGTGTAGACGACACAAGGAAGATTCTAGTGAGTACGTAAGTACCAGGAGCAATTTGAATTTATTATCAAATTTTAGAGTTCGATTTCTATGGTTTATGGTACTTTAGTGGGTATTCAACATCTGGTCTGGTAGATTTAATGCATTGAGCTCCAAAATAGGTTCTGCACTGAAATTTAATTTGACCAGATGCCTATGCAATTTGCCAGTTTTAATTTATTTTTCAGCATAACTGAAAGTTTGTGCAACTCTGCATTAAAACGTTACATTAAGGTATAATTGGTCTGATTATGAGCATTCTTCTGTGCATATGCAATTTGCCAGTGTTAATTTATTTTTCGGCATAACTGGAACATTGTGCAACTTTGCATCAAAACTTTAAGGTATAGTTGGTCTGATTATGAATATTGTTCTGTGCATCATGCAGCATGTTGCCATTACAGGGATTGGTCCCATTCAGCGTCTTCCTGATTATGCATGGTTCCGTTCTCGCACATCACTTGGTTACCAGAATTAAACCTTCATTCATTGCAGGGGAAATAATCGTTCGCTATTGGTTTTATGCACATCTTCATTCCAGATTTTTCCATTTTGGGAAAACAGATCGGAATGCTGAAGTCCACAGAAATTCCAGATCTGTTTTACATGCCATATGGCACGATAATTGCCACCTTTGTAATTTATACTTTATTTTATTGCATATTTTAATATATTGAAAGGGTCTTGGAAGTCTTTTCATTATTTGGTGATATTTCCTTGTAATTTTTTGATGACAGAAGATTCTGACTACTTCACCTTGTAGAAAATCTATAATATATGCTATAGTTAATGCTTCAGCACCTGGCCAAAATTTGTAAACTTTTATTCTCCGCATAATGACATCTTACAGCCTTGGTGAAGACACCAACCGTCCTGTTAGCTTTTCTTATTCATGCCTTACTATTCTGATCCCGCAAACCTGAAACTGCAATTATGTAAATAACTTTATCTTTATCATTCACTAGGGGCGGTGGGAACACCTGGACAACAATCCCCCAATTTCCATTTGTTTTTCCTGAGGAGAGTGGAGAATCTGCTCACAGAGCCAGACCCTTTCGCACTCTCAAATTCAATCCCGGGTCTCTCCCAGGAGAGCGACCTACATTCACCAATCTTGTTAATCTCTTGGACATGTAAACCTTCTCTATTAGAAATTTTACTTTTAATTTTTAATCAAATATAACATTGTAGTTGTAGTATGATCTGCAGAAACTGCGTTGTATTTATTCTTTTATGAGAAGTGAACACTCTTAGATGTTTCATAAGTATCCTATATTTAATATTCTAGGATTTCTTACATATATATTACAAATTTGAGAATACAAAAATGCATTTGGCTGTATAGTTAATTTTGCTTGTAGTGTTGCTTGTGCAAAGCAAACCTGTGATTTGTCTAATTTTTGCATGCGGCTTAAATTTTTTTGTGGTATTGCCAATATATAAACTGTGCCTAATTATTTGACCTGATCATAAAACCGGCTCAGCAAACTCAGCATCCGATTGTTTCATCTGAACATTTTGAAATGTCTTTGTATATTAACAAAACATTTGAGGAGATTTTCAGCATTTTGTTTTCATAGAGTGCTTGTAGACTAGCCCTTTCTGCTGAGCACTTGACTTTAGTTAAGTGCTGGTCAAATTAATATAGTACCACCGCCCAAGTAAATCCAGCCTGCATTCAATGAGAAGAGGGCAAGAAAATCAAGGACAACTGCAATAAGAGAAATAAAGACAGACACGAGACCTGTATTTCCATGATAGAAAATAGTGTAAAGGATGCAATAGGGCGGTGCAAATGGTAACAAAATAATGATGTTTTTATTTTTAAAATTGATAATAAATCAATGCAGTACAAAAAATGTTCTGAGGGTTGGAAGATGTCAGGACTCGTGAACTAGTATTGTATAAAAATAGTAATAGTCATTTAGGGGGTTATTTCTTGTCTAGAATCAACTTTTAATGAAATTTAATGCTGTATATGTGTTACATTATATCACCCAAATTATCATTAACAAATCACACATGGAATGCTTTCAAACAAGAACTAGCTGAAGATCCACACCCAAGTCACAATGCCTTTGCCAGAAACCCTGAGCACCATCAAATTTCTAAGTGATTAATAATTAAATCTAAAATTGTACACACTTTGAAGCTCATTTTTAGGTTGAGATAAAGGAGGTGGGTGATGTTTGATTATATGGGCTGCCTTTTTTTCATGAGCTGGCTGTATGCCTTTGTAAGTGAAGAAATGGAAGATTTGCGTGCAAATCCAAGTGTTCATGGTGGGGATTGGCGGGAATTTTTGAAATTTTGGTTAAGTATTGAACTTACTATACATTACAGTTGAAAGTTTGAGCCCTGGCAGGGTCTTTACTTAAATAGGATAGCACCATGATTTCCGATGTGTATAATATTTGCACATCGCAGGGAATCATAAGGTGATATTGAAACATGTAGATCCATCTCTAAAGTTTGTAAGAGCTTAGTAAGCTGTTGTTTCACTCTGGGTAAAACTAATTGCATGCTATTTGGTCTTTTTAGCTACTCCTTGTGGTGTTTTTTTTTTTTTTTTCTCCCTTTTGCTTTCTTCCAATTTCCTCATCTTTTTCACTTGCCCTCCTTTCATTTGGTCTTAGGATTTCTCTTGTGAGAGATCTTCGCTTGGGCATAAATGTCGAGCATGACAGTGGAGGCAAGACATGCTATTGTATTAGACAATGTTAAGGAATTAGAGCACCAACTTCTATCCATGATGAATTTATTGAAATCCTTGTCACTTCAATACAAATGGAGATTGAAGATAATAGAATAGGAACAATGAAAGTATATGGCACACAGTTATTGGGGTCTCAACAAGGAAAATGTGAGGAAGAAATGCTTAATAAGTAAATTTGAGTGATTGCATTTGTTTTGGTGGATTGTTCAAGAATCTAATAAAAATTCAAACCTTCTCTATAGTCTTGCTCAACCTATGACACTCCACAAGCAACCCTATATATCAGTCAACCACCACTAAATTGCAAATAGAAACCTCTAGAAGTATTTTTAGGGTTATATCAACAATGAAGGAAAATGAGAGGACTAGGCTTATGTGGAAGGCTATAAAAGCTAATAAGATCCAAAGCAAAAGACGCTGCAACATACAAAAATAGCATTAGAGGGCCTCAAACCTTCATCTTCAAGACACTACAACAACTAAAGGAAAAAGAAAAGATAAGCAACGCATTCTTGTTGTAGATGAGAAAGCTCCCAACCCCTTTTGTCCTAGTTGCTTTGTTGGGCACACTTTACTACCTCTTGTTCATACACTCTTGGGACTTATAAATCTATGCATAAGCCTTCAATGAGCAATGAGAATCATTTCTTGGATGCAAATAGGTTTCAACTTGAGATCCACTGTGTTAGCAAATGAGAAGAGATGATTGAAAGCACTTGATGCACTTGATGATTTGTGATCAGTGCAAGATCTTATTTATGCACTTCAAAATTGGTTACAGGGAGGTTACAGAAGTTATTAGTTAGCCTTTAACTAATAAATAGTTAAGCTTTTACAATATTTAACACCCCCTCTTAATGACTAAACTGGAAACAACACCAAGTTTGTCTTGAAATTTTACAAACAAAAGAGGACCAAATAGTTTAGTCATTACATATACAGAGTGATCAAGAGATATCAACATGAAATCTGCAGTCCTCTTGACATTTTGTTGTTGTCCAATGTGAGAATGTTGATGTAGACAACCACCGAACATGATAGTCAACAACAAAACGAAGATCCGGCCATGTGGATATAAGATGTAGCAAGTTGTCCATGTCTCTGATGAGTGATTCATTGACCGGTAATGAATCATCGATCGCTGATGATTTTAGCCCAATCTCCAAAAGTTTGAACCCAGAACCCTGGACATGTTGATCAAATAAAACATCCTAGTTTTGTGAAGTCCATACAAGGACTCAATCATCTTGCAAAACAAATGATCACTATGGGGAACCCAAAAACCATCAGGGTGCACCATATAGACCTCCTCGTCCAAACATTCAGAGAGAAGCAACTGATTTGTGACCATCTTCGCAGTATAAGCATGCTCATCAATTCCCAACTGTTGGGAAAAACCTTTTGCAACAAGATGAGCCATGCACTTGTGCAAAGCACAAAGCGTATCCATCCATGTTTATTCAATGGAGTGTAGAACTGGGCGTTCAGGGACCATACCAAGGTTAGAATCTAGAACAAAATGACCATGCTCTACTGTTCAGACAACCATATTCTCAGTGCTCTGAGCCAGTGAATTTGACCAGGGCATTTCATCCTTCTGCATAATTACTAGTGCATCCAACTGAGATTAAGGAATTGCATCTCCCTGCACATCCTGCATAGTGGATATTATTCCCTCCACTAATGCATGTAAGTTGACTAGATCAGGGTCAACAAGCCTATCTTTCTGCACAACCTGTATGGTGGATTCACCCTCCACTCGTGCATCTACATTGACTGTGGTAGAGTCAATGAGTCTATACAGACCACCTTGCCCAATACCTCGGGCAATTATTTTATCTTGTCTTATATCAGACACAACACACTATTTTCCAGAGAAATTTACAATACTGGGATTTTTCGTTAATTGAATAATAGATAGGAGATTTTTACTTAGGCTAAGAACATACAAAACATTATTGACTATTTTTGCATTATTCAATTTTATATGAACATCTCCTATCCCCTACACTGCATATGACACGCCATCAACTTAATACACTGAATCAAAATGGTTTGTACTTGTAGTCAATTTGACATACCAATTTTTACGACATGTAAAATGCCTAGATGCGTCAGAATCAATGAACCAACTACTAGTATGTGACTGTGAGTATGATGCCACAAGGGCATACTCTTCTTCAGATTCCCCTTCAATTGCTAACATATTTGCTGCAGATTGGTTTGTTGGGAAATTGCAAACTGTCGTTTTCGACAATCTTTTTTCATATGTCCAACCTTATGACAGTAAAAACATGTTATTTGATGTTTTGAAGATGGCTATGTAGAAATACGTTTCCACTTCCCTTTCCCCTTTCCCTGAGCAACAAGTGCACTCTCTTTGTGTCCAACACTTGACTCCTCTACTTGTTTCTGTCTCCGTTCCTTCTGTAGCAGATATGAACTCACTTGATCAAATGTTAGTGCTTGGCTTTCTGCCATCAAATGAAGAGGCTCCACGAAAGATTCGTAGGATGGTGGCAAGTTGTTCAGAATCAGTGCCACCATGTCGTCATCATCAACCTTCTTGTTAATCGCTGAACGCTGGTCTCAGAGATCTTTTATCCGAAGTAGATGCTCTGATAGAGAATCACCCTCATTCCTCTTGATAGAGAATAACATATTTTTCAAGTATAACACCTAACTTTTGTTTGAACTTTGATACTTGTTTTGCAAACTGATCCAAGCGCACTTGCCATAGTGGCATTTTGGACCTCAGGTATGATATCATCTGACACAGATAGTTTCAACAACAGCAAAGCCTCTTTATGACGCTTGTCATAATTCATAAAATCCATAACAGGCCTTGTTTCAGTGCCAAGAACAATTTTGTCACAATTGCAATATTTAACAATCGTTAAAATTTTATGACTCCACACGTTATAATTTTGTCCAATTAATTTTTGGGCCTCCGAAAGGACTAGGTTTTGGATATTTGCCATTTTTCACTTCGAAAAATAATTTTAAACTAATAAAATAATTTTTCGCAAATTTCCACATAAACCAATAAAAATTCTTGTAAGAATTTGAACTTTTTATTTATTTTTTAATAAATTTTCTGATTCCATTCAATGCTCAAAATACTCGAAAAACAATTGAAAAAATCAAAAAATAAAAAACTCATTGTGATTGAAAATTTTTGACCTTCTTCGACTGCATATGTTCTTTAGTCACTATATTAAACCCTTGTGCAAACCTTCACGACTGGTATGCTCTTAGGCGAAGTTTGGATGGAATATGTTTGTGATTCCTGTTGATCTTCAAACCCTCATTCCATTGTTTGCCTTGCCATTAGTATGTTAGCATCCATGATTTCCTTTGCCATTGCTGCAAGTCTATTAGCATTATCGTTTCGTATGGTTTCCATGACCCACGAACAAAACCCTAATCACCTCGTGCCTTGTGTGCCACAAACAAACCCTCGACACCGCCCTTTCACGATTTTTCACTGTTTGTTGTTGTGTATCTTCGACCTCGACTTCATGCCCTCCGGATTTTCCATGAACCTATGCGTGCTTTCCACAATCCTGCACAAAAATGATTGTGCCCTTGTGTCGTGACTAAAACTTGACCCCGGTGTTTGTTTTCAACTCGTGATTTCTTCTATGATTCTCATGACCTCTGCAAAATCCACAATCTTCTCTTCCTCCTCCCATCCGTACCCTTAACACCAGGGTTTCCTCGAACGACGAACACTTGTACTTTCGTTGGCTTCCTTGAGTGGTGGCTCTGATACCACTGTTAGCAAAGGTATTGAAAGTACTTGATGCACTTCATGATTTGTGATCAGTGCAAGATCTTATTTATGCACTTCAAAATTGGTTACAAGGAGGTTACATAAGTTATTAGTTAGGCCTTAACTAATAAACAATTAAGCCTTTACAATATTTAACACATTGCACCCAACTTTGTTCTAAGGTCCACATTTCCCTCAATAGACACTATAATGGTCGACTTGCTCCTAATCAGAGAGGAAATGAAGAATGCCACCATTGCTTGCATTCCCATAGAGAATACAATGAACTGAAAGCCCATATTGTCTAACGTTGACTAGTATAAAGAAGAACAAATCACAACCTAAAATATCATAAATGATAGTCTAAGATGCTCACATAATACACAGACATGCATAATACAATTTTAAGCATGGAAAAATGCAATCTTGGAAAATACATTCAAACAATAAAACATTTGGATTGGTGCTTTGAATTTTTGCAAATTTGCTCATCTAACTTCATTAGAAAGGTTGTTAGCAAAGAGACTTTTTCTATCAAAAGGTGCACAAATTAAACTATGTTATGTATCAAGGGATATGATGTTATGATGTATAGAGGTTGATGGAGACACTGACATGTGGACCACATCCCCTTTAATTATATTGGATAAATCGTATTGGCTCTATAACAACCCCATTAGATTTGATTTAAAAAAATGTGATTTATTTTTTAATCCTACGTATTCTTTCATTAGATTACACCATGAGAATCTAATTAGTGATCCATATAAATTACTCTAAGTATGATAACTATAACATAAGCATGTGACATCTCTTCGTTATTGATCACTATCATTATATGAAACAAAACATAATTGAATATATAAAGTAATTACAGATGTCTATCCATGACTGGTATAAATATACAACCACGGTTGTCATAGTACAATAAGTAATAATTACATCTCATCAGAATAGTGTCTCGATAATAATAATTACAATATAATGTACAAGATACAATATACAAAGCTCCACAGAGCATGAGTTCCCTGAATTTCAGTATATATAGCAATCTCAAGTGTCGTCTCCAAAGAAGTACTGTTATGGGGAGGAAGAGCATCATCTGAACGCTTTTCCACACCAACCACGAACCATCGATCCCCTGCACAATCCCCATCAGGGAATGACCCTCCCTGCATGATGGATAAATAGTGACGGTGTGAGAATCCAGAGAGACAAGCTAATACGCGTGTGATGTATGATTTCTAGGAACATGCAGTTTACCATAAAAAAATCTATTTTAACATGCTATTGCATAAAAATATAAATCATACTCATGAAATGACAATGTCTAACATTACTTTGACCAAAGTTTTTAATAGTCATTGATCTCTAAGATCAGTCAATTTCATACACACAACTTGATCGGATCACATTCATCTGATATTGTGATGCTAGTAAGTTAGTGAAGTCCATCTCACTTCTTACTTAGTATCAACATTGCGAGATTTGGTTAATAAATATATAACCAACAGATTCATACAAATTACTTCCTAATAACAAGCATTAAAACATGATAAACATAAGAATAATCAAAATACATATAATTACTCTGTCAAATATAAGAATGAATCTCCACAATATTATTTATTACATAAATAATAAACAAACAAGTGCAGATTATACCAACTGGGTATAATATATATTGATCCAAAACTCGAAGCTTTGGTTGAAAGATAATTCAAAAATAAGAACAACACAATTCAAATAATGTTATCTTTGAAAAGAGATGTTTTATTGATCAAAATTGCAGACCCAAATATATGCCTATCTCTGAGAAGAGATGTCTCCTTTCCATTTGAGGTCACATCTTCATTTATACATGTTTTGAAGGTGTGAGGAGGATGCGGAAGGTCACCAATATCGAGGGAGATTAAGTGGTTTGACTTCCACGATTTACAACAATACAAAATTCGAAGAATTACTATTTTTAAAAACTTACTATTTTTAGACTGCAATACTAAAATTTGGAGCACTTTCGTTGGGTTTTCGGGGGTCAAACTTCATTGAGCAAAGCTCATGCCATATCACGACGTTCCCCTCATTATTATCTTTCCAACGGTTCAAACGGCGAGTCAATTGGAGCTACGGTGCAAAAGTTATGGCTCCCGAAAGTTCTACCATCAATTGGGGTGGACCCATCACCCAAATTGTCATCTGAATTGTTGCCTGGATCATATATAAGGTTGCATATTATATTTTTCGTAAGAAGACACAATACAGTGATTTCTACTAGCTGTCATAAAACATGTTAAACATAAAAATAACCAAAATGCATATCTTTAGTCCGTCAAACGTATGAACAATAACAATTTGTACCACCCTGGTATAATACACATTTAGACATCAATTTTTTAATTCTTATAAGTAGTTTTCAAATATAATATACCCTCTATGACATCCCATAATATCATAGTTCAGTGTTCATGAGTACAACTACTCAATTATGAACACCCAATTTTAAAATTTCAAGAATCATGTCTTATAATCTTGAATAATAAGCAAGGAAGTACAATTTATACCAATTAGATATATCCTATATTTAAATTGCATACTACTATAACTTATAAGTGCATATCACGATGCACTAATATATGTTATATATGTCTAAACACTTGTACATACTAATATACTCATAATATGTACCGCACATAAATTTTTAATACTATATATATACACACACACACACATACAAATAATCACTTAACCCTAATCAAGGTGTTTATAAGATTTTTACAATCATTACATTCATGAATCATCAAGATATAAACTGAGTACTACAATTAATAGACTTTTTTTTAATCAATATTCCACTCTCATTATTTACTCTTAGTTCTCAAAATAGAACAAAACAACCTCTAATTCAAATCCATCATATAAGGCATTCGCAGAGTTCCTTTATGTGTTTATACTGTACAACAGTCTATGTATTTTATATATGTTGCTACAGGTTTGACTCCATCGACTCATTTTAAATAAAACTACTGTGCTTCAGATACATTACTTAGTCTCCACATAAAATTCGAAACATAGCCAAATCATATATTTAGCATCCTCATGGCTTACACACACACACACACACATATATATTTCTTCGTAGTTTTAAAAGTCAATATATGTACTTCGTTCATTTATTTATATCAATAACAGATATAACGTTATTCAATTAGTAGTATAGTGACAATTTGACATTACAACATAATTGTTTGTCATCGCTACTGTTTATACAAAAATTAGCGATATCCCTATTAATCAACGATATAATACTATTCATCCCACTAAAACCATGTACATCCATATCCATGTACATTCATATCTATATACATCCACTCTCAATCACAATCATTATATGACTATGGTTCACAAGACATATATAAGATATGTAATCACCTCTCAATCTACTGATTGATTATATTCATAACTCATCAATTGTCTGACACAAATAAAATATATATTTTCACTCATCAAACAACTAATGTGGCATTATTAAAATAGAAATATACATAATATCAAGATCTACGGCGTTTTATCGCCAGGCTTTGTTCAAGATCTACGATTAAAATTATGATCTATGACTATATAGTTTATGAATTTATATATGAGTTAAGTATAGCTCTCGATATACTTCAAGCTTATGCCTCTTTGCATCGTGAAATCACTGTTTATGCAAATCGCTATTTATATCCATCAGAGTTATCAATATAGATAATTGATAAAATGCACAATATCATATCCATTGAATCCATTAACAAATTATCAATTATCAATGAATTACATTATATCCATATTTCTATATGTATATCTATTTCCATGATGGATTATATTATATTCATATTGTAGATATAACATGTAAATTATATTATATCCAACCCATATTATATAATTGCATATCATTGTATTTACATATTATAATTTCATAATTATAATTTATTTAGGTGACTATATCATTGTATTAATCACAAATAATAATGATCGTTGTATAATAAGCATATTCTTTAAGGTATAGTGATCTGATATATGTATTTAAACATATCTCTATTCTTATATCAATAACTCTCTATTCTCTGAACTATCAATAACGACTTAATGAGTATATCAATAGTGATTTAGACATATAATGATTGGCGTAAGTAAATCAATAATTCATAACTAAATTAATATCTCCGATTAATATTAATCAAACATATACCAATATCAGAGCAAGTAAATCAAAGCAAAATTATCCATATTAACCCCTAAGTCTAATATATTATTTATTATTCTAAAATATCAGACATATGTCAATAGATCGTACCACCAAATCCTCTAATCTGATACTCTTGTATGGCGATTTGGGGATGTCAATATACGTATTTTAATTAACTAAGTCGATATGATATTATTAAGTGTATGAGTAGCAATACACATATGAATCTTGCATGATTAGTTTGGAATATATATATATAGCTCGCCTTCCTCATATGATAAGTTACAGACTTCAAAGAGTAGGATAAATACCTAGTTCGATATATACAACACAATACTACAACACAATGTTATTTGGATTTTCAGTTTTCTACCATCATAGTGAGACGTTAATTGCATTTGGATTGTTAAACATGTTCCCACTCGAGCTAACATCTGGTAGTCTGTCAACTCATTAATGATATAACGATAAGTTTTTATATGTAAGTAGTAAACAAGTTTGCTACTGTTCAATCTTAAGAACTATATGTTACTATTACTGCACTGTTATTGATATATCATTACTCTTAGATGTTCAAACAGTACCCACATACAACCAAAGTAGTGAAGTTCTATGTTTTAGATAAAGGTAAAAACAGGTTTTGATGGGATCCCGAAACCCAAGTACAAGGAACGAAAGATAAAGCTTCAACACCCACAGGCAGAACCTAAAAACTACTACAGAGAAGTAGCAAAAATAGGTTTTATATGGACCTGAAACCACCAGAGAGACCACTGGTCAAAACCCAAATTTAACATAGATCTGGCTACACCATAGATAGAAGATTACAAAAAGAAACCAGAGAACAGGACCAGAAAACATAACCAGCAAGAAGAACCAGACTATTCTTCCAATTCCAAAATCATTTTCACAGTTTTTGTACCTTTCACAATAGTATCCTGAGTGGTAGTTGCTGCCAACTTGGCTCCCTCTTGTGTAGCCTTCTTTCTTGAGCTTTGTCTCGTCCTTTTGCTAGGCCCCTCCAAAGATTTGGTCTCCTCGCTAGCTCTTTTTCCAATATTGGCAGCTGCAGCACATATGTTGGACGTTACTTCCTCCATTTTCGTTATGTTCTCCCTAATGAGTTCCTGAAGGTTATTCTCGTAATCTTTGAGCTTGACTGGGATATCTCTTATCTATTTTTCCATGTTGTTAATTTTGTTCCATGCAGCTTTCTGGTTATCTTCCATAATTTCCACTTTCCTTTTGAGGTCCTTAATCTCCTTACATATCCAGGAATCAAGTTGGAGAGAAGCCTCAACTTTGCATTTAACCCAACTCGTAGGTGTGTACATTCCATCTTTTTGCCTTTTCTCTCTCCATTCCTCGAAATTCTTATTGGGACTGTTCCCGCCTTCTTCAAAGTGATCCTCTTGGCCCCTTTGATACTGTTCTGTTGTTCCAATTTGAATTTCCATGTCCATTTCTTGATTGTCATCCTGAATTGTATTTTCCCTTTCGTTTCTTGAAACAGGGTCCTCTACAGGGCCATCCTGGACAATATCTTCCTCCGACACTTTCTGATTTTCCTCAGTTTCTTCTTTACTATTTTCAGATTCCTTCTCTTTGCTGACTCCTTCTTTCTCATTCTTCTCTTGACATTCTTCGTCCTCATTTGAATTTGTATTCCAGCTTTCAGTACCTTC
This sequence comes from Torreya grandis, assembly GCA_037957365.1. Lineage (NCBI taxonomy): Eukaryota > Viridiplantae > Streptophyta > Pinopsida > Cupressales > Taxaceae > Torreya > Torreya grandis. The sequence continues at coordinate 3,596,654 of JARHVA010000315.1, forward strand.
TTCTTCCTCCAGATTTTCCTCCCTAGGTTTATCAATTCTCTCCCGCTCTGTATCTTCTTCCTCATTCTGATTTTTGGCGCTGGGGAACTTGATTTTGTCTTTCCCTTTTATAATTTCACTCTTTCTGCTCCCAGACTCCTTATTATTCCCTGGTTAGGGTTCTTAACCATAGCTTTATTCTTGTAGTAGCCTTCGATTAACAAAATTAGGCCTTCATGCAGGATAGGACGCGTTTCCTTCTTCCTGTGAGCAAATAAACTTTGGACCAAAGAGAAGCGCAGGTAAAAGGGAAAAGACAATCGTACCTTGTGTCTGAAATGATTAAGGAAAACAAAGTGGAATTTATGCACTCTCTTGCTTCTTCCATCCAGGATGAAATACTCCCTTATACAACATAAGACATCCCTCCATATCCCCTTAATCTGTTCCAATTCATAGAAATCTCCATTCTTGACCAGCTTCTGCTCTTCCACATCCGTCTTGGGGAACTTACAAAAGGCCTCGTTCGAAATGCTTGTCTGCTTGGAGAATTTAAGTCCATCCGTAGGCAGCCCTGTAACTTCTGCTATAAAATCCTCAGTTAGGTTCACTGTGATACCATGCAAAGTGACCCTTTCATCAATCCAATTTTTGAAAAAAGCCGTAGTGATATGCGGTTTTGACCCATGTAGCCTTTCCATATAGTTCACGACTTTTCCTTTCTACAGAATTCTCCAGACATCTTGTTTTTCTCTCCATTCATCACAATTTTTGGGCTCCTGCTTCCTTGGTTCTCCCTTCCTTTCACGAGCCATACTCATCTCCTTTGAAACCCAGTCGCTATGAACTTTACAATGATCCCACCTGCTGCCAATTTGATTTGAAAGTCGGCTTTGTTTGGGCACGTTCAGGATTCGCTTCTCACTCTCAAGAGCCTTCCTCTTTAATGATTGTAGACCTATCCCCGCAAAGCCACTCCTCCTACTCATTATATTTCTATTACAATCTAATCTTTCCTTCCTTTGCATGAGTTACATCATGAAGAATGAGCGCCCTCAGTTCCACATTCTTTTCTAATGTTTCCTGCCACCTCGCTTTTTGTCCTGTCCGGACTGCACAGTTTGCTAACCAATCTGCAACTCCATTGGCTTCACGATAGGTGTGGGTTATAGTCACTTTCTCAAAAAAATTTATTAAAGTTTTCATCTCCATTACCATAGCCTCTATAGTCCAAGACACAGTATTTTTATTGTTAAGAATATTTATGATGTTCAATGAGTCCCCTTCTAGCCACAATTTGGGATATCCCGAATCCACAGCTATTTTAATGGTCTGAAGGGTAGCACTAGCTTCGGCAATGTGGCAATTCGATTTACTGATGGGGATTGCAACAGCGTCAATAACCTTTCCCATATGGTTTCTCAAGACTCCACCACAACCTGCATTCCCCGGATTCCCTTTAGCAGCTCCGTCAAAGTTTCCTTTAATCCACCCTTGAGGGGGAGCATTCCATGTAACTCCTAATCTGGGATTATCAGGTTTACCTTTAGAATTTTCCGTACTTAAGGGATTATCCACTTGGAGAGTTGAGCTTGGATTCTTTTGTGATAAAAAATTCTCCTTAATAGCTCTAATGATGTTCTGTCCTACCACCCATCCAGGGAGTTCTTTATTTCTAAAAATTTGGTTATTTCTTTCCTTCCATATTCCCCACCAAATATGGGGAAGAGTAAGTTTCCATAAAAAAATTACTTCAAAATTCTTGGAGGGGCAGTACCAGCTTTTAAGAGATAATTCCACGTTTTTATGATGGATCCATGCGATGCCCCACAGATTGAGGATCTCTTTCCAGACTAGCTGTGTAAAAGAACAGTTTACGAACAAATGATCTCTATCTTCAAGGCCCTTCTTACAAAGAATACACCTGTTCAAAATATATATTCCTCTTTTCTGTAAATTGTCCAAAGTTAAGATTTTGTTTTGGAGAAGGGTCCAGAAAAAGATTTTGATTTTAGGGATGAGCCCCTTGATCCAGGCCTTCATCCACAGCGGTTTGTTGCCATTTCCCTTTGAAGTGAAAATGGAAGAAACTTTAAACTATCCGCTTGGCTCATTGTGCCAAACAATCTTATCTTCAAGATTAGGGTACAGAGATATAGCATTTAGGGATAGTTGAATATCCTTGAAATCTTGATCATAGTCAGTGAGGTTCACCCAGGAGTTGTTCTGCCAGTATTGGTTAACCATTATTCCCACTCTTTGCTTGCAACGGTCTATAACATCTTTATCTTGGATTTCATCTTGCAAAGGTTTTCCTTTTAACCAAATATCTTCCCAAAATTTCACCTTTTTGCCATTGCCAACTTTCCAGGAACTTCCTTCTTCTAAAACAAGTTTAGTTCCCTGGACTGCCCCCCATATGGCAGAAGGATGGGAAATGTCCGGATTAGAAAAGAATTCAGGGAGAGACTTTACCTTAAATAAGTATTTGTGCTTCCATATTTTGCTCCATTCTTTATTTTCCTGATAAACCCTCCAACCCTGCTTAGCTAAGAGAGCTATGTTCATACTTCTAATTTTCCTTATTATAGTGAAGTTCTATGTTATGATTATATTATTGCGTTATAACAATCCTTATTTGGCTAGTTTATTTTCTAACGAGTTGATAAGTTCTTATATATATAAATCCCTGTACATTATTTATATACTCCAGATCACTATATGCATGTCACTAACCAAATAAGGTTTTCAATATGAACAAATTAAACAATTGAAAATTTCTAGAATAACAGTGTACTCAGCTCATTTATTCAAGTCACCATTCTTATAAAAAGAGATATAAGATATACAAGGATTGGCGTTGTCTAATACAAGTAGATAAGGAGGGGGAAATTACATAGTTCGTTGAGTTGAAATCACAAATATATTCACAAACTCATTACATAATTCATAGTATGTAAATAAGAACATAGAAAATTTCAGCTTACACAAGGTTGACAATGGCACCTACCTCTCAAAGCCACTTGATCTCTGAGAATCTCTACTCTTCTCCCTTTTGCGCTGCTTCCCGTCCTCTTTCTCTTCTCCTTTTTCCTCGCCATCCTTCTATGCCCCATCTTCTTTTATTCTTTTCATGTATGATTTTCTCATTTTTTATTTTTTCTTTCATTTTCCCTTAAGAGTATGGTGCTAGCCTTAAAGTAGATCTTATTTGTTTATTTTAAGAATTTTCACTCTTTTTGTTTTATTTGCCCAAACATTAATTAGTAATATTATTTTTTATTTTAATTCATTTTAAAACACTTACTTTGTTTTATTCTTATTATTTATTTTTATATTTTCTAATTAACTTAATAATAAATAACTATTCAATACAAATAGTTAGTCATAACGACTTAAGAAAAATACTACATAACACAAACATATAAGATTAGTTCCAAATCACACATGATCTATTCCATTTAATCATTACACTAAGCTTACCATGCGTAAATAATTTCAATACAACCAATCATCAGAAACATACTAACATTTACAATCCTACTATGCATATAGTATGTACTATTGCATGTGGTATGTGTAGCGTTCTAGTTGTTCCTGTGTCATCCCCCAACATCTCCATCTACATCACCCTCTCTCATTATGATCTCCCTTCATCATCCTCTGAGGGATGTCTCTCCTACTTCAAACTTACAACAAGCAGGTAGTTAGACCATAACACCATAACATATATACATCATAAAATACAATTGAAATAACAACTCATCATGATCATAATGTAAAAATATACACTACAACTAACTCATGGCAATGTAATCATGTAACCAAAGTATTATTCAACTGTCTCATAAGAACATATAAGTCATAGCTTATACAATAATAACCAAATTAAATTGCTAACTATAAATATCCATAGATAATCAAGTAAATTTGCTTAGCGAGGAATCGGGATGTAACAGGCTCAAATGTGTAACTTAGATAACTTATTAGAGATCTATATAAAAGAGGCGAATATCATTGTGAAGATGTCAAGTAGGAAGTATTTTATTTAGTAGAAGCATATACAAGGTTGTCATATGGAAGTAATATTCCCATATTGAAAGATCTTGCGGAGATGTTACTTCCTCAAATAATATTGTATAGTGTTTCTCTACCTTAAATAGTAGTTATTCTATTTAAGATTATATTGCATATTAGTGTATATTAGCTCACAAACACCTTGCGTATTTTAGATTATATAACACATGAGGAAGTAAATCCCCTATTTATGGATCCAAGAGTCAATGATGCAAGTGTCAACCCATTATACAATATGGTGGGCTAGGGCATAAGTACTTCCTATATTTCTACCCCCAAAATTTGTGGGAGATCGTGTTGGTGATGGTTATTGAGGTGGTGGTGGGGGTGATGATGGAGTTTTAGGAGGCATTCCCTTGGTGGGACTAGATGTGGGGCTTGACATTAGTGTTGGAGGGGATAAGGTAGGTGCAGGAGAGGCCGTGATAGCAATATGCCCCATTACAAAGTTAGCACCCTCAAATGATGGTAAGCATATTTGTATATATACTTTTCATTTACTTGCATTTTATACTTTGATTAAATTGTTGAATGATAATGAATTCTCTTGTGTGCATTGATTATAGTGTCTATGATTTGGATAACTTTGATAGATGGGGTTATGTGATTATTTACATGGGATACATTAGAGGTAGATGGGCCTTCAAAGAGGGCCACTAATGTTGTTTTGGCTTATGTTCACTTGTTTGATCATATCATGCAATTACATGAAAACTTATTCGTTGAACAGTAGAGGGTTAATGACGTCAATCCCTGTCTTAGACAATTTTAGCAACATGCACTAGAAACTAAAGGAGGTAAGGATGCACTCATGGCTCTACCAATTAAGGCTGTCATGACACCATTCATTATAAGGATGGGATGGGTAAACGATGCACATACACAAACTCATGATTATATAAGATACTATCGAGCCCTTATGGATCTAGAGGTTGGATGTAGTGACCAAGGTGGGAGTAGAGTGAGGGAAGTGCCCTCAAATGTAGTTGAGAACAGTGTCATGTTTGTTTTAGGGCCAAATATAGGGGCTAGGATGATGATTATCACTCCCCCGTGACTCATATAATACAAATAGATGTATGATGTGCTTAGGTTATGTGACCCCATATTTTTATTATGTATGAGAAAATATCTTATTTATGATGTGATGTGTGTATAATATACAATTTTCATTATCAAGAATTCACAATTGGTATCCATATCTAAAAGATCCTTATCTCAAATACATTGAAATGTTTTGTTATAATTAAAATTTGTATCTATAGGAGATGAAATGCTAGATGACAATTCATTGGGTTCTTGTGATTCTTGAGTATTACAATCAGTATTATATTTTTGATGTAGGGGCATCCAGGTTCACATATATTCCTACATCAAACAAAAATATGTTAAAATAGAAACTTAGATAAGTCTAGTTTTGTGCAAGTTTATGATTGCATATATGTCTTTATTTTTAAGTTTTATTCAAGTTTGTTGATGCACATAATTTTTCTCTTGGTTTGAATAAGCTTGTAAAGATTTGGGCATAAGAGTTATTAAGTCTTTGGATCAAGTGTAGAAATTTGGAGATCTATGAGTAATTTCTAAATATATGTGGGATCTTTAGAAGCATTAGATAATTCACTAGAGTCACCACATAATCTAGTTCTTTTTTTGTAAACGTATAAGAGTTGGTGTGTTACAAAAGTTATTGCAGGTGTTGTATCTATACCATATAATTATTATGATCTTTAGTGGAAAGTTTGGATCATGGGTTGACTTCAAGAGTTGGTCTAACATCGATGCACTTAATTTAGAACTTTCATATTTGGTAAAACATTATGCCACATTACATATCCCTTTTAAAAAAGTGGGGTAATACATGGTAAGATTCATGATAAATATAAGATTTGCAGTAAGATAGTATGTTCATTGAATATTATTACACCTATCAGTTGAATCACATCACTGATGGAACCATTTAATGGTCATGGTGATCTAACAATTGGAAAAAGGGTATAATTCTCATCTATCTAACCATTTCTTATTGGGTAGGTGGCTTTGGGATTAACTAAATGAAATAACACGTTATATATTATGTGTTATCGTGCATCGAGTTGTGTTACTATGTAATATGTTTTATTGCCATGTATTATAATTAGGACTCTGTTAAACATCTAATGTTGTTAATGGGTTACTAAGCACTTAACGTAAGTAGGCCAATCATGTGCCTATATAAGCATGCCTCTACACTCATGATAAAGGGGAGAGGAAGAAAGAGAAAAAGAAGACGTAATATATATGTGGATCTAGTGTTGTATCACATCTCGTTTGTGAGATTATTCTAGGTGTGTGTGTCTGTGTGTGTGTGTGTGTGTGTGTGTGTGTGTGTGTGTGTGTGTGTGTGTGTGTGTGTGTGTGTGTGTGCGTGCGTGTGTGTGTGTGTGCATTACAATTCTTAAAACTGAGGTTAATTGAGATATAAGTTTTGTTGCTTTTATTTGCATAGTTTTTTGTGTATTCTGAGGGATATGTGTTATAAGCCATCTCTTCACTGAGACCCCTAACCATGATTGCATCATTTGGTGTCAGATCAAGGTTTTATTCCTTACAGGCTAGTGTTGTTTTTCACATTTGTAAGTGCGGGTAGAAAGTAGATGGAGACATATTCTTGTGAATATGTTGGGTAGAAGGGTATTTTAATGAGGTTTATTAGAGTCTTCACAAAATCATACAGAAATAATGAAGCATACACAAAGATATTTCTTCAAGTTGATAATATAGTATTATTCACCCTGTTTTAAATCCATATGGGACATTGAATTATATGATTATCATTCCTATAATCATGGAGATTATCTCTCCAACAATCTCTCACCCAAATCCCTATGATTATACAAACTCCTATTATACATATTATAGTTGTCAGTCATAAAAATATATCTAAACAAATAATATATTCTAATCTATATTCGTAATATTGTTATAACAATATTATGACAACTAATTACTAACCAAATATAACTAACAGTGAATTATTACTCTCGTAATTATTCACATAAATTACTGTGAGGAGTAAATATTTCTTAACATTCCCCCCTTAGGCCTTACATGGTAATTTGTGTTTTACAAGACTTAATCAAAATAATGAAGGAACACATTAACTTCTTATCAACTATTTACTATCGAGAATACATCAATTGAATCACTATGGAAACTTTAAACATGTACATCTACCATCAACTATTCATTGATGAAACCGCATCAACTTAAACAGTGTGGGAACTTACCAACAAGAAACTTCTGTTCAATTTTTACTCTTGTCTCTCTAAGAACTAGCAGGAATAGAATTGTATGCCAACATGTACTCTTAGGTCTGCATACTACTGTCTGAATCTTGCTACACATGATCACTACTATGTGAAAGAATGCATCCCACATTTACTCTATGTGATTGCAACAAACACGTCACTAGCTGATCATTTCCATAAATAAGTAAAGCAGTCGAAGGATCTCTGTAGTTATCTTCTCTTCTAATTATTTCCATGTTCTTATTTATCCTAAATACCTTTTTTATGCAATGCACTATGTGGGAAAATAAGAAATACACCTCTTATTCATCACATAGAAACAAATTCTGAAAATAAGAAATATATATATGCACCACTATATAGAAAGAAACGACCCTTCATTAACGGCTAACGAGAGGTGTAGAAAGTTTCCATCCTCTAGTGTCCTTCAATCTCCAACAGGTTGTTGCTTACTCTACCGAAGAAGTGTCGATGAAGCTCATTCTTTGCATGTCCTTTTTTTATGATAAGATTCCCCCCCCACAATTCGGATGTCGCATATAATTGATAATGCACTTGTTATAATAAAAGATTTGATTAACCAATACATTTGACATTTGACTTAGCTATTGACTCGATGACTTTTAACTTAGGACTCATAATTAAAATCGAATTAAAGATTGGATTTGACAAACTAAATAACACTATTGACATAAAAATGATTCTGACTCTAGACTTGACACTTTTGATATTTTTGATGATAGACAAGAAGATTTTTTTTTAATAACTAGACATTACAACTAAAATGACTTTGACAATAATAACTACAAACATAAACTTTTGATACTTTATTATTATATGACATTGAACTATAAATTCTTAAATATAATACTTAACAAATAACATAATACTCTATTCATTAAAAAAAAACATTTAAGTTATGGCTTTTGACCAACCTAGAAACTATTAAAAATTGATTTTTAATATAACCTAAAATACCAATACCTAGGACCTAAAACAAAATAGAAAAAATACCAACTCATACCTAAGTAATAGTTTGAGCTGCAGTTGACCTTGTTGGGATGCAAAACTAAGGAGGGAAACCAAGGATCCGATGTTGAGGTAAGCCAATGCTTTGATCAACACTTGATACAAATGCAATCTCTATTTTCTTTCTAAGAAAAAATACATGTGAATGCTATCATAATTGTGGTCTTTTGTTCACTGATGTATTTCAAAAACACATGGTGAAATGACATACATTGAACGCAATTTATTGCATGTAGGAACACAGGTATTTCATTGGTATTGAATATAATATGAAGCTCTAGACTATACGCACAGTAGATAGGACAATGTGAATGAAACAATGAGCAAAAAATGGTTAAAAATAGAGTCACAGTTGTCAAGATTAGATCTCCCACTATTTATTCTTTCCTCTTGTGTAGTTTCTAAATATCATGCCAATATTTATTAGGATGTGCTATAGCTATGTAATGAGTTGTATTATTCCACACATTCTCTATGATATATTTGATTCAACTATCATCAAACAAAAAATGTTTCAAGAATGCAGATCTAAAAACACATGCTAAAGACCATGGCTAACACATAAATTGAGATGATGGTAGCATCAATATAATCATCTAGCAGAGAAACATGCATGAAGGATCATATTCAAGACTACTAAAAAACTCATAGTAGTTTGGAGACAAGATCGAGTTGACAGATGAGCTTGTGAGCCTGTAGTGAGATCCGATGTAATCTCCTTAGGTCAAGATGTCTCCACCTATCATTATTGCAATTTTATGCCATTTATGTCTTCCACCAATTCTAATTTTCTTAGGCACTAAAACTATAAGGAGTTTCAACTAACAAAACTCATTAGTCAGATAACATATAGACAAATCCTTCATAGCAGAAATGATAGTGAACATTCAAAGACACCAAGTGATATAGAGATTCTTTCCAGTAACTAGCATCTCATTAATTAGGGGCAATACAATAAATGGATGTCCCTTCCTACTTATTAATCCATCACAAGTTTAGACCATACTGCTCTGATACCAGATAATGTGGTTTATTAGAGTCTTCACCAAATCATATAGAAATAATGAAGCATACATAAAGATTTTTCCTCAAACTGATAATATAGTATTATTCACCTTGTTTTAAATCCATATGGGACATTACATATTTATAGGATTAGCATTCCTATAATCATGGAGATTGTCTCTTCATCAATCTCTCACCCAAATCCCTATGATTATACAAACTCCTATTATACATATTATTATTGTTACTCAAAACAATATATCTAAACAAATAATATATTCTAATCTATCTTCATAATATTGTTATAACAATATTACGATAATTAATTATTAACCAAATATAACTAACAATGAATTATTCATAATTATTCAAATAAATTATTGTGAGGACTAACCATTACTTAACATATTTTACCCTTATTTGGATTAATGTGACCCTAATTAAGATATAAATTTGAATGTAATTTGAGATTATGAAGTATGACAATTAAGCATATATTTGATTGTATAATATTGAAATATATTTGACAAACATTATGTATTAAATATGAAAAGTACTAAAGAGATCGAGATTTTTAGTTTTTTTGATTAATTGACCGACTATGACTGACTCTTGACAATGGAAAAGGGATGGTAGTAGGCCCATGAGTCACTTAGATTTGGAATCAATTATTTGTGCATATAGGGTCACTAACGTCAGGCTAGAATAGATCTGTCAATGTTAGTGAGTGAGGTGGATGTTATTGTCTTGGGATTATTTGGATCTTTGTGGCCATATAGTCAAATACACCTCCTAGTGATACTTTTGTGTATGTGATCCAAATGCTTGAATATGTACGCAACTCTATAAATCAAGATCATTCTCTTTAAAACCCTAAGTTCCCTTGTGAGGGGTAGAAACCTATAAAAACATAGGATGTGTAATGATATAAGCTAAACCCAATCACCCCCATTGATGATTGACCATTATTTATGTACTCAATATTTTAAAGAGGGAAGTCAATTCAAACGTAGTTCTTCTCTTTAATGTGAATGTCCAATTGTGTTCCTTCGCTATATAAATGTAACTAGAATTTGGATTTTAATACTTGAAAATATTCACTCTTGACTTGGCTAGTGACTACTCTTAGTCATTGATTTTCAATTTGGGAAGAATAGGGTGAATTTTCTTAATGTATAAAAGTGTATAGATGCTTGATAGACAAGTTCCAAGTGAGTAATAAACATGGGTTTGATTTGTATTTATAGGAGTCCATTTGGGTAATTTATCATGCCATTAACATTCTAGGTAAATGAGTTGACCCATAGGGAATGATTTAATTTTGAAACTTAATCGTTGTTGCATGAGGGTCACTAATGTCACCCTCAAGTTTTTCTATGATCAAACCAAAAACTAACAAAACAAAATTTCAATAAGCATAATTTGCTCAAAATTTTGTGAACACTAATATTTATTGATTTTTCGTGAATGAATTAAAATAATCACATAAACATATTTAAATAAATCTCAATTGGCAATTGGACTTGATATGCAAAATTAAAAAATCTAAATAAATCAAAAAGCTTCTTAGAGTTAACCAACCCTACTATTTTTAGTAATTGCTATTTTTAAGAACTTTTATATGCAGGCTCAGACAACCTTAAAAATATTCAGTTATCTCCCAGACATTAAATTCATATTAATGAATGAATTTCAACTAATGTTCACGTCCGGTTACAAAGATATCTAATTTTTAAAATTTTAAAATTGTCAAAAAATATTAAAATACAATTTTGAACCCTTCGATAGTCACTTATGGAATTAAAAAAAATTAAAAATAGACCCTAATCATATTTTATTAGTTATGGATGCATTATAATATTTAGGACCTTTGTTTTAAAAAAATGAGGGCTCAAACGGGTTCCCGAATCGAAAGTTACAACCTCTACAAGATAAATGTCTACATCATTCACCTCTGGTTAAAAACAACTCAACTCCTGTGAGTTGCCCTGATTATAATCCTATAATTTATTATTATCAATCTTATTCAACTCTTGTTAAAAAAATCCAAGTGTTTTCTTCTTGTTTTAGTCATTTATGTTATACCAAATACCTTTTATAGTTGTCTTGTCTTGTGTTCACTATCTTCTTATCCAGAACTTGCACTATCTTTTATTTCTTCTTTCTTGGTACCTATTGCTTCCAATCCAATTTTTCACCCTCTTACTCTTCATCATCTTCTCCATAAAATGTATATAAATCTAAAATATTTAATACTGGAGAAATATCAATATTATGTGTTAAACTAACCTCATAAACTTTGTCATTGATTTTATTCATAATTCTGCATGGACCAATTTTCTTGTACTTCAGTTTGTTATATGTTCCTTGAGGAAATATTTATTTTCTCAAATATGCCATCACTAAATATCTTTCTTCATATTCTTCTTAAAAAACATTTCATTTCTTTCATGTGCATTTCTTCTTACTTCTTGGAACCTATTGTATGTGCTCTAAAAATGCTTTGGCATCATCACTAACCCATTCTACAATTGGTAACTGCACCAACTTTAAAACACTCTCTAGGATTTCTTCCATAAACAATCTAAAAAGGTGAAATCCCTATTGATCCATTCATAGAAATGTTATATTCAAACTCAACTTATAGTAAAGCCAAGTCTCATTGCTTGGGCTTCTTTCTAACTATGCATCTTATCAAAATTCCCAAGTTTCTGCTTACTACTATTTGTCCATATTTTTGTGGATGGTATACACTACTAAATTATAGTTTTTTTCTCAGCTTCTTCCATAAAGCACTCCATAAATGATTTATAAATTGTGTGCCCCTATATAAAGTAATGGTTTTTAGAACACCATGCAATTTCACAACATATTTAAAAAATAGATTTGCTACTCTATTGGCATCATTGGTTTTCTTACATACAATAAAATGAACCATCTCAAAAATCCTGTCTACAATAATAAAAATTGAATCATTACCTCTCTATGTATTTTGTATCCCCAATAAAAATTTCATACTCAAATATGTCCATGGTCCTCTTGGTGTTGGTAATGGCATGTGCAACCTTGTGTTTTTTGTATGGCCTTTATCCACTTGGCATATTCGTGCACATTGAAACATACATTGCCACATCTCTCTTCATATTTGGCCAAAAATACGTTTATTCCACCAAATCTATTATCTTAATCTAATCAAAATTTCCATCCAAACTATCATTATGTAATTCTCTTATAATATTATCTCTCATAGACCCAATCAGAATACATAATTATTTTCCTTTGAAGAGATAACCATCGTGTGTTAGTCATCATGAACAATAATTATTTCACTTGATAATGGATCCCTACATTGTTCAAATACCTTCCCAAAATCTAAATCTGTATCATACATGTCCTTAACAACTTCAAATCCAACTACTTCACTCACCATAGTAGTTAGTAGTGTCATACACCTATTCAAAGTATTAGCTCCCTGATTATGTTTTCCTGATTTATATTTCAAAACAAAATTATATCACTAAAAGAAAGACACCCACTTTTCATGTCTAATATTTATCTTCTTTTGAGCATTCACAACTTCAAGGCCCCATGGTCTATAAAAAGGATAATTTTCTTAGGCATAGGTAATGCCTTCACTATCTCAATGCTTGTATAATGGCATAAAATTCAACATCACTTGAATGATTCTTTATTACTTCATTCAAATTCACATTAAAATATGTTATTGGCCTTATTTATTGACTCAACACACCACCAATACCCATATGTGAAGCATCACAATCTACCTCAAACACATTGTTAAAATCTAGTAATGTTAAAACATGTTTTTTTTATCAACTTCTTCTTCAACAATTGAAAGATTTATGTCGTTGCCCTTGTCCACACAAATTTCTTTCCCCTCATGCAATTTTTTATTGGTGAAATAATACTATTGAAATTCTTAATGTAATTTTTGTAAAAATTTGCTAAACCATGATAGCTTCTTACCTCTGATATGCTTATTAGAATAGGTCACTCAATAATTACCTTTATCTTTTCTTAATCCATTCTTCCACAATCTTATAAAACTACAAATAAAAAAAATACCAAATTATTATGCATAAACTTGCACATCGTTATATTTGCATAGAGTTTTTCCTTACTTAACAATTTTAATACTATTCTCAAATGCTTTAAGTGTTCTTATTTACTCTTATTAAATATCAATATATCATCAAATATAATCTCATAACATTGCATTCATCATTCTCAAAAATGTGTTGGGTGCATTGGACAATCTGAATGGCATCACCATCCACTCATATAAGTTATCTCTAGTCTTGAATGTTATTATTCATTCATGTCTTTCACGAATCTAAATCTGCTAGTATCCACTATGTAAATCAATCTTAGTAAAATACCTAGCTCTTGAAAACATATCCATCATATTATTTAGGCGAGATATAGGGAAATTTTATTTGATAGTGATTTTACTAATTGATATATTATCTACACACATCCTCCATGTTTCATATTTATTTGGAGTTATCAATGTTGGGGTTGCACATATGTTCATGCTCTCTCTCACTACATCATTTCTCACCAATTTAGCAACTCGTCTATTCAACTCTACATATTCTATTGGACTCATCCTATAATTTGATTGATTGTGTATAACTAGTCCTAGAATCAAATAAACATGGTGCATATTTTATGATAAACCATGTTGAAACTCATCAGGAATAACATTTGCATATTCTTTCAACACTTTTTTTCTTCTATTAATTTTTTCATAACTTTTATGTCTTAATTATTTGATATTAATGAATTAAAAAAACCTGTCATCTTGATGGCTTTGATAGATTATTTTGTGGACAACATGTTATCTACTTGCACTTCTTATTTAAGAAGTAGTAAAACTAATTTTATACTATATTTTCAAAAAGTATACATAATCTCTGTTCCATCATGAATTACTTTTTTGTCATATTGTCATGGTCTTCCTAATAACACACGTCATGCATCTATTTGGGTATCATCACACCATATTTCATCCTTGTAATTTTTTCCTATATAAAACTTGATTAAACACATTTTAACTACTTTAAATCTATTTGTTTTCTTAAACCATGAAATCTTGTAAGGATAAGGATGATTTTCACATTATAGACCTAGTTTCCCTACCATTTCTTTAGAAACCATATTTTCACAACTACCACCATCAATAATTAGTTTATATATCTTATCTCATGAAGTATACATTATTCAAAAAATATTTATACATAGCCATGAATCACCACCTTAGTTACTCTGCACATGTTCTTTCCTTGGAGCTATCATTGTTCTCCTCATTATGAAATTTTATCCTATGTATATTGCAATTTTTGTATTATGTTCTTCTATCTCATCCTCAACCAAATTCACTTTTGGCTAATCATCTTGCCTCCTTTATTTTTTATGATAGTGTGAACACTCAAATGCTTTGTGTCCTCTATATTTATAACAAACATAAGGTCTGTGTGGACCATTCCATGCCCTACCACCACAATAGCCTCTGCCATTCTGAGATCCTCTTTGTCTTTTTTGGTTTTGAAACCCTTGTCTATTATCCTTTTTATTTTATGTACCATAGGATGATTCTCCTTTATTGGGATTAAACACATCTCATCCCTGTACTAGAGATGAATGTCCTCTTTTTAGCCCAATTTGTCTTCTAGTTTATTTTGTCTTTCTTATTAAAGCTAATCGATAAGCCTATTACATGTTATTTATTCTATGCATGTTCAATTAATCCTGAATAAAAAACTATAAACCATTTAAGTGCCTTGCAGCCTTTTGTTTTTATGTTTCGTCATGCTCCACTCATACATATAGCTTTGTAATTCATCTAATAGTCTTACACACTATGATATTTCGGCCTTAAATTTTTAAATCTTATGTAGATAGTTTATGCATAATCTATAGGAATACATTTATCTCTCAACTTCTCCATATTGCTCAAAGTCTTGATCTTTGTTTTACCCTTTATTTGTGTCTCTGTCTGAAGGGGATCACACCAAATCATTGTATGATCCTTCAATTTTGTGCATGTAAATTGTACTTTATTTTTTTTATTACAAAATTCTCCATTTAAAAAATTTACCATGCTATGCAACCAATCTATCAACTCCTCTAGTTTTAAACTACTTCCATACTCTAAAACTTTCACTTTGATTCATGTGTTCCTTCCCTCCAAGCCCCTAACCATCATTTCTTCAATTGATGATGGTTGTTCTTGTTCCTCCTCTTCTTACTAGATTTCTTATTCATGATTTGGTTTTTCCTCTATTTCATCTCCCTCTTTCCTTTGTATTTGATGTGTGATAATTTTAGTCAATTCTTCCACTTGCCTATGTAGTTTTTGCATAGTCTTGTTCATCTCATGAAATTCTTCCTCATCTTCTTGACATATTTTACATCTCCAAGATCTAAACCCACTATGATACCAGATGATAAAACCAATAACTAAGAAAGCCAATTTTCAATAGGCACAACTTATTCATAATTTCATGAACACTAATCTTTATTGATTCTTCATGAATGAATAAAAATAATTACATAAAAGTATTTAAATAAATCTCAATACAAAATTAGAGTTAATATGCAAAATTAAAAAATCCAAAAAAATAAAAAAACTACCTAGAGTTAATTGACTTTGCCATTTTTAACAACTGATATTTTTAGCAACTATTATTTTTAACAACTTTTATATGCAAGCTTAGACGGGTTTAAAGATATCCAATTAACCCCTAGACACTAAATTCACACCAATGGACTAATTTTAACTCAAGTTCATGTTTGGTTACAAATATATTTAATTTTTAAAATTCTAAAATTATAGGAAAAATATTAAAATATAATTCTAGATCCTTAGATGGTCACTTATGGCCTTAAATATATTTGGAAATAGAACCTAACTAACTCTAGTTATGGCTACATTATACTTTCTAATACCTTTATTTTTATAAAATGAGAGTTCAAATGGGTTCCCGAATCAAAATTTATGGCCTTCATAAGATAGGTGTCCACTTCAATTTATTCAACGTAACAATTTGAGCCTAACGTTAGTGTCTAGGAGAAATGAATGTGGATCTGATGATCTGGAGATGTCTGTTAGTGTAAGTTTTCTCCCACTGTTTGGTTTTACCTACACTGTCTAATTAGCTTGATTAGGTTAATAATAGGTTATTAGGGAAATGTAATTTAAGTCATTTTCTAATTGTGAGTTGAGTTAATTACCTTTCTAAGTGACCTCATTTTTCACTATATAATATCCTTTCCTATATATTTTTTGGATAATGAATGTTAATGCAAATTTTTATTGTGAAGTCAAACTTCTTCCACTTTTGATTTGATCTTCATATTTCACTACTCCATACAGATTCAACCTCTTGCATTCAACCCTATCTAGTTGATCCTTGATTGTGGCTCACTCCAACATGGTATCAAAACAACATTGGTATATGAATCCATCAATTCTATTGTTAGATCTTACATTATTGCTTGTTTGAGATTTTTTGTTGATTTTAGTTTTTAATATTTGATGGGGTTTCTCTTAAATCCATGCAAATCCGCATACCTAGAGTCTCTAAGTGGAAAAATGGATAGCACCATTGGATTTAGAAGGTGGCCAAACCATAAGAATAATTGTAAACATGACCTAGTTTTAAGACAATCTATTTTCATCCATTTTTGGAGGGTTTCAAGGACATTTTTTAAATTTTACAAAAATATATACTTCCTATGACTTTGAGGAAAAATTGTTTCTATTTTTTGGGTTTTCCAAGAAGCAAGAGGGTCTTTGTCAAAATTTTGAAAAGTCACACAGAATCCATATTTTTGGAGGTCTTTTCAATTGGGCAAAATTTTCACCCCTCACAAGTAGGGTAGACAGTTGGTAGACTTTTCTCATTAAAAAAATAGGTCCAAATAGAAATTTGGGTGATTATGTGCACAACTATTGAGTTTTGACCCATACATAAGCCCTTGTCGGGTTCTAACCATTACACAAGCACCTATTAGGTTCTGACCCCTACACGAGCACCTATTAGGTTCCAACCCCTACATAAATGCCTATCATATTTTAACCTCTACACGAGCACCTATTAGGCTCTAAGCCATGCAAAAGTAGTTGTTAGGTTCCAACCCCTACATGAACAACTATCGAGTTTGAGTCCCTACTTGAACAACTATCGAGTTTTAGCCCCTACTTGAACAACCTTCAAGTTTTACAACCTGCATAGACATGCTTTATAATCCAACCCTCTTGTAAGCACAATTGGTGGACTTTGACCCATGTAAAACACACTATAAGTTTTGTCCACCCTATTTACATAATGATGAGCATAAGGACATCAAATTTAAGATACTGAAACATGACACTATTCATTTAAAAAATGAAGGCATTTTTTGGGTTATGTCACTCTCACATCAATCACATCAATCAATAGTGAGAGGGGGGGCACTAAAAAAAGGTCTTAGCGCCTTGGTCATTAACATGATCACATGAAGAACGCTTAAAATTTGATTCCTACTAGTGGGGGCTCAACATCAAGACCCGATCCAAACTTTTGTACACCCAACATTTAAAAAAAAATCCATCCAGAACTTTAAATGTGCAATTCAATAAAATTTGATGAGTGAGTAAATTATGGCATGAGCAATTCAGCCATCTCAACTATCACTACATGGGATGACTCAATCATCAAGACATGGTTTAAAGGTTACCACAAGTCAAGTTTTCTGACAGAGTTTGTCAAGGTTACATACTTGGTAAGTGTCTTGAGGAGAAGTATGATAAGGGAAAATCATGGAGAGCTAAACAAATATTGAAGATTATTCACAATGATATTGGCAGTCATTTATAAAACCTTCATTCAACATAACTAAATACATGCTTACTTTCAATGATGACTTTTTGAGGCATATTTGGGTGTATTTTCTTAAACTAAAATTAGAGGTGATTGATCATTTTTAGGACTTCAAGGAACTTGTAGAAAAATAGTCAGGTAAAGCCATCAAATTCTTTTGTCACTGATAATGCTAGTGAGTAAGGAATTATTTTTAGCAATTATGTACATTAGAGGGGATTGAACTACAACATATATTTCCATATAATCCTCAGTAGAATGGTGTTATAGAGCACAAGAACATATCCTTGAAGGAAATGGGCAATTATAAGCTACACTCCAAGTCTCTTTCACCTCAGTATTGGGCCAAGGCCATCAACTATGCATGTTATATTGAGAACTATGTTCCTCATAAAGCATTGAAGGGAGTCACTTCTTTTTAAGCTTGGAGTGGTTAGGAACCCATAGTGAAAGACTTCTAAGTGTTTTTATCTCATGTTATGGCTCGCATTCTAAAGAAAAAATGAAAGGTAATCAAACCTTAGAGTCAACCTTGCATCTTCATTGGATATCCTAAGGGTGTATACATGCTTATCCATCCCACCATTCATGAGTTTTTTGTTGATAGGAGTGTTCAATTTCAATAGGGTATTTTAGACTCTACACATGACACTCCTCCCTCTTCTTTGGATGTACTGGGATTTGATGATAGTTCTGATGATTCAGATCCACCTGAGTAGCTTTTTGATGACCCAAATTATTCTTCTAGTTATGATGATGAGAATAGTGATGAGGACTCACCTCCTCCTTCTCCAAGAATATATTCAAAGGATGAGTAATTTACTCTTTACTCTTCAATCACTAGTCTTCTTTGGATCAGATAGACACTGCAAAGTGATATCCAATGGGTTAGAGATCCATCAAACACTGGGCAAACCCATTCACAATTTTAGAATGTTCTACATGTTTTCATTTCACCTGCTTCTAATCCATAGTCATTTTATGAGGCATCAAGCACTCCTAAGTGGGATATTATTATGGAGGAATATGGTTCCTTGATGAGGAAAAACACATGAGATTTAGTTCCTCTTCCTAAGGGAAAAAAAATTGTTTGATGTAGATGGATCTACCGAAGAAAATCTATAACATATGGGTCTGTAGACAAGTTCAAAGCATGTTTGGTAACAAAGGGTTTTTTCATGTACCTAGCATTGACTATACCGAGATGTTCACCCTAGTTGTCAAAATGAACTCCATCTGACTCACTCTCACCATTGCCACAACACATCATTGGAATGTTCATTAGATGGATGTGAAGAGTGCCTTTCTTCATGATGACCTCAAAGAGAAAAT
The DNA here is from genome assembly GCA_037957365.1 of Torreya grandis. Lineage (NCBI taxonomy): Eukaryota > Viridiplantae > Streptophyta > Pinopsida > Cupressales > Taxaceae > Torreya > Torreya grandis. The sequence goes on from JARHVA010000315.1 coordinate 3,616,254, forward strand.
ATACATGGAGCAACCATAAGGATTTTTGGAAGATACCTCCTTAGTTTGAAAACTTAGGAAATTCATCTATGGCCATAGAAAAGCTCCTCAAGCTTGGTATGCCAAGATGGAATCCTTTCTTCTTTAAGTTGGGTTTAGTAGATGTCATTCTAATTAAAATGTCTACATTTTATGGCAAGATGATTCACTATTGATTATAGTTCTCTATGTGGATGACCTATTGAACATAGGGATTTCTTCATCCACCATAACACCAATGAAAATTTATTTGTTTGATAGGTTATCAATGATTGACTTGGGCTTGTTGCATTACTTCTTAAAGATTGAAATTTTTCAGTTTGACTTTATGATCGCTATTGCACAATCCAAGTATTCTCTTGATTTGCTTGCATGGTTTAACATGACTGATTGTAAGCCAACTCTAACTCTTTTTCTATCTAGTGTAAAGCTTGAGTGTAATTGTCCATCTCTTTTGGTTTATGATACCTTGTATTGATAAATTATTGGTAGTCTCATCTACCTTATACACATTAGACCTAGAATTTCATATGTAGTGGGCATGGTCTCCATATTTATGTAGGAACCACATGAGCTACACTGGAAATCAACTAAGAAAATTATTTATTACATTTAGGGTGCTCATATTTTTGAGATTCACTATGGAGAAAGCATCAACATCAACTTAATTGGTTTTAAGATTCATATTGGGCTACTAATATTCATAATTGTAAGTCTACTTCATGCTACAGTTTTTCCCTCCGATCAGGTCCAATTAATTGGTCAATCAAGAAGCAAAATGTTATTGCTTTATCTTCGATTGAGATAGAATACAGAAGATTTGTTAATTCTACCACTAAGGCTATTTAGCTTCAGGGGATTCTCACTAAATTTTCCATCTAGTTTTAATGACCAACAATCATCTTTTGCGACAACCAAAACACAAAATAGATCTACAAGAATCTAGTCCTCCATCAATAAACCAAGCATATAAAGATTCACATGTATTTCAATCAGGAACTCATCCATGAACAATTCATCGATCTCTATTACATCTAGACATTAAAACAAATTATTGATATATTCACCAAACCCTTCATTAAGCAAGTATTTTTATTTATGGGCTCTTCTTTGGGTTCAGGCAACTCTTTCTTCCTCCTCCTCTAGGAGATCATCTCTATATACTTGGGTACCTCATCAGGCCTTTGTGTCGAGACCCAATTATTCTACCCACCTAAACTATGTTTAAATGGGGGTGTTAGTATAGGCTTTTTCCCACAATGTGGTTTACCTACACAGTCTAATTAGCTTACTTAGTTTAATAATAGGTCATTAGAGGAAATATACTTTAAGTCATTTTTTATTTGTGAGTTGAATTAATTATCTTTTTAGGTGACCTAATTCCTCACTATATAATCTACCTTCCTATGTAATTTTTGGCTAATTAATGTCAATGTAACTTTTTGTTATGAAAACAAGCTTCTTCCTCTTTTGATTTGTTCTTCAAATTTTACTACTCCATATAGATTCAAGCTCGTGCATTGGATCCTCGATTGTGACCCTCTTTGATAATGTCTAAGTAAGATATTTAATTAATTTTTCATATATTGAGAGGTTTATGTAGTTTATTGAAAATAAATTGAGAGGGTCAGACTCATAGCAAGCATGTGGATGTGAGCGAATGGAAAAAAAGAGGAATATATGTGTGCACAAGTCATGTATGATAAAGGCAGGTCAAAAGTGATGATGTCAAGTGTTTAATACTATATTTTAGTATCTATAAATATTTTATTTTATTATATTATTAAAATTTAATAGAAATACTAGAGTAAATGGATAAAAGTATGCTTGAGTGTGTATGACACACTTTGTATTTGGGACATAAATTTAAAGGTCAGCTTTGCTCTACCCAAACCTATAATGAAAATGTAGTAGTCAATGTCCATATATTGAATATAAAATATAAAATTGAAAAATTTTTAAGAGCAAAGATGTAGTACACTTGTATGTGAGTAAAGCGTTTTGCCCTATAACATGTTGAAGATGGTGTTTCTTTATTGAAACATTATAGAGTTGTGCTTCATTGTTGAAGCACATGGAGAGTTTGGGTGACTATGCCCCAAAATGGTGTAACTATGAAAGATATTGGGAAGATAAAATACCCAACCTTTATGAATTTAGAGTTGCATTAAGATCATTGAGCATTGTTGAACTTAAACTGCAATGACTCAAATAATTAACCTTGAACCTTAAGATTGTAAGGTGGGAACCATATTATGATTTCACTATGGGTAATGACAAGGCCATTGAGAACCGTTGAATTCAATGCAAATTATTTCAAAATCATGATTCAATCACCACATATGAACTTATAGATTCAAGTTTGCTCACTACCTAGTGCTATTGAATTATGTTTTATAAATAAATAATTATAATAATGCTTAATGTAAAAGAAGTGTAAATGTGGATGAATAATTATCATGCCTCATTGAATTGATGCCAATAGTAAACTATCTTGAACAAGAATCATGCTCCACTGGATTTATGCCAATTGGTATAAAATGATATGCATCTGTATGCCAAAATTAGAGAACCCATATCTCAAATGTATCTCTGTATGTGAAAAATTGTAATGTTTGTCACTATAAACCATGTGCACTTACATGATATTTTCAAAATTTATCAATTATTAATGCTTTCTCTCTTGTAATAACCCATCAAGTCTCATTCTCTCTGAGTGCATGCCTTATAAGGTGCATTGGGAAAGGGGTGGGCAGACCATTGGTGCTTTGTAGGATTGTTGTCCCCTATACTACCACTTATTATCAACACAACCTTCTCATATACACTTCCTTAATCCTTATATCCTCTCTTGCACACTCTTCCAAGATTTCACCACTTTACTTAGTGCCTTCCTAAGCGTAAAACCCTTTTTGATGGTTTGCATTATACTGTTAACCCCATCGACCTTGTATTCAAATTAATAAAAGCACATTATAGGTCTAGGTCAACTCAAGCTGACCTAGATCGAGACTTAATTTATTTTTATTAAATAATAATATAGAGTCGATTGGGCTGACCCTATTGGCTAAACTTTCAGAAAGGTTTAGGGTTAGATTCAATGATATATACACATTCATTTCACCATTTCCTAGAGAGACAAAGGATTTAATTATACATTTACATTTCTTTACAATATGCTCTTTTGCCATTCTACTTGTGGAGTTAAAACTTAGTGTTTATACTTGGAGAAGAATCTTATCTTGTGGAAAAGTCTTGGATGCTTTGACCTTTCTTAGTGATCCTTAAAAACCAAAACAACCTCTTGCAAATCACCTTTGTCCAAGGACAAGATTGAGTCTTAATGGGTTCATCTTAAAAGTAATGATCTCTAACTTTACTCCTCTATTTTAATAGATAGAAGGAACATAAGTAATGGCTTTTGAATATATTGCTCTCTCCATGCATTAGGGTTTTACATATACAATCTTAATTAGGATTATATTATGCATGTTTACTATTTATGTCTATTACCTCCACTTTGTGCCACAAGTTTTGGTGAACACTAGATTATATTTTACTTTCCTTTGCATTTACTTTTGTGAATGTGAAAACATAGGACCTGTCTATGTTTATTGCATGGTATTTCTTGACTAGAGGCTTTGGAACCCTCTCTAATAATGATATTGTGGTAAGATATCCCTTGGTTAGGTCTAGTGGATCTATTATGGTCATGACCTCGAATATCTAATATATCAACAATCAGAAGTGTAAGTAAGATTTGTATTCTCTGAGCTAAGATTGATTAATAGATCACTTGCATTTTCATTTGTATACATTCTAGTGAACCTGACATGAAACAAACTTTTGTAGGTTTTATTTCACTCTTTTATCACAGTTTTCTTCTATTTTTGTAGTATTGTATCAAACCTATAGGTATAGTTATAATAGTATGTGCACAAGTTTAACACACAGTCATACCAAAATGACTATGTTCTATTTGTGTAGGTCTTAAGCAAATACAAGTGAATGGATCGATCAGTTTGACATAGTCTTCTCTTTCAATTCTAGATTTACATACATAGTCAAACCAATCAACTATGTTCATAATTCTTATCTTTCAGAATATGGGTTTGCAAACATAGTCGAGCTGATCGACTTTGTTTGTAACTTATTTTTCACCACACAGGTTTTATAAACTCTATTGAGTTAGTTAACTCTATTAGCAAAATTTTTGAATTAGCATTTGAGCATCACAACATAAAATTTTGTAATCTAAACATCTTCCAACCCTCCAGGGTTCATTCTTACTCTCTCTATCATTTCAGTTCTTCCTTTTCAATACTATTTTTCACAAGTTTATAGTCTGTAAAACTACAACCTTACAACAAATTGGGTCGACCCACTCAACATAGTTATGTAATTTGTCTTCTATCTCAAAGACAAAGTCAACCTAAATGACTGTGTTCTTTTATATCTTTCTTCTATAAAATAGTAGTGACCCAATCGACTCTATTCTGATTTTTTTACATATAGTATTGCTTGAACCGATTTTGTACTATTCATAATTAAAGAATTAACCTCTTTTTGCTAGTAATTAATTCACTCTTACTTTCATATGTTTTCATGCTTAGATTAACAAACATAGATTAATTAGGTGGTTTTTTCAATTACCAATTTAGTCACACTATTTTTCTCTTTTGCACACACTTCTAAATCACTTTACACACAAAAAAATTAAACATTTATCTTTCCAAGGTCTACCTACTTGGATTTCATCACCAAGGGGGAAGTCAACTTAGTTTTTAGGCCAAGTATAAACACATGGTTGATGTGTATATTAGAAAAACACCTGACACACTTATTGTTGTAGGATTATGAAGTGATGGGGTAGGCCCTAATACCAAGCTAGTACCATCACCAATACAAATCTCTTTTAGCTTGAACTTTCTAAAACCAACCTTAGATTACTTTCTATTTCCTCTTTACAACCAACTTCACAATCACATTAAAATTAAACTTCGTTATAACTTTATAAAACTTAAGAATGACTAATTAGTTATCATTTACTTTTAAGTTGTTACTTGCTCTTTAATCATTGTATTTTGCATTACAAAACTTGCATTAGCCAACATTAGTGTAAGGTTTGTGTTTTGTGTTCTAATTGGATCAATTAAATTGATCCAATTGCTTATGTGCTTAATTTCATTTGATTAGATATTATATTGCAAAAACCTTCTTTATTTTAGAACATTATCATCCCTATTAACACAATCTCTTACAGATTGGTCAGAATATCTACCTACAATACACAACCAACCTATCTAATTGTGTCTCCTTATCTTCTTGTTCAACCCTAATCTAAGTAGTACACAATCAATCTGTTTGACTGTATCTTCCTATTTCTTAGCATATTCCCTATTCAATAGTACATCGTCAACCCATATGACTTTGTATCTATTTGTCATGTTTCAATTTTAACCCTTACAACACATAGTAGACCCGCTCGACTATGTCCTTTTATTTTTTGAATTTTATTCACATACTTTGTTGATGCAGTCAACTTTGTACTTGTTAGATGACATTATTTGCTATTTGACTGAATCTGTCTCTATTTTTCATTCTTGTTTATCGATCTCAGATTATTTATTCAAGCATATTGAAATCCCCTATCAAAATCTTTTTGGACAACCTGAATCCATTTAGATGTCATATGGGATGCTCTTTTCTTACTATCTTTAGTTTTCAAGAGGATCGTTGCTCTTGGAGTACTTCTTCTCCTCCTTCATCTCTCAATTGCAATATGGTTCCCATCACTCAAATATATGCTATTGGTGGTTTTGATCCTTTTCATGCTTATCAATAAAATTCTCATCTTCAAACATCTCATCATAATGTGGGGGAAATTGACATAAGCCTATCCAATAATCCCATAGGGAATCTACCACCTAACAACCATCCTCCTAATACCAATTCGGGGAATCCTCATCCAAACACTAACCCACCAATTGATACAACTTAGATTCTTGCACAGATAGTGCAATAAATGAACATAATTCAAACATCTAACAACTTCCAAATGATATAACTACAACATCATTTGATCAACATGGTGAATCTACGTCCTATTTATTTTCCCTCAAAATAATTAAAACTTTATTCCTCCACCTATTAGAGATGTCAAGGGTAATGTCATCCCCCAACCTATCATGCACAATAAGATGTTTCAACACATCCAAAATGAACCCTTATCCCCTTTCATTATTTCTATTGATAATATAAATATATCTTCAAATATTAAATATGATGGGACTAAAGACCCTACATATTTTATTAAGGCATTTGGAAATATTTACAAAGAGTGGATCCAAACTAATACTTTTGCCACAACCAAAATTTTAGCTAAAACATTCACTAGTGTTATATTATAATGGTATAACCAACTTTCTTAACATTATATATGGCGACTATAGGATCTAGTCAATCCTTTAGTTAAAGAATTCCAACACAATGAACTTCCCAAAAATTGCCTTAGTTATTTCATCAATGCTAAACAATCCCTTACCGAATCATCTCATGATTTTATCAAATAATGGAAATCTTTGGCTCACAAGGCTGATCACAACATTATTGACTACAACTTGTTTAAAATATTTATAATAGCATTAACACATTCAATATAATACAAGGTTAAAACTTTCACTCCCCAAACATTAAATGAAGATCTTGATCAAGCTAAGCACTAAGACTTCTTAATGAAATAGCTTGAACCTAATACTAAAATAATTAAGGGATATTTTCAACATTCAACCAATGTGATAATAAAAAATCTTCCTTAACCCAAACCAGGAGTGGCCAAAGCTAACAATCCCCAACCTTATCATGCACCATCAATCGTACAACAAATGAAACTATTTTTTTCACCCTCTAAATCATTCATGTACCCTAATAATCCCCCTAAATGGTATGAGCCTAATATTTTTTTTTGGTTCCACACCAATATAGGTCATTCCCATGAATCATGTAGAGGGATTACAAATTTTTTCATTTCTTTTATGCTTGGTGATGCATTTAATCATGATGCCATGATTCAAATCCATCGTCAAGATTACATTAATGTTTTTCAAAAAAAACAAGCGTCCAAAGCTTCTTATTTTGACAACCCAAAATATTTCTGTAAATCTAACTCTCAAAAAGCCAAAAAGGATATTTTGTGATTGATGCCGATTATGATTAGTATTACACCAATTCCCTATACATAAATGTGCCTAATGTCAGTTATCAATGCAAACCAACCCACAAAGATCGTATCACTAAACCAAAGAAACCATATTTAGAAGAACAACTTCTTAGAGATACCATTACTACTCTCTTATCTTTGGAAACCAATGAGGAGCCACCTCCTCCCTCTAAACCTATAATCACTTCTATTCCTCCTAAATCTATTTTACCTTCTAAGCCTCTTGTTGGTTTTTCTTCTTCTAAAACCCATTAGAACTTCTTAGAAGAACTCAAATATATGCCTTGAAAAATTCCTCCTATGGAATTAGTTTGTACCTCTGCTTATCATCATAAGTTCCTCATGTAACAACTTCAATAAATCAAAGAGCCATATCCTTTAGAAGAGGAACCTTCTTCTCATGAGCTTCAACCAACATAAGTGCATACCATTAAATCCATTTGTCCTTCTTCAAAACCTTCCATAGAATTCCTTGAAGAAGACATGATCAATGATGAAATCCTGTTTCAAGCCGATGATTCATCACTCTTTATTAAAATAGCCATTTGTACCATCCTCATTCATAAAGTATTAGTAGATGAAGGGTTAGTCATTAATGTGACATCTCTCTCTCTCATTCAACAACTTAGCTATAACAAAGATTGTTGGGAATAGCTTAACATTAATGCTCACATTTGAGTAAATTACTATTTACTAGTGGTATTTACCATATAGTTACTACAGTAAGTTAGTAGTTGGTTATTATTAGTTAGGTTGATATATTTTTATTATAATATTATATCACATATTGTTAATAGTAAATTGGTTAGTGAGTGAGAGATTGTATGGATATCACTATCTTGAGTATAGGAAACATATTTCCTATATAACCATGTAATGCTAAATGAATTGAAATAATAAAAAATTACTATTATTGTAATTTCTGTGTTCAGCCTCATTATTTATGTGTTTAGTTTATGCAAATCTGAAATAGACGCATTATCTAGTATTAGAGTGGGGAATCTTTTGTGAAATTGATATGGATTATTAAATCATGAAGGGGTAATCCTTTGGAATATTGTCCCTATAGATGTCCTTTTGGTATAACATTAGAGTGTCTATTAGGTCACTTGAGTAGTTATAATTGTCATTCACAATAAGCCATGTGTATCTCTATAGGATTGAAGACTTCAAATAATAAAGGTGTAGTCCTATAAGTATAGTGTGTTCTATAATATCACAATTATTTTCTTTGTATTGTCTCAAGACTGTAGCTTCATCATTGGAATCAATATTATTCTATTTGATAGACGTCCTATGATCTAAAAATTTCATGTACAGATTGTTATACATGCCACAATTATACCTACTTCTATCTACTCACAACTAAAGTTCTTCCATCTTCTTGCATGCTTGCAGTCATGTACTCATTCATGCTTCTATTCTATGCAGTTCTATCATCTGATGTTACCCATTTTACATTAGATATATTCTTAAGTCCAAGTTCTCTTTATCAATTACTCAACCTATAGATCCATAGCCAAGGAATCATTTTATTATTGTTTGATCTAGCTCAACATTTTGATCTAGAGGATAAGACTATAGGAAGCAGTGCAATATATTCTTTATCTGGCAGAGATAGTTGCAATCACACTAAGGTTAATTTGATGCTTGATTCCATTAGGTAAATTTTATGCTCGATTCTATTTAAATTTTCAATGTATCTATAAGCTTGTGTGAGTACTCTGAGTCGAGTGCATCAATGAATTCCCTGAGACAACTCACCTCATTCCCGGCTCGACACTTGGCTAGTTTTTTTGGGTTAAGCTGGTAGTTTTTGAATCCAGTATTTAGTTCAAGTTATGTTATTTTATTCTGTTAAACAGTGTATCAAAGTTTATTAAATGTTGTCATTTGTTCTAGGTTGGAATTATTTTTTTAGTTGTTAAAATCAATAATTCATTGATTTAGTATCTCTTTATTTTTGATAGATTCAAATATTAAAAAAGAGAGAGTCCATTACTCATTTTGTATGTGTTAAAATAAATTTCTCATTTAATAAATCTTGTTTATTTTATATATTAACTATTTAATCCAATATTAAAATTGGATTTTATAAAATTCACAATAGTTATTATATGTTGTGAGTCAAATTTGTTTAGACATCAAAAGTTTAAAATCAAAAAGAATTTTTGTCATAGTTTTAAATTGTCACAAATTCAAAAATGCATGTCAATTTTTAAAGTCATCAATAGTATTTATGTGTCGGTATAAATTCAAAGAATGTTGTTTCAGTGTTGTGTCTTTATTAAGAGTCAAAACTCAAAAAATTGTATAAAATAAAAATTACTTCACGGACACATTTTTGCTTGTAGATGATGTCCAGATTGTGGGGGTAGTTTTGTCATAAAAAATGACATGATATTCATCGACACATCGACTAAGTAAGTGGAAGATATTAGAGGATGGAGGACATAGGAGGTTGAAGGACAAATAGTGTCCCCTCACCAGCCATAAATGACAGTGATGCATAATGCAATTGTGGCTTATTTTTTAGTTGTGTTTGTTACTTTCTACAAATAAGAACAAAAGATACATCCTTGATCAAGTATTGTAATAAGTGAGCATATTTATATTTTCACTTGAGGTGAATATAGTGATGAGAATAAAAATATTATTGTAGCATCATGATAGGTTTGTGGTTATCCTATAAAACCATCTGTGTAGGTTATTGGTTGACCTGTAAAACCTTATGGATGTTTTGGTTGTTGGTTAACCACATGTAAAACCATCTTGTTTGTTTGTAGGTTGGTGGTAAGTTGAGTGTAAAACCATCCTTTGATTATACATTGTTGGTAAGCCAAGTGTAAAACCATCTTGATTGTTTGTAGGTTTGTAGTTAGCTGAGTGAAAAACCATCATTTAAGTTTGTTAGCAGTTGCAATGTAGGAGAATGTTTTCCCCATGTTCGTACTAGGGGGGAATGTTAGGAATAACCTAAAGGTAATGCTCAAATTTGGATAAATGACTATTTACTGGGTGGTATTTACCATATAATTACTATGGTAAGTTAGTAGTTGGTTATTATTATTCAGGTTGATATATTGTTAAAATAACAATATATCACGTATTATTAATAGTTAGTTGGTTAGTGAGTGATATATTATAGGGATATCACTTTCTCGAGTATAGGAAATATATTTACTATATAAATATGTAATTTTAAATGAATTAAAATTATAAAGGATTATTATTGTTGTAATTTCTATGTTCAGCCTCATTCTTTCTATGTTTAGTTTATGAAAATATGAACCAGACTCATTAAGGAACATCTCAAACAAACTTGTTTGAGATGTCATGGATTGGATAAAACTAATAAAAATCCACTTAGTTGTATTTGGATCCATCTTACTATTAGACCCAAAATTATACAAACTAAGCTTATGGTCCTTGATTTACCATTATCTTAAAATATACTCCTAGGATGCCCATAGACTCATCACATGAGGGTTATCGCCTCTTCTGAAAGCTAATGCATCAAGTTCATTCATAATGGAAAATGGTATAAATATGAGACCGATCCTAACCCAAAGAGTATTCAGGTTCCTAATCCTAAATCTCAATATCAAATTCTCACTATTTTGAAGATTAATAGTGCCCCCTTACTCGAATTCATCAATATGAATCTGAATTTACATGTCAATCTTTCTTATTTTGATGATGATGAACATAGCAATTTGAAAAATACATGAAATACTACCAAGCTACCTCCTTACATTTCAGAGTGGTTCCCTCCTTCCTTGTTACCTCATGATTGTACCATCCTTCTTATTGATGAGATCACTTATTTACCTCCTCCATGAAATGCCCATAAAGCATATTTTATAGAAGATAACTTCACATGTAATTGTTATCAAAGGTTCTTGAAGCAACAAGAAAATGCTAAGGGCAAGAATAGTTAAGTTTTGTTATACTACATAGGATGGTATAAAGAATTCATAATTAACAAAAGCATGATAGAGATGAGTTATCGTACAATATATAGGAACTAAGATTAATCTAGAGATATATTAAGGTTTGTAGATCATTCAGATTACTTTAGATAAGACTAAACCAAACATTAAACATAACACAAACAATAAATAACATAAAAAGTATGACATGTAACCATAACTAGAAAGTCTATATATTAATCTCAACAAAGGTTCATCTTCTTCTTCATACAAACATACATATTTATAGTTACTACAATTCTTGACTATTCATATTCTTCTCATGCATTGGTGTCAAAGAGAGGAGACTGTTCATCTTCTATCCATTTACAACTCGTGAAGGATAGGACAAAAGACATATAGCTGATAATTTCATACATAACGCATGAATATTTAAAGAATATCCTGTGCAACTTTACTTATCCATTTTTATTCTCCAAACACTTTCTTAAACTTAAAATGTTGTCTCATCCTGAGATAACTTCGCAAGTTCATCTGACTATGCGCTAAGGGTAAAAGCTAAAAAATTGAGTAGACTAGCAAGAGATGTAGTAATCATTCAAGGCATTGTTTCCAGTTTTCACCTTTTGCACACTACTTAGCCACCCTTTTAGGTTTTCAACTAAGTAGTATACCAACCTGCTACCCTTTTGGGTTTTCAATAAGATAGTGTAACCAGGTGGCTACCCTTTATGGTTTTTTAACCATCCTAGCCCCGCTTGTTTCATTAATCATCCCCAATATAAAAACTTATTCAAAACTTAAAAAAAAATTCAAAAATTTGCACATTGTGTAGTACTCAACTGGAAGGAGGTGGCGTTGTTGAAGAATATGGTTGGCTAGCAAGATCTTTGGCCCCAAATTGAGTATCCATGCATTGTGTGAGTTATTGTTGGAGCTCTAATGGTGGCTTGTAAATAGGAAATTTGAGGATCAAGGCCACCTCACTATAGAATAAAGCCAAGTCAGTTTTGAAGGCATTCCAATCAAGCATCACTTCTTGGACCATGCAAATTAAGATGTGCATTGGTGCATAACATCTAATGAGTTCTTTTAGGTCTGAGTCCTTAGTGGTACTCATTTTTCCTTTATATTTTTTACCTTTAGTTAAATTTTTACACTTAGTTGCTCCAACTTTTCTACGTGTCATTCTACCTGAAGACCTACAAATACACTACATTTTAGGTCTTACTACCAATTGAGGAGTCGATCATGCACATTATCCATAACATGTAAAGATTACTAAAGAGCAAGGTCAGTTTCATCAGATAAGGTAGTCTGGCTATGCATGGTTGTGTCGGTCATGGTAGCTGTGGTAAAGTTTGCATTGGAGTTGGCAACACTATTTCCAGTCTAGAAGATTGTGTGTAAGCTGATGGGTTTGGATGTATGTGATGTCAATCATGCCTTGATACTCCTCCAATAGAGTCATCAAATTAGTGGTGTCAATATTCGAATTATGACCTAAGATGTTGATCGATCAAAGTTGTGTTATGCACCAATCCTATGTAAGCTCTGAGACTAAGGTCTTGAGCCTACTGTAGTCTAACATCACTTGGTCCTTCATTAATCAAGAGGCCAAGTCTAGGGAAGTATCTTCAATCATCTTTGCCACTTCATGAAGATAACCTCTAATCTCCACATTATCTTCCCTTATCTAATTCTGCTCTTGCTCTAGGGAGGTGGTCTTTTGTGTGATGGACTCTTAAAAAATTATATAACCCTCTAACTACTTTTTCAAAGGTAGTCAAGAGACATCAAATGAAGCCTCCTACTTGGCTAAGAGTGTGGCCAATGTGTTTGTTGAGGCTGAAGGCTCAAGACATGGCATAGTGGCTAGAGGGAGAGAAATGATAGTGCACTGAGTAGTGACTGAGGGAACATCCCATAGCCAAACACCTAATGGAAGTTGTGGCATTTGGGATCCTATTTGACTTGTGGGTGGAACTTGCTATTGCACTATGGCCTTTAATATCAGCTTAACTTGATTTGAAACATCTTTAATAATCTTCCATTTGACCTCTTCCTCTTGTTTCTTCCTCTTATCTTCATCTTCCCTCTTCTTTTTCTCCTCCTCTTCTTCTTGATTCTTTTCTTATTTCTCTCTCTTCTTATCATCTTCCTCTTTCTTGCTCTTCTCTTCCTCTTCTGTCTTTTGTTTCTCTTATGCTTCCTCTTCCTCTTTCTTCTTTCTCTCATCTTCTTCTTTCTTATTTTTCTCTTGTTCTTCTTTCTTCCTTTGTTGTTATTGTTCTTCTTCTTCTTCTTCTTCTTTTGTTGTTATTGTTCTTCTTCTTCTTCTTCTTGTTCCTATGTAGCTTGGGCCTTTACCTAGGCTTGTGCTTGTGCCTATGCTTATTGTTATTTTAGGGATTCATCATGTTCCTCCTTCTTCCTAGTAGCTTCTTCTACCTACTGTTGTGCTCAGTCTGCTACGTCTTGTTTTTGTTTTTCTACTTTTTATTTTTCCTTCTTCTCTTTCTCATCCTACACTTATTGTGTTATGGCAGCTACTTCTTGGGCCTACCTGGCCATCTCCTAGGCCTTCTATATGTTTGCCTCTACATCCTTGGCCTTTTGTGAGGCCTTAACTTCTTTAGCTTGTTACATTGCATGTTGTTATTGTGCTTCTTTTTTCTTTCTCTTCTTTTCTTCCTTCTTGAGTTGTCATTCAATTGCACAGGTGGCTTCCTCTTTGGCATCCTATTGTTCCTCTGATGTTGGATACTCCTATGTAATTTCCTCAACCTCTTGTGCCTATGGTGATGGTGAATAATCATCTGGTTGCATCTTCTAACTTGGAACATATTACTTATTTTTGTCGATTGTGACTAGTCTGCATCGTGCTAGTGGTGTAGAGGATTTAGGAGCAAGTTGTGCTTCCTACATAGTAGTTGGTTGACCAAATGTGTGATCTTCCAATGTAGGGATACTCTTACCTCCCACCATGTTCTAGTCCTATGCATAAGTTGTTCTAGTGGGCTTTCTAATAGGGGTGTAAATAAAATGTCAAGTATGAATGTTAGAGTAGTCAAATGCTAGAATAAGTCCATTCTATGTTAGAGTTGCTCGACTTCTTCCCAGATTGTGTCGATAATGATGGAAGGTGGGCAAGTTGGTAGTTCCACCCACATCTTAGGTGGAACTTGCTTATGGATTTACATTATACACACCGCCTTCTAGAAAAATAAATCTTTATCCTCCTCCTTCTTATAGTATTCTCCAGCATTGTTTGCCAAGATGACCTGGTAGACTTCCTGTGCATGTCTACCCATCTCCATGAGGTCGTAGAAGCAGACTATCTACAGTACCTTTGGGTCATACTGTTGCATGTTTCTTAATTCAGGGGAGGGCACATCAAATGAGGATCTGCTTTATGCTTCCCCTTATACCATTGTGAACTTGATGCTAAATTTAGTTATTGTGCAGTAGGAATATCTATTCCCAATGATATAGATTGTAATGGGGTTGCATGCCTGGATACATGTTATTTTTATTAGGTCACTTTGACTTGCACTATCCATCATGATGAAGAAAGGAACCAGTTTGAATGGTGAGTGTAGCAACTCATGAATTGTGACAAAGACTCCCTTGGGTAGCAAAGTGACTGTGGTATGCTGATCTAGGTACTATAGGACATCAAATATCACTCTGGGGTGTGTGGCAATGAGGTCTAGGCACTCCTACCATTAAGATTTGAACTTCCCTTCTTGTGTGAGGGCTCCACATTCTTGTATCCATATTATGCTATAGAAATACTGTGTCGGCTAGTAATTTGTATCTGGGTGCATTTCTCCCTCTAGTGATTTCCACTATGTGAAGTAAAGCAAGAGGATTAAAAATTGATATTAGAATGTCTACCTAGGAGTGGTGCAACACTTTTTAATATTTATGAACAACTCCTAGATGAAGTACTCAAGCTATTTGAACTCTTCATTCTAGTGGATCATCTCATGAGCGATGTCCACAAGTCCCTTAGGTATTTCCTTGGCAGACTTGGTTATCTGCCAAAATATTTTGGTAATGCGCTAGATGAGAATGTGCATAGGTTTGTCTAGAATTTTATTAATGGGGATACCTCAGTTTCTCTACACATACAAGTCCCAAACTTATTGAATGATGGGAGGTGTTTTGGTCTTATAGGGTAGTAGGGAATCTCCACATGCAGGCATGCTTAGATCTCAAGCCATGGCTTATGTGTTGATTACCACAGTCTCATCTAGGCCCAAATATATTATGTCATCATTATATCACCCAAGAAATACTTAAACTATCTCTCCCAGGTCACCAAATGTCATCATCCACATCAGGTGCTCAACATCTATGTTTTAGAATCAATGGGGAGCTATGAGGGTGAGTGATTGCTTGGAATTAATAGGATCAGGCTAGAAGAGCTTCTATTTGACTTCTTGAAGGTACCAAAATGGCTCTTGATCACTGTACTTGGTTTGTCAAAGCACCATGTCAACACCCATGGCTTCTTTTTATGCTTCAGAGAGGGGTTGGATTAGCTGCATGGTATCCATGGCTACATGAGAGGAAATTTGAATGCTCTATATGCTCTATGCAATGAAAATGATTTGGCCCTTGATAGCTATACCACATGAAAATATGCTAAGGATGAAATGCAAACTTGGTGTTTTAACTTAATTTTTATAGATTTTACACCTCTTGGATTTCGTGTCTAGGCCATGCTTAGCTATCTAGTCATCTTGAATGTAAAGGTAGATGTGTAAAATTTATATCTAAGCTAGCCATTAAAGTAGTTAGTCATTGGCGCATGTGTGGAGTTATGCCATTGTGATCTTTGGTGTCTGTATGAAGGGTACAAAAAACTAATGTTGACCAACCATTGAGTTTTTGAAGATCACATCAATCTACCCTCAGCTCTTGCATTTACTTCTGGTGGATGACCATTATTTGATGGATATCTTGCTAATGAGACATTTTGGCATCTTTCCTAGACTTAATATTTTTTAGTCACTCCTCTTTGAATTTTTTGGTGGTACATGTGGATCCTCCCACGCACGTATGGCATGTGTGATGCTTGGTATTTGTAATTCCTAAATGGTGTTGCTGAGATCATCTATAAACAAAAATAAAACATACACACACACAAAAATTGCAAAATAGAGAAATCCTAATCTACATGGTACTACTCAGCACCCATTCAACTTATAGAATGAGATCAATAAACTATTGGTGGTAGCGCTTAAGCTTATAGCCATTTACCTGCCTTGGTA
Organism: Torreya grandis; assembly: GCA_037957365.1. Taxonomy (NCBI): domain Eukaryota; kingdom Viridiplantae; phylum Streptophyta; class Pinopsida; order Cupressales; family Taxaceae; genus Torreya; species Torreya grandis. The sequence continues at coordinate 3,632,705 of JARHVA010000315.1, forward strand.
ACACAGTTCCCTAAAGATCCTTTAAAACCATATTTCTTTGTTATGTTAGGTCATGTATAATGTATGTCCCTTTCCATCTTATTTGTAGTTTGCCTGGGAATGCTCTAAAATGATTATCATATAATAAAATTGGTTTATATTTGTGAAATTATTTTAGATGTAAGTTCTTATCATGCCATGCTTTTTGGCTTTGTTTGTGCACTTACTACATCCATGTTATTTTGCATCTGAATTTATCTATCCAATTTAGTTCTAGGAGATGATTAGTAAGATACTTCCAATCTCTGAGTCACATGACCATGGTAATGCATAGGTTGGGTGCTAAATATTCCATTGGCATGATTGATTCTAGACCATACACCAACTTGAATGGTGTAAATATTATATCTATTTTGTAATGTGTGCGATATGCCCATAAGATCACAAGAATTCAATCTTCCCAGTTATCTTGCTTGACATCGTAGATTTTTGTAAGCATTTTTTTAGTACCTTATTGGAGGCTTCAACTTGGCCATTAGCCTACAAATGATAGGTGGTGATTTTATGATGAGAGATCATAAACTCGTTAGTCAAGGCCTTGATGGTGTTATTTATAAAGTGTGTTCCTCTATCACTAACTAACTTTATAAGGCATATAAACCTAGTAATGATATTTTCATATAGGAACTTAGTTGCATCCTTCACATCACAGATAGGTGTGGTAGCAAATTCAACCCACTTAGTAAAATAATCTATCATAGTAATGATGTATCTAGCTTTGCTACACTTGGTTGGTGGGTTTATTGGTCCAACAAATTTAATACCCCATTGTTTGAGAAATTGATATGTTAATAAGGGTTGTAATGACATCTCATCTTTCTAGATCAGTTTACTCATGCATTGGCATACATCATAGTGCTGCACAACTCTATTGGAGTAAATTTGGTTACCATAGTCCACTTTGTAGAATTTTTCTAGTTGTAGCCTCTCCTATAAAATGTCCTCATACGATGCATTGATGAGCTTCCTCCAAGAGTTGAGTTCATTCATGTTCAAGGATAACCCTGTGTAGGACTTCATCCTTTCCTAAGTGATATAAAATTCCATTAATGATGGTATATGGTAGTGTTCTAATCATAAACTACTTTTTATCCCATTCATGAAAGTGTACAGGGAAGATTCCTTGCTCGAGGAAGTTGGTGATGGCTTTAAATTTTTTAGGAATCACAAAGACACAAAAAATATGGGCATTAGGAGAGTCTTCTTGTAATGCTTCCATCTCTTCCCCATATGGGATGCAGTTGAGGTGGTCTGGTCCTACATTCTCCCTTCCTAACTTGACATTTATGTGGAATTTAAACTCTTGAAATAACATCAACATTGAGAGATATGTCCTCCTAACATTGGTTTGTTGACCAAATATCACAGGGCTTGATGGTTAGTGAAGAATTCAAATGGTGTTGCAAGCAAATAATGACAAAATTTCAAAAGTATGAACATGATGGCTAATGCTTCTTGCTCAATGGTTATATAGTTTTTATCTACATCAGATAGTTTCAAACTAACAAAGTGGATAGGATGGTCAAGTGTACCATATCCAAGATACATAATTACAACACCAACTGTGATGCTTGAAGCATCTACATGTATGTGGAAAGGCTTGTTATAATCTAGAAAAACTAGTATGGGCATAGTAACTAGTCATTAGTTCAACTCAATGAAAGCTGTTTGACATTATGAGGTCCAAATAAATTTTGCATTTTTACACATTAAGTTTCTAGTGGAGATGAAATAGCTATGTAGCCTTTGATAAATTTAAGGTAATAACTCGTATGTTCGAGAAAAGGTCACACTTTAGTGGAACTAATAGGTGGAGGCATACTTAGTATTACTATGATTTTTATCTGATCTACTAGAATACTTTAGTTACATATATGTCCAAGCAATACTCCAAATGGTGTAAAAAATAAACATTTCTTCAGATTCAAAGTGATGTGCAGAGCTTGGCACCGTTCCAACATTAAACATAGCTTGGACAAATACTCTTTGAATAGGGAGAAGACTGCCCAATCGTCAAGGTAAACTTCTAGAAAATCATGAATGAAATCCTTGAATGTTATATCCTCTACGAAAGAGAACACCACAGGTGCATTCTTAAGTCTAAAAGGCATCACCTTGTATGCAAAAGAACCCCACATTACAAAAGTTGTTTTGGCTTGATCTTCTTCTATAATCGAGATCTGATGATATCCATTGAAACCATCCATGAAATAATATACTTTGTGTCCTATGATAGACTCCAAAACTTCATCTGTGAATGGTATTGGAAATGGATCATTTACACATGTATAGTTCAAAATGTGATAGTTCATACATACTCAAATTTCTCCTATTTTCTTTGGTTAAACTACCATGGGGCTTATCCAATCAGCTTTTTATACTTGATAGGTTATCCTTACATCTTACATTCTATCTAATTATGCCTTTACTTTCAACTTCATATTCATATTGATCTTATATGGTCACTTCTTGATCAACCATGTGCACTCCTTCAGTTTAATGTACATCTTGCCAAGAGATGGGTCAACTCCTTGAAATTTTGAAAATTTGGTGGGGAAGACATCTTGGTAATCCCTTAGAAGTTGTAGAGCTTCCAAAAATTTAGTTTTCATCCAATAATCTCCTATGCTTGCCAGTTTTGGAACCTCCTCAATTCCAATGTTAGCGACATGCTTCTTGATAGGCTACTAATAAATATTGCATTTTTTATCATCCATATATTCCTGTATACTCCTTTGCCTTTTTATGTTTGGGAATTCAATTGTTTTAAAGCTTATCTTCCTCAGTCAGTGCTGCATTGATGTCCTTGAGTGGTTTTACAGGTCGCTCAAGCTCAAAAAATCATTCAAATCTAGGTCACCATCAGAATTTGAATCTTCACTGTCATGTGCCTCATCTTGTATGCAATGACATAATTGTGTCAAAGATTGTTCTTCATTCTTAGCAGATTTGTACCTTTGTAATGCCTCATTAAGATCAGAGGTTGCATTTTTTTGGAATAATTATCATTGATGTCAAAGGAATTATAACGAATATGAATGGAAATGTCAAACAGAATTGTTGCTGGAGGTGAACACAATTATTTCTAGAAGTGAATGAAATTGTTGTCAGAAGTGAATGGAAATGTCGATGGAAGTGAAAAAAATTATTGCTGGAAGTGAATGAAAATGTCGATAGAAGTGAATGGAATTATTGACTTTGGCTGACCTCTTGGGAGGAGTTGTGACCGTTCGAATGGACCTTTTCACTTGAAGAGTCATGACCTTAATTTGTGGATTTTTGTGGGTTATATATAAGTGCATAATGAATGGCAAAAATTTTAGATTTGAAATTGGAAGATATAAAAGAAGAGCAGAATTTTCAAAGGCAAATTTTAGTGAGAATATTAAAAAGAAAAAAACCAGCAAGTATAAGGAAGAGTATAGCAGTGAAAAAACTCAAGTGTAGATTGAATTGAAAGGAGATAAATCAAGTGTTCTATCATCTGTTGTTTTGACAACAAATTTGAGATAGAAGAGTGCCTTTGTTTTGAAGAGATTGGTGTCTCTTGCTGAGTTGGTACTCGGTGAAAGGGTTTGGTGCTCCTGTAGGTTGGTGTCTATAAAATTGTTTTTGGGGTAGGTGCTCCAGTAGGTTGGTGCCTATGAATATTTATATTAAGATAATTTATTTGTGGTTTTCTCTCGAAAGGGTTTCCACACAAATCTGTGTCGATTTGCATTGTGTGGTTTTGCATTGTATTCTTTGATTGTTTTGGATATATTAATTGCAGAGTAATTTGAGGTTTTGGATTTAAGATTAATAGTCAAAAGTGAAAAAAAAATCTTATACTGATTCACCCCCTCTCTCAGTATAAGCTTGTACTTAACAATTGGTATCAGAGCCAGTTCCTTTGATGTTAGCACAACTGCTAGAAGGTAAATCTTGGAAAGCACATATGGAAGGATCTCAAGTGATGGATGATTTTTACACTAACAAGGATCCTTTGTTTGATGGAATGAATTATGCATTTTGGAGCATAAGGATGAAGACTTACTTGATGGCCCTAGGTTTTGATATTTGGCAAGCAGTGGTAATAGGATACACAAAACCAAAAATTGCACCAATGGATGCCACCAGAAAAAAGGCCAGTGAGAACAATGTGAAAGCTATGAGTGCAATCTCATGTGGGCTTTCAAAAAATGAGTTTGTTAAGGTTATGTATTGTGAATCTGTAAAAGATATTTGGGATAAACTCAACACTATTTATGAAGGTGATAGTAAGGTTAGAAAAGCAAAACTCCAAACCCACCAGAGGTATTTTGAAAGTTTAAAAATGAAGAATGATGAAAACATTACTGGGTATCTTCTTCATGTCGATGAGATTATTAATGTCATTCAAGGATTCAAAGATAAAATTGAAGAATTTGTGATCGTTCAGAAATTCTTGAGATCCCTACCATTGAGATTTGATGCGAAGGTCTCCACCATTAAAGAAATGAAGGATTTAGACACGATGAAAATGGATGAGCTCTATGGAATTCTTACAACATATGAAATGAGAACCGAATCTGAGAGACAGTCAAAGAAGGAAGCATCATTCAAGGTCTCAAAGAAAGAGAAGATCAAAGAACCAGAATCAAGTAAAAATTTAAGTAGTAAAGAAGATGAAAATGAAGCTCTATTCATTTAGAAGCCAAAGAAAGGATCAAGCAAATATAAAGGAAAGTTACCATTTAAATGATGTAATTGTGGTAAAATTGGTCATTTTGCAACCAAATGTCCAAATAAAGGAAATAACGATGATGAGGGAAATAAACCAAAGTACAAAAGGGGATTCAATCCAGGAAAAGACAAGCAAAGATTTGAGAAACAAAAGAAAAGCCTATACTCCAAGAGGTATAACAGCTCATCTGAAGAAAACAAAGAAACTGATGTTGAGAGTGATAATGAAGAGATTCTATTCATGGCTACAGAAGAAAATGCTACCACTAGCAAAGATAATTTGAAGGAAGACGAAGACATGGAAGAAGAAGGTGAAGTGAACTTTGAAGAAGAACTTATTTGTATATTGGAAGAAATGAAAGCATTTAAGAAGAAGAATAAAAAACTGAAGTTACAACTCCAAAAATATGAAGAAGAGAATTGAGACTTCAAAGCGAAGACTTCACAAGTATTTGAGGAATCAAATAAGGTAATTTCTAATCTAAAAGTCCAAATCAAAGAAGAAAAGAAAATTGAAGAAGATCTAACATATCAACTAAAGAAGAAAGGAGAACACTGTGAAAGGTATGAATCTAAGATAGCTACTTTAAAAAGGGATCTAGAAAAGGTGAATTCCAAAATAGCATGTGACTTGAAATCTGAGAAAAGTACTCAAGTTTTGAATAAGATTATAGAGAGTCAAAGATCACCATCTAACAAGTCAGGCATTGGGTATGAGAAGGAAAAAGAGAAATCTAAGAGTTATGTTGAAACTCTTAAGGAACCAGTGAAAAAGGAGACCAAGAAGGAAGAAGCCTAGAATATAAAAACTAGCTGTATCAACAAAGAAAGCAAAGGAGAACAAAACTTTAGAAGACCATTTGCTCCAAGATATGCAAATAAAAATAGGTTTGGTAATTATTTTTATGGATATTATTATTATTGCAATTATTTTGGTCATAAGAAATTAGATTGTAGAAAGAGAGCCAAGGATATTGAAGTTAGGAGTAGAAACAAAGGAACCTATGGAGGTTCGAACAAAAACTACAATTTGTTTGCTCCCTTATCAAACTTTGATGAAGCTATAGTTTGTTACAAGTGAAACAACTATGGACATATATCATGCTATTGTAGAAGTGTTTTTGAATCTGTAAGACAAGATCAAAATTTCAAGGCTCCAGTGATAAGGAAAAGAGAACCATCAAAGACTTGGAAGAAGTAAGAAGAATCCATGATCATTCAAATAACATTCCATGCTAGAGATGAAGGACAACAATGGTTCATTGATAGTGGATGTTTGAGACACATGACTGGAGATAAAAGCAAATTCATCTCATTAAAAAGGGTCAATGAAGACACGGTGAAGTTTGGAGACAACACTACAGCCAGAATAATAGGAAAAGGTACACTTAGTCTCGATAAAGGAAAAACCAAAATAGAAAATGTGTTATATGTGGAAGGGTTAAAGCATAATATTCTAAGTGTTATCCAAATGTGTGATCAAGAACACACACTCAATTTCTTTTTTGAAGGTTGTAAGATCAGAAAAAGAGACACGGGAGAACTAATTGCAGATGCTCATAGAACCAAAAACAACCTATACATGCTTGGAGAAATGAGAAGAGAGAAATGTTGTCTAAGTCAAGTTGAAGAGAGTTGGATATGTCATAGAAGGTTAGGGCACATAAATTTTGATAATTTTGTGAAAATTAGCAACAAACAGGTTGTGCGAGATATGCCCAAGATAACGAAACCTTCAAGCACTCTATGTAAGCAATGCCAACATGGGAAACAAACCAAAGCAAGGTTCAGAATGGAGGAATATTTGACCACTAAACCACTAGAGCTAATTCATACGGATCTTTGTTTTCCTACCAAAACTAAAAGCATGCAAGGTGAGAGCTACTTTATGTTACTCATTGATGATTATACTAGAATGATGTGGGTAGCCTTTCTAATAGAAAAATCAGAAGCATTTGAAAAGTTTAAAGCTTTCAAAGAATTAGTAGAAAATGAAAAAGAATTGAAAATAAAATGCCTAAGGTCAGATCAAGGAGTTGAGTTTATTTCAAATGAATTCTTTGAGTTTTGTGAAGATCATGGAATTAAGAGACAATACTCAGCTGTAAGGACTCCACAATAAAATCGAAAGGAAAAATCGAATCGTTCAAGAGATGGCTAGAACTATGTTGAATGAATCTAAGCTATTAGATAGATTCTGGAGAGAAGCAGTTAATACAATAGTATATATCTTGAATAGAGGGAAAATCAGAGTTAATAATGATAAAACTCCTTACGAATTGTGGAAAGGAAGACCATCTTCGGTCAAACATTTCAAAGTGTTTGGAAGTAAATGTTTTATCAACAAGAATGAAGAAAACTTGGGAAAATTTGATTCAAGAGCTGATGAAGGAATTTTTCTTGGCTACTCCATCAAAATCAAAGCCTATAGATATTATAACAAAAGTCTACAAACTATTATAGAAAGTGCTAGTGTTAAAATAAATGAGATCATAAATCAAAAGGCAAAAGAACCTTTAGAAGAGCCTCTAGAAATACCCAGTCTTGTAGAAGAAGGGGAGGAAGAAAATGTAGAAAAATTGAGTGAATCTGAAAGGCAGGACACCAAAGCACCATCTCGTTTTGTTCAAAAGAATCATGTTGAAAGTCAGATCATTGGCAACATTGATGCTGGGGTGCAAACCAAAAGAAGAATTGTAAGTATACCTGAGTATGTAAATTTCTCTTTGTTATCCAAGGTAGAGCCTAAGAATTTTTCTAAAGCTAGTCATGATAAACATTGGATAAAAGCAATGGAAGAAGAGTTAGATAAAATTGAGAAGAATGAGACTTGGTAACTTGTGCCCAGGCCAATGGATCAAAATGTGATTGGCACTAAGTGGGTTTTTCAAAACAATTGAATGAAAATGGCCAAGTCACTCGAAACAAAGCAAGGTTGGTATGTAAGGGGTATGCTCAAGTAGAAGGTGTAGATTTTGAAGAGACTTTTGCTCTTATTGCTAGATTAGAAGCAATTCAAATATTTCTTACATTTTCAGTATTCAAAAATTTCAAAGTCTATCAAATGGATGTTAAATCAACATTTCTAAATGGTAATCTAGAAGAGGAAGTTTACATAGAACAGCCACAAGGATTCCTCTTATCATAAAATAAGGATTATGTGTGTAATTTAAAGAAGGCTTTGTATGGATTGAAATAAGCTCCTAGAGCATGGTATGCTAGGCTTGATAAATACCTACAAGACCAAGGATTTAAAAGAGGATATGCTGATAGTAATCTTTACATCAAAATTGAAGGAGTTCACCAGTTAATTGTTGTGGTGTATGTAGATGATATAATCTTTGGAGGAGACAATGAGGAAATGTCTAATAGATTTATCGAAGATATGCAAAAATAATTTGAGATGTCCATGTTAGGTGAGTTGTCATTTTTCCTTGGTATACAAATATCTCAATCCAACAAAGGAATATTCATACCCCAAAGCAAGTATGTGAAGGAGATGTTAAAGAAATTCCATATGGAGGAGTGTGCCCTTGTTAGCACACCTATGGCTATAGGTAGGAAGTTGACCAAAGATGATGAATCTCCAAATACTGATCAAACTCTTTACATATTAATGATTGGGAGTTTACTAAATGTGATGGCATCTAGGCTAGATATCATGCAAGCAGTTGTTATGGTTGCACGATTTCAAGCAGCTCTAAAAGAAACACATGTGCAAGTCATGAAATATATATTCAAATATTTAAAGAGAACCTTGGATTATGGGTTGTGGTACCCAAGAGGTAAAGACTTCACATTGGTAGTGTACATGGATTTAGATTGGGCAGACTGTGTAGATGATAGAAAAAGTACAAGTGGAGGAGCGTTCTTTCTTGGAGATAGCCTAGTATCATGGTTGAATAAGAAGCAAAATTATGTATCTCTATCCACAATAGAAGCAGATTATATAGTGGTAGTGTTATGTTGTATACAAGTTCTATGGATGAAACAAACCTTGAAAAATATCAAATTAGAGTATGATCATCCAATCTCCATATTCTACGATAATACTAGTGTGATAAGTATTTCGAAGAATCCAGTTATGCATTCCAAAACTAAGCATATCCCTATACAATATCATTTCTTGAGAGAACATGTGACAAAACAATAAGTAAAATAGGAATATGTTTCCACATTTGAATAGATAGTAGATATCTTCACTAAGCCACTTCCAAAGGAAACATTTGAGTACCTACGATAGAAGTTAGGAGTAATATCCTTTGCTTATACTCATTAAAAATGAAGAGAGGCATTGGTTAAGGGGGAGCTAAATTATATTTTTTATCTCCTTGAATGACCCTTTTCCATTGATGTCAAAGGGGGAGAATGGCAGTACAGGGAGTTACAACAAGGGGGAGTTGTAGAAAAGAAGATGGGGAGTCGCAGAAAAGAAGATCTTTGTGGAAGGTTGCCATCAATGACAAAGAGGGAGATTGTTGGAATAATTGTCATTGATGTCAAAGGAATTGTAATGGATATGAATGGAAATGTCAAACAAAATTGTTGCCAGAAGTGAATGGAATTATTGCTGAAAGTGAATGGAAGTGTTGCTGGAATTGAATGGAATTATTGCCAGAAGTGAATGGAATTGTTGCCATAGGTGAATGGAAATGTTGACAGAAGTGAACGAAATGTCGAAAGTGAATGGAAATGTCGGTGGAAGTGAATGGAATTGTTGACCTTGGCCTACCTATTGGGAGGAGTTGTGACCATTCGAATGGACCTTTTTAATTGAAGAGTCATGACCTTAATTTGTGGCTTTTTGTGGGTTATAAATAAGTGCATAATGAATGGCAAAATTTGTAGATTCAAAATTGGAAGATATAAAAGAAGAGCAGAATTTTCAAAGGCAAATTTTAGTGAGAATATTAAAAATAAAAAAACCAGCAAGTATAAGGAAGAGTATAGCAGCAAAAACACTCAAGTGTAGATCGAATTGAAAGGAGATAAAGAAAGTGTTATATCATCCGTTGTTTTGACAACAAATTTGAGATAGAAGAGTGATTTTTTCTGAGAAGGTTGGTGCCTTCATTTTGAAGAGATTGGTGTCTCTTGCTGAGTTAGTGCTCGATGAAAGGGGTTGGTGCTCCTGTAGGTTGGTGCCTATAAAATTATTTTTGGGGTAGGTGCTCCAATAGGTTGGTGCCTATGAATATTTATATTAAGAGAATTTATCTGTGGTTTTCTCCTGAAAGGGTTTCTACGCAAATCTATGTCTATTTGCATTGTGTGGTTTTGCATTATATTCTTTGATTACTTTAAATATATTAATTGTGGAGTAATTTGAGGTTTTGGATTTAAGATTAATAGTCAAAAGTGAAAAAAAAAATCTTATACTAATTCACCCCCACCTCTCAGTATAAGCTTGTGCTTAACACATTTTTCTATGCAGTAGATTCTATTGTAGTGCTCAAGTCTTCTATGCACCCATGGCATAAAAAATACTTAAGTTTCCATAGTACATTGTGGACCAACAGATTTTCATCTTCAAACACAAAGGTCTATATAAAACCACTTTGTACTTGTGATCAATGCTTGGTCTCCCTTTTGCATTCTTAATGCATGTACCATGCTGCTAGTAATGGAGCAAGTGTATAGTGGAAGATGTGAACCCAATATTTTGGTGTGACATGTTCCTCATTTCAGACTTCAACACACTTATGTACATGAATTTTGAGGCACTCACCTTCTTGAAAGAATGGCCAATTGGTGTAGATGAACTACAGTAATTGAAATATAATGATCATAAGCTCATAGGCATCATCCCATTCAAGATAGTTATTATGATGAGTTGCCCACCATGTCAAAGCAATTCCATTTAAAGCATAATTTAAAGAACTAACTCATTGATTGATGGTCAGAACATGGATTTGCAAGTGTAGAAGGAAATCATTGATGTCTTTTGTTGCATAGTACATAGGCAATTATCACTCGTGCACAAAGACCATTTGTATCGGTCAGATTTTTTTATCACCTCATGCCCAATTAAGGAGGTGGGCATCTGAGTCACTACTGATAGATGAAGTTTTTTCCCATGTTAAAGTGCCTTACCTTATTAGCTTGAAATAAGAAATCAACTTCTGATCGAGTCAGAGATTTTATAGACATAGAGGCACATTCTTTAATGAAAAACTGATCTACTACTGACTACATAGTTATTGGTTTGGGCCTCCACTATTTCGATGTCTTGAGTTATTGAGTGAGTAGTGATTATACTTGTTGTTTGGCATACTGGTACAAGAAGTTATATCCAACTGCACATAGATCTTTTAGATTCTCCTAAGTATTTACCTTCATCCAACTAGTTTCTTGCAGAACATAGGGGGAGTCTAATTTAGCTAGAATTATGTAAGGCTTGTACACTCTATTGAGAGGAATGATAACAACTTTATCACCTTGATGTGCCTCGAGCTAGTTGTGCATTGTATTAATAGTCATTTATCAATCATACGCCCATATTTTTCTTATTAGTGTAGGGTAGTGCATTGATATAGTCTTCATGTCTATGACCTCAAAATCACCTCATAGAGATAATTCTATGACTTTGATCTCAACATCCTCCAATCTGTCAATAGGCTCAAATTTTCCATAATTAGCTAAGCTTAGAGTTAATGGGCTATAGTTGAAAGTTGGTCATCCAATAGCTTCCCATGTAGATCTAGGAATCATATTAATTGTGATACCAAAATCAAAGACAACATTTGAGATCTCATAACCAACAACCTCAATATCAATTCATGCATCAACATCCAAGGGTTTCTTCATCTTGACATGCAAGACCAATTTTTTTTATCTTTTTTTAACCATGCTACGAACATTTTAAAATATTATGTAGTAGATTTGTGATGTTGATCCAAAAGGATCCATATTTTCTCTAAAAAAGATGTTGAATTTTAGGTTGATCGTTGTCACGTCAAAGATCTCATCAAGAGATTTTTGGTGTAGCTCATGGTTCACAAAATGGAACCCATATGCATAAAATATCACATGTCGAAGATCATCTAAGGCAAGTAAAAAATTTTAGTGTTTGGATAGAACATCTAGTTGGACGTCGACAAGTTGTGAGTGGTTGATAAGTGCAGAGTGGAGATTGGACCACGTGGTGGGTCCTCAAGCCACCATGTGGCTTGCCACCAATCAATTATTTACCATGGTCTAATTTTAACTATATTGTAATTAAATATTTTGAATGTTCTAAACAAACCAAATAACCATACCACTTCCACGTAACATATCCACCTCACCACATACCTGCCAAGTGACCCCATATTTAATTCATGTTCCATATCTAAACATTCATGTTTCAAGCCACATTCATGTGTCAATATTCCATGTGAAACCCATATGCCACCAACATCCCCACTAAATACATGTTAATGACAAATACTTGGCATGTTATACCTCAAATTTCATGGTATATCTATATCCAAATGCCTCCCCCACTTTCCAATGTGGGATAAATGATATGGCTCGCCACTGAAACTATAGAAGATGGGGATTCAAACCTTGCATATTTGTGTAAAAGGGATAAGGCCCAACTTCTTGGGTTATGGGTTTGAATGGATATATAAATTCAAGAACTTGTATTTGTAAGGAATTCAAAAAATCTTAGCAACCATTGTTAAAGACTATAGCTTAATAGCTTGTGTGGCTTGCAAAGGGAGTTTGAGGTAGAATTGGGAGAAAGTCCAAAAAAGGACTTATATTATTTTTTCCCAAGGAACAAATTTCCAGTTGCTCATTTTTTATTTTGGAGATGTTTTTAAGTATTTTTCAAGCATTTTTCTTAATACATCGACCAATATAGGACCCAAAGATGTAGGCCTTTGTGTCGAACTCTGTTATCAAATTATGTGTTGTGTTTTGAGAATTTCTTAAATTATTCTTGTTAAATTGATAATTTGTTAGTCAAAATTTCAAATTATTTCATAAATTAATATTGTAAAGAAAAATTAAAATACACAAGTATATTATTGCTTAATTTTATATATTAGGTTGGTATCAGAGCAGTTAGTGTGCTGGGCTAAGTTCTATTTAGGCATTATTCTAGTGCATCAAGTTTGATATCAAAACTAAATTTGTGGGTGAATTTGTGATTTTATTATTTTAACTAAATTCAATCATTGTAGAATAATGGATCTAATGATAGCTCAGATTTAGTTGTTACTAAATTCCATTATCACTACGATAATGCAATACCTACAATCTCAAGAGCAAAGTCGGCAAGCGATAGAATAATGACAAAAGCAATAAATTGAGAGGCTCCAATAGATCATTGATGCACTGTGAGAACAATTATAGAAAGAACGTTTATATAAGAAGAGGATACATGGAGATTCAAATACTTGTGGAAATTATGGCCAACAAGGTCACTTTGTTGAGCAATACTAGATAATGCATCCCAATCAAGCTCCATTATGGTTTAGAAGGTGGAACAAAGAAAGAGGAAAGGCACCAACTATGTTCAGTAGTGGTCAATCAATCTAACCTGTCAAGCAACTCCAAAGTCTCTAATGTGATAGTTGTTATTGATGGAAGTGCTAGATATTATGTTATGCTCCAAGAAAAGTCAAAGGTAAAACTACACTGCTATTGCTAAAGGGAGGTTCATGGAGATCTATTTTAACTGGAGTTATGGAGCTAGTTATATTACTAAAGGTCTTTCACAATGTCTAAAACTAAGGAATCTTCCATTACTTCACACTAAGATGTTCGAAGGAGCTGATGGCAAAGTATGAGGACATGTGACCCATTATGGCATCCTAAATTTTGGCATCAAAGGGATATTTTTTGATCAAGTAGCTCTTGACATAATTATATAAGAAGTTGAGGAGATCACTTTGGGTTAGTATTATCTCACATCTCGACATGCCAGAAACACTGCATCAAGAGAAAGAATCCAACTGATGACCAATCATACCTATGAGATTCAATTTGAAACAAGCTAGCTAACAAAGGTACATTCTAGTTATAATAGTGATTCCTCTAATTCGTATACTTCTACTAGTCCTATTAATGAAAATGATGTTGAAAGTACAAAATCAAATAATACTCTGATTATTAATGTATCTTTTGATGTAAATTTTGAGGATGAAAATAATGAAATCAACTCTTCTGGATATATTGACAATGTTAGGGATACTAAAGGTACTAACCCTAAACATTTATTGAAGTCATGTGTTGATATATTTGAAAAGCACACAAAGGGAATAGGTTCTAAACTGTTAGCTAAAATGGGATTCAAAGGAAAAGGCCTTGTCATTAATGCTCAAGGGATTATCCAGCCTATCCAATTGGCAAAGAGATCACTATGTGCAGGATTAGGATATGAAGGTGAAGGACAAACATCCCAAGAAGTTGAGTTGAAGGATTACTCAAGAAGCAAGCTAAAACATCCTGAAGTGCTGGAAGTACTATCTAAAGATGCAATAGTTACATTGGATAAAGAATCTTCAAATGATTCATCAAGGTATGTAAAGAAGAAATACTCAAATGTATTTTTTGATTATGCACAAGAGATTCCTAAAAGGAAGTTTAGGCAAACTATTAAAATGAGGTTACCTAAAGAAGACATGAAGGTTTTTACTTCAATGCTAAGGGGAAAATGTTGAAAAAAGATAAGTAAAGTCAGTAACAAACTAAGGCAAAGGTTGTAACTACATCTTCAATCAAGCAGAAGATAGAATCTTGTCAGTCAGAACCTGAGACAACATCAGTGAGGGAGATAGTAATCAGCAAGATGCTGACAATTCAAAAATTGTCACCCTGGAAAGGTAAACAACATTTCTTTAAAAGAATAATAGATAAGCATTATAAGATAGACGCTAACTTTGATAAAAATTATCAATGGAATTTAATTTCTAAAGATGTTGTAGAAACTCTAGGTTTGGAAACTAAGCCACATCTCAAACCATATTCTTTGGATATGATAGATGATGGTAATAATGTCCATGTAAGTAAAACATGTAAACAAGGGTTTGCAATTAGCTCCAACTTTTTAGATGAATTTGAGTTAGATGTGGTTCCACTAAAATTTAATGGCATTGTCATAGGAAAACCCTATTTATCCTTGAGAAAGGAAACTTACTCCAAGAAGTAAAATCAATATATCATTGTAAAAGTTAGGAGAGAATATCTTGTGTGAGCACATCGGCAGTAACCATTACAGGTAAACGGTGCCTTCATTGTTATTTTACTCATCTATAATATAGACAGGAACACTGTAGGGCAACATGAAGATGTCATCCTGAGAAGCATTAAGAACAACTCAGAAGATAGGTTGTATATTTTAATCTGTATGTTTTAGAGTGTGCAAACATGCATACATATTTTCTTTATGTTTATAAGACCTAAATATAGGCATTGTTTATAAATGCATAAAACCCAAGTATGGGCAATGTTTGTAATCATTACAGTGTTTGTAAAGACCCAAGAAGGGCAATGTTTGTAAATTGTGTTGCCAAATAAGACCCTAAAAGGGATAATGTAAAAAGGTGATTTTTATAACCCCAGATGACATGCAACAATCTCAGATCTCAAGAGTTGAAACCAACTGACATTTAGGAGATCATCCAAGCTAGAGTTGAGAGCTAGAGCCATAAAAGGATCCTCATATGGAGTACTAGGTCTAGTACCAGCTTTTTGAAGACAAAAAGCCTTCTTAGTAGGGAGGATTGATCTAGGAGGATCCATATTTTCTCTAAAAAATAAGAAATTAAATGTTAGGTTGATCATTGTCACGATGAATAGCTCATCAAGAGCTTTTTGGTGTATCTCATGGTTCGTAAAATGGAGCCTATATGCACAAAATACCACACGTCAAAGATCATCTAGGGCAAGTAAAAAAAATTGGGGTTTGGATAGAACATCCAGTTAGACATCGACAAGTGGAGAGTGGAGATTGGACCACGTGGTAGGTCCTCAAGCCACCACATGGCTTGCCACCAATCAATTATTTACCATGGTGCAATTTTAACTATGTTATAATTAAATATTTTGAATGTTCTAAACAAACCAAATAACCATACCATTTCAATATAACATATCCACCTCACCACATACCTGACACGTGACCCCATATTCCATTCACGTTCCATATCCCAACATTCACGTTCGAAGCCACATTCATGTCTCAATATTCCATGTGAAACCCATATGCCACCAACATCCCCAAGAAATACATGGTAATGCCAATTACTTGGCATGTTATACCATGAGTTTCATGACATATCTATATCCAAATGCCTCCCCCATTTCCAATGTGGGATAAATGATATGGCTTGCCACCGAAACTATAGAAGATGGGGATTCAAACCTTGCATGTTTGTGTAAAAGGGATAAGGCCCAACTGCTTGGGATATGAGTTTGAACAACTATATAAAGCCATGAACTTGTATTTTTAAGGAATTCGAAAAAGCTTAACAACCATTGTTAAAGACTATAGCTTAAGAGCTTATGTGGTTTGTAGAGGGAGTTCGAGGTAGAATTGGGAGAAATTCCAAAAAGGGACTTATAATATTTTTTCCCAAGGAACAAATTTTTAGTTTCTCATTTTTCATTTTGGAGACATTTTTAAGTACTTTTTAAGCATTTTTATTAATATATCAACCGATATAGGACCTGAAGACGTAGGCCTTCGTGCCAAACTCTGTTATCAAATTATGTGTTGTGTTTTGAGAATTTCTTGAATTATTTTGTTAAATTGATAATTTGTAAGTCAAATTTTTAAATTATTCCATAAATTAATATTGTAAATCAAAATTAAAATATACAAGCGTATTATTTCTTAGGTTTACAGATCATATGTTCTATAATATATCTTCATTATGCAGAGTACTCAAAAGTTTCAAGAGATCCATGAGTGCAGTGATAACTTTGTCTTGTCATATAATGTGCACAATTTTGCCACACATTTATGTGTTGATTGTTGTAGCATCACCATCAATAGTTTCTTAATGATAAATGTTCTTCAACAATTGTGCATCTTCATGCATGAGATTTTTTTTTGTAGCTAGATCTTGATATTTATCATGTTTAACTTTTTTGATGCCTTAATCCTAAGGTATATCCAGTGGAGATAGCCCTTTTTATTCATGTTGTTGTCATGTCATAGCATTTAGAAATGCATTTTATTTAAGCTCTGCACTTACCATATTTACATTTTGGATGGCTTTGTCCTTTCTCTGCTTCTCTAGAATAAGACAATCTTCTGTGTCATGCTGATCAGAGACTCTATAGTATGTGAAATACGACTGTCTTTATGGACTCATTGGATAATTTTGTTGGACATGATTGTATTCCCCATATAGATAGCATTGCAGAGGAGGACTTTGATAGTTATTGCCTCTGCGGCCTTGGTATCCTCATCTGTAACCACCTCAACCTCATCCTCTATTAGATTGATATCCCCCTCTATATCCTTGTTGTTATGTAGAGTTCCAATGTTGGTACTATTGATTTTTATCTTCCATGTTCAATTGTTGTTTCATAGTTGGAGGGGTCCAATTCATTTATTGTTGCTACGTTATGGGTGAGCTCCAAGGTGATGCATATTGATACTGAGGGTATAAAAGTGTCTAACTCAATGAAGGAGTTCATCTAGGAAAACCAGGAGGTTGATACTGTGATGACCTCAGAATCCATTATGGACTTGTTTGGGTTGCACAAATTTTATTAGCTTCTAGGCCTGAGCTTGCATGCTTCATCGAGGAGATTTGTTGCATTGTGACAACAAATACATTTTTGGAGATGCCCTCTTTAAGCTCCTATAAATTTCTACAATTCTTCTCATCATGGTTAGTCAATTTGCAACAATTATGATACAGATTCTATGTATTTTTGATATATTATGCAAAAGATGGAATTGTGTCATGGCATGCCCTACTACCTGATAAAATTCACAAAATTTTGTCTTGGCTTTAGGATAATCATTTTGATGGTGTCCTTTTTTGCACTCTGTGCACCATAGATTCAATTTTGGCTTATAAGCCTCATGGTATTGCTCCATTCTTTTCATGAAATTTTGTAATGTGTTTTTAATTTTATAATTAGCAACAAGAGCTTCTCCATAATCCTTAATTTGTTCTATGCATAGTGCAGCAACTCTGGCATCTGCTTTTGTCTCATATTGAGTTTTCATAGTGGCAAATAGAATCCTATTTAAAATTCTTTCAACAAACCATGTTTCTTTGTCTTTATCTATCAAATTGAATTCTATCTTATTTATTACATCAAAAAATCTATGATCATAGTCAAAGATCGACTCTCTAGACTTTTACCTTATCTCTTTCAAGTCCTGTATTGTCTGGCTAGTGCATTTTTTAATCTTAAATTTTGAGATGAGCCAATCTTGAACATATTTTAAACTTGATTTTTGAAGATCTCTTATGTATATTAACTCTAGTGCTCTCCCAGATAGAGCCCCTACAAACTCCCACTTTTGTTAATTTTTATCAGTGATGCCCTTAACTTACCATTTCATTTTACAAGTTAGCAAGTACTATTCATGGTCCATGGACCCATCATATGTGGCTAAGTTTAATAATCCTCATGGATAATTCAACATATTGATTGGTATGAATGGATTCTTCTACATAATTGATATTGGAGGTGTTTATGTTCTAAATGATCCTGCCTACATACTACTCTGCACACTAGAAGAATTATTATGCATATTTTGCTTGTCTACACTTTTTTCTTGTTGTTCAACTTCAATTAATCCTATTTCCTTCAAATCCTTCCTAATGTATTTTGTGTGAATTTACATACCCCAACGGTTCATGTGATCTGAAAATAGTATTTCCCAATTTTTATCCTCCTACTCGCCTAGCTAAAAACCTCTACTAGAATATAAAAGATTGCACTGTGAGGATGCGTACACTTTTGGTGAATATTTATTTCTAGTGACTTCTTCCTCTGCTACACTTGAACCTTTGATTAACCTATGAATAAGTTCTATTTCTATGCATAATTCTTAATCTTCTGACATTTCCCTTTCTTGTAGTTATGCATTAGTTCTGTCTTCTATTTATTTTACTCTTAAACTACTCTCATCTTCCTCTTCGCACATCTCTTCTTCATCTCATTCTTCATCTTTTCATTCTATCTGTTACCATCCATCATCATCAACTTTATTCATCATATTCTCATCATCTCTCTCATCACATCTATGCACTTGTTCATCATCTACTCTATTATTACTCTTACTTCTGCTCGTAGCTACTTGGGTATTCTTCTATTTATTCCATCTATTTTATTATCACAATTCCTATCCTAAATCCAAAGTTTTCTTATGACCCTTATTTCCTCACATCTCCATTCTAGATTCAGGTTCAAGATCTCATGCGCACACATCCCCATATGCCAGAAGCAACTATTCCATATTGGTTGGTATAGGTACCATGGCGTTATCCACAACCAACATCTTTAATAGGAGAGGTAGTCATAGCAAAAGTTTTCCTCTGATTCCTCAGACAAAATGATCCTGTGTAACTTAAAATGCTATATACCCCTACAGCGTAAATTTGGTGATGTATCCGTCTATGGTAGTGGAAACCCAATAGTCTATCATTCTCATCTAATTAGTTTCCAATTTTAACAACTGGTCTATCTTCTCTTTGGTCCAAGTAATAGTTTCTTTCATTATAGGATTGAAGCAGTAGTATTCTAGTCTTGTCAACCAATTAGTCAATAGTTTAGGTAGCTTGATATAGAAAATTTCTTATATTTCTCCGTATTTATGCTCCTAAATGATTTCACTTATGGTAAGACCAGTCCTTTTAGATTCTTCTTTTGTGAAGTGACATACTTTTTGGTCTAACCATGTTTCAATGTCTCACTATCCCAATAACCATCTTAGCATAGTTTCCTCTTGAAGGAGTGTTTCCAAACTCATCACACCATTATTAGTAGAGGTTCCTAATGTCAAAAAACATGTTAAGGATGAGGATAACTAAGTTTTTTTATACTTCATAGGATGGTACAAAGAATTCATAATTAACAGAACCATGACAGAGATAAGTTATCATACAATAGATAGGAACTAAGATTAGTCCAGAGTTGTCTTAAGGTTTGAAAATCATTCAGATTACTTTAGATAAGATTAAACCAAACATTAAACATGATACACAGAAAAAAAAAAAAATATAAGAAATATGATAAGTAACCATAACCAGAAAGTCTATATTGATCTCAATAAAGGTTTGTCTTCTTCTTCATACAAACATACATATTTATAGTCTCTACCATTCTTGACCATTCATATTTTTCTCATATATTGGCACCAAATAGAGGAGATTGTTTATCTTCTATCCCTTTAAAACTCATGGAGGATAAGACAAAACACATATATCCAACAATTTCATACATAACACATGAATATTCAAAGAATATCTTGCACAACTTTACTTATCCATTTTTCTTCTTCCAACAGTAATGATTATGGAGTGGCTAATTTATTTGAAGATCCTTTAATTATGTCACCATGTAAATTTAGCGATTTAGGCATCTCCTCTTCTGAAGTTCCTTTTGAGTGATAAGCATGTACAATTTCTCCAACTTATGATGATACCTATATCATGGCCCATGATCAATCATGAGACTTGGATGTTCAAAATTATCATAAAAATTTATCTCAAATACATGCTTTCAACTGTGATGTTCACACTATTTCTACATATTTTGAGTTAGAACCTAAAGGTCATGTACCTCCAATCAATTCTCCACTTCTCAATACTCCTTAAGTGGTTGATCAAATCTTACCCCTCACATCTTTAGAACTTCCAAAACATTTTATACCTCCTATAACATTAGTTATCCTACCTAATCCTCTCCCTGTCAATGATTATAATAATAAACCAATTGAGTCCATTCAACCTTCCTCTATAGATATACCTACTCCTTAGACCACCCTTAATGCTAAATCCATATATTTATGCTAAATACATTTTGAATATGACTGACATAGTAATAAAATTATTGATCATGGAGTAGATGTGGAATATTATGGCCCTCTCCCTATGTTACCTAGAGATGAATACATACTTGAATTGCTCCATTCCAGAGAACCTCAACTTCCTTGGCAACATCACAAACTTAGGAATTTCAAGAAAAATGCCCCTCATTTTAACAACTTCATTACTAGGATTGATCCTAAAACCAATCCCACTTCCTCTCTTCCTAATGTGTCATATCATTTCCAAGATGTATATGTTATACTTACAAGGAAACTACAAGAATTGAATATGGCACCCCCTCATTCCATCAACCTATAACAGTCTCTAGAGAACTGACACCAATTAAACATGATAACTTTAGTTTATTCTTTTATAAATATCATGAGACTTGCACTTGGTCATATGAGAACATGCTTGTAATTGATCCTAGTATTGTGGTGCATAACATCATCACATATCTTGATGTCAAACCTATTTAGTAAAAATAAAAAAAATTCCCCTCAAAGTTTCTAACGTGTGCCATAAAGAAATAATTAAACTATTAGATGACAAATTTATCAAACCATTGGACTATTTTTAATGGGTCTCTAACATCATCCCCATTTGCAAAAAATTCACCATGATCATTCGCATTTGCAATGACTTTTGTAACCCCAATCTCACTTATCCTAAGGATAACTTTCTTTTACCTTCAATAAATGCCATCATCGATTCCACTATTGGATACAAAATGTTATCCCTCATAGATGGTTTTTGGGGCTACAATCAAATTCACATTGCCCCCAAAGATCAACACAAGACAACTTTCACCACAGAATGGGGTACCTATTGCTATGTTAAAATGCCCTTTAGCCTTAAAAATGTTGGAGCTACTTATTATCAGGATATGACCCACATTTTTCATGACTTTATCCATAATATTGTAGAAACCTATGTGGATGACATCATTTCTAAATCTAAAATTTTCACAACTCATCTTTTTGATATTGCCATCATCTTTAATCAACTTATCAAACATAGAGTTAGAGTAAATCCATATAAATGTGTCTTTAACATCACATCTAGTAAATTGCTAGGGTTATGAGTCTCTCTTCATGGTATTGATGTCTATCCCTCTAAGATTAATGTTATTATTAACATGATTATTCTTCATTTTATTCCAGACATTCGTACTTACCTTGGCAAGCTTGGGGTAATATGATGATTATCCCTAAAATGGCTTATCACATTTATTCTATTAATACCCTTCTTAAAAAAGTTAATGCTCTAAAGTAGATCAATCCTTGTTAGAAATAATTTGACAATATGAAAGAATCATTTATCCATTTTTACCACCCTTCATCCACCTTCCAATGACCATCCTTTAATTGTGTACACTTTTTCCATACCCATATCAGTTGGGGCAATACTCGCCCAAAAAGATGATATTATAAGAGAGTATTCCATCTACTATATTAATCAAGGTCTCATTGATTATGAAAAATGTTATACCAAAGTTGAACGTGATTTTCTTGCTATATATTTTACAGTTAAAAATCTTCATCATTATATACTTTATCAAACAACTTATGTCATAGTTCATTCTAACCCACTTTATCACTTTTTTTCTAAAGCCTTTCTCTCTAGAGATAGAAATGGAAAGTGGATGGTTATTTCAATGAAATTTTACCTCCACATCATCACACAGAAATTTGTCAAAGGCCAAGTCATTATTGACCAAATCATAAAAACACCCATACCAGCTACCAATCACCTTCAAGATAGTCTTCCTGATGATAACATACTCTATATTGAAGGTCTTAATGACATTATCTATCTAAAAGATTACTTCCATAACTTCATTACTAATTTAGAATCAAGTAAGCAAGAATATTCATACATCCTAATACTAATAAATCTAAATTAGTCATCGAATAACTCCCTAAAATCAACATCGATTTGCACAAAGACACTTGGACCCTTCATTTTGCTAGTGCCAAATATCTCCAAGGAGCTAGGGCTAGTTATATACTCACTAGTCCTCATGGTAAAATTATCCCTTTGGAATTTTAACTTAATTTTGATGCCACTAATAAAATTTTGGAATATGAAGCATTAATCATAGGCATGAAAGTGGTAATTGACTTAGACATTGCATATATTCATGCTTTGGGAGACTCCAAACTCATCTACCAATAGGTTAATGGTGATTATCAATGTAAAAACAAAAATATTATTGCTTATCATCAAATGGCCACTACCCTTGCCAAATAATTTACTTCTTTTACTATTTAACCCATCATAGAGATCAAAAATATATTACTGATTCACTTGTTTCTTCAACATCCTTATTTTATTCACACCCAATTCTCACCTATTCTACCTTTCTTATTCAAATAATAAAGTCCCCATTTTATATCCAACTAAAATATTCACTTATCTATCATATTGAGGCTATCACCATTCGATGTAACCCATGGTACAAAGACATTATCCAATTATTTGAGTATCAAACTTATCCTCCTAACAAGGATTCTCATAAAAAGACTCAAATTTGTAAACAAGCTTTCAAATATGTCTTTCGATATAACACCTTTTATTATCACAATGTAAAAGGTACCTTACTTCATTATGAAATGAAAGAAGAGGTTCCTCCTCTCCTTGAATAAGCATATGGTGGAATTTGTGGTGGTCACTATAGTAGACATGCTACATCATGCAAATTTTTAAGTATGGAATACTTTTGGCCTAATCTTAAAAAGGATGCTATCGAGTTTGTTAAAAAGTGTAGTCCTTGCCAACTTCATGATGATCTCACCCATTCTCCACCAATTGAGCTCCAAAATTTGAAGTCTCCTTGGCCATTCTCAATGTGGGGATTAGATCTCATAGGCAAATTACTAGATTACAGGATGGGCATGTCTTTATCATCATGGCTACCAAGTATTTTTCCAAATGGGTCGAAGCCATGCCTCTCATCAATGTCACTAGAATAATTATTTTTGAAATTCATCCTTAATCAAATCATTTTTCATTTTGGAGTTACCCATACTATCATTTTTAATAATGATGGTAATTTCAAAAATAAAGACGTGAAACAGCCTATGCTAAATTCAAAATATCTCACAAATTTTCCACACCCTATCATCCACAATGAAATGGCCAAGTGGAGGCCATGAATAAAATTGTTAATAAAATCCTCAAAAATACAATATGTGAAACCCACATAGATTGGTATCTTCATTTATGTCCCACACTTTTGTCCTATCACACTAGCATATGAACTACCACTGGGACAACACTATTCTCACTGCTCTATGGTTCTGAACTTGTCCTCCTCCCTTTAGAAGTTAAGATTCCTATATTTATATATTTATTCATGGTATTATATCTGATGATAAATTACATGAATCTCACCTTAATGCTCCTGATCTTCTTGATGAATGCCATCTCTCTGCTCTGCAACATAATCACCAATATAAGGCTTGTATAACCAAATAACATAATAGAAAGGTTAAAATCTATAATTTCAATATTGGTGATCTAGTCCTTAAATTAGCTTATACCCATGATAAAAAATGAAAATATGCCCAAAAATTATGGGTCCCTTAATTAGTAAAAGATATACTTTGTTTTATCACCTATCGCCTCCAAACTAATGAATGCCATATTTTCAAAGAGCCCACCAATACATAATTTTTAAAGTAGTACTCTGCTTAGATCTTTCCTTGTTATCATGCTTTACATATGCTATCCTACTAACACTTTTTTATAGGATATCTACATGGGTCTCACCCTCTACAACAGTTTCTCTTTTCACAAACCTTAGTTCCTTCTCTCGGTCTTATGGTTTCTTTTTCTCATGAGTTGCATTGTAAAATCGTGGATAAGACCCAGTCTTCCTTATGACTTTATTTGCTCTTATTGTTTCATTACTTTCCAATAATTTTTACCCCTCCTTGGGTTTTTATTTTGTGAGTTGCAATGTAAGACCATGGATAAGACTAGGCCTTCCTCACAAATGCCATCTTCATCATTTTTATTTTCCAAAATTTTATGCACCCTCTCAGGTTTCTCTTTTATGAGTTGTAGTGTAAGACCATGGATAGGATCAAGCCCTCCTTATAAAATCACCATATTTATTTAATTCAATTTTGCTTTTTCATAATGTTCAAAAATGGTTAAAAGCTTGTGATCCCTTTTTTTAGCTTCAATTTTTACTTATTTTGTAGATAAAAATTGCACAAAAAACTATGTTGACATGTTTCCCTACACTTTCATACATTCTTATGATAAGGAATCATCCTTACTTATCCTCGTATCCCTTTTCACCTTTGTCAATTTTTTTGTAATTTGAAATAATTCAAATTATTTCATGTTTCATTCCTCTTTATCTCATTTCCTCTCATTCCACTTTGGATAAAACAAGGTCAAAGTCAAGATAGCACTTTTATTTCACATGAATAAACAAGACTCTTAGACACCATGCTCTTTAATTTCTCTTTCTTAGCAACCAAGTCCAAAGTTTTCAAATGATATACATTTTTTATCACCCATGTTGGTTCTCTGAATCTGTATAAAGGAGAAATAGAAAAATCTATCAAAAATTAAAATCCAAATTATTTGAAAAAAAAAGGCAATGATCAAAAGGAAACATACAAATTCAAAAGTTAAAATCACACTACAAGATGTGATTAATAGAACATCTCCTATCCCCAATTAAAGATCAAACTCCATAGTTGGCCTCATGATAGAACTGAGGTCCATTGGGGTGCATAAGGCCATTAGATTGGAATAGGAGAATTTAAAATAATCTTTGGTGTTACTTACTTTCTCATGCAAGTACCCAATCTTTATTGTAGACTAATGACTCTGTAAGGGGTCCTGGGTAATGAGGAACACATTATGGGAAGGTAGGTCCATTTTACATTTCATGTATATAGCCTTCATGGGATGATATTCATACTTCATTTGATGACTTAATATTTGTGTGGTTAAGAAAAGTTCTTTAGAATCCTTAATGTCGATAGTCCTCTTATTTTGACAAACCTAATTCAAGTGTCTTGAGTTCGCTTGTTTTTTCTTTCATTTTCCCTCCACCCATTTCATTTCCCCCCTTGACAGGCAAGTTTGAATATAAATCTATTCTCTCATTTCTTCTATATTCCTTCTTCTTCACATATTAAAAACATGCTATCACTACTTTGTTTTAGTTTTATCTATCCTTAAAAAAACACAACATGCCTGAGAAACTCTTGATTACTTTCTTTACATCATTGCTTAACATTTCTTGAATTGATTTGAAAGTTGTTCCATTTTTTGTACCCCTTTTTTTAGACAACTATGTTAGTTTCTATTTTTCATGTACTTTTTCCATTGTTTAGTGAGGTTGGCTTGTTACTTCTCATTCACTAATGTTGATTTTATTTTTATGTACTTTTTCCATTGATGATTGAGTAAGGATTATTATTGTTCACCTATCAATGTTATTTTACCATTTTTTTTCCCATCTTTATTTAAATCAAGGATTGTTATTACTTTTACATTAATGTTTTATTAGCATTTTTAACACTTATCCTTGGTTTGACTTGGTTTGTTTACCTTTCTTATTTAAGGTTTTACTTGTTTGAGTTTTTTGGTCATTTAGTAGCCTTGGATTTTCAATTACCTAATTTACTCTAAATTTTTGACTTGGTAATTTTGTCCTAAGTTATCATTTATCACCCTAGATTACCAAATTTCTAAGAACATCATGCCTAAACCGTATTAATTATCTTGTCTTTCCTATATTTTTTGTTTTTGCTCTTTAGTTTTGTATCTTTGGGTTTGTCCAAAGCAATCTATGTGTCCTCCATGATCAAAACTACAAAAATAACAGACAACCATTCATTGATAAAGATAATTCAAGGTACGCATACATTAATTTTATTTTCAGTCATTTTATGCTTTAAAATACTATAATTTATTCAACTTTAGCATTGTGTGCTTCTATGTTATTTTCTCAAAGATCCATCCCCTATTGCACCTGAGTGACATGTGATGGCCTTTGAGTGGGGCATATGTATACACATAGTATTTTCAATCTTTATCAATTACGTATTCTTTCTCTCTTATAGGAACCTGTTGAGTCTCAATCTCTCTAAGTGCATGCCTTAAAGGGTGCACTGGGAAAGGGGTGGATAGACTATTGGTGCTTTGTAAGATTGTTTTCCCCTATATTACCACTTGATATAAACACATCTTTCTCCTATACACTTCCCTAAGCCTTATCTCCTCTCTTGCACACTTATCCAAGCTTTCACCACTTTACTTAACCACTAATTAAGCCTAAAACCCTTTTTGATGGTTTGTATTAGACTATCGGCCCCATCGACCCTATATTCAAATTAATAAAAGTACATTATGAGTTTAGGTTGGTTTGGTTGACATAGACTGAGACCTAACTTGTTTTTAAGAAATAATAATACAAATTCAATTGGGTCGACCCTGTTGGATAAACTTTTGGAAAGGTTTAGGGTTAGATTCATCTATATATACACATTCATTTCATCATATATTAGAGATACAAATGAGTTAATTATTCATTTACACTTCTTTACAATCTACTCTTCTACCATTCTACTTGAGGATTTATAGATTAGGGTCTATGCTTGGACAATAATCTTGTCTTGTGGAAAATTCTTGGATGCTTTGGCCTTTCTTAGTGATCCTTACAAACCACAACAACCTCTTGCAAAACACCTTTGGTCAAGAGAGAGATTGAGTCTCGATGGATTCATCTTCAAGGTAAGTATCTCTAACTTTACTCCTTTATTTTAGTAGATAGAAATAACATAAGTAATGGCTTTTGAATATATTAATTTCTTCATACATTAAAGTTTTAACTATACATAGCTTAATTAGGATTCTCTTATGCATGTTTAATTTTTATGTCTATTACCCCCACTTTGTGCCACAAGCTTTGGTGAGATCTAGACTATCTTTTACTTTCCTTTGCATTTATTTTTGTCAATATGAAAACATAAGACCTAGTTAGGGATATTGCTTAGTTTTGCTTGAGTAGAGGCTTTAGAACCCTCTCTAGTGATTTTATTGTGGTATGAGATCCCTTGGTTAGGTCTATTAGATCCATCTCAATCATGACCCTAAATATCTAATGTATCAACAATTAGAAGTGTAAGTAAGATTTATCTTCTCTGAGATAGGCTAGATTAATAGATCAGTTGTATTTCCCTTTGTATACACCTCATGGTTATGTAAATTGAGTACATATGAATGGTATATTCCCCAAAAATATGTACCAATGTGTAAATATATGTCACATATATAAAGCAGAATGATAAATTGACCACTTTAAATCTCTAAAATCTTTACTTTGTACCCAAAATCTAATTATTTTGCTCAAGGAGGATTGTGTCTCTATGATAATCCCACTCATTTATCCTCCTTTTGAGGTGAGGGATATAGCATGTAAGTTACTTATCTTAAAATAACAGTTAATTGTATCATGTAATGTATAAATATGTAATCATGTCAACATGTGGAGAATATGTCATCATAGAAATGTATATGTCATATGTTAACATGTGGAGAAAATGTCATCATAAAAATGTATGTCATCGAGGTGTGTATGTAACATATGTAATGGAGGGAATAAAAGTGTTATCTCAAGATAGACTCATCAATATAAACAAGCTTAACAAGTGTAAAAAATTCAACAAGCTAACTAGATAGTCCTAAATTAATCCACTCATAAGCATATAATGCCACACATAAGGCCAATAGTTATAAACAAGGGACATTAATAGGTCACAACAAACAAGGCCAATAACCACATACATGAGACATAAATATGTTGTAAAAAAGAGACAAATGAATGTCACACACATAATACCAATGACCTCAAACAATAGATAAGAAGTCAGTAGCCTATGATGCAAGAGTAACAATGTCAATGATGAAGCATAGAACAAGTGAAAATTAATCTACACTATCCATGTATGTTACCTCTTCCAACTAAAGATATGTATTTAGAGAACCACTAGGAAATTTATAGAACCAAATCAAAGCATAACCTAGTAAGCTCTTAGGGAAGGATTAAATAAAAAAAAACATTGACGTTATATTTCTTGAGATAAGCTATAAATTATTTAAGATGCAAATAAGGATCACCACTCCCAAAAAATAAATAAAATGTAGGAAATATAAAATCATAGGGACAAGGTGCATTAAGTATCTTACACATTATGGGTTGGCCATGTCTAATGTTAAAATTATCCCTAACATTAGATTCAACAAATTCTAGAGATAACACTTGAAATTTATTTTGTAATTTACTTATTGTGTGAGTTATGGCTAAAATCTCTTAGGAAAGCACATTAGGATTCTTAAGGTATTTGTTCAAACATTAAATTTAATCATTGATGGTAAACATTGGCACACTATTTGAAAATGGTTTGGATGAAAAATGATGATTACAAAGCATATAATATGAAGGAGTGCAAGTAATCACCTAAGAAGGATCTCTAGGAGGCTCGTGCTTATTAATTGTTTCATTAAGAACATTCACAATTCCTATAACATAATTAGGGTTTGCTAAAAGATGTGCTTTAAAATTTTGTACAATGTATTCATTAATTTTTTTCATATCTCTAAAAATAAAATTTTCATCATTCACTTTCAAAATAGTTTTTTTCATCAAATACATAGTATACATTTATCTAAAATGAACCATGATGCTCGCTAAGCAAAAACACAAACTTGAGAAAACAATGGGAAATAAATCATAAGGATGTGATATGGAAATGAAACCTTGAAAATCAAAGTTAAAAAATAAATAAAAAATAACAAACCCTAATGGGTAGGAGGGAAATTAATCCTAGGTTAAATGTAATTATATCAATTTCACCAATTTGTTTTAGTTAAAAGTGGATTAAGAATAAACAATGTAATCACAACATGCTAAAATGGATACATAAGGGAGATCAATGATATGACAATCCAAGACATCAGTTAATCAACTTCATGGCCTTTAATAGGAACAAATAGAACAATAAAAAGGTATATATAAGTAAAAATGTGCAAAGTAAGAGTAAAGAGTGATGAAATGACCACACCTTCATAGAATCTTAGGACTCTCAAAATGAATCTAGGATGTGAAAGTATTTGTTTAGCTCTATGTGAATATGGAAGTTCTTTATACATAGATAGATTTTCAGCTTGAATTTTTCTACCATATATGTCCATGGTGGATTCAAACTCAAATGTGATTTGATAGTGTTTGCATCAAATTTGTTTCTAGGCATCAAATTTACATTGAGGTCATTTTTTGATTCTAAAATTTTTATAATAAGTGCATAGAGTCATTTTGTACAGTCACATGCAATCATCTTCTATAATTTGTAAGCAAATTTTTCTAATTTATATTTCTTTGTGTTTTTGACCTTTTTATCCACAAATTCTTACAAGATGAGAAATAAAATGGTTAAATGGGACACACAATCATCAAGTAGTTTCAACTACATATCCCACACACTCAGGATCAAACCCTATACAATTCTAGCGATGTGTGAATGGATATCTCAAGTAAGCATTTTTTTTATTCTCTTATTATGTGGGGATGAAACTATATGCAAAATTCACATATCCTTATTTTGATACAAGAAACATCTAAAACTTGATGCAAATATGTAAGACCAAAAATAAATCTTGGTAGTGTGCCTAGACTTGAAATGCTAGATAATTTCTCTTGATACTTATTGTTAAAATGCATATAGGAGAAATTTTATATATATCCTTCTCAAATTCTAATTAGGGAAGTATTGGTGAATAAGCCAACCCAATTAGAAAGAAAGTAGCTAACAAAATAAGCCCACATGAGCAAAGGAATAGGTAAGGGGAACAAGTGCCCAAGAAAATAACAAGGATAAATTAAATGAATTAGAAATACACCATATAGGGGAAAAATTATAAATTAGGGAGAGGAAGAAGAGAAATGAGAAATAAATAGAATACCCAAAACCATAAAACATATAAATAAAAATATATATAAGCAGATAAGACAGGGCCACTCAGAGAAGGAGATAAGGCAAACACATGGGGAAAATTTCATTAAGTACCTAAATTTAACTAATAAGCCATACGCATAAAAAACACTACATGTATTTTAATAATGATATTTTTATGAAACTTAGGT
The DNA here is from genome assembly GCA_037957365.1 of Torreya grandis. Lineage (NCBI taxonomy): Eukaryota > Viridiplantae > Streptophyta > Pinopsida > Cupressales > Taxaceae > Torreya > Torreya grandis. The sequence continues at coordinate 3,663,617 of JARHVA010000315.1, forward strand.
GTCTAAAATATCCTTTCTTGTCAAAAACCTCAACTAAATTTCCGAAGTCCATCTTGAAATCCATGTGACTATTTTACCTAAATGGTGGCTAATAAATTAAATTCCACTATGTCAAATAGGTAAAACTAGGGCACAATGTATATCTATGATAATCCAATAGTAAATAATAATTAGACGTGATTTATGCCAAAAATATTGACCAATAGTATAATTAAATGATTGGAAAAATAATGGAAAGGAAAAGAGGAGAAATAAAACTAAAACAAACACACCTAGTTGATTAAATTTTAATTTTGACATTGGGTAGAGGATCTGGGGCTTACTATACTAAAAATTTGAAAAATTGTGATGCATAGGCATAGGGATAAGTCTCTCATGGCATCATAACTTGGTTCTCTATCCAACTGGTCACTTTCATTAGATGGTTGGTCATTCAACATTCCATGTCTAGCTCAATCCTTCACTTGCTTGAATATAGGCTTAGGAATCTCTTAACATAAGTCCCTATTTCCTTTAATATTCATGACATATCTTTCAAAATTAATCATATTAGTGACATTCACATTAAACATCTATCCTATTCAACTCTTTCCTTTTTGCAGTCTTACTCTGAGCCTTCACTAGGAAATCACCCCTTAGGTTTCAAGAGTCAGTTCTTGTTATAGGTATCAAGGCCACAACATATCATTTTATATGGTCTTATCTAACCTCATATCACATTATTTATCCCATTTCAATGGCTAAATCACTTTGTTCCACCCCTTTTTATATCTCAAGGTCACAATGTTTAGCAAGGCTTGTAGCCTTCTTTTAACCAATTTTTCTCTATTTAGCCAAACAAGGTACTTTTACGAATGTGAAACCACTTTTATAGACTCCATGTATCCCCTTTGAGGTGTGGGTAAAATCTTGAGACCTGATACCACTTCCATGTATGATTTCCTTAGGAAAATTCCCTTTTTTAAGGCCTAATTAGGTCTATCCCAACCCCCAAGTCCTCAAAACCATACTAATCCATACTATTTCAAACCAAAATCATTTGAATCACCGTAATACACCTATTGGAAGGAGTAATAATTAAAAAAAATTTCTTTTTTTTAATGGTTTAATCACTTTAAATCTCCTACACCCTAATTCCAGTGTTTCTTGAGCCCTCTTCCAATAGTTGAGAACCTTTATTTTAACCTTTCCACATCTAAACACCAACTTTCTCATTTGACTGTGTATGTTTGTAAATTGTGCATAGTAGGGTTTGAGAACTCATGTATTTCAATGATACTTTTCAAAGGTTTTACAACTTCCATCCATCTTCTTTATACCTAACTTAATTCCCTACAAGTCCTTAGAACCAAAGGCATATGCATTCTTACAAGAAATTTTTAATATTCTCTTACCTGACTGTGCATATATATGTGACTATGGTAGGTTTAGAGGTTGTATTCACTCTCTTTTAATTTTCAAGACTCAATATGGTTTAAATAGTATCTTATTCAACATCCTAACATAATCACACCCTTACTAGTGCACTCTCATTCCCAAGAACAAGTATTTCTCCTAGAGGACATACTGTGTTACACAAAACAACATATATGCAAATAGGGGTTTGTAGTGATTTTCACCTTCATTCAAGGGTTTCATAATTATTTTAATTATAATATATGGTTCTTTCCTTTATCCATGACAAGAACACAATGGTCTCAAATCTTTTCTTAGTCAAATGTATGAAAACTTCTTCAATCCTCCAAGTATGGGTTCCTTAACTGTGAAACAGGGTTTATAAGTTATAGCAGGGCTTGTCCCAAGTCTATGACCTATGAATTAACTCTTCAATGTTTATTTGAACATAAACAACCATATTGAAATCACCATTCTCTATTATCATCTTTTACTCAATCATCACTTACATATCTAGCACTCAACACACAAACATGGTTCTATCCTTATGTGAACTGTGTATATAAGTTTATCACCTTCCTTGTATGTTCATTACATTATAACCAATGTAAATATACTCCAACCAACTTGAATTTATTTTCATATGTCCACTACTATCATAGCACATGAATGGTTTTGCCTAAATCATCAAGTATTCACCTTCCTTTCTTGACTGCAACATATAGTCCTTCACAAACATGTAGCTACACACAACATCCAAGTAACTATATTTATTTGAGGGCTCACCAAAAAAATATACAGGTATATAATAACAATCCATACCATTATAAGTGGAAACATAACAATATCAACTTATCTTTATTACTTGAAAACAACATTCACGATAAAACATTCCATTCATGGACTAGATCCACTTTCTTGAGGGTCTCTTCTTTTTGTTTTTGAATCTTTCTTCACGACTGAGCCTCTTACTCCTTTTGGGAGATATCTTCTCTCTTCCTATGCCAACCTCTAACCAAAATTACGCTTTTTTCCCATTTTTAATGTAGGATATTTTGGTTGGTTACAACTTCTTATTCTTATAACTACCTCAACGTGAGCTTTTTGGAACTCATGACTAAAGTTAACCCCTACACCTTATGAACATGGATATACATATGTATTATAAAACCTCTTAAAACACTTTATGATCCTTAAAACCAATATTCACTCTTGACTAACTTTGTATCATGCTTTGATCACTTTAGACTCCATGTAAATATTTGAATTTTCAAATTCTTGTGTTTGGAGGGAAAACTCCAAACACCTTCATAACTTAACCTATGAACCCTAGGGACTCCAAATGACCTCAAATACATGATTTTGACCTTTAAATGTCTCTTGACACATACTAATACTCCAAACTTAACCAAATTTGACTTTTTAAAACCAAAATACAAAATCGTTGTCTTCTTGCCTTGATGTTCCTACATTAATTTGACTATGTACTATTGTTGGGTCAAAATTGATAGCATGCCGATTGTGTCTGAATGAAAATTTGCAGGTGGATTATTTTGCTTATTGAATTATGTCCTACATTTATTGTGTCCTTTGTTATTTTTTGAGCTCTACGTAGACTGGTGAAGAAAAAGGACATGGATTCACTTGACAAATTTGATAGGTAGATTATGTTGAATTATTTATCCTTTAATCTTGACCTAATCCTCAAATGTACGCATAAAATATTTTGTGTACAAGATAACTAATTCAACTATCCTACCGAGTAGTTACAACTACATATCCCACATGCCTGGAATCAAATTTAATGTAGTTCTAGTGCTCTTGATAAATCTCAACCCAATTATAGATAGGAATTCACCTCCTTTCCCTAGATAATCAAATGTAACTATATGCTTCATTATATATTTATTTTGGCACAAGAGCTAGAATGACTCAATATCTTTACTACTTGGTTAAATGTGCAAAACTATGGATAAGGCTTGATGATTATATTCAAGGAAAATGGATTGTAAGAGATATGTTTGATATCCCAAGGTCACTTTGATATGTGTAGATGAAAAATAAATAAGGATAAATTTGTATACATAGGGATCCATAAGACACTCCAAACTTAGGCCAACCCTAAAGAATAATGAAAATCAAAATTCAAGGTGAATGGAATTAGGCCAAGGCATAATGGACCCACAAAAGGATGAGGGTTAGAATCTATGAGGGATAGAATTAATTGACCATTGATTATAACCCAAAGGATAAAAAAGCTCATAACATAGGCCAAGCTAAATAAAGGATGATTAGATGGAATACTAAAGTTGAAAACTGACAAATATGAGGTATGAGTGAGGAAATTAGATGAATAAATGCCAATGAAACTCTGATGTGGAAAAAAGTGTGGAAAAATATCCAAATGTATACAAATAGACCAATTGAAAAAATTCATTATAAAGACACATTGGAAAAGGGTCTTGTACCAAAATTAGGTGTCTATGTAACGCCCCACTTTGATGTGCATATGTGTGAATGCATATGTTTGTCAAAGTTAAAAAAAATTAAGCACATACCTACACTTACTTGAGGGATGGAAGGATGAATAATTTTGATGCTTGGGAAAGGTTCCACTCGTGTCCTAAGTTTGTAAAGTTGGTAAATCCCAGTGTGCTTGTAAACAATCATGAATGGGTATAAGTAGTCAATGTCTTAGTAAATCGATGTGAATATAACAAAAATAAATTGAAATTGAAAATAACATGGGAATAAATACACTTATGGTATGTGAACTGAGTTGTCACTCATGGGAATCTATGTTATTAGAAACTGAAAAACTAAAATATTGGCATTGGCAAGTTTATAGGGAACTCAAAAACCTCTAGGAATTTATAGAAAGTCCTCACAACTTTAGTCTACTTCTTGATCAAGGAAGCAAATATTTGGGAAAATATTATTTCATCATTGTGAAATTGTTTATAAAATTACAGTCTATGCAAATATGAATCTGAGATTTGAATATTTAGATATATGCCCCACTTTTGAGGTGAGTTATCAATACATGTTACTAAAATATCTTATCTCCAAAGAAATAATTGTGCACATTGTGTGTTATCATATAATAATAAAGCCAAAGTTGTAATATTTTTTTGTAAACATATTTTTAAACTCATGCATATAACTAGAACAAGATGTCATTATGTAAATCTTGATAGTAATATGTAATCTTGTGTGAGGATGAGATAGTGAGGGGTAAGCAATTTGCCATAATATGGTAGCACATAAAAGTACCCAAAATATATGGAGTTTACCCATGTGATTGGGTGTAAGTAGTATAATTTAGGTCTTGATATAATAAGTATAAGATCAATAAGCACATGGGTGTATTAATATTTAAATGTGTAAGATATATATGATAAACTCTAAGAAATATGTAAGGGCGTGATGCCCCTAATGGCATAATAAATTTAAGGACAAAGGATATGCCACATGTGGAGCCATATGTGGAAATGTGCCCCTAGGTTGGCAAGAACAATGAAACATACACAATGGTAGTAGTATACTCCAATAGATACATGGTAAGGACCATGGAAATATAGGTGACAATCATAGTATATAATAATTAGTTTAATGCATGATATGGATCATGGCACTAAACATAATACATGACATAATATAGGCAATGCCATCAAACAAGTTAGGCGATGATCATAGAGGGCATATGACACACAAACAATTAAAACACAACATGATGACTAGAAGATCCTCTATGGACAACATTGGACAAGATATTGAGATGTAACACTCACAAGCATATACAAGCACGAGCTCACACATACAGGTAATTGAAAAATTATAAGCACATAAAAGAATACACAATATATCCATGTGGTATACATGATATAGGTAAGAGAAAGATATGTGTAGTATAACTCATATGATAAATAAAAATTATGAAGGATATCACTTGAGACCCAATGTAAAGAGATTCCCCTAGTATAAGACATGTCAACAATGTAATAATTCCTTGTGATATTGGCATAAATTTAGTTGCATAGTGTAGATGATATTTTGTGATTATATAGCACCTCATTTTTGTACACTTGGAAAACTTAGACCTTGGTTGTTCCTCTTATTTTTACACTTATCTTTGCTTCCTCAAGCTGCACAACTTCTCTATCTCATGCCCCTTAGACTATCTCTTAGTTTGACTAGTCTTATATCGATAACATATACATTCTATCTTGTCCAAAATACTTAAAATGTATTTATCTTAAGTTTTTATCGTGTACTTATTTTGATAATCCATGGACACTAATGTTCAGGACAAATAGTATCATCAACGTTACTATCTTTCCCCAACATAAGTGTTCAGTTCTCTAAAGTCATCTAATTTGCAAATGAAATGTATCCTAATGGTCAACTTAATTGATTTAATGTGATTTATCTCTCGATAGGACTGATATAAATATGATATCAACCCTCATTCATTCCTCACCTATGAAACCTAGCAATCAAAATTGAGATCTTTCAATTGAGCAAATCTTCCTTATTTCTTCATATTTCCAAACTAGTCATAGGGACTACACATCTATAGGTCTGAAGTACTAAAGGAAAAGCCCAAAAACCCAATTTTCCAAGTTACAAGCTAAGTCATTATTGTGTTTGTTTTACACACATTGCATGATTCACACACAATCCAACGCATAGGGGAGAACTACATTAGTTTGAGGCCCTCTTTAGAGTATTGGCTATGTAGATAACATCATTTGATAGTAGGTTCATTGGGCTTAGCTCGAAATTGTGTGCCTACTAACCCATTTTACCTCAAGGTCATATTAAAGATGAAAATCTAGGGTTTTTACCATTTCACAAAGAGTGACTATCCATGACCTAGATCTAAATGCATTGGAGTGAAGGTGAAGCCAAACCTAGAAGCATCCGGGTGGTCACATCCTATTTCACAAGATATTATATACTTGACATTATCATTAGACTCAAATAGTAGCTCAACACAACATTTTAGGGCTAATGTAACTGTACAAATAGCCAGAGGCACTAGATCTAGAATTTGATAATTGTTCTAGAACTATTTTCCCACCTAATTTTAGCATGTTTCAGATCCAAAACTGCATTAGCATCAGAACAAGCTAAGTACTTCTCTTATTTATAATTTCTATATATAGCCTAGTTATACTTTCCATATTTAGACTATTTCAACATACTAAATTTAATGTATGTTTATATCTAAGTTTAACATTTAATCGGCCTACTACAGATATGGTTATCACCCTTGTGCCATTTCATTTTTGTATTCTTAACCCTATGCTTAAAATAAAATACAAACCTACATATTTCATTTCATGGTTAAACATTTGGTGAACTCGATATTTGAATGTCAAAACCCTAAGCATACCCTTTGGTATGCTTATTACTTACTTTGTGCTAATGTTTATATACTTCATATCTCTTATCTTGAATGATATTGATTGCTTTGATGACTATGATTATGAAACCATCCAATTATCCCACAAGGAAGGAATCAAAATTGACTACTCTTGCCATTGCCCAAGTTCTAAAGCATGTAAAATAAAAACCTTGAATGTTGGTATCCGTTATTCCTCTAATTAGGTCTATGCTCCCACTTCAAGAGATGAGTTCATCCATCTTAAGGAAAATACAAAACCTCTACCCATATTTCCTATATAATCATTATATGACTTTGGATTTGATACTTGAAAAAGTATGGATACCAAAGCTAAGGATTAAGCAAGCATGAGCAAGGTATAACCCACCCTATATCCCTTAAACATAACAATACAAATAGGCAGGTGTTGGTATTTTCACAAACATCCTTGACTTGATAACCATTCATGTCAATTAAACATGTACATTTTATCAAAAAAGGGGGTACATATTCCCAAGAGGTTCCTTCATTTGATCATCAAAAATTTTGATAACTACATCAAGAGATTATGGCTAATGTGCAAACAAATAATAAGGGGGAAATGTCTTCAAGCAAATTCAATAAACCCCTAAACATTCCTACATTTCTAAATAATATCCCTTTATTCAAGGGTGATGGTTTTTTCCTACCTTCATGTAAAACAAATTCCATATAAAAAAAGGTGTCCTTACCAACCTCTTCCAAAGCTAAAATTGTTATACCCTTACCAAAGGAAAAAAAACAAATTTTGTAAATGGCACAAGTTGTATACACATAATATTTTCAAATTTCATAAATTATTACTACTTTCTCACTTGCAAGAACCTGTTGAGTCTCAATCTCTCTGAGTGCATACCTTAAAGGGTGCACTGAGAAAGGGGTGGGTAGACCATTGGTGTTTCATAAGATTATTATCCGCTATACTACCACTTTCTATAAATCCAACCTTATCCTAGACACTTCTCTAAGCCTTATCTCCTCTCTTGCATGTTTTTCCAAGCATTTACCGCCTTCATTATCCCCTTCTTAAGCCTAAATTATTTTTTGATGATTTACGTAACATTGTCGACCTACTAAAATTGGTAAAACATATTAAGGGTCTAGGTTGACTCTTGGATAACCTAGACCAAGACCTAATTTATTTTTATGAATAGCAATACAGAGTCAATTAAGTTGACCCTATCAACTAAACTTTTAGAAAGGTTTAGGGTTAGATTCAACTATCTATACACATTCATTTTTCCATTTCTTAGAGAGATAGGAGAGTTACTTGTTTGTCTATGCTTATTTACAATTTGCTCTTCCTCCATTATACTTGAGGATTTATAGCTTAGTCTATACACTTTGAGAAGGATATTATCTTATGTAAAAGTCTTGGATGCTTTGGACTTTCTTAGTGATCCTTACAAACCACAACCACCTCTTCTTAAGCACCTTTGGCCAAGGGAGAGATTGAGTCTCAACAGGTTCACCTTCAAGGTAAGTATCTCTAACTTTAATCCTCTATTTTAGTATATATAAGTAGCATAAGTAATGGATTTTGTATATGTTTCTCTCTCCATGCATTAGGGTTTTACCTACAAATAGCTTAATTAAGATTCTCCTATGCACGTTTAGTTTTATGTTTACTAACCCCTACTTTGTGCCATAAAATTTGGTGAGCACTAAATTAGATTTTACTTTACTTTTCATTTAATTTGTGAATATTAAAACATAAGACCTAATTAGGATTATTGCATAGTGTTTCTTGACTGGAGGCTTTGGAACCCTCCCTAGTGATGTCCTTGTGGTAAGATATCCCTTGGTTAGGTCTAGCAAATCCATCTTGGTCATGACCTTAAATATATAATGTATCAACAATTAAAAGTGTAAGTCGGATTTATCTTCTCTGAGGTAGGATTAATTAATAGATCAATTGCATTTCTCTTTGCATACATTCTAGTGAGCTCAACATGAATAAAACCCTTGTAGGTTTTCTTTCATGCTTTCATTTTGTCATCATATTTTATTTTTTATTTTTGTAGTACTATATAAAACCAGTCGGTATAGTTCTAGCATTCTATGTGTAGGTTTAACACATAGTCACTCCAAAATGACTCCATTTTATTTGTGCGGGTCTTCTCCAAATACAAGTTACTAGATTGATTAGTTTGGCATAGTATTATTTTTATGTTCCAATTTTTGCATACATAGTCAAACCAGTCCACTCTTTTTGCAATTCTCTTCTTTCAGCATACAGGTTTGCAAATACATTCAATCCAGTTGATTATATTCACAACTTATTCTTTATAACATATGTTTTGAAAACTCTATCGAACCAATTGACTCTGTTAGCAAAATTTTTAAACTAGCTTTTAAACATCACAACGTAAAATTTTGTGACCTAAACATCTTCAAGCCCATCAAAGTTCATTCTTATTTTCTCTGTCATTTCAACTTTTCCTTTTTAATACTATTTTTCACAAGTTTTCAACTTGTAAAATTGCATCTTTATAGCCAATTGGGTCAACTTGATTGACATAGTTCTATAGCCTATATTTTTTCTTGAAGACATAGTCAACCTATTTGATTATGTTCTTTCAGATCTTGATTTATAGAATAGTAGTGACTAGTCGACTCTATTTTGCATTGTTTGCATATAGTATCACTTAAACTAAATCTATATTCTTCTCAATCAAGGAATTAATATCTCTTTTCTAGTAATTAATTCACATTTTTTTTCAGTTGCTTGCATGATTAGAGTAAGAAACATAGACTAATTAGGTGGTTTTTCAATTTAACAATTTAGTCACACTATTTTTTTCTCATTTGCACACACTTCCAAATCAATTTATATTCAAAAAGTATTAAACATTTATCTTCCCAATGTCTACCTACTTAGATTTCATCACCAAGGGAGAACCTGACTTGGTTTTTTTGACCATGTATAAACACATGGTTGATGGTATATATTAGCAAAGCACTTGACACCCTTATCACTGTGGGATTATGAAGTGAAGGGGTAGTCCACAATACCAAGTCAGTATCATCGCCAATATATATCCCTTTCAGCCTAAATGTCATGAATGCAGCCTTATATTGCTTTCTAGTTCTTTTTTACAACCAACTTCCCAATCACATTAAAATTAAACTTCATTATAATTTAATAACACTTAAGATGAACAATTAGTTAGAATTTACTTTCAAGTTATTGATTTCTCTTTGATCATTGTATGTTGTATTGTAAAACTTGCATTAGCCAACGTTGATGCAAGGTTTGTATAATGTGTTCCAATTGGATCAGTCACATTGATTCAATTGCTTGTGTGCTTAATTTCATTTGCCTATATTATATTTTGTAAAACCTTTCTCTATTTTAGAACATTGTTATTTCTATCAATATAATCTCTTGCAGACTATTTAGCCTTTCTACCTACAATACACAATTGACCTATCTAACTTTATCTCCTTATCTTCTTATTCAATCCCATGTCTAAGCAGTATATAATCAATCTATCCGACTTTGTCCTCTTATTTCTTGGCATATTACCTATTTAGCAATACATTATCGACCCATACAACTTTGTACTCTCTTTAGCTTGTTTCAATTTCATCCCTTATAGTACATAGGTGACCAAATTGATTGTGACCTCTTGTCTTTTTATTCTATGAATTTTCTTCACATATTGTCGATCAAGTCGACTTTGTACCTATTGGCCAATATTTTTCTCTATTTGGTAGAATTTGTCATTATTTTTCATTATTGTTTCCTAATATAATATTCTTTATTTAAACATCATGAAATCCCCTATCATAATATTTTTGGAAAACTTGAATCCATTTAGACACTATATGGGGTGCTCTTTTCTTCCTATCCTTACTTCTCAATAGGATCCTCACTCTTGGAGTACCTCTTCTCCTCCCTCGTATTTTTATTGCAATATGGTTCAAATCACTTCACCTGATGAGATTTGTGGATCACATCCTTTTCATACCTATCAAGACAATTCCCATCTTCAAACATCTCACCATAATGTGGGGGTGATTGACATAAGTCTATCGAATAACCTTATAAGGAATATACCACCTAGCAACCCTCCCCCTAATACCAATTCAAGGAATCCTCCTACAAATGCCAACCCACTAATTGATACCACTTATATTCTTGCATAGATATTACAAAAAATGAACATAATTCAAACATCTAACACATCCAAAATAATTCAACTACAACATCATTTTATCAACATGGCTAATCAACCTCCTCTTCTTCTCCTTCAAAATAATCAAAACTTTATTCCTCCACCTCTTAGAGATATTGTGGGGAGTGTCATCCCCCAACCTATCATGCATAATAATATTCTTCAACACATCCAAAATGAGCCTTTAAACCCTTTCATTATTCCTATTGATATTGGTAATATATCTCCAACTATAAAATATGATAGGGCTAAAGACCCTGCATCAATTCTTAAGACAATCAATAATCTTTATAAAGAGTGGATCCAAACTAGTAATTTTGCCACAACCAAATTTTTAGTTAAAACTTTCACTGGTGATGTATTATAATGGTAAAACCAACTTCCCCAAAATTATATATATAAACTAGAATATTTAGTCAATTCTCTAGTTAAATAATTTCAACATAATGATCTTCCCAAAAATTACCTTAGTCATTTCATCAATGCTAAGCAATCTCCGACCAAATCGGTGCATGATTTTATCAAACAATGGAAATCTCTAGATCATAAGGCTAATCACAACATGATTGATGATAACTTGTTTAAATTTTTTATAACTTTAACAACTTCACTCCAATATAAGGTTTTGAACTTTCACTCTTCAAATGTTAAATGAAGCCCTTGATTAATATAAACACCAAGACTTCTTAATGGCACAGTTTGAACCTAATCCTAAAATCATTGAGGATATTTTTAACACTTAACTAATGTGATAATCAGTAATCCCCCTTAACCTAAACCATGAGTAAGTAAAGTCAACAATCCCCAACCTTCTCACATGCCATTAATGGTGAAATAAATGAAACAATTTTTAGCACCCTCTAAACCATTCACTTACCCTAATAATCCCCCCAAATGGTATGATCCTAATCAATTTTATTGGTTCCACTCTGACATAGGTCATTCCCATGAAACATGTAAAGGGATTAAAAAATATGTTGTTTCCATTATGCTTAGTGTTTCATTCAATCATGATTCAAATCCATCATCATGACTAGCTTAATGCTTCTCAAAAGAAGCAAGCTTCCAAAGCTTCTTCTTCTCACAACCCAAAATATTTATCTTCATTTAATGCATAAGAAAACAAGGATATTTATGCAATCGACACTGATTATGACCAATATTACACTAATTCCCAATGTGTAAACATGGCTAAGGTCAATTATCGATGTAAACCAACCTACAAAGATCCCATCACCAAACCTAAGAAACTATCTTTAGAAGAACAATTTCTCAAATATACCACTACTACTCACTTAGATTTGAAAACCAATGAGAAACCATCTCCTCATTTCAAACCTCCAACTACTTTTCTTCCTCCTAAACCTATTTTACCTTCTAAGCCTCATGTTGGTTCCTCTTCTAGTAAAACCCATTGAAACTTCCTAGAAGAACTCAACTTTGTGCTCTGTAAAATTCCTCTCGTAGATTTAGTTCGCACTTATCCTTATCATCATAAGTTCCTCATGCAACAAATTCAAGAAATTGAATATCCCTCTCCTTTAGAATAGGATCCATATTCTCATGATCCTCAACCAACCAAAGTGCATACCATTGAATCGATTTGTCCTTCTTTGAAACCCTCCATAGAGTTCTTTGAATAATAAATGATCAATGATGAAATCCTCTTTCGAGTTGATGATCCACCCTTCTTCATTAAAATATCCATTAATACCATCCTCATTCACAAAGTATTAGTAGATGAGGGGTTCGGTATTAGTGTGACATCTTTATGGTTCATCCAACAACTTGGTTATAACAAAGATCATCTCAAACAAACTCTTTTAACATGTCATGGATTTGACAAAACTAATCAAAAATTGTTTGGTTTTATTTGGTTCCTTCTTACTATTGGACTTAAGACTATACAAACTAATATTATAGTTCTCAATTTACTATTATCTTAAAATATACTCCTAGGATGCTCATGGACTCATCGAATGAAGGATATCACCTCTTCTGAATGCTAATGTATCAAGTTCCTTAATAATGGAAAAAGGTATAAATATGAGGCCGATCCTCATCCATGGAGTATTCAACTCCCTAATCATAAATCTCAATATTGGATTCCCACTATTATAAATATTAATAGTGCCCCCTTATTTGAATTCATCAATATGAATCCAAATTTACATGTCACTCTTATTGATTATGATGATGATGAACCTAATTACTTGCATACTACATGCAATACTACTAAGCTACCTCCTTACAACTCAGAGTGGCTACCTCACTCCTTATTATCTCATTATCATACCATCCCTCTCATCGATGAGATCATTGATTCCACCCTCCATGAAATGATCATGAAACATCTTACATAGAAGATGACTTCATTTGTAATGATTATAGAGTAGATAAATTATTTCAAGATTCTTTAATCATATTTCCATGTAAATTTAATGATTTAGGCATCTCACCTTCTAAAGTTCTTCCCAAATCACAAGCATGTACAATATTTTCAAATTATGGTGATAACTACATCATGGCCCAAGCTCAATCACAATAATTAGATGTCCAACATTATAAAAAAAAATAGCTTAAATACGTGCTTTCAACTGAGATGTTCATACCATTTTCATAGATTTTAAGTTAGCACCTGAAGGTCAACCTCATGTTAATTATCCACTTCTTGATTTTCCTTAGGTGGTGGAACAAATCTTACCTGTCACACCTCTATAACTTCTAGCATCTTTTACACCTCCATCGAACTAGTCATTCTCTTTGATTCTCTCCCCATTGATAATGCTAGCTATAAACCAATTGAATTTGATCAACCTTCCTCTATAGTTCCACCTACTCCTGAGATCACCCTCGATGCCAAGGCCATCAATGTATGTAAAATACATTATGAATATGACTTCCATGATAACAAAATTATTGATCTCTAAGTAGATGTGGAATATTATGGACCTATTCCTACGTTTCCTAGTGATGAAGCCATCCTTGAATTGATCCATGCTCGAGAACCTCAACTTCCTTGGTAAAATCATAAACTTGGGAATTTAAATAAAATATCCCCTCATTTTAACAACCTCATTGCTAGAATTGATCCTAAAACAAATCCCATTTCCTCTCTACCTAATGCACCATATCATTTCCAAGATGGGAATTCAATGCTTATCGAAGAAACTATAAGAATTGAATATGGCACCCCATCATGCCCTCGACCTATAACAGTCTCTCAAGAACTCACACCAATTAAACATGATAAATTTAGTTTATTATTTGATAAATATTGTGAGACTTTCACTTTGTCATGTGAGGACATACCTAACATTGATCCTAGTATTATGGTGCACTACATCATCACTTATGTCGATGCTAAACCCATGCAAAAAAAATAGTAGAAATTCCCCCCCAAAGTTTCAAATTTATGCCATAAAGAAATCATTAAACTTTTTGATGCCAAATTTATCAAGCCTATGGATTATTTTGAATGGGTCTCAAACATTGTCCATGTTCATAAAAAAATCACCATGGTCATTCGCATTTGTATTGAATTTTGTAACCTCAATCTTGCTTGTCCTAAGGACAACTTCCCATTACCTTTCATAGATGCCATCATCTATTCCACTGTTAGCTATGAAATTTTGTTCCTCATGGATGGTTTTTAGGCTTAATCAAATTTATATCACCTCTAAAGATCAACATAAGATAACTTTCACCACATAATGGAACACCTATTACTACATTAAAATGCCCTTCAGCCTTAAAAATGTTGGAGCTACCTATTAGTGGGATATAACCCAAATTTTCCATGACCTTATCCATAAGATTGTGTAAACTTATGTGGACAATCTCATTGCCAAGTCTAAAAGATGAAAAAATCATATTTTCAATTTTGCTATCATCTTCGATTGCCTCATCATATATAAAGTTAGACTAAACCCCTAAAAATGTGTCTTTGGTATCACATCTAGTAAATTTTTAGGGTTATTAGTCTCTTTTCATGGTATTGATGTCGATCCCATAGAGATCAACACTATTATCAACATTCCTATTCCTTATTCTATTCCAGACATTCATAGTTACCTTGGCAAGTTTTGAGCAATAAGATGGTTTTTCTATTAATTCCCTTCTCAAAAAAGGTAATGTTCTTGAATGATTGAATCTTTGTTATAAAGCATTTGAAAACATGAAAGAATCATTTATTTATCCACCAACCCTTCATCCACCCTCCAATGACCATCATTTAATCTAATACACTTATTCCACACCCATATCAGTTGGGGTAATGCTTGCCCAACAAGATAATACCGAAAGAGAGTATGCCATCTAATATATCAGTCAAGGTATTATTGAATATGAAAAATGTTATACAAAAGTGGAATGTTATTGCCTCACTATCTATTTTACCACTAAAAATATCTATCATTATATGCTTTATCAAATAAATTACGTTATAGTTCATTCTAATCTAGTCCATCACTTTTTTTCAAAAGATTTTCTCCCTAAAGATAGAATTGGAAAGTGGATAGTTATTTTAATGGAATTTGACCTTTGCATTATCATGCAAAAAGTTGTCAAAGGATAAGTCGTGTTTGACTAACTCGCAGTAGCTCCCATACTCGCTACCAATCACCCTTAAGATAGTCTCCTCAATAATAATATCATCTATATTAAAGGTCTTAATCAAGCTACATCTATTAAAGATTACTTCCATAATTTCACTATTGATCTCGAAGCTAGTAATCAAGAAGAGTCTTCTATCCTTCCAGATACTACTAAATCTAAAGTAGTCATTAAAGAACTTCTCGATATCAATGTGGATTTACACGAAGACACTTAGACTCTTCATTTTAATGGTGTCAAATTCTTTCAAGGAGTTGGGGCAGGTTGTATACTCACTATTCCTCTTGGTAAAATTATTCCTTTGGAATTTTGACTTACATTTGATGACACTATCAACATGGTAGAATATGAATCGTTAATCCTAGGCATGAGAGCGGCACTTAATTTAGAAATTACATATGTGCATGCTTTGGGTGACTCCCAACTCATATATCGATAGTTTAATGGTGATTATAAATGAAAAAGTAAATATATCATTACTTATCATAAAATAACCACTACCCTTGTAATATAATTCACTTATTTTACCATCAGGCCCATCCCTAGAGATCAAAATTCTATCACTGATTTACTCGCTTCTTTAGCATCTCTATTTCATCTGCACCAAGTTTTTACTGATTCTACCTTTCTTATTCAAATAAGAAAGTCTCCATATTGCATTCAACCACAAGATTGACTTATCTATCATATTGAGGTTGTCACCATTTGACAGAGCCCATGGGAGAAAGTCATCATTCAATTCCTTGAACATCAAACCTATCCTCTCAACATGGATTCTCATAAAAAGACTCTAATTCACAAATAAGCATTCAAATATGTCTTTAGATATAACATCCTTTATTATCACAATGTTGAAGGTACCTTGTTATTTTGTGTCATGAAAGAAGACGTTCCTCCTCTCCTTGAACAAGCACATGGGTACATTTGTGGTGGTCACTGTAGTAGACATGCTACAACATGCGCATGACTATGTATGGGATATTTATGGCCTATTCTTGAAAAAGATGTCATCAATTTCACTAAAAAGTGTAATCCTTGCCAAATTCATGATGATATCACCCATTCAACACCAATTGAGCTTCAAAATTTTGAGTCTCCTTGGCCATTATCAATGTGGGGATTAGAACTTACAGGCAAATTACTAGATCATAAGATGGGCATGTCTTTATCATCACAACTATTAAGTATTTTATCAAATGGGTTGAAGCCATGCCTCTCATCAATGTCATCAGAATCACTATTTTTAAATTCATCTTCAATCAAATAATTTATGATTTTTGAGTTACCCATACTGTCATTTTTGATAATGGTAGTAATTTCAAAAATAAAGATGTGAAACAGTTCTGTGCTAAATTCAAAATCTCTAACAAATTTTCCACACCCTATCATCCACAATGTAATGGCTAAGTTGATACCACTAAAAAAATCCTTAATAAAATTATACAAAATATAATCCGTAAAACTCGTATGGATTGGCATCTTCATATATATCCCACTGTTTGGGCCTATAGAATTAGCATATGCACTGCCATTGGGGCAACACCATTTTTACTAGTTTATGGTTCTGAATATGTCCTCTCATTAGAAGTTGAGCTTCCTTCTCTCTATATATATCTCCATGGTATCATACCCAATGAATAATTATGTTAATCTTGCCTTCCTGATCTTGATATTTTTGATGAACATTGTCTATCTGCTCTAAAACACAATCACCAATACAAGGCTCACATCGTTAAACAACATAAAAAAGGGGTTAAAGTCTATAATTTCAATGTTGGTGATATTGTCCTTAAATTAGATTATAATCATGATAAAGAGGGAAAATATGCCTAAAAATGGTGGTGCCCTTTTCTAGTAAAAGACATACTTGGTCCTATCACCTGTCACCTTCAAACTAAAGGCCATATTTTCAAAGAGCCCACCAATGTGTAATTTTTAAATAAGTACTTTACTTAGATATTTCCCTTCTTATCATGCTTTATATATTTTATCCTCCTAATAATTTTTGTAGGATTTATATATGTATCTCACCCTATACAATAATTTCTCTTTCCACAAACCTTGGTTCCTTCTCTTGGTCCTTCGATTTCTCTTTCTCACGAGTTGCATTGTAAATTTAAAGATAGGACCCAGTCTTCCTCATGACTTCATTTTGTTGTTATTATTGTGTTACTTTTCAATGTTTTTTTCACCCTCTTGGGTTTTTATTTTATGAGTTATAGTGTAAGACCATGGATAGGATCAGGTCTTCCTCACAAATACCATCTTTCTCATTTCTTTTTCACATGCTTTGATCAGACTCTTAGGTTTATCTTTTATGAGTTGTAGTGTAAGACCATGGATAGGACCAGACCCTCCTTATAAAATCACCATATTTAATTAATTTAGTATTCCTTTTCTAAAATGTCAACAAATGGTTACAAGTTTAAGATCCTTGGTTCTCAACTTTAGCTTTTGCTTCTTTTGTAGATGAAACCTGCACAAAAACTATGTTAACATGTTTCCCTACAATTTCAACTTTCTTAGGATAAGGAATCACATTTTTCTATCATTGTATCCCCTTTTCACGTTAGTCACATTTTTTGTGATTTGAAGTAATTCAAATTGTTTCATGTCTCATTCCTCTTGATGTCCTTTCCTTTCATTCCACTTCAGATAAACTAAGGTTGAAGTCAAGATAACACTTTTATTTCACTTGAATTAATAGGAATCTTAGATACCATGCTCTCTAAATTCTCTTTCTTAGCTACCAAGTCCAAAGTTTTAAAATGAAAGTCATTTTTAGCACCCATGTTTGGTTCTCCAAATCTGTATGGAAGAGGAATAGAAAAAGCCATCAAAAAGTTAAAATCTAAATCATTTTAAACAAAAGGTAATGATACAAAAGGAAACATACAAAGTCAAAATTTAAAATCACACCAAAATATGTGATTAATAACACATCTCCTATCTCCAATTGAATCTCAAACTCCATAGTTGGCCTCATGATAGAGCTAAGGTCTATTGGGGTATGGTAGGCCAGTAGATTGGAATAGTAGAAATAAAATTAATCTATGGTGATACCTAATTTATTATGTAAGTACCCAATCTTCATAGTATACCAATAGATCTATAAGGGGTTATGAGGAATAGGGAACATTTTGTAGGAAGGTAGGTCTATTTTACTTTTCATGCATATAGCCTTCATGGGATGATATTCATACTTCATTTATTGACCTAATATTTATGTGGTTAGGTGAAGTTCTTTAAATTCCTTAATGTTAATAGTCTTCAAAATTCAAAATCACACCCAAGGACATGATTAATAACACATCTCCCATTTCCAATCGAATCTCAAACACCAAAGTTGGCCTCATGATAGAGTCGAGGTCCATTAAGGTGCAGTAGGCTAGTAGATTGGAATAGGAGAATTCAAAATAATCTATGGTGCTACCTATTTTCTTAGGCAGTACCCAATCTTCATAGTAGACCTAAGGCTCTGTAAGGGGTCCTAAGGAATGGGGAACACATTTTGGGAAGGTAGGTACATTTTACATTTCATGCATATAGCCTTCATGGGATAATATTCATACTTCATTTATTGACCTAAGATTTGTGTGGCTAGGTGAAGTTATTCATAGTACTTAATTTTGACAGTCTTCAAAAGTTGAAATCACACTAAAAGACATGATTAGTAACACATATCCTATCTCCAAATGAATATCAAACTCAAAAATTATCCTCATCATAGAGCCAAGGTCTATTGGGGTGTGGTAGGCCAGTAGATTGGAATAAGAGAATTCAAAATAATCTATGGTGTTACCTACTTTCTCATGCAAGTACCCAATCTTCATAGTAGATTGATGGCTCTGTAAGGGGTCCTAAGGAATGGGGAACACGTTGTGGGAAGGTAGGTCCATTTTAATTTTCATGCAAATATCCTTCATGGGATGATATTCATACTTCATTTGTTGACCTAAGATTTATGTGGCTAGGTGAAGTTATTCATAGTCCTTAATGTCAAAAGTCCTCTTGTTTTGACAAATCTGATTTAAGTGTCTTGACTTTAATAAATATTTTTTATACCTTACCTTTTCCTTCATTTTCCCCTCCACCCATTTCATTTCCCCCCTTGATAGGTAAGTGTGATTCTAAATCTGTTTTCCCATTTCTATATTTCATCCTCTTCATATCTTATAAAAATGCTAGCACTACTTTGTTTTGATTTTATCTAGAACAAAATAACATTCTTGAGTGACTATGGATTACTTTATTTACATCATTGCTTTACATTTATCAAATTGCCTTATTTTAATTTACCATTTTTTATTGTTGTACTTCCTTTTTTTTGGACACATACATTTGTTTCTTTTTTCAGTACTTTTTCCATTATTGATTGAGGTTGGCTTGTTACTTCTCACTCACCAATGTTGTTTTCCATTTTATGCACTTTTTCCATTGATGATTGAGGAAAAATTATTACTACTCACACATCAATGTTGTTTTACCATTTACTTTCCCATGTTTGTTTGCATAAGGGTTGCTACTACTTTTACATTAATGTTTGATTACCATTTTTGATTTGTATCCTCAGTTTGACTTGATGAGTTTAACTTTCTTCCTTAAGGCTTACTTGTTTGATTTTTTCAGTCATTTAGTAGCCTTCGCTTTTCAGTTACCCAATTTACTCCAAAAATTTTGACATGGTCGTTTGGTCCTAACTTAACATTTATCACTCCAACTTACCAAATTTCCAATTAAGTCTCATCTACACCGTGTCAGTTATGTTGGCTTTCTTACATTTGTTTGTTTTTGCTCTTTAGTTTTGTATCCTTAGGTTTGTCCAAAGTAGTCTCTACACCTTCCACGATCAAAACTACAAACACATCATACAACCATCCAATGATAAAGGTAAGTCAAAGTACGGATACATTACTTTTTTTTTTTAGTTATTTCCCTTTTAGTCATTTACTTTTAGTTATTTTATGCTAAAAAATATTTTAATGTATTTAGCTTCTGCATTATGTGTTGCTATGTTCTTTTCTCAAAGCACCATCCCCTGTTGCACCTGAGTGACATGTGATGATCTTAGAGTGAGGTATACACACATAATATTTTCAAACTTTATCAATTATTGATGCTTTCTCTCTTGCAGGAACCTATCAAATCTCAATCTCTTTGAGTGCATGCCTTAAAATGTGCACCGAAAAAAGGGTGGGCAGACCATTGGTACTTTGTAGGATTGTAATCCCCTATACCACCACTTGATATCAATCCAACATTTTTTTAAACACTTGTCTAAGCCTTATGTCCTCTCTTACACACTCTTCCAAGAATTTAACCTTCATTAGCCCCTTCCTAAGCCTAAAATCCTTTTTGATAGTTTAATTTACACTATCAACCCCATCAACCCTATACTCAAAATGGTAAAACATATTAAGGGTCTAGGTCATCCCCTGGATGACCTAAACCAAGACCTAATTTATTTTTATCAATATCAATACATATTCGATTGGGATGACCCATTTGGCTAGACTTTTGAAAATATTTAGGGTTAGATTCAGCTAAATATACACACACACATACACACACACACACACACACACACACATTCATTTTACCATTTTTTAAAGAAATAAGAGAGTTAATTATTCATTTATGCTTATTTACAATCTCCACTTCTACCATTCTACGTGAGGAGTTATAGCTAAAGGTCTACACTTGGAAAATAATTTTGTCTTGTGTAAAAGTCTTGAATGTTTTGGTCTTTCTTAGTGATCCTTACAAACCACAACAACTTCTTGCTAAGCACCTTTGGCCAAAGGAGAGATTGAGTCTCGACAAGTTTATCTTCAAATTAAGTATCTCTAACTTTACTCATCTATTTTAGTAGATAGAAGAAGCATAAGTAATGAATTTTGAATATGTCTCTCTCTCCATACATTAAAATTTTACCTATACATAGCTTAATTAAGATTATCTTATGCATGTTTACTTTTATGTTTACTAACCCTCACTTTGTGCCATAAGGCTTGGTGAGCACTAGAATAGATTTTAATTTACTTGTTATTTAATTTGTGAATATAAAAACATATAACCTAGCTAAGGTTATTGCATAATTTTACTTGACTGGAGGTTTTTAAATCCTCCCTAGTGATGTTACTGTGGTAAGAGATCCCTTGGTTATGTCAAGCGGATGCATCTTAGTCATAACCCCAAATATTTAATGTATCAACAATCAGAAGAGTAATTAGAATTTATCTTCTCTAAGCTAGGATTGATTAATAGATCAATTGCATTTCCCTTTGTATACACAAGCTATTTAATTGATATACCAAATGTACCAAAATTCAAAGATCCCATACCATTACCAAATTATCTTAAATCTAGTGCTGATGAACTTGCACTTGTTATACATAAGGATGATGATACTCATATGCTTATATTCAAAAGAGGGGGTGGGTTACAACTAATGATAACACCTATTAAAAACACCTTTATCCCCATAGAATATATAATGCTATGATGACCACTATTTGGGACTTCAAAAATCAAGTTTCTAAACTCCAAGTGCAAATGGATTTCCATAATGATCATACACATGTTACCCCATTCAATAATCAACCTCTTGCACAATGTATACTTGATTATCCTTACCCATAAAATTTTGAATTACCAAATTTACCTCTATTTTTGATAAACAAGGAACCATTTGACCATATGATTAGCAATGTACATTCTTTTGGTTGATGGACACAAGACGACAAACTATTGCTAAAACTTTTCCATATGAGTATTTTTGATGAGGTTCAAAATTGGTTTTATATCCTACCAAAAAGTTCCTTAAGCATTTTATAACAATTAGAATATGCATTCTTCATGTCTTTAGATATCCATAATGTGACAAAACTTACATTAGAACATTTTCACAACTTCAAACAATGTGATGATGAGTCCCTTCAAGATTATACTATTCGATTCAAAAGTACATCATATGAGCTAGCATTTAGACCCTCAGATTTCAAATTGAAATTTATCTCTAGTAGAGACCTTCCATCCCCATTAAAGGAAATGACATTGCATAAACAATATGAATCATTTACCCATTTACATAATGATGTGCATCAATATGCATCCTTCATAATTACTCATTCAAAAAAACTTAACATATATCTTTCTAAATACAAAAGCTTTATCCCTCATGTAAAGGATGAAGATAGCTTACCTAAGGAAAATTACGAGCAAAAATGTGGTATTATTGATCTTTATATGACTATTTCATAAATGTTACTCAACATGGGGCCAATCCAAGGTGCACATCTCATGCAAGAATCTGAAAGTGAACAACACAAAAAGCATCCATGCCAACAAGATATAATAATTACCTTATACATAGGTGGTGCTTGTTTTTGGCATAACCATATTAATCCTACACAAGCAAAAACTAATTTCCATGTAATGTGATTACAAAAAATGGGATTCAATCCAACAAACTTACAAAATAAAGGAGGTTGAAAAGACTCCTTAGGCAACATAACAATACCACTTGTGGTCCTAAAGTAATCAAAACATGGGTTTGGGTTATGCCTACCACATCTTCATATGCATTTACATAAGGAACTCTTTGGCTATACCAAATGGAAGCAAAATTTGAGACAAATTAGCAAGGTATTTCCTTTCCTCACAAAGGCACATCAATACACATTTCAAATGATAAATTACATCTTCTACTACACATCCAAAACATGATGAGGAACATGTTATATAGATTTTCAACCTTTCCAATCATGATGAAAACAATGTAAAAGTTCCAACTTAAGGTTTTGAGGCACTAAATGGGTAATATACCTACGATCATCCATTGGATAGGATCATATTCTAGTCTCTCCAAAAACCTCCAACAATACCAAAAAAATAAAAAACATTCAAAAAAATCAAAATTAATTTCAGCATTTACATATTATATTGGCTCCTTGGCATTTATGTGTTAGTTCCATATTGATAGACCACATACTCAGTCACTCTTACATACACATATGTGTCAACTTATACATTAGGTGTGATACATACATACATAGATATATGATACACTTATATTTCAGATGTTGTGTTTTCCCTTTACTCATGGTATGTGGACATTTGGGGCATCCGCTTCTTTGATCTTGATACACATAGGTTATATGACTCGATGATCACTCTAAACTATCATGTTTGAGTTTACATATGTACTTACACATGCCGATTATCCATGATTATATATTACGTAATGTACTTGATATATTATACACTTGACATCTTTTCTTAACACATTAGATCCATGGGCCACTACGAGATGTTTATGTTGGTTGTTCATGCTTTACTTTATGAAGTTCCTTGAGTGTCTTGTATTCCTTTTTCAATCATTTGAATATGATACTTTTCTTGCAGCCTGTGTGCCTATGTACAATTTCATTGAAATTTGCATGTCATTATTTGTGGTATAGACATTTGAATATGTCATTCTTGATTCGATGATCACTCTACACTTTCATGTTTGAGTTTACATATGTACTTACACATGCCTCTTATCCATGATTATATCTTACACAGGGTAATTGATATGATATACACTTGACATTTGTTCCTAACACATTGGATCCATGGGCCACTATGAGATGTTTATGTTAGTTGTTCATGCTTTACTTTATGCAATTTTTTTAGTGTCTTATATTCCTTTTTTGAGCATTTGAATATGTTCCTTTTCTTGCAGTGCCTATGCCTATCTATGATTTCATTGAAATTTTCATGTCATTATTTGTGGTATGGACATTTGAATATGTCATTTTTTCTTCTATGGACATTCAACTAAGTCATGTCTCTTCAATTTTATGGTATTTGAATATGCCCCGTGTTTGCGGTGTCTTTGGACTATTACTTGTTGACTTAATTTTAAGTGCTTTTGTGTGTGTACTTGTTTTCTTGTTGAACTTATCTTGTTAATATCTATATGTTTCCATGATCTTTATCATGCATCTTAGGCCTACATGTCATTACATTGGTTATATGTGCTTCATTGATACATTTACCTAGACATGTTCCTTCTATATGCTACATGGTCACATTCACAAATTATACAATTATATTACCCTATTAAGGCAAGGTAACTCCCAGTTATTATTTTTATTCACATAAAAAGGGGGGGATATTAGTGAGTGCATGCTCGGGAAGCATGTTCTCCACACTTTCAGATTCAATGGGAGCATGCTTTGGAAGCATATTCTCCACATTCATTTAGTACATGGTACTTATATTAGTTTTTAGATTTAGTGGGGGCATGTAAAATGGGTATAGATTCCACACATTCACACTTTTTAGATTTAGTGGTGGCATGTTTAAGAAACATGTTCTCTATATTTATTTAGTATATGATATGTATATAAGTTCACAGCTTCAGTTGGGGCATGTTTTGGATACATGTTCTCCACACCTATTCAATAGTCAACATCTATAGTTTACAATGGGAGTATGTTTTAGAAACATGTCCTCCACATTGATAATTATATCAGTTTTTATATTTCTCCATATATAGTTGGGACATGATTTGGAAGCTTATCCTCCACACTTACACAGCTATCTAAATTGCCCAAAGCACATAGTTATATGATTCAGATTCATGGTTGTTGTAAAATTATATGCATTGGTACCATTTTTATACATAGATTCATCATAAAACATATATAATGTGCACATGTTATGCAACATGTGCCTAATATTGTAAAACCAAAACAATTTCAAATTCTAAAACCATTGCACATATTGATACCCTGTGGACTTTTATGGACCATATTGAGCCAATCTACTACAATATTTGGTTCACCTTTTGGTATGGTTGAGGTGATCAAATCACTCAATCTTTCCAAGTTTTTAGGTTGGACTTCATCATACAGCTTCACCAGGTTATGAGTATCATTAGGTTACACAATTAAGCTAATATCAACTTCTAGATGGCAACTCATTTTTGATGCAATGTTGGGGGCATGTGCCTCTCTCTCTCTCTCTCTCTCTCTCTCTCTCTCTCTCTCTCTCTCTCTCTCTCTCTCTCTCTCTCTCTCTCTCTCTCTCTCTCTCTCTCTCTCTCTCTCTCTCTCTCTATGTGTGTGTGTGTGTGTGTGTATATTTTTGGATATATGTGTTTTAAATATTTATCTATATTTATCCTAATCTTATTTTTAGAACCTTATAATGATACATCTTTTACAAAACTTACCAATAGGCAAGGTGGTTACATCGACACACAGGTGTACTCTAAAACCTTGCTCTATAAATTTCAATCTATTTCAATTATTTTTAACCCAAATTATACACACTAATTTTACATTGTGACATGCTCTTGGTTGCAGGGTTTTCACCAACAAATCACTCAAATTCTACTCAAGCAAATACAAGGTGTGCATACACACCCAGGTACTTATTCCTTTCCTTCAAATTAGCAATTTCATTACTAGATTAAAGGGGGAGGGATGTAGATGATGTCAGTGGTATCACTCTTTTGAACCTACAACCAGGCTCTGATACCACTTGTCCGGATCCTACTGCTCTCCAAGATCACACATGATTACCTTTGTAGAAGCAATTAAACACAGAATTTAACCAGAATGAATAAGTAACTAGAAATTCGGAAACAACACAGAATATGAGAGACAATACCCAATTATATTAATACTTATCCATAAGGAAATACAATAAAGAAGTCACCACACTTCTTCTCACACCTCTAGAGCTCCCACACTTCTAGGGTTCACCAGTAATTCTCCTCCAACAGTTCACTCTCTCAATTACGGTCACAACAATCAACTCAAACATAGAGTTATTGTTCACCTCTACCAATCAGTAACAACACTACCCGTACACCAAGTACACAACCGTACTCCAAGTAGATCTCCCTGCTCTTGCAACAACCTGCAAATCACCAGACCTTACTTACCATGTAGATGTCTCTACACCCTGAAGAACCCTTGTCCTTGCCTCACTAAGTCCTTATGATTCTTCAACCAGTACCCTGGTGGATCTTCTACCAGAACTTGCACAACCTGCAACTCTACCTGATCATACACACTCAGCACCCCTTTGGAACTAGGAGGAGCTACTCTTGCTCTCTCTACAAGCACAATGGCTTTCTAGCACACTTTTACAATACAGCCCATGAGTCTATTATATAGATCTCATGCATACAATAATTAGACCTTGTTAATTAAAATAATTAGAAACGCAGCTCCAAGAATAAAATAAGTCTTTACATGCAAACTGATTGTCCAAAAATAGACCAGTTCTCGACTCGCATGCAAACGCATGCACACACAGGTTGCCGACGTCGGTTCCTATCTGACCGATGTCAGTTGACCTATAACTAACATCGGTTGATCTGCCACTGAAATATGACCGACATCAATTGGCTTGACCGACGTCGGTTCCTCTGCAACTCGCTCTGCAACTCAGCAACCCAGCAACCTCCTCCATGTTTGCATCAGTGAAGCTTTTAGCTCCACAACCTAACAGATGATATTTTGTGATTATGTATCACCTTAGTCTTATACACTTGACAAACTTAGACCTTGCTTGTTATTCTTAGTTATGCACTTCTCCTTACTTCCACAAGCCTCACATCTATTCTATCTTGTGTCCCTTGCCTATCTCTTAGTCTGGTCAGTCTTATATTGATGACACATATATTATATTTTCTCTAGAATGTTTAAAATGTTATTATCTTACACTTCTAAAAGGCTTGAACCTATTTTTATACTCCTTAAACACTAATCTTTAGGATAAATAGTAACGTTGACGTTACTATCCTACCCTGACATAAGTTTTTAGTGCCCAAAAATCATCTAATTTACAAATTAAATGTATCCTAATGGTTTGCCTAAGTGCTTTAATATGAGTTATATCTTGATAGAATTAGTATAAGTACAATATCAACCCTCCTTCATTCCTCACCCATGAAACCTAGCAATCAAACTAAAGAGCATTCAATTGAGCAAAGCTTCCCTATTTGTTCATATTTCCAAACCAACCATAGGGACTACATAGCTACAAGTCTGAAGTACTAAAGGAGTAGCCAAAGAGCTCAATTTTCCAAGTTACAAGCTAGGTCACCATTATACTTGATTTACACACATTTCAAGATTCACATACAAACTAACATCGTGGCCCTCTAACCCATTTTTCCCCAAGGTCATATTCAAAATAGGAAGTTAGGGTTTTGACATTTCATAATGATCAACTTTCCACGACCCATATATGAATTCACCATATTGAAGGCAAAGGCAAACCCAAAACCTTTTAAGGGGTTGCATCCTAT
This sequence comes from Torreya grandis, assembly GCA_037957365.1. Lineage (NCBI taxonomy): Eukaryota > Viridiplantae > Streptophyta > Pinopsida > Cupressales > Taxaceae > Torreya > Torreya grandis. The sequence continues at coordinate 3,691,551 of JARHVA010000315.1, forward strand.
TTCAATAAATATTTTTTTACAGGACACTATCATTAAATTCATAGTCGACATAATCATCCAAAGATGAAACAAATGTCCAAATAGCCAAAGGTACTAGATCTAGAATCTAACAACTATTCAAGAACTATCTTCCTATTTGATTTTATTTGGTTCTAAATTCATAACTCCATTAGCATTAGAATAATCTAAGTACATCTATTCTTTGTCATTTATATATCTATCCTAGTTATATTTTCCATATTTAGATTATCTCAGCATAATAAATTTAGTGTATGTTTATATCTGAGTTTAACATTTAATTAGCCTGGTATAGATCTAATTTTCACCCTTATGTCTATTCATTTCTATATTCTTAACCCTAAGCTTAAAGTGAAATACATACACATTTTATTTCAGGGTTAAACACATATCATATGTAAGTTAATGATCATATGTAACATGTATACCATGCATCTTGCCCACTCAAAGAAGAGCATGATAAACACATGTGTAACATGTATATTTTAACATCTAGCATAGGTATATAAGCATGATATGTATCCATTAACAAAGATAAAGGCAAAAGTATTTTTTATTTTTATGTTTTATAATGTTTTTTCATTTTTATATTTTTCTAGAAGGAGACCACATAATTAGGAATCAAAGGGAAAAAAACTAGAAAAAATGAGGATAGATTCAATCAAGCAAGAAAAAAATCCAAGAGATGTAACTAGAAGAATACAAGGAAGGAAATCAAGCCACAATCAAACACACAAAGGAATGAAAATATAGTATAAAAAAGAATATAAGGATCCCAAAAAACCTATAACTTCCTCATAAATTAGTGCATGCTAAGGTGAAAGGTCTTGATGTGTGTGTGTGTAGGTGCTCAGAATGGGATCAACAATCAAAGAGCAAGGGTAAATACAAAATAGCAATAAATAAAAATAAAGGGGATAGAAGATTATCAATGAAAATCGAGGCAAAAACAAAAAATATCAAACCTAGAAGAAGATGAGGCAAAGAGCAATCTCAAGGGAGTAAGGCATACGTAAGGCATGACATATAAAAGAAGGATGTAAAAATAAGCTATGGTACAATAATATGTAGTGATGAGGTAAAAGGGATAGGCAAACATGGCTATCCAATGATCTCGTCTATCGATGGAAAAAGGGATGTCCATGATTGGGAGTCAAATATATTGCAAGAATTGTCAAAAATATGGTCACAAGTTATATAATAACTTAAATCATCATCTCAATGAGAGATATTAGGGTAATGATCTTGCAGAGCCACTTTAACCTTTTGAATATTAATATGTGTATTAGTTTAGATATTTTATTATATAGTTCAACTTTTTATAGGTGTTTTTTAATGAACCAATTAAAAATGTGGTATAACAAATTTGTGACATGTACGAGTAGGTATTGTATCTCAAGGTGGTGCAACTATATGAGTTGTAACTCAAAGTGCTATGATGGAAGGAGCCAAAGCTCTAGGAGTTTTAACTTGATGTATCAAAGTTGGAAATGAAGTGTTGTGTATAGATTGTAAAGTTAAAGCATCTCAAATGTAAATTAAATTCAATGAACACACTAGATGTTGAGGAAGACCCAACTACAAGAGAACAATAATTATTAAAATTAATCATTAAACAACTAATCAATAATATTGAAAACAATTTTAATTTTGTAATATTAGAATATTAATTATAAATTTAAATGTTAATTAAAAAATTTCTTTAAATGTAATATATATCCCTAATCTATGAATTATAAGTTTTTCCAAATGATTTTGGACTAACATACCTATCTTAGATAAATCTATGCAAAAGACACTGAGAGATATCATTCTTGAGGCATCTATTTTATATTAGGTTTGTGACATAAGTGGAATAGGCACCTCAAGAATGATATCTCTTGGTGTCTTTTACATAGATTTATCTAAGATAGGTATATTAGTAGCAGTTGTGTGTTTTACGTGTTTATTTAATATATAGTATGAAGTTTTTCATAAAACTTGAAATGTATAATATACACCACATTTAATCATACAAAACTATAATACACATTACATTAAATCACCCAAAAATTTAATAGACATAATCTAAATAGTTATTTAATACTCATCATAATGTACATACACATCACATAAAATGTCAAATAATGAATAAGTACATGAATTTTTTCATAATTGCATAAAATTATTTTTCCTCTAAGAGTTTCAATTTCTCTTCAACTTTCTATTTTGAAAGTTGTTTTCTATTTTTTCGCTTTTCATAGCAGTCATATGTAAATAGAGGTAATATTCTTAGTCCTTCCAAGGACGTTACATGGGATATAGCCACAAATGTTAATCATGTTCTTTCTCTTCAACCTATATCAATTGTGGCTTTTGAAAGAGTCAAACCTTATGATTTGTGTATTATTAATTCCCAAGTCAATCGTAAGGATAGTTGGGTTGTGCATCCCTTTTGTATTGGTGCAATTAGAAATGTCTATGGAGTTTCATCTTCAGACAGTATTCCTAAGTAACTATCAAACTTGACCATAATATATGTTGGTGGTTCTGGTGGGGCACTACCAAGTTTGTAGATTATACTTTTGATATACCCTAGAGCTCCATTTACAAGACCTAATTTTATCCAAAGATTTGAAATTAGCATGATCCTTGCATAAATAGAAATCAGTAACTCCACATCAAGTTCATCATTTGGACCTCCCATTGGTGCATTGACACTTCTTAATTTGGTTGCAATGCTACGTGCAACCAGTCTTTTCAATGAATATAATTTTCTCTTATGGAAAACAAATGAATACAATTGTCAAACTCTTCATTGTTGGCTCTAACTATTCCGATATTAGTTCTTGTCATCAATAGCTTCCAATCATCTATTTTTGGATTTGTATATCTTATATTTTTGAGTCACTAATAAAACCTTTGTTGGTCATCACTTTATCCTTCCTATTTAAATATCTTGTATAAAATAACAAGTATTTTGAATTATTCCCATAATAGTTTTGTTCATTTATTCATATCATATGGTGGTATATCACTAACAGGAGGAAGATGACCTAAATATCAAACCAAAATAATAGATATACCACCAAAACTCATGTTTTCATTTTAAAGAAATGTTTGATGGAGTCTACAGTCTATGTTCTATAGTAAATTTTGCCCAATGAAGTTCATTTCATCAATCAATCTATATTTTATGTGGTGGATATCCTCTTAGAAACTTGTAAGTCTTGTTCCTTATAATTCAATAAAATCCACAATTACGATTCAAAGTTATGCATGGATAGTTGAGGTACCAATATTGAACATTGCAACTCTAGTTGGTGCAATTTATAGAAACAAAGATCATTCTAGGAATGTTGCATCTTGAAGAGCTTGATAAATGACACCTATCAGATATGATTTTTTTGTTCATGTTATTCCTTGGACTATCATGCATAAGGGCGAAGTATTTTGACCTTCATGATAATGTGTCACAACCATATCAAGTGGTTTTTTTTGTTTGCCACCCAAGATTTCATAATTCATCTCTGGTGTAATATCATCATCTATAATAAATCCATTGTTTTTCATGGTGCTTATGAATTTTATAGCTTTATTTGTGTATTATTCACCTCTATATTCATTATTCCATAATGTTTGTCTATCAATATCTCTTCTTCCCAACATATCTATCACACTATAATTTGGCAACGTTGTAGCTTGGATATGATTTCCCACTCATTTTACACTGTGTTTTATTGAACACATTGATTATCCTCATCTTTAGTATCACCGTGACTTTCAACATCTTCTGGAATTGTTCTTCTCACCACATGCCAATAGTTATAATTGAATTATTCCTGATTTGATATTATTTATTCATCGTCAATTCCAATATCTCTTTGTATATCATGAAATTCCTTGTAAATTAATAACTTTGACCAACAGAAATCAATCCATTTATTTGATTCATTCATAGGGATGAAGGAAAACCTTGGCAATACTCTCACAATAGTTGCAATAGTCTTTGTCTCCCATTTTTTATATTTTTTCCACCTTGGATTATATGTCCAAGATCTAGTTGCCTTAATAAGTGATGTACTTTCCATGGAAAAAGGCATATTCTTGTATCCATCAATGAAAGACATTGTATGCTCTTCATGATCATCTTCTTAGTTTTTGTCTACAAGTTTGAATGTTAGGGTGATTAATTCACCATTATTAAATAAATGAGTAATATTTAATTACTCAATAGTTGATTCTAATACGGTTATTTATCGTAGGTGGATTGATAGGTTATTTAGGTTAGTAAATCTTGAAAATACTTTATTGTTAGTAATTGTAACTTCTGATTTATATTTTTGAGATTATATTATATTTTGGTTTTATTATTTTTATTTTATAGGAACTATTATGAGCTTATATTTGCATATAAATAAAGCTATGCTAATGTATTTTTTAATTGTTCAAAATAAATATAATTTTACTCTTCCATATTATTTGGTATCAGAGCTTCGTGGAAATCTTTAAACTTGCGTAAGAGGAGAAGTCTGAGCTCTCCCAAAATTTATAAAGCTTCATTGTGAAGAACCTCAGAGAAGCTTGTGCACTTTGATGGATGTTTGTAGTAGAAGTCACAAGCGAAAAAGAAATAAAAGTTGCATACAACGAAAGTGTCTCATAATAGAAGCAGTATCAGGAAACAAGTTACCCCAGAAGCTATAAAGACTACCCATTAATTTCTAGCATTGAGATTGGATTTGGAGGATTGGTGGAAGTCATCTTTAAAGAAAATCAAAGTAAAAGCTTTGGAGATTATTTGGCATTAATATCTAGGGATTGCTTGGCATCATTACCTGTTGTTAAAACAACATTTAAAAAAAAATCAAACTTGACATTGAGTAGTATCAAGCTGAGCATTGAACATTGTTGCATTGGAAATATAAAAGAAACGTGGCATTGGATACAGGTGAAGAATGGCATTTGAAACAAGAGGTTGGCATTTATTTTTAAAAAATTCCCAGTTTATATGTCTTTAGAGCCAATCTATAGCGCCATATATATTTAAATTCTCAAAAATATTTGTTAAATCCTCAAAACCACCTTTTATTTCTCAAAACCATTATTTTATTTCTCAAAACCGCCTAAAAATAATCCTTTGTTATAATTTTTATCAAAAACCATCTTTTTGGAAACCCGTGGTATTAAGTGGGTGGGTGGTTTAAGGCTAAAAATCAGAATTAATAGCCTTTATATATGTATGTATGTATGTATGTATGTATGTATGCTCTTATGTCATTGAAATGATGCATAGGTGAGTTGGTGAGATTACCTCTTAGTAAAGTGGAGGTGGGAGGTTCAAATCCCCTCAAAACATTTTTTATATAAATTTTTAGTAGTTCCTCCATCTTTGTCCAATCTGCTAAATTTAGTTATAACTAACTAAATTACTGGAAAATATACTAAAAAAATTAGAAAAAGACAAAAAAAAAAGGCAAAGTAAAAAAAAATGTTGAAAAGAGGCCAAAGATCCCAAAACGAAAAACAAGTGAATTTTCATTTTCTAAAAAGCATTGTAAATTTCTTTCACAAAATATTGTAATTGTATTGCATATTGCACAACATCATGACTTTTTTAAACTCAACATAGTGTTCAGTCATAGTTATGCCTCTGATTCACGTTTATGGATAATGTCATCATGCTTGAGTTACTGTATACACAACCTAACATAGGTATAACAACGATGTCTAGGCTTCATCCCTTTAAATCATTAGGGAGAAATAAGGCACATTCACTCATAGCCTTCCCTTCATCTACCCATTTGTTTCAATTGAAGGGCGCAAATCCTGACTGGTGGTATTTCTAAGTATATAGCGAGGTTACGTACGTGTATACAAAAATCCATCTAAATAGGTGCTAATGATTAGACAAACCCTTTTCAGTACTATCTAGGTACTAAGTATCATATTCTTTCTCGTATATTTATGCCTCTTTCTCATACTGTCAGGTATACAGAAAGGGTGAGCTTCTTCTCGGTACCAACATGTATAAAGGAAGGGTGCATATAAAGAAAGGTCGAGTATATAAGCCTAATGGTATATAAAAATGGAGACTTATATACCTGGAGTGATAAGGAACCAATCTATCACCTGTAATCTTGATAATGACTGCATAAGCTCTAAAAAATTATCTATTGAATTCACAGTTACTCAAAGGTGACAACTACTCTACTTGGAAGATAAAGCTCAAAACTCAACTGGAGTTTGAATAAATTTGGTCTGTAGTAGATGGCTCATATACCTGACATGCCACAAATATTGATTAGCAACGTAAATTTGACATAGCCAATCAGAAGGCTAAGGTGATTATCATGTTCAGAGTATTAGATGAAGTTCAACCACACATCCATGAAGCCAAAATAGATAAGGAAGCTTTGGACAAGCTCAAAATTGTATATGAGGTCAAAAATGAGAGCATAATTTTGCATTTTCAAAGTCAACTCCACTCTCTCAAATTGAGATCAAGGGATACAGTGGAGGCATTTTTAAGACCTATTGCAATACTAAGAGCATCACTTCAATCCTTAGGTGAGACAGTTTTAGATGACTCTCGTGTACCTATTGTCTTGAGAGCAATACCACCTTCATACATAATTTTTGTGACCACTATGATTGTCACAAAACAAAAACTAAGTTTTGAAAAACTGGTAAATATATTGCAACAGGAAGAGGTTTTCAACACTCATGATAAACAAGAAGAACATGTACTGGCTTCTCATCAATAGAAAGGCAAGAAACTAGTCAAATCTTCATCAAAACCTAATTCAAATTAAAATTCACCGAGAGAAAAGTCACAAAAATAATGTTTCATTTGTGGTGTTTAGGGACATGACCTAAAATATTGTTGGTACAATACCTTCCAAAAAGGTTCTTCTAGTGGTCAAAAGTTTACTAACCAACAATCATCCTCTGGCTCATTCAGTAAATCACATTGATAGAAAAAGGGGACTTGGTAGAAGAAATCAAAATAATAAGGCAATATTGTTGAACAAGAAGAACATGATGAGGAAGATGACTACCTATACTCTGTGAATACCCATGATTTATCCACATCATAAAGTGACATATGGTATGTTGACTCAGCTGCAACCCAACACATAATAAGTAGGAAAGATTGGTTTTTCACTTTGAAAGATACACCCAATAAAAATCATGTTTTTTTAGGTGATGATTCCTCATACAGTGTGCAAGGAATTGGCAACATTGCTTTACCCCTAGCACGCAAACATGTAACATCACAAATGTTCTCTATGTACCTAGATTAACCAAAAACTTGTTATTAGTAAATCAACTCTTAGATCATAATTTGAAGATTGATTTTGATTATAAAGGTGGAACAAAATTGTGTTTGATCAGAGACAAATCTAGAAACTCCAAAATTGTTGCATGAGCATCCAATGTAAACCGTATGTTTCAATTTGATTTCATTCAAAAAAATAATCAATCACTCATAACAAAGGACATAGACTTAGCAGAACTATGGCACAGGGGATTTGGCTACATCAATTTTTGGTATCTCAACACACTCCACCATAAAAACATGGTAAGAGGCTTACCACCTCTAAAAATGGGTACAAACAAATGTCATGATTGCTTAGCAAGAAAGCAACATCAAATTCTATTTCAAAAAATACCCATAAATCCAATGGTAAACTTGATCTAGTTCACATATATTTATGTGAACTAATGACACCTAGCCATATTGGATTTAAGTACTTTATGCTCTTTATCAAAAATTGTTCCATAAAAATGTGGATCTACTATTTGAAAACAAAGGATCAATCTTTTGAAACTTTCAAGAATTTCAAAGTGGCTATTAAAAATGAAACTGGTCAACACATCAGGACCCTCTGCACAGATTGTGGGGGGGAATTCACCAATAATGAATTTAAACATTTTTTGAAAGCAAATAGTATTAATCATCAAATGGCACCTCTGCATACACCACAAAAAATGTAGTTTTTCAATGGAGGAAGCATACTATTGTAGAAATGGTATGATGTATGATACATGACTTAGGCTTAACAAAGACATTTTGGACAGAAGCTACTAAAACTACTGACTAGCAGCTGAATCACAATCGGATATACTTATGTTGATCAAAACAAATGAGGAGAGTAACCATGGATCTGTACCTTCTACCTCATTTAAATGCCAACTTAGTGACGTAGACCTTATAGGATGATGTCACTATATGTGCACACTCAATCTCCAATTTGACATTCTACTAATTGTATATAAGATGTTGAAGTACATTAAATGAAATGCTTGAAATGAAACATAAACAAATTATGGTAAAATAAATGCTTATGCGTGGAAGCTTCCTTAACAAATCTTAAACAATAATTTAACTCACACAATTTAAAAATGAAACACACAATGCTTAAGAAAATCAAATAACATGCTTAGCTAAACAAATGGGTTGGATTGTTGTTGTAGCCTTTCAAATGGGGCCCTTCCAACTCCAGCTTCAACCTTTCCTCTTACAACACTAAATTGAACTTAGAAATTCTCACTCATATTAATTAAAAGTGCAGCAATGAATTACTGCATGAAGTTACAATAACAATTGCTTAGCACAATGTCCTTCTGACAATCCCTATTCAACATATACTATATTTTATATATCTCTCAACTCTACTTCTACATATTTATATATCATAGAGGAGATTATTTTATGCAAAACAATATATACATTATATTTTAAGATACATTTGAATTGGGATAACTAAAATTGATTCCTTTCACTAAAGATGCCCTTCATGTGAATCTTGTGACTTTGTTGCAGGACAAACAAGGTTTTTTAGTCTTGAATCGCTTCCTTATTAAGCTCCATAGAGGTTAGAATCATTTATATGATTAAGTTGGAAGAGAATCAAAAAAAATTCATCTGTATTTTTGGTCATGCAATGACTGCATGATGGTCTATGTAATGAGATTCCTTTTGTTGTAGGATGCTCCGTGCTATATACCTATTTGTCCAAAACATATTCAAAACACATTTATAGAAAAGCATGCTAAAGAAATAGACAACCATCATATATTTAGTTCCAATACATAATTCTAACTATTCAAAATATTTTGAAAACATAATGCTATATGGCTTATGAAAGTAAGAAACTATATAGAAAAGTGTTCAAAAGAATGGTAATCAAGTAGGATGAGTATAATAAATGGACACAATAATAGGATATTTATGGGGCTCATCACACCCCCTAACTTAAGATCTTGCTTGACCTTGAGTACCATACTTGTTCAATCCTAATTCATAAAGAACACTAAAATCCATGGGATCTATAACACCACTGGCAAGGTGAGCGTAGAATATATGCCTTTATTAAAATAGTTGCCAAATTTTAGCTTCTTGACTTCATCCACCAGGGTTTTGTTCTATCAATCTGGAATAGGGTACCAAAACAAGGGTGGTTGGAACTTTAAGTTCAGCAATTGTGATCCCATGTACCCTGTAAGAAGAATGTATTTTGTGGTCCTGGTAGATGTTGTATTTAAATTAAAATGGGAATAGGGCTCCCTCTTTCTTAGTGCTGGGTTGAGCTCATTCCATCGTTCAATGCATGATTCTCTTGAAACAAGACCAATAGAAGATCTCAATCCTAAATAAAAATCTTGAAACTTATCACAATTCTTACCAACCCAAGTTCTTCATTCTTCAACATGATATTATCCTATTCTACTAAAATAACATCAAGTGTCATTGATTCATTCCTGATGAGCAGCTAACTTTCATTCTCCTTTTTCTTGTATTCTGTTATTTCTCTTCCTCTTCTCTATTTATTCAACAAATATGATGAAAATGCATGCAGTTGGACATCTCCAACATATAAATTGGGGTTCCACTCTCTATCATACAAAACAACATAATTGTGCAGGTAGAACTTGCACAATTGTGCTTTTTCTTCTTGTGAACTTACTTTATAAATAGAAAAAAGGGAAAGGGGATCAATAACTTCATTAGGCATATCACAATAAATTCTCATAAATATAAACTTGTGTCATTGTTCTTCGAGATAAACTAAACAAACTTTTGTAGAAGGCCTGCAATCAAGGAGTTCTTTGGTTATACCAGCGATGTCCTCAACTTTCTATTTCTGGAGTTTGGTGATGCTCTCTTCCTTTAGAGATTCAAATTAATTATCCATCCAATTCAACACTTTAGAATATATTGAAAAATAGGAGTGATACCTGACCTTAGGGGTAGCTTTATGTTCCTCTTGTTGATTGACCTCTATAGAAGGTTGTGGAATGTTGGCTGTAGGATGATCTTTGGTTGTGGGCTACAACTAACAAGTTATTGTAGCAAGTGCATCCAAACCTCCACCAAATTTATCTTGCAATTGATTTCTTAGTTTCTCAATTTCTTTTAGGGCTTTCTCAAGAGTAAAAAAAATTATTTGTGTAAAAGGTTGCTCTATTCAACTTCTTCTTATATTGGTTCCTCATAAAATTCTTCAAAACTATGTTCAACTTGTTTTTCTTTCTCATGTAATTCTTCAAAACTGTGTTCAAATTGTTATGCTTCTACCTGATGAAATACTGGAGAACATTCTTCCCTATTTGTTTTAGTCTCTAAATATTCATTACTACTAGCAATGCATTCTTCCCCAGATTCTTCATGTATTTGAATAATAGAGGAAGGTTTAGTTCTCATCTTTCTCCTCAATCTATGAGATCTACGAGGAGTAGGAGTTACCTTGATCTTCTTGGAAGAAGATGGAAGTTCCTCCTCAGACTCATCTGAATCAGGCTGAAGAATGAGTTTCTTCCTCTTCCTTATGGATTCCCTATCTTTAGAAGTCCCTTCTTCAGTCCTTACTTCATGTTCTTGTGTTGTTACAGGAATACCTTCTTTTGTAGGTTATTGTGTGAATGTAGGAAGGTTTTCTATTGCTGGTTCTTGTGGTTATATAGGGAGGGCTTATTTTGATCTTTGATCTTCAACCTCCAATTCTTCTTTTAATTCATTTCCTTCTCTATCACTCTCTTTATTTCCTGGTACTTGGAGAAATTCCTCCCAACTGATGTTGGGTCTAGTTCTTTAAAAACAGTCTTGAACAAGTAATTTGATGAGACAATGGTGTGTGAGAGCTTCAAAATTACCTTTTTGAAAAGCCTCTGATATTTTTGTGATCATATGAAGCAAAAATTTTGGAATGTTTATCTTTATTCCATGCCACAAATAATTTAGTAACTTAAAGTGTAGGCCATGTAGCATAGAATGTATTCCTTTGCAGATAAAATATCTGGAGATAAACTCAGTAGCATTAGCCCATTTTTTTGGTAGAGACAACCTTGCAGTGCCCTATTATGAGGTTTTCAGATGTTTATTTATTCTGATAAACTTTCATCTCTCAACCATAGCATCATATGTATCTTGTCATTCCTCCCCTATTCTTAGTAGTCTCATTATTCTACTGATGGTTATTTCTGTTAGCTTGACTTCTATCCCTTTTACCATAGTTAAGTTATTATGCAATATACCAGCAAATTCCTTCATAATTCCTTCATATAGGGCCTATATTTTCTTGAAATATTACATACATCCTATATGATAGAACAAGGCCAAAACTTTTGGGTTGTTGGTTAAGGGGGTGATATCTAGTGGTTCATGTTTCAACAAATCATCTCCCATATTGTGTGAGTTGTAGGTCTAGGTGCTTGTAGTAAGGGTTTTGGGCTATGACAAAATGATTTTTAACTTTTTATTTGGAAGGTGAAATAATCCTTTTGAATAAATTGAAAATATCCTCCCAACTTAATCTGTCACTTGTCATCGATGGATAAAGTCGATGTACACAAAAAACTCATAGTAAGATTAAGGGGTGGTAGTAGCAGTTGTGTCAATGGTCAAATCAGTGAAGGAGATGGTAAGTAGGCATGATAAGGAGAGGATACAACAATGCATTGATATCATTAAGTCCCATCACTTTTAAAAATAATTAAAATGTATGACAAGAAATAAATATAGAATAATTACCGTATCACCTATAGAAATACCTGTCATAAATGTATAAATGATTATGTGAAGTGGAAATCATGGCATACACTAGCATTTGAATGGGAGCAAACACTTGATACAGAGTAGAATGTAGGAAGACATCATATGGCAAGATATGTTTCCTATAGCAGCAAGTGTTTATCCTGCAGCAACAAGTTTTATTCTGCAGTAGCAAGTTTTTTACCTGTAACAATAAGTTTTTCATCTTGTAACAAGAAGGAAAATATATTTCTAATCCAAAGGAATGAATCTAAAAGAAAAATAAGTGAAAACAAAACATTTTTATTGCAATAGTGCATTTTCTCTTTTTCATTATTTTTAATGAATGTTGATCAGCGAGTGACTTGGTTTTCTGAGACAACATCTGTTAGCAACACCTGAAGGTTTTCATTGCTAAATTTTTTTTATTTTAAATTTTTTGGTCTAAACTCGAGTGAAATCACAAGAATCTAGAGGGTAGGATTTTTTTCATCCTAAATCAAGCCATTATGAATGACTTGTTATTGGCTATAGGAAACTTTATTATTCTTAGAAAATATTAGAGAAGGGTTGATAGAAATACTCTTTAGCTATAGGAACAAGTTGATTTTCTTCATGAAGAAGAGATGGATATTATTCTTCAAGAAGTTGAAAAGCAAGAGTTTCTTTGAAAAATGGTTTATTGTACAGTTTAAGCCTATAGCCATTAACAAGCAATCTGAATCGAATAGAGTCAATGGTCATGAGCTTTATAGCTCTATTTTCAAAAACTTGTTCGATCTCATAAGGTCCAAGCCATCTAGACTATAACTTTCCTTTATGATCCTTGTATTTAGAGTAAAAAAGGAGTGCCTAGTCTCCTGGTTGAAAATTTTTAGTCTTGATGTTCTTGTCATGCCATCCTACATGTTGTCTTTGCACTATTTCAATATGATGAAGTGCTTCTTTTCTTAGTTCATCAAGTGCATTTAGCTGCATGATCCTATATTTTTGAGCTTGAGAAAGATCTAAGCCCAAATCTAGTGTTGTTTTTAATGTCTTATGTTCAAACTTAATATGTAGAACTTGATTTTTACCATAAACTAATTCATAGGGAGTGAAACCAATTATGGTTTTTTAGGTGATTTTATAAGCCTAAACTGCTTGTAGAAGATGAGTTGACCAATATTTTCTATGCAAGCTGACAGTCTTAGTGAGGATATTTTCTAATTCTTAGTTTGTCACATCCACCTGACAATTTAACTGAGGATGGTAGGGGGTAGATTTCTTATGTCTAATTTCATATTCTTTTACCAAGGTAGCTGTAAAGTCTGATGTGAACTATGGGCCTTGGTCTGTGATGATCTCTCTTGGAACTCCATAGCGGGTGAAGATTTATTCATAGAGGAACTCATCTACCTTCTCATCTTAGGCATGGTTTAAGGCTTTGACCTCTACCCATTTTATGACATAATCAGTGCACACCAGTATGTATTCCTTATTATTAGATTTAGGATTAATGAGACCTATAAAATTCAGTCCCCATTTGTTAAAGGGTTCCAAAACCAATTATGGTTGTAATGGCATTTCATCAAATCGAGTGGGTTTTCCCATACGCTAACATTAATCACATCTATAAGTATACATCATGATATCCTTATGTAAATAAAGCCAATAATATCTATCATTGAGTACTTTCATGGTAGTTCATTTGGCAGTAAAATGACCCCCACAGGGTTCATCACGACAGGCTCTGAGAATGTCATAAGCTTCATCTTCTCAAATACATCTCCTCATAACAAAATTTGGTCTAGTGATAAAGAAATATCCTACACTCTAGAAGTAATATCTGCTCTTGTGGACAGGTGTTGTTTGTACCTAAGTGAAAAATGTTGTGGTAGTGATCCTGCAATAAGATAGCAATATCTACGAACCAAGGAGATTAAATTGTTACAGCAAATAAATGTTCATTTGGAAAAGAATCATCAACAATAGGATTGTGTTCATCATTTTTCAATCATGATAGAAATGTTTTTACTAAAATATCTTTACTAGGTCTGTCTAGAATGATAATATCAAATTATTGCAACAAAAGTAACCAACGAATGATTCTACCTGTTACAGTAGGTTTGTTCATTAAATACCTTATTGTTGCATGATCGATGTGGATGAATACTTGGTAATCTATAATATATTATTGAAATTTTTTGATGGCATAGATGATGGTAAGATATTTCTTCTCTGTTATATTGTAGTTAAGTTTGGCCCCTTGAAGATTATTTTTGATAAAATAGATTGTATAACTCAGAGATTCATCTTTTTGGTCAAGGACAACATCTAAAGTGGTATCAAATGCATCTGTATAAATGCGAAAATGCTTATTCCAATCAGATTCTCTTAGAATAGGAGTTTTTATGAAAAGGTCTTTAAGTTGCTAAAAGACAAATTGATAATCATGAGTCCATGTAAATTCAGCATCTTTAGTAAGTAATCCAAACAATGGGGTAGCAAATTTTCTAAAATCTTTGATGAATCATCTATAATAACCAACATGTCCTAAAAAACGTGTAACATCTTTTTGCTTCTTCAGTGTGGGTAGATCCTTGATAATACTTATATTTGCTAGATCAACTTAAATTTTAGCAAGAGATATACGATGTCCCAACACAATCCCTTTAGTCATAAACATGTAACACTTTTCATTACTCAGAGATAATTGATGGTCCTGACAGCATTAAAGAACTTTCTCCAAGTTGGTTAGCATTTTTTTGAATGTCTACCCATAGATAGTGAAATCATCCATGTATTTCAACACAGTCATGGAAGAGATCAGAAAATATGCTCAACATAGCCCTTTGAAAAGTAGCTGGGGTATTGCAAAGACCAAATGATAAGATGGCATAGGTATAGGTTCCCCACGAGCAAGTAAAAGTGGTTTTATCTTGGTCTTGTGGATCAATTCATATTTGATTATAACCACTATATCCATCTAGAAAGGAAAACTACTTCTTCCCTGCTACTATATCCAACACTTGATCAATAAATGGAAGGGAAATGTGATCCTTCCTGGTAGCAGCATTCAACTCTTGGTAGTCAACACAAGTATGCCATTTGCCCCCTTTCTTAGGGATAATGATGAAGTGAGAGACTCATTGGCTGTCTGAGATAGGATAAACAAATCTTGCATCTAAGAGTTTTTGCAACTTAGTTTTAACAATGTCTTTGACTACAGGATTTATTCATCATGGGGGTTGATGAATAGGTTTGCATTCTTTTTTAATGTAAATATGATGCGTGCATAAATCTATGGCTATTCCTCTCATGTCATGGTAATCCTAGACAAATGCTATTGTATGCATTCTTAGCATTATAAGTAACTAAATTTCTTGTTAGGGTGTTAAGAAAGAGTTAATGTTGAGAGGTTTGTTTGGGAGGATGTCTACTTGCTTTGTTAAAGAAAGCATGGTCTCTACATTGGTGATTAAAAGAGCATAATTACATTGATGGGGAAGTAATTGATGGAATGTCCAAATATATCTTATAGTTTCATCAAAATCATTCTCAAAAAATATATTTTAGAGAGCGCATGGTGTACATTATAATAGGTTAGTGGCTACAAAATCCTATCAATAGGTGTTTTTCAAGATACCAGTAAGGACAGTGTCTTCTTCTTGGGCTTGCAAAGCTAGACTCTAATCAATTATGTAGAGATTCTGCAAGGAGACAACTTCTTCAAAGTCATCAATCTAAGGGATTCATACATCATTCAGGGAATGCTGAGCTAATGGATACAACACCAATTTCTTGGTGTCATTTTCATTGCAAATTAGCATTTTTCCTGACCTACAGCTAATAAAAGCATTAACAATGGCTAACTATGGGTGACCAAGGATGAGAGGATAACCCCCCAAATTGCTCTTTGGTTGTGGGACAATAAAGTCTAATGGATATTGCCAAGAATCCACAGTGATACCCAGGCCTCAACAATCCCCTTAGGCTTAATAATTGATATATTAGTCATCTAAAGGATAATAGATGTTGGACAGAGAGTGGTAAGCTTCATTTATTGCATGGTCTCCATGGTCATCACATTAATGTTTGTACTCAAGTTGATTAAAGTATTGGAAATAGGTTGGTCATGGATGTTAAAATTAACTACAAGACTTATTAGATCAGAATATTTTGGAAAAACTATGTTTCCCAACATAATATCTACTAGTTGGCCAATGACCTGGACTATTTTAGGATCCTTCTTCTTTTTTCCTAGTTTTTTCAAACATGACTCTTGAATAGCTTTATTGTAGATAGGAACATCATTTATTACTTGAAAGAGTGATATTTTGATGCACACATTCTTGAGTTGTCTTAAGATATCAAATTCAAGCTCTTATTCAAGACGAGAGATATTCAATCTCTTCAGAAAAAGAGGATTGCCAGTTTATTTTTGATTTTTTGATGGACTTGGCTCAGGATTGGCTATGGGTGGCTTGGATTAGTATGAAGTGAATCTGGTTTAAAGTGTTCTATGATTATGGGTGAGGTGGGTTGTAGAAGAACATGACCTGAGTGAAGTTGAATTTGTTAGGATTGTGGAGCTAAAAGCTTCATTGATGCAGACATGGAGGAGGTTGCAGAATGAGTTGCTGAGTGTCTGAAGTGTTTGGCGTTGGTCTGGCCAACCAGCGTCGGCAGGGTAAGATAGGAAGGCAACCGACGTCGGTCATATATCGGCCGGCGTCGGCGACCCCAGGCAGACAGGGACCGACGTCGGTCTCTAGTGTAGTTCGATTGCGAGTTAATTACGGGCAGTGAGCTAACGAACCAAGAGTTTGCATGATGAGTGCTAATTTTAGAGTCATAGCTGCGGATCTAATTATGGTAATTAGATGTCTAATCATTGTTTGGATGAGATCTATATAATAGACTCATGGTTGTATTGGAAAGGTGTGCTAGGGAGTAAGAGAGCATAATTATAAGCTCCTTCTGTGTGTGAGGTAGAGCTATGGTGCTTTCCTCCTAGTGCCACAGTACCAGGTGTGTTGGTGTTGGATTGGAGAGCCAGCTGGGTTCTTCAGGAGTGTAGGATCTTGGTCACAGTTGCATGGCCTATATAGGAGATCTACATGGTAAGTAAGATCGTTGATCTGCAGGTGTATGTGTGTGCAAGGTCGAGGTTCACAGGTGAATAGAACCATTGTTTGATTTGCAGGTGTGCAAAGTCATACAGACAGCAACACAACAGGGAGCAGTATCAGGCAGGATCTACTTGGAGTACAGGTGTGTACTCGAATAGAGCAAGAGGAAGGCAAGGGAGTTCCTTCCATAAGTATGGTCTGTTGAATTGCAGGTTGTTGCAGATTCATGGGAGATCTACTTGAAGTACCTTGAGTACTTGTGGAGCACGTGGAGTGCTTGTGGAGTGCGTGGAGCACTTGTGGTGTGCGTGGAGCAGGGGAGGTGAACACCAACTCTGTATTTGAGTTGGGTGTTGGGACCTGTGAGAGGGGGAGCTTTGGGGAGAAGAATTACTGTTCACTTGAGGTGTGGGAAACCTCTGTAAGGTGGTGGAGAAGAAGTGGCATCTTCTTTATTGTATTCTTTTCTGTATAAAGTGTTAATACAATTTGTGTATTGTCTCTCATATCATGTGTTATTCTGAATTCTAGTTACTTGGTGAATCTGGTTAATTTCCGCATATTAAGTTGCTTGGTTTGGTAATCAAATTGTGTGCCTCCGGTTTACCATCCTCCTCCCAACAAGTGGTATCAGAGCCTTGGTTGTAGGTTCTTGAGCTTGATACCAACAAGTGGTATCTGAGCTGAGGTTGGAGGAAGCAGGTTTTGTGTTTGGTTACAGGGCACTCTCAGGGGTTTCTGATCGAGTGGGAGTAGAGCAACAGCAGATCAAAGTAAGCTAAGAATGGAGGAGTTGAAAAGCACAGATGGTCACTCACGGTCCTATGGAAAGAAAGAGCAGGTAAAAGATTATTGTTGGTTGGTAACAGATCAGCATGAAGAAACTGAAGATACAGATGTAGCAAGTGTTGTTGCACAGGATGTGTTTGCAGGTTTCTTGGATAAAGTTGAATCTTGGATAAAAGATTCGGTTGCCTCTTTCCATGCAGTTCCAGGTAGAGGAGCTGGTGAGCCTTGCCAAAGAATTGGCAAAGGAGAAGTGAAGCTGAAATTGCAGGCGGCCAACACACAGGTGTTGATGAAGGTCATGCAGGTCCCAGGTTTGGAGATATGGCTAATTTCTTCAAAAAGATTGGGTGATGAGAGATGCACAAGAACTCTCACAGCGGATGCACTTGAATTAGTTGGTGGTAAGAAAACAGGTATCCTTTATCTACTTGTTTATATTACTGATTCTTCTTTTGTTGCGGAGACGTGGCTTCGTAGGCTTGGTCACATGAGCAGGAAGGAGATGCATGTTCTTAAGCGGAAGACAGATATATTTGACAGGCTTAAGAACTGGAAAGCCTTAGTGTTTATGGAGGAGATGGCGGACAGAACCCAGTGGATGTGGCTGGATACTTCTGAGCAGGGCAGTTTGGACATGGATTTTGATTCAAAGAAGCTCGCGGGTAAAAAGTCATCACTCACAGGCGAACACAGGTACCGATGTCGGTCAGGAGGAACCGGCGTCGAACAGACAGGTGCCGATGTCGGTCATGTGCAGACCGAAGCCGGCGATGTCGGGCAGGGTAAGACCGACGTCGGTCAGAAGACCGACATCGGTAGCAGGTAAGACCGATGTCGGTTAGGAGGACCGACGTCGGCAGCAGGGACACCAGCGCAGGCAGGTTGGTAGTCAGGTACAGACGCATGGAACTGACGTCGGTCGGATGCAGACTGTGGAGTGACCGAGGTCGGTCACTGTAACGGATTTTGGGTGGACAGCAAGCTGTCAAGGAGTCTCAAACACCCATACGGAGGACTGAAGGCGTAAGTAGGCCCTCAAATTCGTTGTTCCTCTTCTTTATACATGTTGCTGATTATAGAGCAGGAAGGATCCAGGAAACAGGTGTGAGCTTGGCATGGATGAGGATGTGATTCCTTGGAGGAGAACCAGACAGGTGTGTTTTGGTAGAGATGCCAGCAGGTATAAAAGCACAAAAACGAATGGATACCTTAGTAGAAGAATAGAGAGAACGGATACGTGAGACGGAAGATCAGGTATATGGTCTTGTGGAGCTGCAGGACAGTGGTACAGGTTTTGACAGGTGGAGGACGAAGCATGGCTTCAGTCAATGTCAGGGTAACTACTGTGGTTTTGTCTTACCAGGTGGATGATGAGTCATGACATCATTCTGTTGCTGTATGTGGATAGTATGCTAGCTAGCAGGGGTGTACATACAGGGTTTTGCTGAGCTAAGGGTAAGATTAGTTCAGTGACATGTCAGGAGGAGTTTGGAGCAGCGGAATTCTTTGACATGGGAGGCATGGAGATCACAGGTTGATTTTGTCTCGAGTGGGCGCTGATGTGAATCAGGTGTTGGTGAGGTTCAGGATGCAGAACCGGAGCACACTAAGGGCTGGACAGGTACAGTGTCCGAAATCACATGAGGTCTGGTATAGACCTGAGTATTCCCATGCAGTGGGAGCTGTCAGAGAGTTAGGAGCCAATTCGGGGAAGTGGATTCTCAGGTTTTCTGAGAGGGACCGGCAGCAGGTGTTGCTATGCAGGGTCAGGACTTCACTACAGGTGTTGTAGGTTCGGATGTGGCAGGTTACTCGGATGACAGGTGGTACACCACGGGATGTGTGGTGGGTTGTCTTCAGGTGGGAGCTTGAAGAGGGATACAAACCAGGAAATAGATTAGACAGAGTACAGGTACAGGTACAGTGCAGCTGTTTATCTCCAAGTGGGAGATTGTTAGGATTGTGGAGCTAAAAGCTTCACTAATGCAGACATGGAGGAGGTTGCAGAATGAGTTGCTGAGTGTCTGAAGTGTTTGGCGTTGGTCTGGCCAACCGGCGTCGGCAGGGTAAGACAGGAAGGCAACCGACGTCGGTCATATATCGGCCGACATCGGCGACCCCAGGCAGACAGGGACCGACGTCGGTCTCCTGTGTAGTTCGACTGCGAGTTAATTACGGGCAGTGAGCTAATGAACCAAGAGTTTGCATGATGAGTGCTAATTTTAGACTCATAGCTGCAGATCTAATTATGGTAATTAGATGTCTAATCATTGTTTGGATGAGATCTATATAATAGACTCATGGTTGTATTGGAAAGGTGTGCTAGGGAGTAAGAGAGCATAATTATAAGCTCCTTCTGTGTGTGAGGTAGAGCTATGGTGCGTTCCTCCTAGTGCCACAGTACCAGGTGTGTTGGTGCTGGATTGGAGAGCCAGCTGGGTTCTTCAGGAGTGTAGGATCTTGGTCACAGTTGCATGGCCTATATAGGAGATCTACATGGTAAGTAAGATCATTGATCTGCAGGTGTATGTGTGTGCAAGGTCGAGGTTCACAGGTGAATAGAACCATTGTTTGATTTGCAGGTGTGCAAGGTCATACAGACAGCAACACAATAGGGAGCAGTATCAGGCAGGATCTACTTGGAGTACAGGTGTGTACTCGGATAGAGCAAGAGGAAGGCAAGGGAGTTCCTTCCATAAGTATGGTCTGTTGAATTGCAGGTTGTTGCAGATTCATGGGAGATCTACTTGAAGTACCTTGAGTACTTGTGGAGCACGTGGAGTGCTTGTGGAGTGCGTGGAGCACTTGTGGTGTGCGTGGAGCACGGGAGGTGAACACCAACTCTGTATTTGAGTTGGGTGTTGGGACCTGTGAGAGGGAGAGCTTTGGGGAGAAGAATTACTGTTCACTTGAGGTGTGGGAAACTTCTGTAAGGTGGTGGAGAAGAAGTGGCATCTTCTTTATTGTATTATTTTCTGTATAAAGTGTTAATACAATTTGTGTATTGTCTCTCATATCATGTGTTATTCTGAATTCTAGTTACTTGGTGAATCTGGTTAATTTCCGCATATTAAGTTGCTTGGTTTGGTAATCAAATTGTGTGCCTCCGGTTTACCATCCTCCTCCCAACAGAATTTGATTAATATCTAAGGTGTATGTTGGATATTGTATTATTTCAGTGGATTGTGTCGGTTGAATGAACTTATTGGCAAGATTAGGGATGGGTTGGGTGGGTAATTGAGTGGTTCAAATAGGTTGCTGAGTGTTTGGAATTATGGCCTATTATTGTGGTTGTTGCATTTATTGGGGAAAGCCTTGATTTTCTCTCTATTATTGTTGCCATGGATTAGAGGAATAAAACCATTGCTACTTTTGGAATTGTCCCTATTGAGGTTATTGTCCATTATGTTACATTCATAACTGATTATGAGGGTAGCTACCAATTTATTTTGGGCCAATTTAGATTGTGTATATTTATTCAAGAACCATATTAAAGATTATTTGAGAATTGAGAATTTACAAATATGAGTTTGATGGCATACCTAGTCTTTGTACCCACAGTTTTCATTGAGCCACAAAAAACACTTGGTTCTCATCTTCTCCTATGGCATGTAACTCTACTATCTCAGGATTTTTCTCAGTAATATTGGCTATCTGATGTTAGGGTGTGGAGCTAAAGCTTCACCAAGGAGCATACTTTAACAGGTTCGGGTCTACACAGACACCGGTGTCGGTCAGGAGCGACCAACGTCGGCAAGGTGCAGTTGCAGAGGCACCGACGTCGGCAGTGGGTCGGCCGACGGCAGTCACAGGCAAATAGCAGGAACCGACGTCGGTTACCTATGCATCCAGGAAGCTATTTCCGAGGACAGAAGTGAGTGTTTGCATGATGAGTTTGAGTTGTAGTCTTAAGCTCGCGTCTCTATTATTAGTAATATTATTTTTAGAGCCCTTGTTCAAGTGGCTTAACTGCTTGTTGTAATTGCATGCTCAAGTCTCCTAATTCTATATGTAGAATTAGATCTTCCTAGCTTATTGTAGTTATTGTGAATTATTGTAGAATTGGTATGTTGAAGAACAATACATAATTGAATCAATCCAGGTTTGTTGGAGTTGATTGTTCTTGAGAGAGAGACAACTCTTGAGGAATAGAGATCTGGTGAGAGATCTATACACCTAGGAGAGGTGTGGAAGAAAGAAGTTTCTTCAATTGTATTCCTTTTGTAAAGAGTTTGTTAATACAAGTTTTCAGGGTGGTTTCTTGTATCTCGTGTTCTTGCTATTATCTCATTCTAATTACTTGTCTATCTGATTTAGTTCCACGTTCATTGCTTTCACAAGTGTAATCTATTGTTGGTTGATCCCCAACAAATGGTATCAGAGCTCAGGTTCACTAACAGGTGGTTCAGATCTGTATAGTACGTATTGATTACAGGTTCTCACAGGGATTTCTATTTGAGTGGGAGAAGCAATGGCAGATGAAAGTAAACTGAGGATGGAAAAGTTCAATGGCAAAAATTACCAACATTGGAGAATGCAGATAGAGGACTATCTGTATCAGAAAGATCTCTACTTACCGTTAGGTGGGGTTGCAAAGAAGCCCAAAGACATGGAGAATGAAGAATGGGAAGTTCTTGACAGAAAGGCTCTGGGTTCTATAAGACTGAGTCTAGCATCCACTGTGATATCTAATTTATCACAGGCAAAGTCTATGGTAGAGTTGATGACTACGTTAGCAAATTTGTATGAAAAACCCTCAGCTTCTAATAAGGTATATCTTATGAAGCAGTTATTTTATTTGCATATGAATGAAGGTGGATCTGTTTCTACTCATCTGAATGATTTCAATGGAATTGTGAATCAGTTAAGTTCAGTCAATATAGTATTTGATGATGAAATAAAAGCTCTTTTAATATTATGTTCTTTGCCTGAAAGCTGGCATGGCTTAGTAATGGCAGTAAGTAATACTGCATCTGCATCAAATATTTTGAAAGTAGAGGATGTTGTTAGTGTTATCTTGAATGAGGAAATACGCAGGAAAAGCACAGAAGAGACATCTGGGAATGCTTTAAGTTTTGAGAGCAGGGGGAGGCAAAAAGAGAAGAGCAAGAAAGGCAGATCAAGATCCAAATCTAAGGGGAAAGGCAGATCTAAATCCAAAAATGGTAGAAGGCCACAATGCTGGAATTGTGGAAAGATGGGGCACATAAGCAGAGACTGTTGGTCAAAGCCTAAGGAGGACAATCAGCATGAAGGAAAGGAAGAAGCCAAGGTTGTAGGTATTGCACAAGATGCTTTAATTTTCTCTCTGCATAATAATATAGAATCTTGGGTGTTAGATTCTGGTGCATCTTTTCATGCTACCCCTAACAGGGAATATTTTAGTGATTATATCCATGGAGATTTTGGAATAGTGTATCTAGGAGATGATGAGCCCTGTAAAATAATTGGCAAAGGTAAAGTGCAGCTGAAGATGCAGAATAACAACACATGGGTGTTGATAGATGTGATGCATGTTCCTAGCTTGAAGAGAGATTTGATTTCTGCAGAAAAGTTAGGGGATGAGGGTTGTACAGTAACTCTCACAGCAGAATCTTGGAAGGTGACCCAGGGTGCACTTGTTATGGCTAGAGGTAAGAGAGAAGGTACTCTCTATTTGTGTAATTGTGTTACTAACAAATCTCCTTCTGTATTATCTACTTTAGATGTGGATGCTAAATTGTGGCACTCAAGGCTTGGCCACATGAGTGAGAAGGGGATGTCAATTCTTAAGTCCAAAGGTATGCTTTCAGATTTAAAAGGCATAGATCTAGAGTTTTGTGAGCACTGTGTATTTGGAAAATAGAAAAGGGTTAGTTTTCTCAAGACTGGGTCTACTAAGAAGAGGCATAAGTTGTAGCTTGTTCACACAGACGTGTGGGGACCGGCTCAGGTTGCTTCCATTGGAGGATCACAGTACTATGTATCTTTCATAGATGATGCTACAAGGAAGGTATGGATCTATTATATTAGAAGAAAATCTGATGTATTTGAGACTTTTAAGATTTGGAAAGCTATGGTTGAGAATGAAACAGGTAAAAGATTAAAGTGCCTGAGATCTGACAATGGCGGTGAGTTCTGCAGTCATAAGTTCAGAGATTATTTTTACATGCATGGAATCTGCAGGCAAAGGATGGTTCCAAGGACACCTCAGCAGAATGGTATTGCTGAAAGGATGAACAAGACAATAATGGAGCGTGCAAGATGTATGAGATTGCACGCTGGTTTGCCCTTACAGTTTTGGGCACAAGCTGTTGACACTGCAGTGTACCTGATTAACAGAGGACCCTCTATAGCTCTGGATGGTGGTATTCCAGAAGAGGCATGGACAGGTAAAAAGGTTGATCTCTCATATCTCAAAGTTTTTGGTTGTGAAGCCTTTGTGCACATAGATAAAGAAAATAGAAAGAAGCTTGATGCTAAGTCTATGAGGTGCACGTTTATTGGCTATGGCTCAGATGATTTTGGTTACAAATTGTGGAATCTAGAAACTAACAAGGTAATCAGGAGCCGCGATGTTGTTTTCAACGAAAGAGTGATGTATTGTGATCAGCTAAGGAAGCTGAATCAATCTGAGCAGAGCAATGGTGAATTGGACAAGGTGAAAGTCCAAGATGAGCTCGCAGGAAAAAGAAATAATCACTTGCAGGAAAACACAGAGTCCGACGTCGGCAGGGTAGGAATCGACGTCGGCAATACAGAAACCAGCATCGGCCGCACAGAGATCGACGTCGGCAGGACAGGCACCGAGGTCGGTCAGGCAAAATCGACGTCGGCCAGTAACAGGTCTGGAGGTGATCGAGGTCGGTCACTGTCAGAGAATTTGGGTGGACAGCGTGTTGTGAACGAGTCTCAAACACCCATCAGGAGGTCAAAAAGGGTGAGTAAGCCTCCAATTAGATATTCTCCTTCTTTATTTTATCTATTACTAACTGATGGTGGAGAACCAGAGAGTTTTGAAGAAGCAATACATGTGGAGTCTAAGAGTCAGTGGGAGCGTGGCATGGTTGAGGAGTTGGAGTCCTTAAGAGAGAACCAAACATGGGATTTGGTTGAATTGCCAGCAGGGAAGAGAACACTGAAGAACAGATGGACCTACAGGTTGAAAGAAGGTGAGAATGGACAGATGAGATATAAGGCCAGATTGGTGGTAAAAGGATTTGCACAAAAGCCAAGTATTGATTTTAGTGAGATTTTTTCTCCTATTGTTAAAATGACTTCTATAAGGGTTGTATTATCTTTGGTTGCTTTCGAGGATTTGCATCTTGAGCAGCTAGATGTTAAGACAGCATTTCTTCATGGAGACTTGGATGAGGAAATTTATATGGAACAGCTGAAAGGATTTGAGATCAAGGGTAAGGAGAAGTTAGTGTGCAGATTGAAGAAAAGCTTGTATGGCCTCAAGCAAGCTCCTAGGCAATGGTATTTAAAATTTGACAGGTTTATGACTGAGCATGGCTACAGTAGGTGTCAATCTGACCATTGTGTGTATTTCAAGAGATTTGATAATAGTAGATATATTATTCTATTGTTGTATGTAGATGATATGCTGGTTGCAGGATCACACATGCAGGATATCTCTAAGCTTAAGGTGAAATTAGCTCAAACATTTGCCATGAAGGATTTGGGAGCAGCAAAGAAAATCCTTGGCATGAGCATTAAGAGAGACAGAAAAAATCACAGGTTGATATTGTCTCAAGAAGATTATGTGGACAAGGTGTTGAAACGGTTCAATATGCAAGATGCTAAACCGGTAAGCACACCTTTGGCTGGACATTTTAAGTTGAGTAAAGAACAATGTCCTAATTCATATGATGAGGTAGAGTACATGAGTAAGGTTCCATATTATTCCGCGGTAGGGAGTTTGATGTATGCAATGGTGTGTACTAGACCGGATATTGCCCAAGCAGTGGGAGTAGTAAGTAAGTATATGGCCAATCCAGGGAAGGAACATTGGAAAGCAGTTCAGTGGATCCTTAGATATCTGAGAGGAACCAGCAGTAGGCACTTGTGCTATGGAGGTTCAGATACTTCTCTACATGGTTATGTAGATTCAGATATGGCAGGTGATTTGGATGGCAGGAGAAGCACTACAGGTTATGTTTTCACTGTAGGTGGAACGGCGGTTAGCTAGATATCTAAGTTGCAGAAGGTTGTTGCCTTGTCAACTATAGAAGCAGAGTATATTGCAGCCACAGAGGCTAGCAAAGAGATGATATGGATGACACAGTTCATGGATGAGCTTGGTAGGGAACATGAGAGTTGCAGATTGTATAGTGACAGTCAGAGTGCAATCCATTTGGCTAAGAATTCAGCCTTTCATTCAAGAACAAAGCACATACAGCTAAGGTATCACTTCATACGATAGGTATTGGAAGATGGTGAGTTGAAGCTGGAAAAGATCCATACATATAGGAATCCTGCTGATATGTTAACCAAGCCGGTTACAAAGGAGAAGTTGAATCTTCATTCAACTTCTGTTGGTCTTCATGATTGAGTTGAAGATGGAGGAGCTAGAAGATGTTGTTGTACAGGTATTGGTGCAGCTGTTTATCTCCAAGTGGGAGATTGTTAGGGTGTGCAGCTAAAGCTTCACCAAGGAGCATACTTTAACAGGTTCGGGTCTACACAAACACCAGCGTCGGTCAGGA
Source organism: Torreya grandis (assembly GCA_037957365.1). Classification (NCBI taxonomy): domain Eukaryota; kingdom Viridiplantae; phylum Streptophyta; class Pinopsida; order Cupressales; family Taxaceae; genus Torreya; species Torreya grandis. Next base: position 3,718,178 of record JARHVA010000315.1, read on the forward strand.
GCGACCGACGTCGGCAAGGTGCAGTTGCAGAGGTGCCGACGTCGATAGTGGGTCGGCTGACGGCGGTCACAGGCAAACAGCAAGAACCGACGTCGGTTACCTGTGCGTCCAGAAAACTATTTCCGAGGACATAAGCGAGTGTTTGCATGATGAGTTTGAGTTGTAGTCTTAAGCTCGCGTCTCTATTATTAGTAATATTATTTTTAGAGCCCTTGTTCAAGTGGCTTAACTGCTTGTTGTAAGTGCATGCTCAAGTCTCCTAATTCTATATGTAGAATTAGATCTTCCTAGCTTATTGTAGTTATTGTCAATTATTGTAGAATTGGTATGTTGAAGAACAGTACAAAATTGAATCAATCCAGGTTTGTTGGAGTTGATTGTTCTTGAGAGAGAGAGCTCTTGAGGAATAGAGATCTAGTGAGAGATCTATACACCTAGGAGAGGTGTGGAAGAAAGAAGTTTCTTCAATTGTATTCCTTTTGTAAAGAGTTTGTTAATACAAGTTTTCAGGGTGGTTTCTTGTATCTCGTGTTCTTGCTATTATCTCATTCTAATTACTTGTCTATCTAATTTAGTTCCGCGTTCATTGCTTTCACAAGTGTAATCTATTGTTGGTTGATCCCCAACATCTGAGCTTTCATGGAATGGCATGTGCAATCTGCCTTCTTCTTTATGCATTCAAGTAATAGGTGGCTAAGGGTTTCTCAGTTTATTCTTACTTTCATCATATATGTAATGTATTAAGTTGAGTAGCTAGGTGATTGATGATGTCCTGCTTCATATCCTAGAGAAGGTTACTAACTTCACCTTTAGCCAGTCCTATAGTAGATGTTTTAGGAAGGGTTATGCCCCTACTTTTATTCATGATTGATCTAGAGTAGTTCGTACATAAAACTGTTAGTTCATCGAATGGTAGTGTAGAAACATCACCACCAGACATTAGATCTAGTGCCTCCAAACAGTAATCTCTAATTCCTTTTAGGAATGTCAGCTCGACCTATTCCTTGTCCATTATAGTCTTTTTGGATTTCTTCAAGCTAAACAAAAATCTTTCCATATATTTCTCCGATGACTCATCATCAACTTGTGTCATTTGAAAAATATCATCTCTCATATAGTTTATGCCCCTATAATAGTCTTGGTATTTCATTAGAAACATCTCCTTCATTTATTATTAAATATAAATGACATCCTTTCCAAGTCCCATGAACCATTTAAGTGTTGCATCTTCGAGTGTTATTGGAAATAATTTGAGTTTTTGAGCGTCTTGATTATAAATAATCATAGATGTGGCATAAGATGTCAAACTTAAAAAGAAATATATCTAGATCCTCAAACGATTTTATTCTAAAGGTAGGGAGGGCAGAGTGAGGTATATTCTTCATAGGTGCATTTCCATCAAGAGTAAGGATAGGAAATTTGAAATTAGCAAACTCATTGGTAGTGTTTTCTTCCTAGTGATCCCCCATGAATTCTCTTTGTGTTGGTAGATGGGAGGTTGTTGCTATCCAACACTCAAAATTCCTATCAATTCTTTGATTTCTTGGGGTGTAGAAGGTGAAGACTTTATCTATTTCCTTAAGAATGTATGGATTCTTATACAATGGGGATGGTGTGGAGGTTTAAGAAGATTCTGTTAGTGTCTCGACAAAGAATCTTTCTAAATTGGAAGATTCTATTAGCCTGGTGTTTCTTCTAGGGGTAAGAATAGCTTTGAATGCCCCCTTAACAAGAAATTTGGGAAATGGAGGGAAGACAACTTTATATTCTAGAGTATGAGTTGATAAGATTAGAATTCTCAAAGGTGGTGTTTGTGGGTCTCTTCTAGGGATATGAACCTCTTCAAGATCTTTAGCTTGTGCTACCAATCTAGCCAAAAATTCTTCTTTTTCTACCTCTTATATTGACAACTGTGAGTGATATTCAAGAATTCCTTCATGTTCCTCAGTTACTATAGGATGTATTTTGGATCTTGCAGCAACGTTTGATGATTTAGGGGGAAATATTCTTATATAGTCCATTTCATTTTGCATACATCAACCACTTTTTTTTAACTTTTTGCCCACCCTGTCTGCACAAGGTTAGTAATATGGGGTTTTGAAATTTCCACTATCCTACTTGAAAAATGGGAAATTTAAACTATGAAATCAAGAAATATTTAATATTTAAAAACAACAAGATTTGGAAATAAAAACAATAATCATCCAGAAAAAATTGCTATCAAGATTGAAGATTCTAAGTGTATGACACCCTTCCCTGGCAATGGTGCCAAAAAATGACTAGTAGCTGATTCAAAATCAGATATAGTTCTCTTGACCAAAATGAACAAAGAGAGTAACCATAGATTTGTAACTTTTACCTCATTTAAATTTTAACCTATGGACGTAGCTTGATATGATGGCATCACTATATGTGCATACTCAATCTCTAATTTGACATTTTGCTAATTATATCTAAGATGTTGAAGTGCAGTAAATAAAATGTTTAAAATGAAACATAAATAAAGCATGGTAAAATAAATGCTTATGCATGTAATTTTCCTTAACAACTCTTAAAAAATAATGTAACTCACATAATTCAAAAATGAAACACACAATGCTTAAGGAAATCAAATAACATGCTTAGCTAAACAAATGGGTTGGATTGTTGTTGTAGCCTTCCAAAGGGGACCCTTCTTCCTTCCTACTCCAGTTTCAACACTTCCTCTTATAACAGTAAATTGAACTCAGAATTGCTCACTCATATTGATTAAAATTACAACAATGAATTGTTGCATGAAGTTACAATAACAATAACTTAACACAATGTACTTCTGACAATCCCTATTCAACATATACTATTTTTTATATATCTTGCAACTTTGTTGTTACATATTTATATACCACAGAGGAGATTGTTTTATGCAAAACAATATATACATTTTATTCTAAGATACATTCAAATTGGGATAACCGAAATTGGTTCTTTTCATTAAAGATGTCCTTCATGTGAATCATGTGACTTTGTTACATGATAAACAAGGTTGTTTTTTTATTCAACCACTTCCTTATTGAGCTCCATAGAGGTTAGAGTTGTTCCTATGAATCAGTTGGAAGAGAATCAAAATATGTTCATCTGTGGTTTTGGTCACACAGTGGCTATAGGATGGTCTATGTAATGAGATTCTTTTTGTTATAGAATGCTTTGTACTTTATACCTATTTCTCCAAAATATCTTCAAAACACATTTATAAAAAAAGCATCCTCAATCAATGAACAACCATCATATATTTAATTCTAATAAATAATTCTAACTATTCAAAAGAGTTTGAGAACATAATGCTATATGGCTTATGAAAGTAGGAAACTATATGGAAAAGTGTTTAAAAGCATGAAAATCAAGCATGATGAGTACAATACATAGACACAGTAACAAGACATTTATGGAGCTCATTAACTATTATTTATCTACTCAATAGAGTACCCACTTTAACTCTTGATGGAGTAACTCCACATGAAGCTTGGTCAAGGAAAAAGCCATATATAACACATCTTCATGTTTTTGGATGTCAATCAAGTATGCACATTCTTAAAGTGGAACGGACTAAGCTTGATATGAAAGCCAAAAAAAGTGTTCTTAGGGTACAATGAATAAGTACTTGCCTATATACTCATGGATCCAAAAACCAGAAAAATATACACCAACAGGGATGTTAAATTCTTTGAAAAGAAAGAAGTAAAAGTTCTTTCTACAAATGCACCTGATAAAAAAATCAATCCCATAGAAAATAGAGAAGATGGTGATCTCCCAGATGAATACAGTAATGATGATAGGAATAATGGTTCAACTCCACCACCCAAAATAACTACTCAATGTATGCCTAAATGGTATACAAATACTCCTAGAGATGCAAAATTAGATGGTGTTCTAAACACATCCACCACTGGACCAAAGATTCACAATATGGCTCGTGGTGGGGTTAGTTTGGCATCAAAGAGTACAATTGTTGAATCTGTCAAGCCCTCTATAGTTTAGGAAGCCCTATAGTTGAAACTTTGGAAAGATGCCATAGATGTAGAATATAATTCACTGATAAAAAATAAAATATGGTAGCTTATGGAACTTCCATCAGGGAAAAAGCCAATCGGATGCAAATGGATCTTCAAGATGAAGTACAAATCAGATGGCAATCTCGATAAGCATAAGGCAAGACTGGTTGTGAATGGTTATGCTCAGAAAGAAGGCATCAACTTTAAGAATACATTTTCTCCCACAACAAAGATCAAAACAATCAAGGTAATTTTTTCTCTAGCTACATAGTTTGGCTAGAAAGTCCATCAAATGGACGTAAAAAGTGCCTTCTTTAATGGGGACTTACAGGAAGAAGTCTACATGACTCAACCAAAAGGTTTTATCAAATCTGGAATAGAAGATAAAGTTTGCATACTTTTCAAATCATTGTATGGTCTTAAACAGGCTCCTAGGGCATGGTATATCAAGATTGATGAGTATCTCTTGAAACAAGGATTCAAAAGGATTCCATATGATTCGAATCTCTACCTCAAACAACAAGGGGGGAGATAGTAAGTGTAGTTGTATGTGTTGATGATCTAGTCATCACTAACAGTTAAGTGAAGATGATTGAATCAACAAAAAATATCTGAATCGATCATTCGACATGATAGATCTTGAGCTTCTACATTATTATCTTGGTTTAGAATTTTGGTAGAGAAAAAATTATATTTTTGTATCTTAGCTTAAATACGTTTGGATAACACTCGATAAATTTCAAATGATGGATGACAAACCATTTGCCACACCTATGGATACAAAGCTTCAATTGTCTCAAGTAAATCCATCACCACAAGTAAATACAACTCTTTATCGGTAGTTGATAGAGAGTCTCATTTACCTGACCTACACTAGGCTAGACACTAGCTTTACTATTAGTTATCTCTCAAGGTTCATGCAAGAGTCTAAGATCAGTCACTGGAAAGCAGCAAAGTGAGTATTGAGGTACATCAAAGGAATTATGGATTTTGGCCTAGAATACAAGAAGAATGATAACTTCTTGTTAGGATACTTAGACTTAGACCATGTAGGGAACATTGATGACAAGAAATCCACTTCAGGATTTGTATTCTTTTTGAGATTTGGACCGATATCATGGGAGAGTAAGAAGAAAAATTATGTTTCAAAGTCTTCCAAAGAATCAGAATATCATGTCACAGGTGGCACTATCTATGAAGTGATTTAGCTCAGACTCATATTTGAATGATTTGGATTACCATACGATCAACCAATAATTCTTCATGTAGACAATGAATGAGTAGTGAAGCTTGTTCATAATCTAGTGTTTTATGAACACACTAAACACATTGAGGTGCAAGTTCATTTCATCCACAAGCATGTTCAGAATAACATATAGCTCCAGTATTGCCCAATAGATCAATAACGTACAGATGTTTTTACTAAAGTACTTGTGTAGAAAAAAATTGAGACATTCAGAGAATTTATCTCATGTTCACTTAAGACAATGTTGGATTGAGGGGGGAATGTTAGGGTGATTAACTCACCATTATTAAAAATGAGTAATATTTAATTACTCAATAGTTGATTGTAATACGATTATTTACCATAGGTAGATTGGTAGGTTATTTAGGTTAGTAAATCTTGAAAATATTTTATTGTTAGTAATTGTAACTTCCGATTTATATTTTGGAGATTATAATATTTTTTGGTTTTATCATTCTTATTTTATAGGAACTATTATGAGATTATATTTGTATATAAATAAATCTCTACTAATGTACTTTTTAATTGATCAGAATAAAAACAATTTTGTTCTTTCACATTATTGAACACCTGTTGTGAAACATTCAAGTTCACAAATACTCTACTGCTATCTACTAACAGAAGCTCCAACAACATGTGACATGTTTCTTGTGTCCCAATGTCTCTTTCAACAATTGTCTCAGTTAGAAGTATTTTATATGCTTTTCCTACTAATTCATTAGGGTTTACAATGTTTACAAGTTGCATCAACATTTGATGTTAATTTTCAGAACTCTTCTCTGCCTTTGCTACATACTTAGTAATGTATTTGACCGCAACATGTTTGGATAAAATAAGTTGCCAATCTACATTTTCTCTTCATAGTTGTAATATATAGCGATTGTTTGTATTAACTTTATCATAATTTCTTGCAGGATCAAACTTTTTATCTCCTTTGTCTAAGTCTTCATATAATTTTGATCCATTAAGATTCAATGGCCATGGTGCACCATACCTAGAAGAAATAATAACTCAATTGCTATTTAATTTACAAATATTATGTATAATTTTTATACAACTATTTATATGATTGAAAATCTTACCTACAAACCATTTTTTCTTTGTGCTTACGTAGGCAAGCACCCTCTCTACACATTGTATGTCATTCTACACAATTAAGTAGCTTTTCATATTCATGATCCATATCCACCTATGTAAGTTGTCTTGTATTTTGAAGACATAGATGTTGCATAAAATTTTGACATGCTTAAAATTAATGATATATAATAATTTTTTAGTTACATTGAAAAAATATAGATATTGCATAAAATATAGATTACCTAATGATTGATAGCATACTTGTATGTTTTATTGGTGTGGATCTTCTCGATAATTACATGCATGAACAATAGAATGGAAGTAATTCTCAGTATTTTTTCATTAAAAATCATTTTTCCAATCAAGGTTATCCATATTTGGTGCTCCATCAAATCATATGAATCTATGCACATGTAATGAACCTCTATGTTGCCATTCATATCTAGACCAATAATCTTTTACTTTCATTCATTTTTTCAATATCTCTTTACAAAAAATTGTTAGGATTGTGGAGCTAAAAGCTTCACTGATGCAAACAGGAGAGGAGGTTGCAGAATGAGTTGCTGAGTGTCAGAAGTGTTTGGCGTTGGTCTGGCCAACCGGCGTCGGCAGGGTGAGACAGGAAGGCAACCGACGTCGGTCATATATCGGCCGGCGTCGGCGACCCCAGGCGGACAGGGACCGACGTCGGTCGCCTGTGTAGTTCGACTGCGAGTTAACTACGGGCAGTGAACTAACGAACGAAGAGTTTGCATGATGAGTGCTAATTTTAGACTCATAGCTGCGGATCTAATTATTGTAATTAGATGTCTAATCATTGTTTGGATGAGATCTATATAATAGACTCATGGTTGTATTGGAAAAGTGTGCTAGGGAGTAAGAGAGCATAATTATAAGCTCCTTCTGTGTGTGAGGTAGAGCTATGGTGCGTTCCTCCTAGTGCCACAGTACCAGGTGTGTTGGTGCTGGATTGGAGAGCCAGCTGGGTTCTTCAATAAGTAAGATCGTTGATCTGCAGGTGTATGTGTGTGCAAGGTCGAGGTTCACAGGTGATTGGAACCATTGCTTGACTTGCAGGTGTGCAAGGTCATACAGACAGCAACACTACAGGGAGCAGTATCAGGCAGGATCTACTTGGAGTACAGGTGTGTACTCGGATAGAGCAAGAGGAAGGCAAGGGAGTTCCTTCCATAAGTATGGTCTGTTGAATTGCAGGTTGTTGCAGATTCATGGGAGATCTACTTGAAGTACCTTGAGTACTTGTGGAGTGCGTGGAGCACTTGTGGAGTGCGTGGAGCACTTGTGGTGTGCGTGGAGCACGGGGAGGTGAACACCAACTCTGTATTTGAGTTGGGTGTTGGGACCTGTGAGAGGGAGAGCTTTGGGGAGAAGAATTACTGTTCACTTGAGGTGTGGGAAACCTCTGTAAGGTGGTGGAGAAGAAGTGGCATCTTCTTTATTGTATTATTTTCTGTATAAAGTGTTAATACAATTTGGTATTGTCTCTCATATCATGTGTTATTCTGAATTCTAGTTACTTGGTGAATCTGGTTAATTTTCGCATATTAAGTTGCTTGGTATTAGTAATCAAATTGTGTGCTTCCGGTGTACACCCTCTCCCAACAAGTGGTATCAGAGCATGTTTGTTGTTCTTGATACCCCAACAAGTGGTATCAGAGCCTTGGTTGTAGGTTCTTGAGCTTGATACCAACAGGTGGTATCTGAGCTGAGGTTGGAGGAAGCAGGTTTTGTGTTTGGTTACAGGTCACTCTCAGGGGTTTCTGATCGAGTGGGAGTAGAGCAACTGCAGATCAAAGTAAGCTAAGAATGGAGGAGTTGAAAAGCACAGATGGTCACTCACGGTCCTATGGAAAGAAAGAGCAGGTAAAAGATTATTGTTGGTTGGTAGCAGATCAACATGAAGAAACTGAAGATACAGATGTTGCAGGTGTTATTGCACAGGATGTTCTTGCAGGTTTCTTGGATAAAGTTGAATCTTGGATAAAAGATTCGGTTGCCTCTTTCCATGCAGTTCCAGGTAGAGGAGCTGGTAAGCCTTGTCAGATTGTTGGCAAAGGCGAAGTGAAGCTGAAATTGCAGGCGGCCAACACACAGGTGTTGATGAAGGTCATGCAGGTCCCAGGTTTGGAGATATGGCTAATTTCTTCAAAAATATTGGGTGATGAGAGATGCACAAGAACTCTCACAGCGGATGCACTTGAATTAGCTGGTGGTAAGAAAACAGGTATCCTTTATCTACTAGTTTATATTACTGATTCTTCTTTTGTTGCGGAGACGTGGCTTCGTAGGCTTGGTCACATGAGCAGGAAGGAGATGCATGTTCTTAAGCGGAAGACAGATATATTTGACAGGCTTAAGAACTGGAAAGCCTTGGTGTTTATGGAGGAGATGGCGGACAGAACCCAGTGGATGTGGTTGGATACTTCTGAGCAGGGCAGTTTGGACATGGGTTTTGATCCAAAGAAGCTCGCGGGTAAAAAGTCATCACTCACAGGCGAACACAGGTACCGATGTCGGTCAGGAGGAACCGGCGTCGAACAGACAGATGCCGATGTCGGTCATGTGCAGACCGAAGCCAGCAATGTCGGGCAGGGTAAGACCGATGTCGGTCATGAGACCGACGTCGGCAGTTTGTAAGACCGATGTCGGTTAGGAGAACCGACGTCGACAGCAGGGACACCAGCGCAGGCAGGTTGGTAGTCAGGTACAGACGCATGGAACCGACGTCGGTCGGATGCAGACTGTGGAGTGGCCGAGGTCGGTCACTGTAACGGATTTTGGGTGGACAGCAAGCTGTCAAGGAGTCTCAAACACCCATACGGAGGACTGAAGGCGTAAGTAGGCCCTCAAATTCGTTGTTCCTCTTCTTTATACATGTTGCTGATTGTAGAGCAGGAAGGATCCAGGATACAGGTGTGAGCTTGGCATGGATGAGGATGTGATTCCTTGGAGGAGAACCAGACAGGTGTGTCTTGGTGGAGTTGCCAGCAGGTATAAAAGCACAGAGACGAATGGATTCCTTAGTAGAAGAATGGAGAGAACGGATACATGAGACGGAAGATCAGGCATATGGTCTTGAGGAGCTGCAGGACAGTGGTACCAGGTTTGACAGGTGGAGGACGGAGCATGGCTTCAGTCAGTGTCAGGTAACTACTGTGGTTTTGTCTTACCAGGGGGATGATGAGTCATGACATCATTCTGTTGCTGTATGTGGATAGTATGCTAGCTAGCAGGGGTGTACATACAGGGTTTTGCTGAGCTAAGGGTAAGATTAGTTCAGTAGCATGTCAGGAGGAGTTTGGAGCAGCGGAATTCTTTGACATGGGAGGCATGGAGATCACAGGTTGATTTTGTCTCGAGTGGGAGCTGATGTGAATCAAGTGTTGGCGAGGTTCGGGATACAGAACCGGAGCACACTAAGGGCTGGACAGGTACAGTGTCCGAAATCACATGAGGTCTGGTATAGACCTGAGTATTCCCATGCAGTGGGAGCTGTCAGAGAGTTAGGAGCCAATTCGGGGAAGTGGATTCTCAGGTTTTTCTGAGAGGGACCGACAGCAGGTGTTGCTATGCAGGGTCAGGACTTCACTACATGTATTTGTAGGTTCGGATGTGGCAGGTTACTCGGATGACAGGTGGTACACCACGGGATGTGTGGTGGGTTGTCTTCAGGCGGGAGCTTGAAGAGGGATACAAACCAGGAAACAGATTAGACAGAGTACAGGTACAGGTACAGTGCAGCTGTTTATCTCCAAGTGGGAGATTGTTAGGATTGTGGAGCTAAAAGCTTCACTGATGCAAACAGGAGAGGAGGTTGCAGAATGAGTTGCTGAGTGTCAGAAGTGTTTGGCGTTGGTCTGGCCAACCGGCGTCGACAGGGTGAGACAGGAAGGCAACCGACGTCGGTCATATATCGGCCGGCGTCGGCGACCCCAGGCGGACAGGGACCGACGTCGGTCGCCTGTGTAGTTCGACTGCGAGTTAACTACGGGCAGTGAACTAACGAACGAAGAGTTTGCATGATGAGTGCTAATTTTAGACTCATAGCTGCGGATCTAATTATTGTAATTAGATGTCTAATCATTGTTTGGATGAGATCTATATAATAGACTCATGGTTGTATTGGAAAAGTGTGCTAGGGAGTAAGAGAGCATAATTATAAGCTCCTTCTGTGTGTGAGGTAGAGCTATGGTGCGTTCCTCCTAGTGCCACAGTACCAGGTGTGTTGGTGCTGGATTGGAGAGCCAGCTGGGTTCTTCAATAAGTAAGATCGTTGATCTGCAGGTGTATGTGTGTGCAAGGTCGAGGTTCACAGGTGATTGGAACCATTGCTTGACTTGCAGGTGTGCAAGGTCATACAGACAGCAACACTACAGGGAGCAGTATCAGGCAGGATCTACTTAGAGTACAGGTGTGTACTCGGATAGAGCAAGAGGAAGGCAAGGGAGTTCCTTCCATAAGTATGGTCTGTTGAATTGCAGGTTGTTGCAGATTCATGGGAGATCTACTTGAAGTACCTTGAGTACTTGTGGAGTGCGTGGAGCACTTGTGGAGTGCGTGGAGCACTTGTGGTGTGCGTGGAGCACGGGGAGGTGAACACCAACTCTGTATTTGAGTTGGGTGTTGGGACCTGTGAGAGGGAGAGCTTTGGGGAGAAGAATTACTGTTCACTTGAGGTGTGGGAAACCTCTGTAAGGTGGTGGAGAAGAAGTGGCATCTTCTTTATTGTATTATTTTCTGTATAAAGTGTTAATACAATTTGGTATTGTCTCTCATATCATGTGTTATTCTGAATTCTAGTTACTTGGTGAATCTGGTTAATTTCCGCATATTAAGTTGCTTGGTATTAGTAATCAAATTGTGTGCTTCCGGTGTACACCCTCTCCCAACAAAAATTGAATGTCACAAGTGCATATAATGTGCTACTATATGAGGATAACCAATAATATTCTATCTTCACTAATTTTGGGCTTCTCATGGATCTGTTGGTAGGGTTCTTGGCATTAGTGCATGTAGATTAGGCCAATACATGTCAATTGAACTCAGTGTGAAGAAAATGGTAGGTGATCTAATTTGATGCAACATGTCCATTAATTCACCACAATATTTTATCCAATATGACCTTGTATCCCTCAATGAGGTTCCAAACTACATCAAATGATCTGCTAGATGGGAGTGGGCTACATTATCCATATGCTCATGTAACTCAGTAATAGTGATTAGCATATCTTGAAGGCTTTTTTTCACGAACACTGCACTTGAATTTTGTGCATGATGTCTCATGATCATGTTTATCATGTAATATATAAATCATGGATGTCAGCCAAAATGGTGATCCCTATATCAAAATAGATGTTTAACAAATTCATTCAGATGTATTTGTTTCAAATATGGTTCTATCCAATCACATCTTCGATCAGGATACAATATTGGAAATGCCATATCACGTAATCCTAATGTGACATACTCATTTATAAGAGATGCTCCAATCCCCAGCCAATCAATCAGTGATCTAAGATTCATATTAGGGTTATTTGCCCATGCATGGATTAATTCGATCTCCTTCAGTGCATTAAGGGGTTTAGAGGCCATTGAATTTATATGATCAATGATATTTATTTCATTCATCTCCATTAGTGGACCCACAAATACAACTTCATTTACATCAGGATCAAATTGCTTATGGATAGAGTTCAACTAGTTAAATATATTTTCATTAGATTCAAGTATATGATCGTTGAGGGCATTTTCATCAATCTAAACATTTGAATAAAACATGTCATGTTATATTTTATATTTCAGTGCCTTATATACTTTTGCTCTATTGACAATAAATTTGTAATCTATTCCATGTTGATCTTTTTATTGAACTATAATAATTGGAAAATATTTAATTTGATGTGGTAAAACCTTAGCAATTTATTTTACTTCTTGTAAAAATTGATTATATGTCTTTTATATTTATATTGGCCTCCTGTTGCATGTGTCAGTCGTAGGATTGGGTTGGCACAAGTAATTAACATTTTATCAACTTGTGTTAAGTTTGAAAGTTTTGGTGATTGTGGTCTATGATCCATATTCTTTGATGCTAAAAATTGATGATGACCTTTCTCTTATTGACATTTTTTAATGCCCAAAATTTACATCTTAAACACACACAAAATCACACTAATTTTTTTTAACACTTCACTCAATCACACTACCACTAACAAAATAAAAGAATCAATAATCATATATGTTTACAGAAGGGATGACAACTGATAAACAACACTTACTACAAATGAGTTTAAAATTCAAAAACACTTCTCAAATACAACACACTAGAGCTATACCTCAACCTCTTATGATAAATAGAACACACTAAAAGATAGGGTTCATGTCTAAATAGATTGAATAACTATAATCCAACATCAAAGGTTTACAACTCATATTCTATAACAAGAAGAATTATTTATACTTTATGAAATTGGATTATGCTCTTTATGAACCCAAATATTAAACAAAAAAACTAATATCACAAATTAGATATGTCAACACGACAATCAACTCAGAATGAGATCATAATAATAGAAAATATGAAGGGTTTATAAGTGAAGAATGTCATGCTGAAAATCATGAAAGCACAAACACACCATGGGTTCATAAAACAACTATGGATAAAATATTTTAAAAAAATTACAAACCATACCAAAGATATAAATTGATAATTTAAGCTATGAACAACTCATATGACTCATAAAATAGACATAATGTAATAACAACATGAACTAAAGAGTCTAAACCAAATTGAAATTAACAATAGAAATATGATTCACTTAAGAAACTACTAATGAACATAGGTACATGGAGGACTCACCAAAAATATCAGAATTGAAAGACATTTGAAAGGTTAAACGTGAATATAAAATTCAAAATAAGAGGTTACAATTTTCATATTTAATAAATGTTAAACTAGGTGATAAATGCAATACTATTTTCGAAGCGATCTCACAGATTAAAATCAAGAATAATAAAAAATTTAAAATAAATTTGATCTAGAAAGGGGTCACCAAAAATAGAAAATGGATATAAAATCTGAAACTAAAAGTTTCTATATATTTTGAAACATAAAATGAATTAGTAACAAGCTCTAGTTTCTCTTCAAGACTCTTATAACTATTTTTGGCAACTTAGTTTTGAATTGACTTCGCAAGCTGAAAAGGCAAATCATGTGTAAAAAACTACCAAATGTTCTTGGAACTAGATCCACCAAATATTATCAGAACAAAGTAAAAAATTTATGGTTATAGAACCTAATTCACAAATGATAAGTCTAGAGGTTACAAATTTTTATTTAAAAAACTCTCAAGTTCGGTTATTAGTTTTGGACCTAATTCTGAAGTGATTTGGTTGATTTCTAAATAAAAGTCTTTTAGTATAAATTTGCACTGAATCTTATAAGAGTGCACGCAATCATCCATCCATCAATAAATGATCCTAGAAGATGATGTATCTAACCATGATTTTAAAGTATAAAATTAAGTCTCAATTTTATTTCAATCTTTTAACAAGATTTCAAGGGATGCGTCACCATGGTCAACCTATCCAAAAAAGGGTTCCTGCAATGATTAAACTATGTGAGTTATTAAGTTTATATCAAGATACTCAGTGATAATATAGGTTAGAATATATTAGTTATACTCAATAATTTTAGCTGTAAGTGTTTGGTCCAATACTATTTATATGATTAGTACTTCATATTAAGATTAATCAATAATTTCACAATGTTAAGGTAAGTTAAACCCACAATATTTTAACTCTGACATTACCAATATTTTTTTGTTATATAATATTCTTACTTTATTTTACTATTCAATTAATGTGTTCTTAGCACTAACACTATCATTCAATTATAAATTTTAGATATCACAATATGTGCTTATCAAGATGATTACTTCTTTCCACCTAAATGATATTTAATTTTTTCTTACTCAACAAGGTTCCTGACTTATAGATAAAATAGTTTCCAAATCACTACTGAAAGTAATTCTAATTAGTCAAGCATTAGCTTACATACATTGTCAATGTATGAATTGATACAGACAAATCATTAACAATTTAGATTAGGGAATATTATTATACTTTGATATCTTGAATAATACATCAACCATTAAAGTTTACTAGTACATATGTTTCAGCAAGGATCTTTCAAAGGTAAGTCAACTCAAGGTGATGTCAATCTCTAAGAACATAACTTTACAAATGCTCCAATTGAACAACAAATGTAACATCACCATCTACTTCAAACTTAAATCAAATAACATACATGACGCTACTAATTTTTAACATAGAACCTTATAACTATACTTTACTGCCACTGAAAACTCACCAACCTGCACTACCAAACATAGTCAAATAAAAAAGGGTCAACTAATGTTGAGCAAAAGATTTATATGCCCTAAATATTTTATTTTTTTGAAATTAAATAACAAATTAATTAATTAATGAAAGATCTTTATGAAACTAAATTCACCATTAAACATATATAAAATTTAAACTTACATCATTACAAATATGTAAGCTAATGCACACCTACACCATCTCACCATAAATTATTGTATGATCATACTTTCTATACATAACCATATTTATGTAATTTTATTCCATTCTAACAATATTGCTTCAATTATTTCCCGTATAAACTTATGTGTTTAAGTTTATGAATTAAACTAAGTATAAATAGTGTTCAAATATACCAATAAATATTTTCATAACAAATTTATCCTTAACCTTGACATAAATTGTATAAAACCTTGACATAAAATATAATAAAAATATCACGTAAAATATAACTAACACGAGATGAAATATAATTTGAAATAAATGATTCGAATATGTATGTATTCCTTTTTAATAGAAATTTAGACGTATACATATTCTTATAACAATATTTATTTGTTTAATTATTTATTATTATAATATATTTTTATTTATTATTATATTTTTTTTGGTTATATTTTATTTCTTTATATATATATGAGTTATAACCTTAACTCGATCAACGATCTATGGCCAGGAATCGGAGTCGTAAGTCCTGGCTGCTGATCAGTAGGGCTTGGTTGGGAGGGGTTGGCCAGCTAGTCGTCCCCCCTCTCCCATTCCTATTATGGGAGAGCGGGGGGCTGGGATGGCTCAGTCACCACCTCCCAAAACAAAAATATATTTATTTATTTATTTAAAATAAATATAGATTTGTATATTTTTGTTTTGATATCTGAGGTTTCAAAGAGGACCCCCCATTAACAAAGGGTAACCTGCCCCTAGTCCTCAAGCTTCACATCTGCCCCTAAGCCCCAACACGTGACAAAGTATTCAGCGAGAATTGAACTCGAGACTTAGGCGACTGAAGTCATTGATCCTATCCACTCAGGCTAACCCTTGGGGCTTAAAATTTTAATCTACATCTGAAGTTTAATGGGGTGGCCCTGGGTTCGTAATGTCTACCGAATGATCCACAACTGAATCGCCCTCTTGTGATCCATTTGGAGCACATGGAGAAGTTCGACCCCTACCTCAAGGTATCCCCATGGCCACTTCAGAGTAAATGTTGAATGTTGACATTTTTTTAACTGGGATGCCCAAACCAACGATGAATAGTATCCCTAGACATGAACTATGGACTTACCTCGTCACATTGAACACAGGGTTCAAGCCACATGTCAACCCCCATCACATTGAATACCGAGTCGATAGTCCATTACATTATGGATACTTTTCATGAAATAACCCATCGTAGCTTAGTGTGGGAACAATGCTAAAGAGTGGTCATCTCACTTCTAACACTCAACTCACTCACCATTAGGCTATCATCACCAGGGTAGTTTTGCATATTATTATTATTTATGATTATTAGTATTATTTATATATACATACCCCTGTATCTTTTTTTTTGTTTTTTTTTTAATAATAAAATTACTAAACAAGAAGCCCTCATACATTTTGAATACATAAATAAATATATTCTTATTTTTCTCTATTATAGATTCGACAACCAAAAAGAAAACCAGAAGAGATATGACTCCTACATCCTACTACAACTCTCACAAGTAAACAACTAAGTTTTTGAACAAACTCATAACTAAAACATAATATTCAACCTACTTATTAATTTGGAAAAACTCGAGAATTAGGAGAAAAAGAAACCCTTACCTATTGTTGAAGCTCTATTCTCTACTCTTCTTTCTCCTCCATCTCCCTTCTTCTTCCTCCTACCTAGTCTTCTCCCTTAGGCAATCTCCCAAATGACCCTCTCTTCTTTTTGGTTGACTTTTGAATGAAGGAGATGTTGTATCATTTTATTTTTATCTACTAGAGTTAGGGTTTCACTCTTTTCTTTTATCTAATTTTTTTAAATCCATCAATACATTAATAGGGTAGTCATAATTTTTGTGTTTAATTGATTAAATTAATTAATACCTTAAGAATAATAGGTAATTGAAGAAATGAGCTTATTAAAAAATTAGAGATATTATTTTAAATTATATCGAAATATCAATATATAAATGCGATCATATAATTACGTACATTAATATGTAAAAATACCGAAACAACAATGTTTGAAATAAATTATTTATTTATTACAAACTATGAATAATTATGTACATTTATTTATTTAAAATTTATTTACAAAAATACTATTTTAATAGCTATTTATATAAGTATACAATTATTTACAAATTTATTTATTTTTATTAATAAATGTTATTTGGGCTTAGTTGTAAATGAAACAATGATATTATTCCCGTCTTAAAACAAGTTTTTGTTGTCAACACACCCAAAAGCTACAAGTCAAATAATCGAGACCAACTTAGCTTAACACGTCCACTTGATGGGTTCAACAAACTATTTAAGTTAGTACAAATTCGTCCACTGGATAAACTTGACCAAAGTGACTCATCGACATATGAACCCCTAAAAGACATAAACATCACATTATGCGATAACATGAATTATTGTAAGCGTCAAACACACTCAGCGTAAAAGAATTTTGAATGCATTTGTTTTTGTAATCTTGTTCTTAATACATAGTGTTCATCTTCAAATGTTTGTGCTCGAATGTCTTTCATCTTATCTGCGTGTTGTCTCTTTTTTGCTTCTAATTGTTCAGTTGTCAATTCACGTATGTGTTCTTGAAATCTTTGTTTATCATTGTCATTTTATCTTTTTTTTTCTTCTTTTCTTGGTGCATCTGTCATTTGTTGTTGTCTTCATCTACAATATTGTCTTTGATATTCTCTTCGTTCTTATTCGTTTATAAAATTCAATTTTGATCGAACCATGTTTATACAATTTTTAAAAATAAAATATTTATCATATTGTAGAATAACATATTGTAAAGATATCTAAATGATATTCACAAACATGAAACAAGCTAAACATATATATATATATAAAAAGTGAAATAATAATCTTCTTTACAATTTAATAAATATAATTTATTTTAACATGGAAAAAATATACATAACTTTCAATTTAATTTATTTTACTTTAATGAATTTTGATACAATGTTTTTATATTTTTTTAAATTAAATATGTTACGTTCCTTTCTTCAAAATTTATTCACAAAAAGGAACCTAGAAACAAATCATAGCATAATATTTATTTAAATAAAATTATCATACCATACTCTAGGAATGTAATCTATTTTTATATGGTAGTGGAAATATACAATTGTAAAAGATACTGGGAAATGTACGGTTGTAATATCTTTTAGGAAATGTATAGTTATACTTTAGAGGGTTACAAATTAAAAAAATGCACTTAGCCTTAATTAAACACAATCTGTTTGGAATGTAGATATCATTTTTTATTATTTATAATGCAATTGAAGTTTATATTAAATTTATATTGATTTCTAATTGGATTTTTTTTTTTTAAATTTCTTTTTATTTTTAAAATTTTAATTTGTTTTAAAAACAATTAAAAATATATATCGATCATTTTCTCTAACGTAATTATGATAAAATAGAGGGAAAGGCGGAGAAATAGTGTCACAGTTTGAAGGTTTGTTGTTCCTGCGCTTGAAGGTGTTATTTGCATTTGGGTGCTAATCTGCTATTTAAATATGTTGTTGCTACTGGTGGTGTCAAGAAACCTCACAGATATCATTTTGGTGTTGTCACTGTGCGGTATGTGAGTTTTGAATTAATTTATTTACCTTGAATTTCGTTAACCATTACCTTTGCGGCGGACAAGCCTTTTCGCTTCAAATTTTTACCCAAGACCTCTCCATTTATGGCCTATCCAACATGCCTCAACAACATATGGGACCCTGTGTGGGAGGAAATAATTTCTTTCACCTTACCTTTATTTATATATATTGTTCAATTTTTGTAAGCCCTTGGTTTTGATCTCTTGACTAGAGTTGGGAATAAACCTGGCCTTCCCAAGCCATTGCTTTGAGAAGTACGGCTAACTAAGTAGCCAGGATTTTCAATTTAAACCCAAGGTCTTATGATGTCTGTGTTTGGACCTTGAGTCTTACCGACACAAACAAAATAATGCCCAAAATGTTTCTTTGAGCGGGCAAGATGTGATCCTTTGAGCTAACCCACCTGTCCATTTGGCTTACATTTCGGCTTTAATACAAAGGGTTGCCTTATTATAATGTAGGTGTGATCTTTTAGGCCTTAGTGTGTTCTAGGGTTGAAGCTTTGCAAACCAACAGTGCTTACTAAAGCCAAATAGAGTATACAAAGTTCTAGATGAGAAGTCTATATGAATTTACTATATTGGATAGTATCCTTAGGACATAGCCCCATATAAGAGGATACGACACCAAATTTTAGTGCAAAGTGGCCCCATGAAAGATTGAAATCTTGAAAACTTGGGATCATTTCTTGGTAAAGTGGAGCAATTCTATTCTAATGATGAAACTTTAAGCTTTGATCGGTTAGGGTTGGAGGTTTGCAGCACTAGTAGAGAATACTTCTAGCAAATGCTAGCTTTTATGTGGTGTGTTTTTGTTTTTATAATTTCTATTGCAATTAGCAAGTTGAACTTTTAATACAGTCTCCTAAAAACACTTCAAACAGGGCATAAAACTTTGTTTGCCATAAGACCATCTTTCTGCATACGGCTCCTAGATTTTTTCAGTGGCACCCACTGAGAAAAAAATGGATTTATACGCACGGCTCTCGAATTTAGATGTGTGGCTAACAGTGCAAAATAAAACAATTAGATTCATAAGCATAGGTTCAAGTTTTTTTTGGATCATATGTAGGTAAAAGCTGGCAATAAAATGTGCAAACAATTTTGAAAGATGAGCCGACTTGTCTAATAGCAGACAAAATTTGCAGCGATCAATTTTCATAAAAAAAATAAAACATAATTATATTATTGTCTAGACTTTTTTATCAGCAATTAGCTTCTGTACTATAGGGCTATTTTATTGCAGCTGATAAGTTTAAGAAAATAAAATTGAAGTTATGTGTTTGCTGAGTTTGTCACATCAGAGTAGAAACTGTTTCATTCTTACATTTCCATTATGTTTTGGGACTTGATCGTTTCTTTTCTAGTTACATACATGAGGCTTGTCTGGATGGAGCTATTGTTGTGGGTCAGATAATGTATTTTCTCACTTTATGAGTAATGAGAGGCACTGTCTAGCAGAGTGGAATTGATTTAAGGTTACATAAGATAAGCTCAAATGCTGAAGTAATTTAAAAATAATTTATTACCCTATATATATATATATAGAGTTCAAATTTATACCTTGGATCTTGAGTCATACTGGCACAAAAAATTAATGTGCAGACAGTTTTCTTTGAGGGGCGAGATGTGATCCTTTGACGTAACCCAGCTGGCCATTGAACTGATGATTGCCTCACCTGTGCAGCGCATTATTATTCCTCCAATTCAAGTAGTGTCAGGGTTTCTTTTGGCTGGCCCATGAAACTTTATTTCAAAATGATGTAGAGGTGGGGTTGTCAAATCCTGTTTACCACAGACTTTGAGATATGTGAGGTTATAGTGGAAGGGAATGTTCCAAATGTGAGAAATACAAAGATCCTTCATATTGGTCTATTGAAACCTATCAGTAAACTTAGTTGTTGCTTTGATTTGAGCTTTTATGTTTCTACGGAGTGTAATTGGATCCCGCTGTGGATTCTCAACTATTTTGTTGTTTATTTCATTCCACATTGGCCATATGAGAAATCCAATTGTTATCTTATGCAAGCATTATATTATTGCCATATTGGTAGCCATCTTGGACCACTTGGTGACAGTCTTGGGCACAATGTAAAAGAGTTTGTTGCCCGTAAATCTGGGATGTATCCATGCCATGAATGTACAAAATCCCATTCCAGCATCTGACGCAAGTCATGAATGAACATTTGAATTCCAACGCTGAGTACATACATTATGCCTGAAAGTAACTAACAAAAAGGCACTAATTGATAGTCCATCCTTCCAACTTATTCTCAGGGCCCTGAATCTTACCCTACAAAAAAATATGTTTTAAGCTCATATTGGGAAGGTAATATCAGTGGAGAGAACCAAACACTGCAAGTGGAGATCTTTGAAGAGATCCAACTACCAACGATCCCTAGAGAAGACTTTGCATGGTTTTTGCCATTTGACACACCCACTCCAAGCATTTGTAGTTCCAGAATTCTCATAACAACCTTTAAAAAATTATATTTACAAAATGATATGCCCCAAGCATGCACTATAAATGCACCTTGTCATTGTATGTCAATACAATTTTAAACAGACCTTGATAGATTGACAAGAGTAGTTTGAGCATACTATCAACATATCAGTATCCCCAGCTTCATTGTGATCAAATGTTGCCCATCCTAGCTAAAGACAAATCTTTGAAAAATAACATCTCTCTCTTCAAGTTACATCAGGTTTTGTTCTTTGTAATTATATCTGACAAAAAAAAATTCAATTGTAGTTGATGGCTCTGTAGACCCTATCTCAACACTCTGATTTTAGCACATGCTAAGAGGGTGTAGGGAAATCCAACTGAATTTAGCCTTTTACCCCAAAAGAGATTGTTTTAAAATATTCTTTTTTGTTCATATTCAACATGGATTGCATTCTCTGCAATGACATTCACCAAATCATTTGTCAAATGATACCTATCAATCAAAAACCAAGTCCATCAACAACAGAGGCAGGTATAATAATAGACCACATGTGGACAAATATCGAAAAAGGAAAAATACAATTGAATATGTTTCATGCATATTGGATTGACCACAATGCAATTTCAACTACATTGAACATAAACAGTTGACATACAAACAAATCATATTTACATTAGCAATGCTTTAATACGAAAATGCTTCATTTACATTTTGTTTTTATGAACTTAAAGCACATGGCAACAAAATCAAAACATCAAACTGAAGATAAATCTCCAAAAAATGACACAAGCACATCAAGAAAAAGGTAAACATCTACAAATTGATTATTGTAATCATATTTTACAATTGTACACAAATTGCAATTAGATACAATATGCCTTGCGATTAGGCTTACAGGGCTTCAGCTACCAGAGGAACAGATGCAAATCAACAATCAAAAAGGTATGCATTTACATTTGTAATCAATGTTTTGAGTTATAAATCCTATAATCTCATCAAGGCCTAACTATTTTTGTAGTGCCCACCTTATATTTGGAATTGTACAACTTTCTTAATCCATTCTTTCTGAATTTTTTTTACTCGCTTAGTCTTCTTTCCAACTGCGTGTTCCCCTACTTCCCAGTGCGTCATAAAGTTTTAACATTTTCTTTCCTTTTGTTGACTGGGCACTTCACCAGGCTCTTTTTTTCTCCTTTCCATATGGTTATCCCTTTTGGTTTTCTTTTTCTCTGAGGTACATAAATTAGCTATATATGTTTATATTTAAGATAATTTACTACAGTCTCATAAGATCCTCTTGACAAAAGAGTGTGATGTAAAATATTTAAATTTTTTTGATCATACCAAATCCTTATGCTAAACTAACTATTTTTAATGGTTCTTCTAATTTTATTTTATGTGTTTTTAATGGTTCGCTAAGAACTTAAGAGGAGTAACAATTTACAGTTCTCATCACCTTTAGGTTACTAAGATTTTTAACTTCATTTTATGTTAATCACCTGATACAAAGGAACCAATTGTATTTGAAACTTCTTAGAAAACTTTTCATCTCTTAAAAATCTCATAGGCCTTCCCACTACAACCAAGGATTCAGCCAACCACTCAAGATTTAGACCACCACTCAACCAAATGTAGATTTCTCAGAGTTAGACTGTGGTTTAGAGGCATCCATACTTTTGATCACGCCACATTATGATTGTTGGTAATCTGCATTTCTAGGACATACACACTAATTTCCTATCCAACCATACAAAAGATGATTATTTGTTGTTAACAATAAGCGTAAACCTATGTATATAAAAACTAACTTGGGTTTCAAAGGGTGCACGGAGACCTCCATAAGTCTTATTTTTTTTATTGTTTTTTTCATCCCATCTCATTTTCTCCTTTATTTTTTTGAAAGCTTGGATTTGAGGAATATTCCAAATCCATTATACTTGCCAACTCCAAGTTTCCTTATAGCCTTACTAGCAAGGATGCTCACGAAGTTCTTCAGCAAGGCATTGTTGTCAATCAGATTTGCACCCTTGTGAAGGTAGTTCAAGCCTTCACAGACTACTGAAACATGGAAACAATCCTAGGCTATGGGTGGCCTAATTAGCAGCTGGAATCTCTATATTCTAAGGGATAGCTCCTTTTGGTGTATCAATTAGGATCACTATTCTACACTACAAACTACTGTGAAAAGGGAAGAGAAAAAGAAAAAAAAATTGAAGGGAAATCCTATCTAATATACCGGTATTTTGCTTCATTCACTCAATTTGAGCTTCTAAAAGCATTGATTAGACAAGAAAAAGATTTAACTTTCAATTCCAATTGACTCCTATGCATCAATATTTCATGAAAGGGTTCTATCTGGTGATCAAAGCTTGAGGGAAATGAGGGAATAGCCCTGATTCAAGGCACTAAACAACCACTTACATCCATTGTAACTTCAGCGAAAAGACATCAAACACAAAACATGACCTGCATAATCTAATCAACTAATAAATATGTAAGAATCAGGCCTTGAAGGAAGAAAATTTTATCACATATGCAAATCACTGACATAAATACATTATATCAACATCCTGGAGTCTGAAAATAGTCCTATTTATCTGAAAAGATTACAAACTCAAATTTTCGTAGAGTCTGATCTTGCCAAAAGAGGGATCTCATTCAAGGTTGAAAAAGCCAACTTATATAGAAAAAGCAAACAAAAGCCAAAAGATTGGTGCTGAAAATAGAAGAGGGGATCAACTCCCACATCACCCCAAGTCCAACTACAGCTTTTCCAAGATAACCAAGCCTTCTAATAATACCCTTATGACTTATGTTCTACATGAAAAGCACTTTGGCATTGAAAATGATAGAGAGCCCATGCAGTAATCATTATTAAAATCTTCAAAATTCATCAAACCTACATGAAACTTCTAGGTGGGCGTAGAAGTCTGGATGGTGGGCCCATCTTGGACTAATCTGCTCCATACATGAAGGCTACGCCAAATCTTCAGTTTGAACAAGTTAGAAGTGTTGAAAACCTTCAATTAACAAGATAAATCAGAATAGATGTGACACTTTGACAAAAGTCAACTCAAACTCAAGACCAATCAACTCCAATAGGACTCCACTTGCATGAAAAAACTCTTTGAAAACTGAAGCATGCATGAAATTCCATATTAACTCATTAAACTCCTTGAACCCTTCATGTATTCAAGCCTCGCCTTTGGAACTGAGAGAGTCGTGCTTGAAGCAGATGCATGTTCTTAGACTATAGATCTTCTTATAGATGGAAAACATCTTTATCAGTTTTTTCATGTTCATGCTCGTCCTGAACGTGCCTAATCTTGCTTGGGTCACTCTACATTTTCTGCATGTAGACTGTAGACCACGTTGATCTACTTTGAGCTAATTCCTACACCTTTTGTTTCTGCATGTATTCATTCAGGCTATAATTCTTTCAGGCTTTTTCCTTTGTCTTTTCTCGTGAAATTATTTTAGGGTTTTTTTTAAGAATTATTTTGCTTCTGTCTATTTCTTAGAGACAATTTGTCTGTTCTCTGAGACTTTTCCCTTTGGAATTTTCTTTCTTTCGAGCAAATTGCCCAAAAGAACTTCCCCCTTTCATCTTGAACAATTCCTTCAGACAAAATTTTTGAAGGAAATTATGTCTTCGGGTTTTTGTAATGGACAATTCCTTTGAATAAATTGTCCGAAGGAATTCATGTCTTCAGACTTTATGAAAGTCCTTTCAGAAAGTTTGCAATGGTCCTTCAAAAAATTTCAAAATGTCCTTTCCCGAAGAAAAATATCCCTTCAAACTTTGCCAAAAGAATATTTTTGAAGGAAAAGAACCCTTTGGGTTTCTTGAAAGTGTCCTTCAAAAAAAATGTAATGAACCTTTCTGAAAGAAACATACTCTTCAAAAAAAATGAAAAGGACTTTTTCAAAAGGAAAGAGCCCTTTGGCTTCATGAAAATGCCCTTCGAAACTTTTGAAAAAGTCCTTCGGGATTTTTGAAATGGTCCTGCAGGATTATTGGAATGTGCCCTTCAGACTTTTGTAAATGGTCTTTTGATCGAAAGAAATGACCCTTCGAAATTATTGAAAAGGGCTTCGAAAAACTTGTAAAGGGCTTCAGAAAAATTGTTAAGCACCTTTCAAAAAAATTGTTAAGCACCTTTCTCGAAGGTAAGAGCCCTTCGAAACTTTTGTAATCGACTTTTTCGAAAGGAAAAGAGTCCTTTCGGCACTTTGTGAAATAGTCTTCAAAAAAATTGAAATGGAATTTTCTGAATGAAAAAAACTCTCAAACTTTTTGATTGTCACTTTCCCGAAAGAAATGATCCTTCGAAAAATTTAAGTAACCCTTAAACTTTTTTGTAAGTGCACCCTCCTGAAAAGAAAGAACCTTCAAACTTTTTGCCAATACCCTTCAAAAAAGTTGAAAATCACCATTTTCTGCCGAGAAGAATACCTTCAGGATTTTTGGAAAGACTAATTCCTTTGAGAAAGTGGCAAGTACCCTTTGAAAATTTTGAAGGGGCACCTTTACTTCTAAAAAAACTCTTTGGAACTTTCACATAGGACCGTTTCTCAAGAAAAGAACCTTTCAGGGAAATTATTCCTAAAATATTCCTTCCATAAAAGCCCGAAGTATATCATCTACTTTTGAAAACCCAAAGTTTTCTGCTTGTCCTCTTTTGAACTACTCTGAGCAACATAAATACCTTTCCGCAAAGAACAAGACGAGTGAAAGAAAAGTTTCTAAATCACTTAAACAACCCTAAGACCTATTAACCATGGATTTTTCAAGGACTTTTTAGGAACAATTACCGAGCTCTGAAGATGAAATAGCATGGTATGCAAAATTTTTGAATAACAAGGGTGGCAATCTGACCTGTAGGGTCAAAATTGTCAACATTTTGGCAACTCTGATGGGAAGCATGCCTGCTATGCTTAAGAACCAGACCCTTTACATGAAATTTGAACTCATAAAACAATGTCAAATTTGGTCCATGACTGCAGACTCTCTTTTGACTTGAAATAAGACACTCTTGATCCTCCAAAATAAGAAGGGAAATACACAAAACAAGAAAACTAACTAAACAAATCAAATGTGCAAACAAACACTTATTTGGTACAAAACAGAACTAAACTAATGTGTTTGAACAACACTCGGAGGAAAACAAACAAACAAGGAGCCTAGCTCATTAGTAACAATGTTTTAAATGTGTCCCATTGATTGAGATTGTAAGCTCTTCACCATCCATATTTGCAAGCTGGAAGGCATTATGGGATTTGTAGCTGGAGATTTTGTATGGGCCACTCCAAAGGGAATCAAACTTTGTGTGCCTTCTTGGTTTAGCTCTATCCTCAACCCACTTGAAGACTAAATCTCTTTTTTTGAAACTTCATGAAGAAGCTCCTTTGTCAAAAGCTCTCTTCACTTTTGCTTCATAAATTTCCATGGCTAGCATGGATTGATTTCTTGTCTCTTTCAACTCCATAAGCTCAGCATACCTGATCTCCATAGGCTCATTCTCCAACAACTCAAGTTGATGCATTAGTTCCAAAGCAGAAAACTCAAGAGAAATGGGTAACCTTGCTTCCTTACCATATACCAACTTGTATGGAGAGTTGACTATTGATTTTTTGTAGGTGATCCTATCAGCCCATAGAGCTGACTTCAAATTGAGATATCATGACCTCTGATTGTCTTCAATAGTCCTTCTTATGATCTTCAATAGGTTCTTATATGTAGACTCGACAAGGTCATTGCCTTGTGAATAATAGTTTATTGAAGTGCTAAGATAAATTCCATGTTGGACAGCCCATTGACTGATCTTAGTTTCCACAAAATTTATTGCATTATCAGAAATAATAGTTGAAGGAACTCCAAATATAATAAGCAAACCTTCATAGAAATCTAGAACATTGGTTTCATTTATTTCTTTCAATGCCACTGCTTTTGTCCAATGTGTGAAATAATTTGTAGTAGTTAGAATCTATTTATGTCCTAAACTTGAAGGATTTATGAGACCAATAAAGTCCAGCCCCGATTGGACAAAGGGCTGGTCCACCACAATTGGTTGAAGAGGTAAGGCTACAAATTTCACCTTTCCTACAAACATAGCACACTATTTGCACTTCCTAACCCATATATGACAATCACCAAATATACTAGGCCAATAGCACCCACCTCTCATGATTTTAAGGGTTGTAATTCTTGTGAAAAAATATCTTCTACCATGTCCACCATGGAATTCTCCAACCAATCTTTGAGTTTGACTTGGCTCTATACATCTTAACATGTCATTGAGATATTTCTTGAACAAAACACCATCAATAAGCAAGAATGAAATTGATTGCAACCTGAAATATCTTCTTTTTGAAGCACTTAAATGAGAGGGATAAATACCATCTTGGATGTAGCTTACCAAGTCATTAAACAAACTGGAAGGTGAGGTATGACCAACTGCAACCTCTTCATCATTTTACACCACAACAACCTCATTAGTCTCTTGCAAGTCTTGAGCTAGATGCTCACAAAGTCCTTTGCATCTAATCAGCTTTGTGACCTTAATTTCCACATCATACTCCATTACCTTGGTTATCCAATCAGCTCTATTTTCATTTATATCTTTTTTCAAAATCAATTTTTTGATGCTTGGGTGAGAGACCGTTAGGTGTATTTTATTGTAAGACAACAAATATTTAAATTCTTTAAGAGACCTTATAACTGAAAGTACCTGCTTTTCAATAAAAGAGTACCTTGTTTCAAAGCCTTCCAAGCCATTACTAAAAAAATTTATTGGTTGCTCCAAAGCCTCATGATTTTATTGCATAAAAATGCTTGAAATGGTGTCCATGTTAGCATATGTATACAAAATAAAATCTTTTGTGAAATCTCAATTTATAAGTGTAAGAGCACTAGCTATGGCCTTCTTAATATCTTCAAAACTTTTAACTCCTTCTTTGGACCAGCTGAAGCTTTGATTCTTCTTTAGCATGGTTGTAATTGGCTTAGCTAAAATGACAAAATCTGAAATATATCTCCTTATGAAGTTGATTTTCCTAAAGAAGCTTTGCATATCCTTTTTGTGCTTAGGCTAGGAGAGTGCAATAATGAAGTCTATCCTTTCAGAATCTATACTCAAACCATATTTTGAGACCACATGGTCAAGGAGCTTACCTTCATGAACTGAGAAGATATATTTTTTGGGATTTAGAGATACCTCAAATTGCCTACACCTTTTAAACACTTGCCTGAGATGAACCATGTGATCATCTGCACTCTTTAAAAACACTACTATATCATCAAAATAAACAAGTAAAAACTTGTTAAGAAGGCCCTAGAATGCCATATCCATGGCTCTCTGAAAGGTTGCTTCAACATTAGATTAACTGAATGGCATCTTTCTGTATACAAATATCCCCCACTTAGTTGTGAAGGTTGTCTTAAATTGATCCTCTTCTTTGACCAAAATCTGATTGTAACCACTATATCCATCCAGCAAAAAAAACTTCTTGAAACCTTCAACCAATAGTAAAATTTGTTCCATTGATGGCAATGGATAATGATATTTAAGTGAAGTCATGTTCAAATCATGGACATCAACACACAATCTAAACTCACGATTCTTCTTTCGTATCAGAACAAGAATTTTCACCTAAGTTGAGTGCTTAATTGCAAATATAATAGCTAACTCTATGAGCTTGTGATGCTCAGTTCTCATCAAAGGCTCAAGCTTAGGATTGATGAGCCTTTGTCTTTATCTCACAGGTTTAGTTTCAACTTCTAACTCAATGGTGTGTTGAGCTACACTTGGGTCAAATCCCTTGAGATCCTTATATTGCCAAGCAAATACATCAGAAAAACTTGTACATAACTCAATGAAATCTTTTTTTTGTGAATGAGAGCATACCTTACCCAACTTTAAATTCTTACCATCTACAATCTTTACATTGGCATAGTGCTCTTCTTTTGTTGACAAGGATGACCTCTCCTTCCTTAACTCAATATCACCACTGAAAATGTTCTCAAGTGTGACCAATCGCTTGGCCAACTTATTTGTTCTTAGTTGCATAATCTGATCACCATACTGTTGTAAATGCTTTGATTAGTTTCTTGAAGAAAACTTGGCCTCCTCTTGCAAGAATCTCATAATTTGATTATCATCTTTGAACACTTGCCAATTATCATGATTATCTAGAATAGAAGTCCTTACAACCTCCTTTATATATAACTAAATTTTCTCACTTTTTATATCAGCTGGAATACTAAATTATGCCCCAATGGCAATCACCCTATTTGCACGTTTCTTCTCACCTCTTGGTATTGCCTAAATATTAAAAGCTTGGAAATCTTCAAGAAAGTCCCATATTCTATGCTTGTAAGATTTAAGCAACAAATTTTTACATGCATTTGAACCTCTTACTTGGTGAACTATAAGTTCACTATCACCAAAAACTTGCAAGGCCCTGACTTTCATCTTCCTAGCCCACTACAAACTGTGAACTAGTGCCTCATACTCAACAACATTGTTTGAAAAACTAAACTAAAATTTAATAAAAGAGAAATATATTTGTTTTTTTGGAGAAACCAACATCATTCTATCTCTATACCATGTTTATTCCTTGATCCATCAAAGTACAATTACCACAAACTTTCACTAGATTCATCATCTTTAACCATGGTTTGAATTGGTACATCATTCTCATGAAGGCAATACACACCAAGTCCTTCTTATTCAATCAGCTTATAAAGATCATGCTCATGCAAATTAGAATCCCACTCATCAAAAAAAATATCTGAAACTCCATCCAAAGGTAATCCATTTTCTACTCCACTAGTTTCTAGTACATCATCCGAGATGATACAGTTAGTGTTCACAACACTTGGCATATATGGTTCCATATGGAAATGTGCAATAGGTTCAGAATGAATAATTAACTTAGTACTATACCTAGTTTTGAATAAAAAATAAGTCCAATCAGTTGATAAATATCCCCAAATCTTTGAGGTCAAGTCCCTTGAAAAGCACATAACAAAGTAAGGAGGCAAGTCTTCCACAACAACATCTTGTTAAATAGTAACATTGGGACAAACATGTAATGTCAATTTCAGATCCTTGACGATGCCTACCATCTTTGTTGGTGACCCATCCAATTTTAATACCCCCTTAGTGTTTGGCTTATAAACAAGGCCAAGCTTGTTTGCAATTTACTTAGGCATGACTGTGCTACTAGCTCCACTATCCACCATACAGTTATGAGCCAAAGTATCACCTAATATCAAATAAATGTAGAAAGGAGGAGTTTTATTTGATTTTACCTTAGTTTATCCACCTTTTCCATCTTATTTACTTGATGTACTTGTTTCTTAGTTGGTTGATCTGAATTAGTTAAGACAACACCTTCTTTCTCAACTAGTTTTGGACGTAATTTGAAAGCTGAAAGCTCTTGGATGAGCATATATTTTTGTCCTAAAATAGAAATAGAATCTCACATGATAATGTTGATATTAAACTTTTTCATCTGATCTAATATACTGAAATGAGATCCACCAACCTTTGGTTGCACTTTCTGAAGCACTGACCACTCACGAACTAGAGGTAGTTGATGAACTTTACTAACCTCTATATTATAATTTTTTTGAGTTGTAAGGGCAGCATATTGTTCTTTTGTACTCTTATAAATAAGATTAGGAGTATGTGAAGCATTTTGTCACCTCTTAAGCCTCATCAATGGATCTCCTTTTAGCTCTAGTTATAGCTGCAACTTGACCACTTATATAGTTAGTTTCAACACCCTGAGTAAAAGCAACATGATCATCCACTTGCCAATTTACATTAATGGCATCAGACTATCCTTGAACCTATTGAGTCTCTCTTTATGAGGCCAAACTTGTATCTTGGTACTGACCTCCTTGAAAATAAAACTCTTTTTATGTCATTTGTGGCATAGTGATGTTTTGTGATACCAAGGCTTGGTTTTGAGCATCATTGAGATTTGAGGACTACCAACCTAAATCCTACATCAAGTTGTTTTGAGGTGGGGTGGGAATAATGGCCTTTAAAGTGGAAAGAGCATTAAGATCTAGGGTAGCATATGGTTTAGCTAGAGTTATGGCTCCTTGTGTTTGATAAGGTGGTATATTCTCTCTGAAACCTTGATAAGGAGGCCTCTGATCTTTGAAGGGTTGATAGGTGGTTTGATTTTATTGTTGATAGGGCCTATTAGCCTAATATTATTGTTTCTTGATTTGCACTATTTCATTCCCAAAGGATTGTAACAAACTTTTCAACTCTCCTATCTCACTAGCTTGACTAATAGGGGTTGCAATTTGAGCTTGAGGTGATGGAATAGGAGCTAAGGATGGGATCTGAGGCATTTGAGGGGCTAGTATGGAATTTATTTCTAGAAATATAGGCATTGAAGGTCTTGGAAAAAGCTTACCAACTTGTATCAAATTGTTCTTTGCCTTTATTATAACCTCATAAACATCTAGCAGAGTAGTACCACCCATTGACTGTATCATCACACTAATGTCAGAGTTAAGGGCTTTTAAATAATACAAAAATGCATATTCAGGAGATGGCCTAATCAACATAGGTATCCTAGTTCATGTTTTTTGGAATTTGAGATTAAAATTAGACATAAACTCATAAGGATCTCTCATTATGGTAGTTAATTGTTCAACCAAGGAGAGGTGATCAAATTTGTCTTCAAATTGCTTGACTAACACTGCACCCAATTCATCCCAAGTAGAAATGGAGTTTAGTAGGAGGCTTATATACCACTACAAAGTTTTTCCTTTGAAGGAAGCAACAAGCAATCTAATAGCAACATTATTATGAATAACATTATGGACTGAACAGAGATTAGCTACATCTTAGATGTGTTCAATAGGGGTTGTTTGATTTTTCCTTGAGAAGAATGGAATATTTTTGAGAGTAGACACACAAATGTCATCAAAATGGGTTAGATTCAGTGGGCTACCTCTATTGAATGGAACAAACACCTAGTTTTTGATATCCATTTGGATCGTAGAGATTGTAGTGCTTAGAACAATAGGATAAATGGGAGACAAATATGTCTTTTGAGGATATGGATTTGCCCTCCTAAACCTTGATATCTTATATGATATAAATTCAAAATAAATACCTTTACTTATTGACCTTTTGGTAACCTTTGGCATGAAAGAATTGCCTGAATGATGCTATGAGCTCTGTAACTAGATGTTGGTGATGATGAATATCTTCTGCTATAAAACTTATTCACATATGCAAAAAAAAAATTTGATGTCCCATCGAGCGTGCTAAACATTGTTGTCAATCAGACTTGCACCCTTGTGAAGGTAGTTTCAGGTCTTCACAATCTGCTGAAACATGGAAATAATCTTAAGTTATGGGTAGCCTAATCGGCAGATTGAATCTCTAGATTCTAAGGGTTAGCTCTCTTTGGTGTATCAATTAGGATCTCTATTTTACATTACAAACTGCTAGGAAAAGGGAAGAGGAAAAAGGAAAAAAGAAAAAAGGAAAATTGAACGGAAATCTTATCTAATTATGGTGATACACCTATATTTTGGTTCATCCACTCAATTTGAGTTTTTGAAAACACTGATTAGACAAGAAAAAGATTGAAATTTCAATTCTAATTGACTCCTATGCATTAGTATTTCATGAAAAGGTTATATCTGGTGATCAAAGCTTTAGGGAAATAAGGGAATAGGTCTGATTCAAGGCACTAACCAACCACTTACATCTATTGTAACTTCAACCAAAAGATATCAAACACAAAACATGATCTGCATAATCTAATCAACTAGTAAATAGGTAAGAATCAAGGCTTGACAAGGAAGAAAATTCTATCACATATGCAAATCACTGACATAAATACATTATACCAGCATCCTGAAATCTAAAAACAATCCTTTTATTTATCTGAAAAGGTTACAAAACTTAAATTTTCACAGAGTCTGATCTTGCCAAAAGAGGGATCTCATTCAATGCTGAAAAAGCTAATTTATATAGAAAAAGCATATAAAAGCCAAGAGATTAATGCTAAAAATAGAAGAGGGGATTAACTCTCACATCACCCTAAGTCCAACAACATCTATACCAAGATAACAAAGCCTTTTGATAATACTCTATTGACTTATGTCCTGCATGAAAAGCTCTTTGGCATTGAAAATGATGGAAAGCCCATGCAGTAATCATTATTAAAATCTTCAAAATTCATCAAACCTACATGAAACTTCAAGGTGGGCATAGAAGTCTGGATGGTGGGCCCATCTTGAACTAATCTGCTCCATGCATTAAGGCTATGCCAAATCTTCAGTTTGAACAAGTTGTAAGTGTTGAAAACCTTTAATTAACAAGATAAATTAGAATAAATGTAACACTTTGACAAAAATCAACTCAAACTCAAGACCAATCAACTCCAATAGGACTTCAATTGCATGAAAAATCTCTTTGAAAACTGAAGCATGCATGAAATTCCATGTTAACTCATTAAACTCCTCGAGCCCTTCATTCATTCGAGCCTCCCCTTTGGAACTAAGAGAGTCGTGCTTGATGCAGCTGTATGTTCTTGGAATATAAATCTTCTCATAGATGGAAAAACAATATCTTTATTGGTTTTTTCATGTTTGTGTTCATCTTGGACATACCTAATCTTGCTTGGATCACTCTGTATTTTTTGCATGTACATTATAGACCGCATTGATCTGCTTCAAGCTAATTCCTTCACCTTTTATTTCTGCATGTATTCCTTCGAGCTATAATTCTTTCGAGCTTTTTCCTCAGTCCTTTTTCGAGAAATTGTTTTGGGTTTTTTCTCAAAGAACTATTTTGCTTATGTCTATTTCTTGTAGATAATGTGTCTGTTGTCTGAGTCTTTTCCCTTTGAACTTTTCTTTCTTTTAGTCAAATTACTTGAAAGAACTTCCCCCTTTTGCCTTGAATAATTCCTTTAGACAAAAAGTCTGAAGGAAATTATGTCTTCGGGTTTTTGCAATGGATAATTCTTTTGGACAAATTGTTTGAAAGAATTCATGTCTTCAGACTTTTTGAAAGTCCTTTCAGAAATTTTACAATGGTCCTTCAATTTTTCTAAGAAAGTCCTTTCTCGAAGAAAAAGATCCCTTCAGACTTTGTAAAAAGAACCTTTCTGAAGGAAAAGAACCCTTTGGGTTTCTTGAAAGTGTCCTTTGGAAAAAATGTAGTGGACCTTTTCAAAATAAATAAATTCTTCAAAAAAAATGAAAAGGACTTTTCCGAAAGGAGAGAGCCCTTTGGCTTCATAAAAATGCCGTTCAAAACTTTTGAAAAGGTCCTTCGAGATTTTTGAAATGGTCCTTCAAGATTATTGGAATGTACCCTTCTGACTTGTGTAAATGATCTTTTGACCGAAAGAAATGACCCTTTGGAATTATTGAAAAGGGGTTCAAAAAAATTGTTAAGCACCTTTCCTGAAGGTAAGAGCCCTTCGGAACTTTTGTAATTGACTTTTCCGAAAGGAAGAGAGTCCCTTCAACACTTTGTGAAATAGTCTTAAGAAAAATTGCAATCGACTTTCCCAAAGGAAAAAAGCTCTCAGACTTTTTGATTGTTACTTTCTCGAAAGAAATGACCCTTCGAAAAAGTTAAGTGACCCTTTGACTTTTTTGCAAGTGTACCCTCCTGAAAAGAAAGAACCTTCGGACTTTTTGTCAGTACCCTTTGAAAAAGTTGAAAAGCATCGTTTTCTGCCGAGAAGAATACCTTCGAGATTTTTGGAAAGACTAATTCCTTCAAGAAAGTTTCAAGTACCTTTTATAAATTTTGAAGGGGCACCTTTGCTTCCAAAAGAACTCTTCAGAACTTTCACATAGGACCATTTCTCAAGAAAAGAACCTTTCAAGGAAATTATTCTCGAAGTCTTTCTTCCATAAAAGCTTGAAGTATATCATCTACTTTTGAAAACCCAAAGTCTTCTGCTTGTCCTCTTTTGAATTGTTATGAGCAACATAAACACCTTCCTGCAAAGAACAAGATGAGTGAAAGAAAAGTCCCTAAATCACCTAAACAACCCTAAGACTTGTTAACCATGGATTTTTTAAGGACTTTTCAGGACCAATTATCGAGCTCTGAAGATGAAATGGCATGGTATGCAAAAATTTTCGAATAATAAGGGTGGCAATTTAACCTGTAGGGTCAAAATTTTCAATAGGGATAAGGGAATTATATGTACATTCCAACAACTCTTTCTCTATAGAAGATAGTCCATTCCACATCGACCACAAGTTGTACATGGGATGCATTGCATACTCCAAGGAAAAGTATAGAACATTATAATGCTCTCAAAATATTGAATAAATCTTGTTGATTGCCTTTGTTGAAAAAAAATTATACCATGATTACAAAACACTAAACAAAAAAGAGAAAAAACAACCTTTTGAAAACATGCATAAATTATCCTATTTATGGGGAATAAAAGAGCAAAATTGTCACGAGAAATATTAGAGTATGTTTTTAAATTAAAAATTTGTTGACATAATTTGTCTGCCTACTATATTTATTGAGATAATCCCATTCTTGGGCTGCATGGTGACTGACAAACATGGAAAGGCTACTGTAAGCCTCAGTCAATTGCCATACCATGTGGTTTATGTCAATGCTAAATGCCATTCTTGAACCATAAATGAATGTAATTGTTTTAACCCTACTTGTAACAGTTCAACTCATGTCTCCAGAGGTTGCAACATTTTGTTATATATATATATATATATATATATATATATATATATATATCAATGGTTTTTTATTCAACAACCCTACACCTGTTTGCATTTCATACTGGATTTGTATACCTTTCATGCCACTTGCCCCTCTATTCATGACTTTTACTTTTAGTGTTTGGTTCTCAACCTGTTGGCATATTTGTCTATTATGGAATTCATTCTTTATATGTTCCACAACACCAAATTTTTAAAGGACAGAAAGACCAATTCATTCAATCAGTCCTAATGCCGATGAAAAGATGTCCCCTCATCGCTTTGGAACATAGAATTGATACACTCAAGCACAAATTTACCGATCGTTATTAGTAAATTTTTGGTTTCATAAAACCTCAAGGTCACATGGCACAATCGTTTGCATTCATTCCCAAGGCTGACTCCTTACAGCGTATCTTTTCTAGATGACATAATGTGTTGTCAATTTGTAACATAGGATTTAGTTATATAGGGATGGTTGTTAATACATTAATAATCTTTATTATTTAGTGGTTGCCTATCATATTGCAAGGTTATGCTATTAAAGACATTGCAATATGATAAAATATCATATAGCTCATACACTCTTGAAGTTACATTCTAAGCAAATTGTTCCACAACTCGACAATGAAGGTATGCAATTCCCTGAAAATTTAGTATTTATGTAATGTTATATGTACTTACAAATTTTACAACATTGGCAAATAAGTTCATTTATACAAGTGATACTCATAGCGACATTGTGAATGCTTCAAGATTTTTCTTGTCTCAACAAAGCAACCACACAAGTTCAACTCAAACGATAACATCACACTCCCTGTGAAGGTATGCAATCTTCTTACAATTCAATTACATAATTTGTCCTTCACAAATAGTATATATATGAAATTTTAAATCTTAACTTTTAGCTATTTTGACATTACTATTCGTAACATGCTTGAAAAATTGAAGCACCTGGAGCCCATGGAAGAGTTAAATACATGTCCTGCAGTCCAGTATGGCACTTCCAAAGTCAATTGCAAAAGCAAATTCCAAAAAAGTTGACTTTCCATATGCAAAAAGATTTTACAAAACAACACTGTTACTATTACTTTCTCATCTAAGATATATTGTTACTGTGAATTTTTGTTACTCTTATTGTTACTGATTGAACTATTTGACTTCAATAGTCTTGTCAAATGGAAATATATTTGTTAATGTCAATTTGTGTTACTATTTTTTATTTTTTAAAAATAAAAGAGGGTAAAAACTTTATTAATCCAAGAGAGAAGTACAAAACATAAAAGCAACAAAATGCCCAAATGAGTCAAGAAACAACAAACTAGAGATCAAGAAGTGGTCATGCAACATCTCACATCCTCTGTGACCAAATCCACCAAATCCTGAGCAAGATCCACAGGTAAAATGTCCCAATCATCCACCAGCCAGGTGCCATTCTTCTCAGAAGCCCATTTGGCCAACCCATTAGCCACCTTATTCCATTCCTGAGGGATATGAGAGAAGGTGATAGAATCAAATAAATCTCCAAGACTGGTGATTTGCTTAGCCACCACCACAAGCTACCAACTAACATCATCAAACTGCCTTCTATTTATCAAGTCTATCACCACCTAAGAATCTGACTCACAGATAATCTTATTCTAGCAAAGGGCATATGCCTTCTTCAAAGCTGAAAGAATAGCCAAGGCCTTCATAAGATTATTAGAGTGAAGCCCCTTATACTCAGAGAAGGAAAACACAACCACCCCAAAACTGTCTCTACCCACCCCACCAATACCAGCGTGCCCAAGGTTGCCCCTTGCAGACCCATCAATATTGATTTTTAAGACTCCAGTGGGAGGGGGTAGCCAGTGCCCTTCCCTAGAAACCTTCCTTCTGGAACACTTGCTCTGCCCATTCATGGGCCTTCTAGGACCCCCAACCAGAATCCCCAGATTATGAGCTATTTGAATATCCCCAAGATCCATCAGAGCTAACAGATCACATTTAGCATATAAGGTCTCCTATAAATCCCCAAGAATGCGAGACCACACTTGACCCACTAGCAACTTCTTATCTAGAAAGATCTTGTGGTTGCGCTCCAACTAGATATGCCATATAATCAGGCTAGGGCCAATTGGCCAAGCTATGTGTAGAAATGAAGTCCTCACTGGAATGGGCCCAAATTTCTGCCAAAACTCCTCCAGAGAAGAAGGGTGCCTGCACTGCCAACTCCAGGGTCCCCACCAAAAATGCCAAATAGTCTGAGCAAAAGGGCACTAGAAGAAAAGATGTGAAACTGTCTCAACATCTTTTCGACATAAGAAGCATAAGGAAGGGCCTTGGAAGCCATGCTTACAGAGGTTATCCCAAGTCAAACCCCTGCCATAGACCACTAGCCAAGAAAAGAAATTGCATTTTGGCCAAGAGAATTTATTCCAAATATTTTTCCACCAAGGAACCTCAACACTACCCCAAGCCTGTCTGTCCAAAATCCGATACCTTGAGGCAACAATGAACTTCCCTTTTGGATCCGGACCCCAAGCCAG
The DNA here is from genome assembly GCA_037957365.1 of Torreya grandis. NCBI lineage: Eukaryota > Viridiplantae > Streptophyta > Pinopsida > Cupressales > Taxaceae > Torreya > Torreya grandis. The sequence continues at coordinate 3,756,458 of JARHVA010000315.1, forward strand.
CACATCCAGCTCTGGGAGAGAACAATAAACTCTATCAGCCAAAATGGAGGCCAACTCCCTCCTATCCTCCTAAGATCCACCCATGGGTCAATCCTGCATATCCTTCTACTGATAGACAATAGTCTATCCCAAAGCTTGAGGGGCTTTGAAATCCATCACTCTGCTCCAACCAGCCTGAACAAAAATCTTACATAAGTCCCCCAAGTGAGGGTGTGAGGAGAGGATAGGCGGGAAGCCATCCCAAGAGTCATGCCAAAAAAGAGCATCAGAGCCTCTATTGCAAATCCAAAATAGGCCTTGTTTAACCAGCATAGCCCCCCTCTTGAGGGTATCCTAGATCATAGAACCTTTCCCTGAAAGGCTAAAATGAGGCACCTCAGTGTCCTCCACCTCACCAAGGTACTTGAAGGTAAGGACCCTGGCCCAATACTGATGCTGATATGAACACCATCTCCAATATAGCTTAGCAGCCAAAGCTTGACCATTCCAATCTGTCCTACGCAAACCCAGACCACCATCCTGCTTTGCCCAACAAATAACTTCCCACTTAATTAAGCTCCACTTCTTCAAAAAGAGATTCTCGGACCAAAGAAACTGTCGACAGAGGCCCTCAAAATCTTTGATAAAACTTGAGGGCGTTGTCAACACAAAGCACTTGTATATAGGAAGGGCCTGAACCACGAACTTCCATAGAGTAACTCTTCCAGCCATAGATAACCATCTGTAGGTCCAGTGACAAACCAGCATACAAAATTTATCCATCACATCCTGCCAAAAACACTGGGGAAGTGGGTGCACATTTAAAGGGATGCCAAGGTATATAAAGGGAAGTTACCCTATTTGAAACCTTAGGATCCTGGCAATACGCTGCTGAATAAGCCCGGGGGTATTAAAGAAATAAATACAAGACTTACTTTCATTAATGCTTTGTCCTGAGGTGGCCATGTAACAATCTAAAATTTGATGCAAAGCAACCGCTTCAGCCATCTTAAAGACACCCATCAAAGTTGTATCATCCATAAACTACAGATGTGTTTGAGGAGGAAGAGAATTGCTCCATTTCCAACCCTGAAAGAGCCCATCCCTAACACGAGACTTAATGAATCTCCCTAAGCCTTTAGCCATCAAGATGAACAAATATGGGGATAAGGGGTCCCCTTGTCGAAGGCCTCTAGAGGCACCAAAAGATCTGAAGACTCCCCATTTATGAGGATAGAAAATGAAGAATTCCTCACACAACTCATGACCCAAGCAATCCACTCACGAATGAACCTGAAGGCACTAAAAATTTTGATCAAAAAGCCCCAGTTAACTCTGTCATAAGCTTTAGCCATATCCAACTTTATAAACATAGCCTTTCCCTTAGAAGAGGCCATAGAGTGAATAGTCTCAGCCGCAATAACTACTCCGTCCAAAATCTGTTTACTCATAATAAAACCCCCTTGTTCCTCTGAAATCAACTTATCCAGACATGGCTTCAAACGTTCAACAATTAGCTTTGTAATGATTTTATACACCACATTGCACAAAGCAATCGGTCAAAAAAGATCCAGTGAATCAACACCCTTGCGTTTTGGTATAAGAGCAAGAAACGTGGCATTCATGGCTTGCAACATTTGCTTATTCCTAAAAGACTCTTGCACCACCTCCAAAAGATCAAGGTTGATGACTTCCCAAAATACCTGAAAGAACTCAACTAGGAAGCCATCAGGGCCAGGAGCCTTTCCTTTTTTCAACTGAAACACCACATCCTCCAACTCCCTCAAAGAAATAGGTTTAAGAAGAGAAGCATTCATGTCCGTAGTCACTAGAGAGGGAATACAAGCCACGATAGAGGCTTCCTCCTCACTAGCAGGCGGGGTTTCTTCAAAAAAGAGAGTAGAGAAAAAATGAACCGCTTCACTAGAGATCCCTGAAGAGGAAGAAAGAACAGAGCCCTAAGGAGAGCGGAGAGAAGAGATAAAATTACCTTGTTTACGCGCCGTAAATCACCGATTTATGGAAGGAGGTGTTCCTGTCCCCTTCCTGAAGCCAATCAACACAGGCCTTCTGTTTCCAAAAAATTTCCTCACAAAGCTCCCATTCCTCGAGGTCTTTCACCGCACTGACCTCAAGTCTGCTTAGATTCGCATCCAGACCTTGGTCCCGAATCTGCCTAGTAATAGAATCCAAGCACTCTTGGGCAACCCTTTTTCACTAAAACATGTTTCCCAACTAAGACTTATTCCAATGTTTCAATTTATACTTCACATATTGAAGCCTCTTCATAGAAGAGTATATCAATGTACCAAAAGCAGGTCGTCCTGCAGTCCACCAACTAGACACCAAGTCAAGAAGACTCTCCTCCCTAAGCCACATAAGCTGAAATCTAAAAATTTGTTTCTGAGGATGATCATCCAAACGGGCAAAGAATTTAATCGGCCAATCGTCCGATCTTTTCCAATCTAAAATTTTAGAACTTGACAGCCACTTGTCACCCACCCAAAAATAGGACACAAGAAACCTGTCTAAACGTTCAGAGATGGCATCATCTCCAAGCGTCCTATTATTCCAAGTAAACATGCCATTTGAAGGTTTAATATCCACCATCCGAAGCCGAGCCAAATTCTCCCTTAGAAGATCTAAAGAGGGGTCCAAACTAGGCACACTCCCCCTTTTCTCCTCGAGGGAGGCAATTGCATTGAAGTCACTTGCCATAATCCAAGGGAGGAAAGGATCCAACGATCTCAAAAAATTGATATGTGACAATAGGAGAGTCTTTTCAGGGACATCCATCAGAGCATAAATGTTAGAAAGAAGAATTCTTTCCCCCGTCTCCAAACTGATTGCAACCAGAGAGATGGAAGATCTACTAGAGATCCACCAAATAGGGGAAATTCACCAAGGATCCCAGAGGCAAGAAAGACCCTTGAGCTGCCTTGCGCACCCACACACTGGCAACACCCTCTATTCCAAATCTTAGAAACACACTACATTAACGTCCACAGATAACTTTGTCTCCTATAGGAAAACCACATCCGGAGAATGAGCACTAACCAAGTCTCGAATAGCCTTTTGTATAGGGATGCTATTCATACCCCTTACATTCTAAGATAACACTATCATCACGAAGGGTGAGAGAAGTGAGTATCCAATGTCTTCACCGACCCATATTCCACCATTGTCTCTCCAGCTAACTTAATTTTATCCTGATCCTTCTTCCTCCCCACCTTCTGGGGCTTATCAAGAGTGCCTTTTTTCAAAGATTTTTGCTATAGACCCATAATAGACGAGGAAGAGATGGCTTTTTTCTTACCAAGGTCTTCCAAACCCAGTCCACTAGCTAAATTCATCCTTTCATCCAAAGAGGCCATGGGGGTTTCCACCAAACCACAAGAATCCCTAAACCCAGCATCGAGGAGAGAAGCAACTGAATCCATCACCACCCCGAAATCCACCACAAGATCAAGGGCCGAGGTAGTGACAGGCAAAGACCCAGAGTTAAGATCAACTAAAGGAGAGGCTTCAACATGCATGTCAGAAGAAACCCCCTCCTCATGGGCTAACTCATTCAAAGCCTCAAACTTGTTAAAAGTCTCTTCCTCTTGACGATCCCGAAGAGTCCTCTTCTAAGCCCGATTCTTGTTTTGTGCCTTAACTGGCACAAAACCATCTTTATCCGGTACCACCCCCTACATGGGTGCTTTACCCTTTTCTACCCTTGGAATAGACGGAGCCTTCACATTATCTAAACCACGAGCCCCCGAGGCACGAGGGCATCTCCTTAGAAGATGGCCATACTCATGGCATCGCTGGCACCTAAAAGGTAAAGTCTCATAGTCTACCTGTTGAGTCCAAGAGCTAGACCCAACAGTGAGATCAATAGAATCTAGGAGAGGCTGGCTTAGGTCAATCTCCACACAGACCCGGGAATAGGAAAAAATTTGCTTCTCTAGAGTTTGTTGAGACGGGCCAATAGGCTTCCCTAGTAGCAACGCAATTGATTGTAGAATATCCTATCTCCAACATTCCAACGACAATCGAGGAAAATGTATCCACACCGGCACCTTCGCGGGTAGCTCATCTGTCGAATTAAATCATGCTTGCCAGTGCTTCATGAAGAGGCCAACCTGATTATAAAAGTAAGGCCCTCCCTCAAAAAACTTGTTACCATTAGAGATACATGAAAAGACCACCCGAAAGAAGTTATTCGTAGCAAGCAAGATTTCAAAATCACCTTTCGAATTCCATGACTTACGAATCCAGGGTTCCAAAAAAGGCATCGAAACCCTCAATCCCATAAATTTGCAGATTAAAGCATGTTTGCTATAATACTCCAGGGCCTCGGCTACCACCTCTGTTTGAATCCCCAAATTCAGACAAACTTGAGCTCTTTCCAAGCATCCATTTATCTTGTACAATTTCAAAGCACCAGTGCTAAAAACTCCAACATCAGGGGGGGATGGATGAGGAACCCTGTCACCAACCCCAACCATAGCAGCGTCCCCGGATGTCTCACCCAAAAGCACAGACCCTGCCATTAGAGAAACCCTCAAACCCTCGCACCCCACACCAGCACCGAACACAGCATACACGCAGGAAAACCCCCCTCGAAAGCTGAAGACTCCACCCCTTTTCTGGAAACGGCCCCACAAGGCCCGATCTATAGATAAAATCCGTGGGCCGCAGAGCTTAAACACCTGCAGACTGCCCCTGCTACAAGTCGCAGGACTGCTCAAAACTCCCGCGCGCTCGCTCGCTCCATCTGCATCCCACCGCTCCCTCGTATCGTCAATTTGTGTTACTATTACTGCTTGAATGAAGCTTCAATTTTTCATCAATTTTCTCTTGTTGCCCTGCAATAACCCTCCATCGTCCAACCGTCAGGGACTCATGCCGCTCCATGACACTTGTTATGCTGAATGAAAGAAATCTCTATATTATGGACCTTGTTATTATTAGCATATTTTTATAAAAATCTTTCATTAAAATCCTCCCCCAAAAAACTATAGTTCAAAATTAAAATATTTTCTAAAAACTATAAATTTTCTTAACTAAGGCTAAATTTAGTTATAAGAGATTTAGAATAAGATGTCAGCGAATTCAAATTTTGTTAGGAATGTATATCGATTTCATCATCTTAAATATCAAATAATTTATTTTTTTAGTTTTTATTTATTTGTTTTTTTGGTAAAAAGATTTTATTCTTATTTTATATAAATTTAAAAATACTAAATTTTGAAGAAAAATGTATATCACATTTATAATTATATTGATAGGTATAATTTATAATGATACTTGAAGATGGGAACGGAGTATAATAATATGTAATGTCAATAAAAATGATAGATTTTTAATTTGATGTCCATTTAATCATCATATGATACTTTTTCTTCTTCTTACGAGAAGACGATAAAAAATCTTAATATTTTATGCAGATGATAAAACATGGAACTATTTTATTTTCAAACCAAAAAAATAATACAACTAAATTGAAATCATCTATCACCAATCACTATAAAATTAAAAAAAAATAAAATAAAACTAATAATCAATATATCATATAACAAATCTAAAATAAACATTTCAAATTTAAGATCTCTAAATATTTTTCAAATACATATATTCAATATATTTATACTTATTTTATAACCTATATTCACTATAAAATGTTCAACCAATTTTCAACCCCTTTCCTAAATCCACCTTTGATATTAACAAAATAATTTTTTTAAAAATCTATTCCTTGCAAAAACTCATAAGCAACTAACATATCATATTGATCTTCATTATAAATTAAAACCTCGATCATCAATTTTTTCATCTCTGATACATTTACTAGTTTAACCACCTTGTAATTATATATCAAAACCTCTAACTAAGATTTTCATATATATTGTTAATTTAACCATTTTGTATTTAAGTTTATGTATGAAGTTTATATCATACAAAAATATATTTATTTGAAAAATGTTAAGAGATGTTAATTTTAAAATACAAATCTTAAATTTGTCATGTAGTATATTGATTAATAATTTCATTATCTTTTCTACAAATTACACATATTTGTTAGTACATAGCTTCGATCTAGTTGGGCTAAAACGTTGAACTAAAATGTCATGCTAAAAAAACTCTGCATAAAAAAAGAGTATGCTAAAAATATAACGATTGTTCATTCACATTTTCCAAACGAGATTTTTCATTCACTATTCGTAACATGCTTGCAGAATTGAAGCACGTGGAGCCCATGGAAGAGTTAAATCCCTATCCTACAGTGCAGTATGGAACTGCAAAAGCAAACTCCAAAAAAGTTGACTTTCCATATGCAAAAAGATTTTACAAAACAACACTATTACTATTACTTTCTCATCTAAGATATACTATTACTATTAATTTATGTTACTCTTATTGTTACTAATTGAACTATTTGACTTCAATAGTCTTGTCAAATAAAAATATTTTTGTTAATGTCAATTTGTGTCACTATTACTATTACTGCTTGAATGAAACTTCAAATTTTCGTCAATTTTCTCTTGTTGACCTACAATAACCCTACAACGAATAACCCACCAGCCTCCAGCTGTCAGGGACTCATGCCGCTCCATGACACTTGTTACACTGAATGAAAGAAATCTCCATATTATGGACCTTGTTATTATTAAAATATTTTTATAAAAATCTTTAATTAAAATCCTCCCCAAAAAAACTATAGTTCAAAATTAAAATATTTTCTAAAAACTATAAATTTTCTTAACTAAGGCTAACCGCAAAATAATTCTACCCACAAAAAGTTACAATCTAAAAAAATCAATTACACCATTTGTTTGTGCTTCACACATGGATTAAAACAAATGGATTAATAAAAAAACCTTGATTGAGAATAAATTTATAACCAAATTCATTTTATTTTTATTTTGCATTTCAAGTTTTTCTAGCAGATCTTTTTAGTTACAAGAGATTTAGAATAAGATGCCAGCAAATTCAAATTTTGTTAGGAATGCATATCGATTTCATCATCCTAAATATAAAATAATTTTTTTATTTTATTTTAATTATTATTATTATTTTTAAAAAAAAAATTATTCTTATTTTATATTAATTTAAAAATATTAAATTTTGAATAAAAATATATATTACATATTTACAATTATATTGATAGGTATAATTTATAATGATACCTATCCACCTTTGATATTAACAAAAGAACTTTTTTTTAAATCTATTCCTTACAAAAATTCATAAGCAACTAACATATCATATTGATCTTCATTATAAATTAAAACCTCGAGCATCAATATTTTCATAACTATCTACATTTACTAGTTTAACCACATTGTAATTATATATCAAAACCTCTCACTAAGATTTTCATATATATTGTTAATTTAACCATTTTGTATTTAAGTTTATGTATGAAGTTTATATCATATAAAAATATATTTATTTGAAAAATGTGAAGAGATGTTAATTTTAAAATATAAATTTTAAATTTGTTGTGTTGTATATTGATTAATAATTTCATTATCTTTTTTACAAATTTCACATATTTGTTAGTAGATAGCCTCGACTTAGTTGTGCTAAAACGTCGAACTAAAATGTCGCGCTAAAAAAACTCTGCATAAAAAAAGAGTATGCTAAAAATATAACGATTGTTCATTCACATTTTCCAAATAAGATTTTTTTCTATTTTTATGACGATTAAATGAATGTTAAATTTATGATTGTAACTTTCATATAACAGTCAAATGAATGTCAAATTTAACATCAACCATTTTTATTGACATCTCATAACATCACATTCAAAATCCACCAATCATCCATAGCTATCATTATAAATTACACCTATTAACACGATAATATTTTCGACACCTAATATCTTTTTATTAAAATTTCAACCCCCAAAATTCAAATCCGACCTTATCAAAATAAGGTTTTAAAATTGAATTTAGAATCCTTCAGATAAATCATGAAATATATCAAATGGGTTGCATTAGATTTATAACTACCAAAAGAAAACTTATTTTAATGATGAAAGGGAAAACATATCAAGGGGCCTTTTTTGTTAATCATTGTTATTTTTGTGAAATGCGACTGGTGAGTGTGGAATAATTTATTTAGTAACGTATATGTGGATAAGATTGAGCTATCATTGCGTAGTGTGATTGGTGTATATTATTTTGAAATGTAAGGCGCTTCTCCCCCCCCAACCCATCATTTCCCCTGTTTTGAATATTCTAAAAACTATTTTATTTTAATTTATGTTATCGAATTTTAATAGATATGAAATTTTACTTAGAAGAAGTGTGAGATTTAGTAAAACGAAAATTTGTATTAAAAATATGAAATTTTCACAATCCGTAATATCAATTTGATTTATTTCAAAAATAACTGTGTGAAAAGATTTAAAGCCTTTTACATATAGTTGTTTTTAAATGAAATTAAGTCGAGGAAATCATATTATCAGAATTTTTTTTATCGAATCTAAGCTAGATCTAAAAATGTGTCTACTGCTTGTGAATTTAAAGTTTCTTTGTAAAATAATGTGTCTTCGAATGACGGCATTCCTTTTATTTGTGACATGCACTTTGATGTGTATAATGTATGATTGAGTGTTACAACAAATGATAATGTTGAGAGTAGTCAACCATCACCATCCCAAGATGCCTCGAATGAACCCCTTAATGCCCAATTTAAGAAGCTCCTAAAAGATAATCCTCAAGAGATTGAAAGTATAATTAATCTCTTAAAATAAGTCGCACATGAAGGTATAGCCATTTCCCATTCATCTCAAATATCTGTAATTTTTATAAATCCTCGTATTTATCAACATCTTCTAATTTCTCTAGTTGCTTCAAATCTTCTCATTTCCCAACCTTATTTCATTCTACCTGACCAATATCACACCAATCATTCTCAATTAACTAGAATCCTCTTTGCCTCTAATATGTATCGTACCTTGTACCACTTTTACATCTATTGCTTCTACTCCATATTTATGCCCATCTCGAAAATTTGAAATGGATGCCATAATGCTTCCTCTTCAAAGTGTACAAAATCAAAACAAAGCCTTCACTCAAGGAATGCAAAAGTCAAATAAGAGGATCACTTCTCATAATATTCTCCTTAATCCTTTGGACCATGAAATTATTTCTCATCCTTTTCTAATAGTATTTTTTTCCTCTAAAATTGAAATTGTTTAATGAAAAATAAAATCATTCGCATCATATTAGAGCCATTTATGCTTCTTACTTAGATTTTTCTCATTTTATATATATATATATATATATATATATATATATATATATATATATATATATATATATATATATATATATATATACATACATATATATATATATACATACATATATATATATATACATACATATATATATATATACATACATATATATATATATACATACATATATATATATATACATACATATATATATATATATATACATACATATATATATATATATACATACATATATATATATATATACATATACATACATATATATATATAAACTAAGCTATTTCATAGAATCCTAGAGAATTATGCTCTACATTAGTTTTATGTTCTTCCATATAGCTTCTTACATTCTTTCACAACTTTAATGGATAATTTCTTCGCTCACTTTCAAGTGAACATTGAAATGATTGTCACTTTTACTAAATTGACTAAAATTAAATAAGGAACACATGAATATATTAGTGATTATCCGCTTATATTTAAAATAATTGTTTCCAAAATAACTTATGAACCATCTGATAGTGATCTCCAAATTGTCTTTATTGATGTCTTTCTTTTGCCTTTTTGTCTTGGCTTATGAATAATCAAGTTTAGTAGCTCAATTACTTATTGTTTGTTCTATACAAACATTATATAATAGTTATTACATATATACGTTATACACATCAGAGTTATTAAAACAATATTTCCAAATGCCTTACTATGAGTTATTATGTGATAAATTTGTTTCCTTGTTTTACCTCATCTACTTTGTGTTTTGTTTTAGAAATATATGATACATTTTCATATTTGTGTGTTACATATGCACATAGATAGAGGCACAAGCTAATTTCCTTTCTATATATGGTCTTGATGTGATCAACAAGATGCTTGTATAATCTTTACTGGGTTATAAGTTCATTATTGGAATCTCAAAGCATGGAATGGGGAAAATCCTTATTCACTTGACTATGGAGGAATATTGCCTTACTGCCTTAAAAGAAAAATATTTGTCTAATTCAAAAAACATCATGCATTTGAAGAAGTTTTTATATGTGAACCTCACATTGTTTCGTCTTGCCATACTATTGCATGTGTCTTTGGGGGCAATATTAGGACCAAAATCACTTTTCAATGGAAGTTAATCTTTCCCCCATATTTATGCACTATATTTCCATAATATTAGTGCTAGTGTTATTTATGATGTGTGATTTCTTTAACATATGATTGTTATACATGTTTACTACAATCCAATATTTAAATATGTTGTTATTTATACCTTAAGGATTGTTATGATATATAATTGCTATGATTTTTTTCATTATGTTTATATGTTTGCTACGATCCATATCATATCTATTATACTTAAGTGACTACCTGATTGCATTATTTCTTATCATGTCTATTATGCTTATCGCACTTTATCATGTATAATGTGCTTATGTCTCACACATGCAATATGCTTATGTGTTTGATGTGTTTATCTCCCTGGTGTGCTTACTGTGTTTTCTTACCATGATGCATATCATCCAAATCTTATGTTTTTTTATGTTGTCATCATCCTTATCATGCATAGGTGTCGGTGAAAAATCCTTTGCCATACTCATTCTCCTCGTTGCTAAATATTTGTGGATTAATGACTTAGTGTTATAGCATACATAGTGATTAACATGTTATAATTGATATAACTTGAGCCCACATGGGCAAAATATCTCAGTACATGTTATCACATGTTACATATTTGTGTGTTTTATTATTCAATGATATGTTATGACTGCTATATTCTATGTTAAAATGAATATACTTGGCCTATATCTTGAGGCCAGATGGGGAAACATATATTAATGATGATCTTCATATCATTGTATTATAGCGCTAGTTTCTTGATTCTTCTTGAGAGACGAGTCTCACCATGTTTTATGTGCTTCATTAATATCTCAAGTGAGCAATCCTATTCTATATTTATTGTTATTTTGATGTTTCTCATGTCTCAATGTACCTAAATTATTCTGTATGATATGGGATTGAATGTTTTTAACTATATGATTTTAGGTTTCCGACTTCAATCCCTAATGTTTAGTGATCCAATGACTCAAATTTACTCCTAGACATAGTGGTTCATCCCCTAATGAAATACAAAGTTCCAACTCCAATCCATCTTTCTATTTCCTTTGACAATATGATAGATCCATGGAACTTTCATTACATATAGGGGGTAAATGAGGTATTTTGATATTAATTAAGTTCATATGCATCATTTATTATTTTTACGATTACCCATGTTTATGGATACAAAACAAGTGGTTTTGTAGGTTTCAAGACTTAGCAACTTGGGGCCTAAAGATCTAGATGTTTAGTACCCTTTTTGTATCCTTTAACGTGTCTTTACTTTGAAGTGCATGTTTACATCACCTACTTTGTGGCTAAGTAAACACCTCAAATGAAGGCATTATGCAAATACCTAAAAATGGTTCCTTGGTTATTATTTAGCACTATACTATGAATGATGATGCATTTATCTATGTATGGATAATTTAGTTTAGATCAAATAATATTGGTCATCTTGTCAACTTTTAAATTTTTTAAATCCTTAACCCCTATATTTTCCTGGGATTATTCATTCTTTAGGTCCCATTTGAGTTGGGTGCATGCATTTTCCCCTTTCTCCCTTTCAGGTCATAGTCGTTGGAAGTTGACGTGGGTGCTAAAATTGTTGATTTTGATTTCAAAGTCACCTATAAATAGACAAGTTTTGTAGATGCTCATTTAATCAAATAAGTAATTGTTAGAGCACTTATCATTATCTGATATAACATTCTGTGGTGGAGAACTTTTGACACACAAGTTGAAGTTATTTTTTTCATGTTATTTATGTTTATCAACATTAATGTTCCAATCCTTGGGACTTGATAAATTGGTGAAATATTGTAGTACATGCCCCAATTTATTTTCATTAACACTATAGGTCAAACAAATTTAACTCATTATAGGGAACAAGAGTTGCAACATTCAAATTTAGGGCAAGGAAGCGAAATAGAAAAATGAGGGGAAGAGTCATAGAAAGTCAAAATTCAGTTAGTCATTGTTTGTTAACAATGTTTGTACAGTTTTGATAGAATGTCATGAGCATTTAGATGGTCCTAACATCTTGTTTAACTAGGGTCAAAATTTTAGGCAAGCATTATAATAATGTTGGTTGTCCACTTCTAGGTCCAAACTGTAGAGATAGATTTACCATAATGACCTCAACCTACTATTTAAGCAAGTATATTCAAATATGAATTCTTTCCCCAAATTTTTATAGATCATAAGTTGAAATACCTTAATAAACTCCATACACTTGTCATATCAAACTAGCAAGGTATACAATGTTGATTTTTCACAACTATGTCCCGAATCACTCAATGTTTGCATACATGAAATAAAACATTACCAACATGATGGATCTGATTTATATTCATGAAAATTAAAGAAATAGGCTGGAATAAATTAGAAACTACAACCATACATCTAACTATTAAATCTGAAACACATATTCTGTAAACTATAACTCCCTTCTTTCACGATTATGTAATTATGACATACTAAAATAGATGTTGAAATCTTAACAAAGCTTTGACATGCAAATATAACCTCTGTATGAGATTTCCCACAAGAAACCAAATGGGTTCCATCCTTTTATCTCTAAGAATCCAAGTGATTTCATCTTTAAATCCTATTGTTGAACACAAGTGTTCAAGCTATGAAAGAAATTGATAATTTGGCAAAAGATCCCAAATTGATGAGGTTGCTTGTCTTAAATAAAAGTTGGGGCACAAATCCCAACTTCCCAAAATGCTAACGATTAGAATATTTCCATATTCTCTCTCAAACACAGGTAATAGAATGTTTCAATATTCTCCCTCCAAAATAGGCCCACTAAAGATTTATCACAGTTTCCTTATTACACCTCGCTAATTTTAACCCATAAATATTTGCCACTTCCACTCTCTTATGACCGCCATGGATTTTATCACATAGTTTCCATAATAGATATGCTCTTTCTAAAATCGGTCGTTTGTAACTCCCCAATTAATGTGTTATCATAGATTTTCCTTAATAGTGCTCCCAAATAATTAATAATTATTTCCCTTGTAATTTCTCTTAGCCCACAAGAAATATGAGAATGGGATTTTGGGTCCACTATAGTGAATTAATTAAAAAATGGGACATGACAGTCTGCCCTTCTTGAAATTGTTTGTCCTCAAGCATTGTAACTCTGGTAGTTTCTTATTCTTCACCCAATCTGATCATCCCTATGATACCTAGATCCAAATTCAATCTTTTTGTCTTCTCTAGTCCTCCTTGTGAGGTTGTTAGCTTGTACTGCACTTCTCTGATATAATGAAGAATTTGAAGCCCTGATCCAAGTGATGCTTCTCTAATTGTCTCAGAGAGTGAATCATCTAAGCTTTTTCCCATGATAGTTGGATCATGAATCAACTTCATATCTTTCATTGTCTACATTGCTATATTAAGCAAGCTCTCCATCTCAATTGCAACATCCGCATTTACATCACATGTTTGGGTTGCCATATAAATTAGAAACTCCTCCTTCCACTTGGTAAGCTCAAGAGACTCACTCTCCATACCTGCAACTTGAGTTAATCTCAAATTGAACTACTCTAATTCATCCATCTCCACACTATAAGCTTGCTCTATGTCAAAATTTGGCTTCTCAAAGCCTTCACCTTCATTCTGCCCACTCTCTAAGACCATATTCATCTGTTCTTGAGATAACTCTTCTTCCACACATCGCTACAAATTAACATTTACCTACACATCCACTTGAGGACTAACTTATTCCCATAATCTATCACATTATTTTGTCTCCATATCAACTTGAGGACACTCACCCAAGGTTGAATATCATCATCAACCAACTCCTCAATCATTGTTTCCATATCAATCACTTGATCAGCTTCTTCACTCTGCCTCTTATACAAATGAACATGCTAAACTGCACCATACTCAATCCTCTTTGTTATCTTATCCATGGTTGGGCTGCACATTGCATAAACATATTATGGGAAATAAAATCTCCCTCAAGCAACTCATCAACCACTTCATCATGCCCCAAGGACATGTTGTCCAACTCTACGCTTCTAACATGCTGCTCATGTTTTTATCTCTCACTATGGGCTGCCAATGATTCATTCTCCACAATGCTCATGGTTGTCTTCTCCTCCATTGTATCTCTAATTTCAACTTCTTCCTTGTACATGGGATTGACTGAGATAGTTGTGTCCAATTTTTACAACCAAGACCTAGCTATGCACTTGTTGGAGCCATCATAGGTAGGGAGAGTAATCTTGCCCAAATGTTGTTATATGTCCCTCTGTGGCTGGTCCGATTGATTTGTTCTACCTCTGCTATTATTGTTTTTCATTTTTAGGTCACAAAATTCCTTAAAAGAGATAGCTCGTTTCACTTCATAACTGAACCTTCCATATTCTACGATATATATATATATATATATATATATATATATATATATATATATATATATATTCATTACTTGCATGTAATTGTAGAGGCTTTGTTTCTTCAAGTCATTCTTCCTCCTTCTGTAGGAATTTGACACAAAAGGTTTTTAGGGGTGGGGCAACTGAAACCTTAACATCATTTGATGTGTTTGCTTTTCTAGTTTTTCCTTTCCTTTAATCACACTCATATGTTGTAAGGCTTATGTTATACCTGTCATGGATTCCTTTAGGGTCATTTGATTTTTTTTTTCCATGTCTTTTTGACCTCCTTTTATTATTTCACACAAATAACTCATCTCATCTGTTGGAGCAGGGTTCTTCTCTCTATCACCCATGTTCCCTGTTACTTTTCCTGGTGATTGAGCCCTTCTTTTTTTCTTTTGTTGATACTTGATTTCTCTTGGATTGGGTTGTATATGAAATCAAAATATTATTTTTTCCCAAACAAGCTGGCAAGATTATTGATCTAATACCACTGTAATAACCCCTTCTAAAAATAAACATTGAATTCTGAGTTTTTAATTATTTTCTCAAATACGCAACATCAATTAAACATTAAAATAACAATACTCTCAATAATATTGATAAAACTAAAATTCTTATTGGAATTACCAAAGTACACATAGAGTATTGATGTATCACAACCAAACCCTTATATGCTAGAATAATAAATTTTGGTGATAAAAAAACCATTACAACCTAATTTCAATAACTAAATTATGGTCCAACAACATGTAATGCAATCGTGCAGCTAAGGAAGAAGGATGGTGGCTAGTAAAATGTATCACTCCTTCCTAGGTTGGTGATTTATCTTCAATTGCCAACAAAACCTTCATCAAGCTAGTCACAACAGTCCCAAAGGTTGCACATCAGTCCCACATGCTATTATTTATGGCACAATTATTCTCAAATAGAACACCCCTCGAATGATAGAAGAAACCTTGATTTTTTTAATCCAATGACCATAATTTTTTTGAATTTTACTAGAACTTCTAGCCAACTAAAATATGGAAATAACTTGATTGTCTGCCTAAATGTGATCTTTGTATGAAATCATTAATGATGAGATGGGAGGGTTTTTTTCCTCTATTCCCCAATATAAACCTAGAGGGTTTTCATCCTTTAGATTTGAATGCCATGGAGGGTTTTCATCATCAAATGCAGAAGTTGGAAGCAAATGCCCAAACTTAAAATAAATGTAATAAACAAGATGATCCCAAATGACCCTAAAGCCTTCTTTTACAACTTTTTATGTCCCTTTTTCCCAAGTTGGCCTCTTACTTTACTTTAATAAAGTACACTTATTTTTGCTTTTCCCTTTTCTTTTATTTCTAATAATAATAAAGTAATATTAAGTTGTCATTTTTTAATAAAATAAAAAGTCACAACTTAAAATATTAACTTTATTATTTTTCACTTTATGGAAAAAGGGGACATGGTAGTTCACCAATCCCAAAGATTGTTTATCCTCAAGCAATCCCTGAACCATCTTGAAAATACCCGTATCCCAAATCATTCTTTCTAATTCCCATCCCATCTAAATGTGAACACTTGAAGTTGCTTTACTTGTTGTTCTTAAATTCCATGTAAAAAATTCTTAGTTGTGCCCAAATTTATATTTGTGACTCATAGCTTTCTTGGATTTTTTTCATGGAGAATGATCTCTTCATTCCACTTCTGCTGCACTACTCTGATTTGATCTTCATATAATTTGTTATTTGCATTAAGAGTTAATGCCTCTGAAGTTGTGGGTATTTCTTCAATTGCCTCTTTGCATGCCATTTTAGCCTCATGGCATTAGCTATTTATGATCAAATCAGCATGTAGTTTAGTTATAATCAGCTTGCTAACAATCTAATGAACCTTGTTAGCTTCCTCAATTTTTACTACAAAATTAGAGTGAATAGTTGACTTTCTCAAATTCTACTATAATTTTTTTACTCTTTAATGCAAAGTTCTGTGACGCTGCTTTTGAATAAGTTCCCTTGTCTATTTTTCTTATTTATATTTCTATGTATGGCCTCAACTTTCCTTCACACTGATCAATCATATTTTTAGCTAGTGTATGCACCGTTGATGAGATTTTCCACACATCCTTTCTCATATTATCCAATAAAATTGACAGGGGTGGTTGAGAAATATTATCACTCTCATTTAGAATCAAATACATAATTGTTTGCATTGAGGTAATATTATTATCTATACGATTCTTACTAATAGTAGTAAATGAATGTTGAAATATTTTACAAATAAGATCATCACAACCAAGATCTATCATCAAAACACAAGATCTGACTTTTGCAACCATTTCTAAAATCTTACCGCTCTTAGCAAAATAAGGACTTTCGATTTCATCCATACCTTGAAAACTTTTCACAATCAATTGAAATATCTCCCTCATTGTGTTTTCACAGTATGAGACTTTAGGTGTTACTATTTGGGTAATTTCACTAATACAAGTGATAGCCATAAGCCTTACATCTTTGTCTTGATGTCTTAGAAGTTTTAACTTTCCCAAATAAATAATTAATGGAGTCATAACAATATTCATCATACCAGATGGTGATTGTTCCACCATAGACAAACAATTTTCCACTTCCTTCAAAATATTGAGGAGTGCACCCTTCGATTGAGGTGGATACTTGAGGCTTTTCCCTGCTTGGTAAAGTTCTTCTCAACATCCTTTCTTGTGAGCATCTCATAATCCTTATGTATTGGTTTCAAAATACGTTCCATAGATTTTTCCTTTGATCCATAGGTTGATCTACACGCTGATAAGATCAGTGCTCTGATACCATTGTAATGACTTCAACTTACTATTTATGCAAGTATATTCAAATTTGAATTCTTTTCCCAAATTTTATATAGATCCCAAGTTGAAATACCTTAATAAACTCCATACATTGTTCATATCAAACTAGCAAGGTATATAATGTTGATTTTTCACAACTATGTCTCAAAATCACTCAGTGTTTGCATACATGAAACAAAACATTATCAACATGATGGATCTGCTTTATATTCATGAAACTTGCAAAAATATGCTAGAATAAATCATAAACTACAGCCATACACATAACTATTAAATTTGAAACACATACTCTATAAACTAGAACTCCCTTCTTCACAATTATATAACTACGACATACCAAAATAGATGTTGAAATTTGAACAAAGCTTTAACATGTAAATACAACCCCTGTCTGAGATTATTTACAAGAAACCAAAGGGGTTTCATTCTCTGATATCTAAAAATTCAAGGGGTTTCATCCTCAAATCCTGTAGTTGAACACAAGTGCTCAAGCTATGGAAGAAATGAATAATTTGGCAAAAGATCCCAAACTGATGACGCTGCTTGTCTTAAATAAAAGTTAGGGCACAAATATCAACATCCCAAAATGCCAACAATTTTAATATTTCTATATTCTCTCTCAAGCATAGGTAATAAAATATTTCCATAATCTCCCTCCAAAATAGGCCCAGTAAGGATTTGTCATAGTTTCCTTATTACACTTTCCTAATTTTAACCCATAAATATTTACCACTTCCACTTTCTTATGACCTTCATAGATTTTGTCATAGAGTCCATAATAGATATATTATTTCTAAAATCAATCGATTGTAACTCCCCCCATTAATGTGTTGTCATAGATTTTCCTTAATGATGGTCCCAAATAATTAACAATTATTTCCCTTGTAATTTCTCTTAGCTCATGAGAAATATGAGAATGGGTTTTTGGGTCCACTGTAGTGAATTAATAAAAAAGGGGACATGACATTTATGACATAACATAAATGAGATAATAACTTTATATTTCTCTTTTCTCTGTTTATTTAATATTTGTCATAACTAATTAGGCATTGTTTATTATATTATGTTTAGTTAAAGGTAGTTCATTTATGACACTGTAGTTATTTATTGTTAAGCACGTGATATATCTTTTACTTAATCAAATTGTTTTTGCTTTAACCATTTAATCATACATTCAAGATATGCAATAAAATTGAAACAATAACATGCACCACATAAAAGAGAGAGACACCAGATTTTACATAGAAACTCAAAGTGGAAAAAATCACAGAGAACAATCTCAAGTATATAAATGACACCACATTTGCACGACCCTTCGAATCCTTGCATTTGAAAAGTCACATGGTGACCTTTCATGAGCAAATGCATCCTTTCCCCTTTTTTCTTTATTTTGGTGACTTTTCGTATTCCTCAAAGTGTCCCTTCATGAGAAATTGTGCCCTTCCTCTTTTGTCTTCACTTGGTGACTCTTGGAATTCCTTAAGATGACTCTTCATGGGAAAATGCGTTCCATTCCTCTTTTGTCTTTACCCTGTGACTCTTTGACTTCTCCATGGGCCTTCTTTGGACTTTATGTAACCACAAATATATTCGTTAATATTAAATAAATATTAACACACATTACCTAAGATATGAATATTAAAAACACCATTAAATGCTATGGGGCCTTTATCACGAATAATGCTAGACCTTTGACATCAATGACAATATTTCCAACATTTGTAAGGTTAGATTATTTTTAGGAAATCATTTAGAGCTCAAATGTATGGGGTTTTGAACTTGGGTTATTAACTCAATGAGTGTCCATCTCTATTAACCAATCTAACTTAAAGAACCATTTCTACCTAACTTTTTGATGGTGTTCACATATATAGGTGAATTCTTCCCAGAGTTATTTATCGATGTGGTTAGCCAAAAAATGCGACTTTTATCAATTTGTTATAGCTACATTGGTGACGCCGTTTGGCTCGTAAAGAGCTTACCAAAGATCCGTCAAGTGCAAGGGCCAACACATAAAAGAGACGAGGTCACGTGTAAGTCTTCGGTGACTTTAGTGGATGAGTTGCTCTTCTCGATTGTAATGGAAGAGTTATACTTCGAACAAATAATTTAGTTGGAAGAGTTACCTTGTGTAACTTTGGTAGATAAGTTACTTTTCTGATATTTTAAAGCAATGACACTGAATGAACGACTTCAACGAAAGAGTTACAATGACTTCATTGAAAAAATTAATGACTTTACTCGTATTTAATGAACAACCTTGAAAATAAAATCACCTCACTAACACGATAAATAATTTTGGTAGAAAAAATACCCCTCAATTCTTAAAACAATCATCATGCATCTCACATTGATAGAGTTTTTTTCAAACCTAAAAAAAATTGACTCCATTTCCCTCGGCACAAATTGTCTGCGACACATGGCCTTTGAAGAGTGGTTGATTAACTGGTAGTGTCCAACTAAAAAGGAAAATTCTTAGTGTGGAGGAGGATGAAAGCATGTTTATTCTACTTTAACCGATAATGCCCTGACTAAATGCATGACTTCCTCAGAAAATGACTTCCAAGACTAGCGATGCGGGCGGCGACGGCCAGCCGGCGGCCAATTGAACGTTTACGGAGATTTATTTGAGGAAACTTCCAATTAAATAAGTATAATTGCAGGCTGCGAAAATAACTACAAGAAAGTGATCGATGATGGCATCGCGCGAGGCGAGGCGACCCGACCCCCCCGGGCCACACGGCATGGCGATTTTTCAATTTGACCGGTAGTATACCCCCACCTACAACCATAGCTCGCGTACCTCCTCCTTTGCATTTTTCAGCTACATACCAACGGACTTTCATCGTCATCACCTTCATCCAAATCGTACTGTTTTTAGCGGGCTAAAGATCTTCAAAACTTGCGGAGACGGGACTCGATCTCCTGACGCCGGATCTCCTGCAAAAGAGGTCAGTCAGTTGAACGCTTTTAATAGCTCTGTAAATTTTCGCCGATGATTCTGAAATGTAATGTTCGATTGCCTGCTTTTTATCTTTGTTCAAAATTTCAAGAAATCTAGCCCGAGTAATTGTCTGTTTATGAAATAATCATTTTGTTAGCGTAAGATATTAATTTCAGTAGTTACAGCTTTTTTTTCGGACAATTTGCATTGTAGCTTTTCTTTTTACAAATACGTTATGGTCGGTTTATCCTTCTCCATCCCTCTTAAGGTATGGCATATTTATCTAGGGCTTTTACTCTCTTTCTTTCTCTTATTTTTAGTTTGTGATGGTG
Source organism: Torreya grandis (assembly GCA_037957365.1). Taxonomy (NCBI): domain Eukaryota; kingdom Viridiplantae; phylum Streptophyta; class Pinopsida; order Cupressales; family Taxaceae; genus Torreya; species Torreya grandis. The sequence continues at coordinate 3,777,288 of JARHVA010000315.1, forward strand.
ATTCTTGCTGCAACGCAAATTTTCCTTTCATTTTCTATGAAGATTGCGGGCCTGTCATATGTTTGAAGTTTGCCGGCTTTAAATTTTGCATGGAAAGAAAGAAATTGGAATTTCACTCTCGAGAGGGCATGGAAACCTACTCTAGCTGACAAGGTCTCTTTTCTCGGTGGGAAGATTACTATCTGTAAAAATTAATTAAAAAAATTCAGAAATTGCCCTGCATCAGTCTCACATATGAATCTCAGGGAAAACCTTCAGGGATAGATTTTTTTAGGAGTATTAAACCATTTCAGGTCAAAAAGAAGCATCATATGTATTGTAGGCGAATTCTAACCCCAAAAAACATATAGATTACTACTAATTCGTGTATATTTCGGTGGATCAAGCAACTTTAAATTTTCTTCTAAATAGAAAATTTGACATGATTTTTTAAAATTTGCTATTTGACGAATTTATTTTTGAGATGTATTTTTTAATTATAACCAATTGGCAAAAAATAGCCTATAAAAAATACGTGACATGATGGCTTTAACTATGGTCTTCACTGACGAGGTTATTTTTCCTCCTCCGTTATTTTTTGTTTGTTCTTTTTCATGGCACTAGTCCGGTACAGAATTAGGAGTGAGTATGGTGTGGAGTTGTGGATTAAGTATGCTGTGAAGTTGTTGGCATATCCTCTCGACTTGAACCTCTGACATCTATTTGGCAATTATTAGGGACAGAACTGCATGTTATATTTCCCGGTGAAACTTTAACTGATTTTGCAATTGAAAAACAAGGCACTGAATACCTATGTTATATTTATGTCTTGGAAGGGGGACATCTATTTGGCAGTTGTTAGGGACAAGATAATGTGTTCTATTTCCTGGTGAAATTTGAATTGATTTTGAAATTGAAAAACAAGGCTCTGAAACCCTATGTTATATTTATGTCTCGGAAGGGGGGCATGCGGCTTTGGGACGTCTGATATGTTTTTGCTGTAGCAGTATGTTCTTCTTTTGTATAGTTGTCGTCCATGGCTATTTGGTTCTTCTCTTGAATTCTTTGAAAACACTGTAAAATCTAGTTTTGATATATGTCTTGTTTCTGCAGATGTAATTGTGCAGTGCCCTCTAGCATGAGAAAAGTTATCGGCAGAAGGTTCAAACAAATGGCGTTTCTAATGGCTGGCAATATGCGCAGGTTTGTAGAAAATTTTAAAATTATGACTATTTTTTGGATTTAAACCTCAGTTTTTGCAGTTCTCTGATTTCAGTGGAAAACAAATCTGTTGCACTTAATTTCTCATCTGGTTTCTGTATTGTTGCTTTATGCAGTGGAGGAATGAAACAATCAAATGAAACTCTGAGGCTTGTTATGACGGCCATTTTTGGAATTGTGTTAGGATTCTTTGTTGGCGTATCTTTTCCACAGTTTTATTTTGCAAAGGTACTTATTGTGCAGTTGGTCATATGGCATAGCAATGGAATTCCATTAAAGACTTTGCTTACTTATTTCTTTTATTTTTTGATTGGGTAATTGTAATCCAGCCTGTGTGGGTGTGGCCTTACATATTGAACATGTTCGTGTGGGCTTGCACCCGTGTCATCATGTTGGCAATCACTCTTGAGTCTCCCTTACCATGAGACCAAGGCCCACTGGGCATTTAATCTTTTACGTTAATATTTGTTTTTTGGTTTATTTTCCCACATTGTTTTCCGATAAAATATGGACATGTTTTTCGTCATGGAAATCTTTCTGGAATTGTAACCCAGCCTGTTGGGGTTTGGCCTTTCACGTGGAGCATGATCCGCTCTGCTTGAACTTTTGTCATCATTTTTGGCAATCACTTTGACCCTCTTTTGCAAAGGTACGTATTTTACAGTTGGTCCTATGGCAAATCAAAGGAACTCTATTAAAGAGTTTGATTACTTCTTTCTTTATTTTTTGATGTGGTAATTGAAATCCAGCCCGTCCGGGTGTGGTCTTACTCATGGAGCATGTTTCACTGGGCTTTCACCTGTGTCATCATTTCGGCAATCACCCTTAAGTCTCCCTTACCATGAGACCATGGCCTGCTGGACATTTATTCTCTTTTTGTTAATATATGTCTTTTTAATTTTTTCCCACAATGGTTTCCAATTAATATATGTTTTTCATCATGCAAATTTCTCTGGAATTGTAAACCGGCCTGCCCAGGTTTGTCCTTTCACATGGAGCATGTCCCGCTGGGCTTTAACCCATTTGGCAATCACATCAAGTCTCCCTTACTACTAGACCATGGCTTGTTAGACATTTAATCTCTTCTTTTATTGTTGGAATGGTAAATTTCTCTTGCGGGGGCTGTCCTTTGGCTTAGATGCTACAACCGAGTGGTATCTCTTCTGTCAAATTCACCTAGGACTTGCACCTGGCCTTTTTCATCAAGGTACGCCACACTCAGAATTGGATGTCGTGGTTTACCGGATTTTAACACTCAACATTTGTACATTTTTGGCAAGTAAAATGTCTCACGGGGATTTGAAGAAGGGTCTCCACTATGAGAGCCCCAATGATTTACCATTCTGAGTTCATCCCATTTGACCGGATATTTAATCTCTTTTTGTTAATCTATGTTTTTTTGGTTTTTCCCTGAAATTTGTTCCTATAAAATGTGGACATGTTTTTCATCATGGCAATTTCTCTGCCTTACTGCTAGGCCATGGCCCACTGCACATTTAGTAACTATGTTTTGTTAGTTAATGTTTTTTTGGGTTCCTTTCTGTAATAATATGTTAACAACAGTAGATATGTTTTTTTTAATTTGGATGGCAGTTTGCATTTCCACCGAGGCTGATGATGGCTAATACCATTAATCCTGAATCTGGAGAGGACAATATTTCAGGTTCAGCTGCACAGGTTTTGTTGCACTCTACACATGAATCACAGCAGAGATCAAATATCAGTAGCGCTTCAACCTTTTCTAAATCTAAAAAAAGCTCTGAGGTATTCGTGGATCGTTTCTCACATCCATTCTGGTTTCTATAATTCAGTCACACTTGTTTAACTTCTTGTGAGCAGTGAATGCAGTTGCTTTGATATTTTTGTAAAACTTACTGAACTAATACATTTGCCATATTTGATTTTTTAAATTTTAAAACTAGGATGATTGGTCTTGAGAATTTATTTTGAAAAGCTTGTTGGGATGATCAGATCTCACAGGCAATTTACACTATCATGTATACTTAAATCATTTGATAGATTCCATGTTGTTGATCTATTGTGGGTGCTTCAATATTTTATGATTGTTTTTGTTGAAGATTCATGGCAGATTGCTTTTGTCATGTTTGAGATTACATGCACATCTGTGTCTAACAATTTTATGCTCCCTTGTTTCATGATTCTCTTCTTCTGTCGCGGGTTTCAACCATGAGAAGTGCATGTCTGTGTCAAAAAGCCACTCCAGTTAAATGAACGCCTTTTACTTTGTGTAATAAATATATTTTTTGGAAGTTTTAATTATAGCAGGTTCAGTTGAAAGTAGCATTATTCATTAGTATCTTTGTATTATTATTTTTTATTTATTTTTACTGTCACCATACAACATTGGTGTTTAACTTGAATGAGTGCTTTTTCATGGTTTTAACCAATTTCTTTGGACACTAATAACTGACAGTATTGGAGAGAAAATGATGTTATTATGTATTGAAGAAAATAGGTATACATATGGATAGCCCAAGGTTGGATGTGGTGTTTACCATACCACAATCTCTCATTTTATTCTCTGGTTACATATTTATCCACACATATGGTTATGGTGGTAAAACCACCTGATGACTGACCAGAATCTTAACTGTTCTTTTGGTCAAATGACCAACATTTTTTTTGGTTATTTTGCCTAATTTCATGTTGTATTTTTAACACCCGTTTTAATGTGAAAATGTAATTCTGATTTTCACCCATTTTTTTTGGTGACAACTATTTTTTTTAAAAAATTGCTGATAACAATACGATATGCCGATGACATGAAAAATGCATATTGGTACACCACCATACACTGGCACACTCGACCAACTGCAGTGCTCACTGGTGATCTAGGAATGGTCTGGATACATCCTTATAATTTCATTTATCACAAAAGCTATTCCTGGTTGGTTGTTCGCTCCAGCAGTTCCCATTAGCAAGAATGGGCCTTACTAATCACCATAAAAAAAAAAGAAAAACAAGTTCTTAGTGGACCCACATAATTGGTCCTTGACATGGTACTAATGATTATTTCTGAAGCTTATAATCATTTATCATTGTAATAGTACCCTCTTTGAATTTCTTTGTCTCAAAGCAATTGTAGTACTGGGTGCAGCAATATGTGTAGACCCTCCCTCCTGTTTACCATCCTCCAACAACAGATCCTTCCTTTGAATAAGATATTCTGATACTTCCGGAGTCCATAACTTCTTTTCTTGAGGAGCCAAAATTCATTTCAGAGTCAAATTAATGTCTTCCATCATCAATGGGAGGCAAGGTGTTTGAAGCTTTGACATTTTTACCTACTACCTTCTTGAGGTGTGAGACATGGAAGGTATTATTAATTATTATTATTATTATGCAATCAAGTTCTGGCTGGAAGCTTAAAAGGATATGGAACCTTTCCTACACATGCAAAAATCTTGTAGGGACCATAGTATTGAGGCCGAAGTTTCTTTGCTCCCTTTTCTTTAAGGGACTTCTGCTTAGAGGGTTGTAACTTCAAGATAACCCAATCACCTACCTCAAGGCTCAGACATTCTCTAACTTCGGTGTTGGTCTTGTTGAGATTTCTTCCTATCATGGGCCACATTCAAGTTCTCTCAAGTTCTCCTTAAGCTGCTTCAAAATTTGCTTATTTTCTTCAAGGAGATCTTGGATAACTGGTATGTGTCATTAGTGGACCAAACAAGCAACAAGAGAGGATCATAACTAAACAAGGCCTTAAATGGTGACATCCCTATAAATAGATGATTAGTTGTATTGTACCAATCATTTACAAAATGCAACCATTTTGGTCAAGAAGTTTGCTGATCTGCAACATAATTTCTCAGGTACCCCCTAGTACTTGGAGTTCAATTGGTCTCAACAAGATCAAATAACCTCCGAAGGGCTGTAAATAAATTATAAGTGCAAGTATAAGGCTAGAAGTCATTACCTTCATTTGTTGGAATGCAACTTCTCTGCATCTGTCCATTTGAACTGATCTCTTATTGTAAGATCAATGAGAGGTGCCATGAGACCTCCAAGAACTTGACAAATCTCCAATTATCACCCAATTTCCTGATTTACAGCCAGCGATGCAAGCTCTTCATGGCAAGGGGTGGGTGAAAGTTGCAAAGTATTGTATGCATAGTCTCTATCATTGGGAGATTGGTAAATGCTGGATTCCTATTCGGGAATGGCCAATTCAGCTTCAGGAGAATCAAAGAAAGTGGATGGAACAGATTTTAGAATCAAGAACTATTTCTTGTTCTGAAGAACCGGATTCCATTGCATGGGGAAACAGATCAAAAGGTATTTATTCTGTCTCAACTAGATATGAATCTTTGTGTAAAGTGAATCCTCATCCTTTAAGGGATATTTTTAAAAATTTATGGCAGGTGAATCTTTGGCCAAAAGTCAGTTTTTTTATCTGGTTGTTATTGAGAAGGAGAATTTTAACAGGGGATCAGCTTATGGAAAGAGGATTTAATGGCCCTTTCAGGTGTGTGTTGTGTTTGGAGAACAAAGAGAATTTTATTCATCTCTTTATTGACTGTTTCTTTGTTTTTCAATTATGGCTTCTCCTGGTTAAGTTATCTGATTTGCCTTGGTCTGGAATTCAAAATATTGAGCAACCCTTCAGAGAATGGGGAAAGCATATAAAAAATAATCAAAGGAGTGGCATAACTCTATTACTTTGGAATGTTTGGAAGGAGAGCAACAAACGGATTTTCCAATAGGAAGGTAGAGAAATCCTTTTTGTTTGGGAACAAATAAAAGCCAATTTAGCGGAAACCATCAAATGCAAGATACAGATTCCTAAGACTCTCTCAGAGCGATGGAATAATCTTTTCAAAGCTTTATCTTTAACCTTTTCTAGTTCTGCTTTGATGGATTCTAAGTCTGTCAAGAAAAATCAGTCTAGTAAGAAGTGGTTAACTCCCTCGATTGGTGTAGGAAAGTTGAACATTGATGGTGCTTCTAGAGGTAATCCAGGCATGGTTAGTATGGGTGGCATAGGAAGATGTTCAGATGCTTTTGTGGCTTTTCTCTTTTCAGAAAAACTAGTTATGCAACAATATAGCTGAGATTAGAGCTGTTTTTAGAGGTATGCAAGACACAGTGAAAGTGGGGTGGTCAAGAATTTAGGTTGAATCTGATTCTCTTCTGATTATTAATATTTTATCTAATAACTCTTCCTATAAGAGTAAAAATTGGCAAATTGTTAGAGAACAAGAAAAGATTCATAAGCTGAAGGCACACTTTTATCAAATGAGCTTCCATCATGTTCCATGAGGGCTTAACAGAGTTGCGGATGCGCTAGCTAACTGGGCTCTGGATAATGAAAATCTCCTTTGCTATGGGTCTTTGCCTCTATGTTGGCCGACTAAGCTTCAAGAACAACTCAGACAGATTTTGAGTTGATGATGATGGTTGGTATTATTATTCTTGGTTCATATGCCCAGGATTGGGCTAACAGTTACAATGCTTGGCATAGTCTCATTGATGGAATTTATCCTTGATCCTCGGCTTCTTTTGCATGAGCCTTTAGTAATCAGTCTTGTTGGTTTCTTGGCTGCTACATGCACAGCCCGGTGACTGGTTTTCTTTTGGTTATGCATGTTCTTTGAGCATGCCGAAGGGGGCAGGCTAGGTGTGAGCCCTGGGCATTTTTGGCAGAATAGATACCCATGCCTCCTTGGGTCTTATCCAAAATGGCATCTCTTTTGAGATGTTTTCCAAAAAAAAAAAGAACTTGACAAATCTCCTATAGAAACTATACAGCCCATTAAATCCTCTCAACTAAGTCACATTTTTGGGAGTTGGCCGATCAAGGGTAGCGATAATTTTAGCTTGATCAACCTTGACTCCCTTTTCACTAAATATGTGTCCAACATAGACAAGCTTGCTCTTATGCACAAGGAGTTTAACCTTGAGATTTCTCAAGCATTTTTCAAATTCTTTAAATGATCCTCCATATTTTTTCTGTAGACAAGGATATTATCAAAGAAAACAGGAACAAACTTCCTCTAATAGGGATTGAAGATTAAATTCATTTACCTCGAATGTGAATGGAACTGAAAAAGCATCACACATTATTCACAGTGGCCATGATGAGATTAAGTGCTGTTTTAAACTGGTCACATTCCCTCACCCTTATCTGGTGGTAACCAAATCTCAAATCAATCTTTGTAAACACTGCTGCCCCATGTAGCTTAGCCAATAGTTCATCTTTGTGGAATGTGAAATCTTTTTTTGATGGTCTTAATTCCCTGTTGTCAGTGCACATATAGAAGGAACTCTCAGTCTTTTTAATTAAAATTACAAGGTAGATAAAAAAAGGCAATATGCTATATATCTATTAACTCTTGAACTATTTTCTCAATTTACATCCTTGAATAGTTTTGAATAATTGTAAGGAGGAACAACAACTGGTTTGGATCCTAGTTTGAACTCAATAATGTGTTCTTGCTCTCTAGCTGGAGGTAGCCTTGGTGGCAGGTTCATTAAAACGTTTGCATGTTTATCAGTTAGCTGCCGCACTTCTCTTTATCTAGATTTTGTGTTTCCACAACATGCAAGTGTTTTATGGAATTATCTTGAAAGATATAACATAATTCACCATTTGGAAGCTGTTTTCCCATTTTATGAGCTGAAATCAGGTGGATGCCCTGATTTTGCAATGAGCTGCTTCATTTGCCTAAATTTTATATACATATCATCAATATCTATTTTGAATTCACCCAAGGCTTTCAATCATTGCACTTCTACGACCATGTCAGCCCTTGCTAGATCCACGGCAGAAAAATAATAAACTAATTCATAGATAATTTTGTAATGAGACAACCATAAGATCTGTACATGTCACCAATCTTGCCTCAATAAAATTATGAGCACTTCCAGAATCAATGAGAGTCACTCAATATTGTACTTCTCTTCACTTTGCTTTTTACTCGTACGATTTGATATTTGATGATTCTGATCACGACAACAAGTGAAATAGTGGGTATGTATTTAATATTTATTCGAGTCCACTCTATCAACACTTTCTTCCATTTCTGTTGTTTCTTCACGATTAGTTTCAGCCATCTTATTTTCTGCATCCACAACTTCATTCATATGGATCCTTCCAAGAGATTTACACCTCAATGAAAGCCCATTGGAGTGTAAATCAGCTAGGACAACAGAGCCTACCATTCTTCCCTTTGACTGTAGCAATTGAATTAAAGGGGAAAATTAGTTTTCACATTACCTTTTGATTCATCCTTTCATGTAGTTGAACTGGTTTTGGAGGTAGTTCATACTGTAAATCAGTCCATAACCATGTTTGAATAGGCATCTGTTTGCTGGATGGCTTAAAAGCCTTGACATACCCTCTAATGGATTCTTTCAATCCACCGATTTACATAGCGATATCCTTTGTCGAGAAATATTCTCCACCGATTAGCTAGCTTGTTGGAATTCCACAGATTAGTATGCCACTGTTCCTATTTGCTTCATATTCTTAAGAACCAAGGAGCAATCTTCTTGTGTGTTGGCCTCAAAATTATGATAAAAAGTTGGCACAAATTGATCCCATGTGGTTATTTCTAGTTGATCACCTGCATCGTCTTCTTCTTATTCATGTTGAACCATTTGCCATGAATCAAATACATGCCATCAAGGTGTAAGGTGGCAAATTGGACTTGTTTTTGAAGTCCTCTATAGGATTCAGTGTGAAAAACTGGGATATCTTCTCTATCCAAAATAGAAAGAAAGAACTTGGCTCTGATACCACTATTATGAAGCTAATTGCAATTTAATAGAAAATCTGTACACTAAATTGATGAAAAACCTGAATTAAAATATCCAGTACTTAAGAAATCTGAAAAACTGGAAGTGCTGGAAAATATGAAAACCATAAAAAGTGTGAAATCTGAATTTAAGAAGTCAAAATCTGTTGCTGTTGTAAGATCTGAATTGAATTTTTTGTTTTTTAGGACTGGGAAAAAAGTCGATCTTAATGTTACTGAAAAATAATAAGGTACACAAAAGAGAAGTTATCTTTCCTGAGATGGTGTGGATGCCAACTCAGGCCAAATCCAGGGTAGTATGTATGCTGCCTTGGCTAAACATGGCCTGTAAACTTGTGCACATGAGCTTCTTTCGTCCAAGCTTGCCCTTCTCTAACACGTACTACCAAATAACTAATTTGAATTTTCCACTCTTAACTCTTTTTTCAGTTTGCATGTGGGCTAATTATTTTTCTTACAAAAAAGCATAGTTACTAAGTTCTGAAATCTGGATACATTTGGGAGGGCAAAAAAATCCAAAAATCTGGAAATTTTCATAAAAGTTTGAAAAAAACTGGTCCGGAATATCTGCATATATATGTGAGCATAGTATTATAAATATGAAAAATTGACAAATACAATGAAAAACATTAATAACATAATATAAAATGTTAATATTATATAACATTTATGGTTGCTGGGCATTTTTCCTGCAGAAAACTTGAAAAAAAAAAATTCTAAAATTTTGAAAAAAGGGCTGACCTGGACTGACCTTATCTAGGCTGGCCAATTTTTTTTGATCTGGCTGGATTTTGTGCAGGTCCTGCTGGATTTGGTAACCATGCAAAAAAGTGCATCGAATGAACTATAACCCAAATGGGCTTAAGTCCTACCAGCAAAAATCAAAGAAGAAAAAAGAGTTTTTTGTTAACTCATACAGCTGGTCCCATTGGACCCACAATATGCTAATGATTAGTCCTGAAGCTTATTATAATTTTGCATTGTAAAAGCTGTTATCACCAACTAGAGGTAGAATGAATTACCTTAGACAGCCTTTCATGCCTGCCTGATCCAATTCTCTTTAAACAGCCTTTCATATCAGCAACACCTCCCTTATTCGCCCTGTCTGGAGACCAACTTACCCAATCTAATCCACCGATGATTTTCCTAATCAACTTTATCCGGCATTCGGAGGCCTAACATTGTTCTTTCTCATGATAAGTGTTTTATTAGTTTCTCAACATTAAGGTTGTCGATATCTTGAGCGAGGGAATGCTTACAAATTTTTTCCCTACTTTACTTTGTAGCTAGACTTATAAGATACATGGCTTATTCTGATTCTTGGTGGTAATATGTGACGAGTAAACATCGTAGCATCAAGCCTTTCTTTCTGCATATCCAGTTTGTTTCATAGTGACTAGGAAAGTCGGGTTCAGGCACGGGCAGTCAGGAGCCTGTCCTGTTCCCCTACCCACATCAACTAGTGACTATATGCACATGTAATATAGCCGTACCCTTATTCATATACTCCTGTATCTTGTTTCAAAATGACTCCCAATACTTGTATTTCATGTTTCCTGGTGGCTATAGTTTTTATGCATACAATGCGAATTTTCTTCAGGCGTGAGGTTAAATTGTGAATGATGGGAAAATATGATATTTAAATTTGAAAATATGTGCAATATGTTAATTTTTTTTTTGGTATGTTTTTTGCCTACCTCAGATACATGTACCAACAAATCCTCGTGGTGCGGAGATATTGGCTCCTGGCATTGTTGTGGCTGAGACTGATTTGTATCTCCGCAGACTGTGGGGTAAGCCCAGTGAGGTTTGTTACTTTCTTTTGCCATCAATCTCAGTTGCAGCATTTATAGTAAAATATAATGCATGCCTATAATAAGAATTTTAATTTGATTTATATTTTCTTTTTGGATTTTATGTTGGATTACACTTCATAAATAAAATTATCTCATTTGCTTTGAACTGTACTTGTCCCGTCATTTCACTACTGACTGAAATGTGCAGGACTTTCTTTTGCCATCAATCTCAGTTGCAGTATTTATAATAAAATATAATGCATGCCTATAATTAGAATTTTAATTTGATTTATATTTTCTTTTTGGATTTTATGTTGGATTACACTTCATAAATAAAATTATCTCATTTGCTTTGAACTGTGCTTGTCCGTCATTTCACTACTGACTGAAATGTGCAGGACTTGCCATTTAAACAAAAATACCTTGCGGTTTTCACTGTCGGCCTTGATCAGAAGGATATTGTTAACAATGCTATATCCAAGGTATATATTCATAGTGTTAAGTGATTAGTTTAGTGTCCAGCTCTCCCTTTTCAAATTGTATAATGTTATCAGCTCTGATTAACTTCACTTTATGATAACACTTTTCTTTGTTTTCTAGAATTAAAATCCAATCTCCCTTTTTTAAGTCCCTTTTTTTGCCTCAATTTTCAGTTTTCAGAAAATTTTACAATCGTTCTATTCCATTATGATGGGAAGACAAGCGAATGGGATCAATTTGAGTGGTCCAAACAAGCAGTTCATGTTAGTGTGAGGAAACAAACAAAATGGTAAGAACCGGCTTGCTTTTTTTAATTGTTTGTGTCAATATTGTCTAGCACTTACATTGCTTTCGGGGCATTTCAATTCTGTGTCATGAGAGTCTTCTAGTGCTAAAAATAGATTGTCTCCTAGTTTCAAATTATTTCAAGTTCTGGACCATTGAATGAGATGCTGGAAATATAAGATTTATAGGAAGTTGCGAGTATCAGCCATATTTTTATCACAATTCTTCTTTGCAGATTGTACCATATGCTGTAGCTGTCTAGCATCTCAGATTGTGGATTATCTTTAAAGCCCATTTTGTGTTGTGGATTTTAAAATTTTAAATGAAAAGAAATTGTGTTTGCTAAACTTGTGTGCTATGGCAAGCCAATGCCGTCTCATATAAATTCAAGCTTATGAATTACATCATCTTGGAAGGACTAATAAGCTTTCTAGTTTAAAATAGGTGGCATGATTGGAGAATTTAGGCTTCATGTCTAACAAAAATACCAGAAAGGGTCACATCAAAAAAACAAGTTCCAAAACCAAAAGCACAAATCAAATAAATTACTTGAACTTCATTCACTGCGTTCCACAAATCCAAGACCTGGTGGGGAATTATTCATATTATATCACTACATCGCTACCCAAGTCTGGGTCAGTCATTATCAATTGGATCATTCTTTCTTTATTGTTTATCCAACATGAAAGGTTTCTTCTATTGATCTTTCCTTATTTGGGAAATGGAAATAACGGCACACTTTTTTTTTTGCTAAGGTAAAAAGCTTTATTAATAATAAACAAGGAACAATTCAAAGACAAAATATGCAAGTCATGCCTAAAGACAGGGTGACTTGCCATATGGCAAACACATCCATTGGGAGAATTGACATGGACCAAACACAAAGAAACACCATATTGTCTGTCCGCTTGTAGATATTATCTGTGCACTTTTCAACCTCTCTTTCATTCCGATCAAGCATATCAGCCATAGTTACAATTGACGAACTCCTTTTGGTTGGACCCCAAGTATTCAGAGATTTTGTGCATGATATTGCTTTGTGCCTAGAACACCTCTCTCCATTGAATTAGCTCCAACTTAATCTCCTGTAGGCATTTTGAACATCTATTATCAACTTGTGGATATTGTTCAAAGTACCTGTGTCTTACAGATTTGCCGGTTTGGCCTCCTTGTGATAGATAACTTTCAATAGCACATTTGATGATACGCTAATCTTCATTCTTTTTAACCTTCAAGTGGCCTGCACATTGTGGGTATTAGGGACGCCTTCTCCTTATCAGGTTCATTGATATTAATGCTACAACTCTTATGGCGTTTTACTCTTCACTGTTGTCGTGTTGTCTATTGACCACATATTTACACTCGAGGCTATTATTGAAGAAGCTTGTCACAGGTCTTCCAAAGCCTTTTGCTGTTTTGTTGACTTCAAGAAAGCCTATCAGCATCCCAGATTCTCTGATTGCCACTACGTGGAGGCTTTATGAGATAGTTATAGGGCAGTTTCGTACTTTTAATGGTTTCTACTGTTTCTTTAAGGGCAGTTTCGTACTTTTAACGGTTTCTAGGGTTTCTTTAAGAGCAGTTTCGTACTTATTTATAAATATAAGTATTGCGAATCGCTACTTGCTCAAGAGATGCCGAGACATAATGATAACTCGAATAACTCAATCTTATCAATTTCGATTGATGACATGGTTGAACAATCGCATGAGGCCTAAATGGTCTTTATTGTTTAATTACGATGGCCCATATAGGTCTGTTGGGTCACGAACCGAATGACTTATAACGAATGGATTCTGCAATTGAAAATTGCAATGAAGTATGCCGAAATTGCTGCTCGACCAAAAGTGTATACCCATGTTCGTTCGGCTTGTAAATATGAACACAAGGCATCTTAAGCATACATTTATTCATTGAAATAATGGGTACACACACACTGTCTTGTTTGATTGTTATGACTGCTATCAATCACTAAAGTCAATGTATCCACTGCAAATCTCTAAACAAGAAGACAACAATACTACTAAGCAAGCGAGTGAATCATCTAAACCAGATGGCCATTACCTGTGCCAAGACCAGTGAAAACATATGTCTAGAGTGCAACTAGAATGAATGCAACACGATCAACATGATTCTCTCTCCACTGCACATAATCTGCATCTAATTCCTTCTCTCTGATGATACTTTCCTTTGCACCAAAGGGGCTGCAATTGTGTCAGAAACAACTGAACTAGAAGCTAATTATCCAAGTCATGATATCAAATCCACATGATATTGAATAGTAAAAGCATGATGATATGCAATGACAATTATTCTTCATAATTGCATAACTTCAATTTATCCAAATGACTATTAACCCCATTAATTGTATCTCATAAGCATATGAAGCAAGATAACAACAATTTACTGATTTACAACTTATAAAGCAAATTAATCAATAGTCAACATTAATAAGTCAATAATATTTTGATTATTAATTATGCTAATCACAGGCAAGTGCCTTCAAGATTTGGCACCAGAAAAAACGGTATGTGACATTTACTGGGAAGATATCACTACCTCTATAGGGACTCAGAAACACCCTATCCACTTTCTTCAAATAGATAAACCAGTGGTGCTTGGCTCTTTATCTTTGTGAGGCGATCACCCTCTGATGCAGATTGCTACAAGGGACCCTGGAGGCTCTAGAACCCCCATGTTGATCACCTCTTTCTTCCAGCCTATCTAGGTAATTAGCACCACAAAGCACCCTTTGGACATTGGCACCTCACACATTAGAGCTAATAGATGTGTTAGGCGGTGCTTCTCTTAGCACACCATTGCTTCTTACATTCCCCATCCTGCCCTCCCTCGGCGTTGTGGCTTTGCTCCTTGTCAGTGTGGCTCCTCCATTTCCAGTGACATGGAACCACTTCTTACTGGTTGCCTCGCTAACTTAGGTGCAAACTTATATGACGAGTTTCTTTTCTATTACGAGAGGTAAGTTGGCCTTGGATATTAGGTGAGATCCTAGGGGGAAGTGCATATCCTGAGTTTATTTTCTATCACAGGAGGTACACTAGCCTTGGATGTTAGGGGAGATTCTAGAGGAAGTGCTTTGCTTCCTGCTAGGATCTCCTAGCCTGGCGTCTCCAACATTGGGTACTCCTCGACGAGCATTATAAAATCTTTTAACAGGGATTGATGATGGCTCAGATGGCTCAGCCACTTCACGCACAAATAGAGATATCTAATTTGTCTTCCAGTCTTCATTGGCACATGCTTTTGGGGGCTCTTGTTCGCCCTCCATTGCTATTTATATTGGTTTTGTTACCACCTTTGTTAGTGGCACACTGCTTTGTTTTGTCTTAAGTTCTTTTTTTCCTCTTGTTTGGTCTCTGGGATTCTATTTTCTTAGAACTTTCTATTATTAACTATTGTATCCTCAAGCCCCATTGACTTACTTTTGGTCATCTGTGGACATTATTATAATTTCTTTCTTTCTTGTTGATAGAGGTATTGACACACATGGATCCTTTGCATCTTTTGTCTTTCTTCCTCCTCATCCGTGCTATGATATATGGTGCCTCTACGTGTCAACATCTTTTCATTGTCACTACTACTTTTGGAGATCGTTCTATGTCCATTAACTAAATGGACATGGAATTTATTCTTCTCATTATTCCGCATGGGAAGCTTGAGTGGATCCTCATTGGCTTGAGCTTCATTTGGGACCTCTTCCTCCTCTCTTCTAGAATGAAATAGGCGCATGGTTGATTGTAGTGTATTTTTTTAAAAGGCTATTGTGGCTTTTGATACCAGCACTAGATCCTCTTCTTGGTCTAGACTTGGATCTAAAATCCATTTCGAGAAGTGCCATGATTTGGTGGCACGCTAAGAATAGTGCATATCTCATTGCTTGTTATTAGAAACATGACTTGGACCAATTTTTTTTGCGTACAACGTTCAACCTACTTTGTGTTTTGATTTAATTAATATTAGGAGATGGCTGATTCCAATCCCTAGATGGTGTTCATCTCTATATTTGAATTTTTGTATATGGTTAAATCTATATACACTTCGTCCATTTGGTGGTGGTGTAGTGGTAAATGGTTACATTTGTAAGTGAGCGAACCCAATTTAAATTCCACTGAGTTAAGGTGGCTTGTGCCCGGATGGAATTCCCGCTAATGGGGTGCTGCATTAAGGTGGTTTCTAGCATGGGCACGGTAATGTGCTGAAACCATGGTTAGGATCGGTCCATGCTTAGGCTGGGGCCCGGTGATGTCCCTAGGTACTCTTAGTGGAAAAAAATCTATATGCACTTCGTGAAACATTTTGTCAACACACCTCTGTGAAAAAAATCTTGTTAACCATTTCGCGTACTATTTCTTGTTTTGCATATTTGTTCTCAGATGCATTACCTTGGTGCCATTCATGGCTATCAAGTGCTTGAATTCCATGGCGACCTTCTTTGTATGATTATGTATTTAGAAGGCATGAGATGCATCAATGTGATAGTAATCAGATAATTCACAAGGGTCAAGTCTGTGTTTGAATATGGCATCCCAAAAAGTTGAATACAACTTGTTGTGAAGTTATGTTATAATGCAAGGCAGAGTCCTTTGTTAGTGGGTTGAAAAATTAAACACATCCATGATCGGAGTATTTCGAGGCCATCTTTGAAAATGTAAAACCTTATTTTTGATAGGAGCAATGGTCCTAATTATTTGGCAACTTGGAAAGAAGACCCTGCCTCAAAAATTTTGTTTCTTTATGCTTATCCAACTCCAGCAAGGTGCTAGTAAAGGTAAAATCACAATTAAATTTTTTAGCCAGCTTTGCCGTTAAAGCTTTTTGGCTGTAAGATACTCTATGATGGATGGTTATGGTGGCTTAAGTTTTTGTTAATTGCTATTGAAAATTATTTTGCCATAGGAGAAATTACTAAAATGGAAAACAATTGGTATAGATTGTCATGATGAGGGGAACGGTTGGGCATAAATTTTACAGATTTTGTTTAGAAACTTAAATTCTCATTTGAAAATCTCTCCATATACAAAAACGATAGAAAGGTTGGGTAGTTTTCAGTTTTACTTTTTACGTGTGCTTGAGTTCAAATCTGATTCAAACTAGTATGTTTTTTTTGTGAAAAGCTTCAATGACCATCTTCTATTAGGTTCTACATTGGCTTATAGACCATTTAATGGCTGATCAAATGTGCTCTTGCCATCTAGGTTTTGAAATATATTTTTGAGCCATCTAGAAAATTTGGTAAAGTAAGTTGTTTCTTGTTAAAATAGAGCCTAGCTAAACTTGTTATTTAGGTAGTCGATATATGTGATATTGACTCAAAAAACACAATTTCAAAATAACGCCGCTCTCTCTTTCCATATGAAAATAACAAGTCCAATTTTAACATCTTCCACCTAGAAGAGGAGCCAATAGTTGAGCAAGGAATGATGATTGTGACAGGTTATGAGCACAAAAAGGATAAACTTCTCAACAAAATAGAATTAAAATAAGTTGTGAAAATCATACATCATGGTACGTCTTTTACATAATCATATAAACAACACACAGGATTTGCAGCAATAGTATACCCAATGAGCAAGGAGAGGGCTAACCTGTTTTTTAATGCATTTTATATCTCCTTCCACAAACTAATTCAAAATGCAATTTGCCTTCCAGTTGAGCACGGCAAAGGAAAAAACAATTTGAAGAAATACTGACTTTCTTATTAAAAATTTCTGTGTGCAGCTTGTAGAGCTTATGATCTGTGTTGGAATTTTACCTGTGTTTGCTAAGCTATTGTTCTCCTCAGCATGGCAGACTTAGGAAATTCAGAACAGCATTTTAATAGGCATCTAGTGTTATTATTAGACATGCTAAATTTAGAGTTGCTGTCATTATTAGAGATGCTAAATCTAGAGTTGCTGTCATTATTAGACATGCTTTTCAGATTTAGAATTCCTGTTATTCTCAGAGTTGTTTTAATTATTAGACTGTCTAAATGTATTATAGCTCTTGCCTTCATCATCTATAAAAGCAAGGTGGGGTGGGTGAGTGATTCATTCCGTTAGGTGCAGTATGTTGTAATTTTTCCTTTCTGAGTGATATAAAGAGTTGATGCGTGTTTGAGTGAGGAATTTGTTTACAATATTGTTTTTATGCAGATTTAGTTTACACAATCTGCTGTCTTGATATTTTTCGATTAAATGTAGTGTCTGCACTCATGAATTTTCAGTTCAGGTTTTTAAGTCTTAACAGTGCTGTTTTTTGATAGGTGATTAGTTAAGATTTTGTTCACTGTGAGTGCGGATCTGCGCACCTTGAACTAAAATATAGTATGGAATCAAAGCAGTGCATTTGAGATCCTCCAGATATGTGTATGGAGTGGGCTGCTGCCTGTGAGAGGGAGCTGTGAGAGGATCTTAGTGGGGATCTGTGCCTGTGATAGGCACTTGAACTTATGAAGGGCACTATTTTTATTTGTATTCAGACTGATTTGGTTGTTGAAGTGTGTTCTAGAAGCTGCAATATGATTACTCCTGGTCTCAAGGAGTGACAGGTTAGAAGGCACTTCCAACTTCACACCATGGAAGTGTAGATTGTAGATGCTATTGGAGGAGGTTGATCTTTCGGGGTTTTCTCAAGAAGAAGGTTACAACTCCTATTGATCTTGTATAGTTTGCTGAGCACAATAAGGTGGTGGCTAGAACGAAGAGAATCATCCTTGATTCTATGAAGGACCACTTGATCCTTCACATCACAGAGAAGAAAGAAGACAACGAAGGACATGTATGATGCCTTGATCACTCTGTATCAGAAAGTGAAGATATCTTAAAGGATTGGATGAGATTTTGTCTTAGAAAGTGAACATATCTTACAGTATTGAAAGTGACCACTTGATCCCTCACATTACATAGAAGAAGACAACGAAGAGGAGACAAGGCGAGAGATTGTTTCAGCCAGAAAGGACAAGATTTAGAACCTAGCCCTCATCGGGAAGGTGAGGCGAGGAGGCAAGAAAGGAAGACCCAGGAAGGTTCAAAAGGGGAAGATTGAAGATTTGGGTTCTTCTGACCAGGGTAAGAAAGATTTATCACACGAGGTATTTCAAGTGCCACAAGTGGGCCACTATGCATCTCAGTGCCTTGAGAAGAAGAATGGGAAGGGCAAGTGGTAGCAACAAATGCAGTTTTCAAGAAGTGCAAAAGCTTACACGTGAGTGGATTAGTCAACCATGGTGTCGTGCCTTTTTGCTAACACGTTCTCTAGTGTAGGGTGGTATATAGATAGTGGAGCATCTAGACACATGTCTTTCAACAAGAATGCTTGCAATAGACTTCAAGAACGTGAGGTCAACATATGGGTGGAGTTGGGCAATGATGCCACCTATCCAATTACAAGAACATGCTTTGTCTCCTTCCACATATAAGAATTAGTAAGAAGCTGCAAGCATTAGATTTCATTACAAACGCGAGCCACTAAATAGCTCAAATTAATACCACAATATAGGAAGTTAAGCTTAGTGTAAATAACTAAGAACTAACCATAAGCTTAATTAAGCTTGATGGTAAATCTACGCCTAACAGACTAAAATCAAACCAAATATGACAGTGCTATTAATTCTTTAGCAAACTATTCTAATACCCTCCCTCAATGACTAAATCAAATGTTTTAGTCATTATTATAATAAAATGATTAAGTCCATACACAAACTTAACCAAATTGTAGTTCTACTGCGACTGCGTAATATATCCAAACATCATTTTCGTCGCCAATCCATCTTATTGGATTACATGGGTAATGAGCCACAACAATTGGGAAGTAGAGTAGGAAATGGTGTTGAATACTGCGTTCACTGGATTCTATTGTTCCTTAAATTGTTATGTCTCGAATTTGTCATGTTGTACTTGTTTGTTTGTTAGAGTGATTAGTGTTAACAAAAAATTTAGAATATATATCTAGACTAAACAACATAGCATATCCCCTATGGCATATTTTTGCGTCGAGCTATTGAAAACCCAGCCTACTACTTTCCATTGTTGAATAATTTTGGGACATTTACCATTCACAACACTTTTTTTTCTTTATGCTCCTTCCTTTTTCATCAACTTTCATGGAAAAATTCCCATTTAGGTTTGACTTGGGTCTTTGAAGTTGTGCTTGGTTGCGAAACAACAGTAAGAGCGAAATTTACATGCACTTTACCTTGCACCTTCTGTTTTCCTAACCTTGTAGATTGCCCTTCCAACAAGTAAGACAATTGTTCTGTCTGTATTTTTTTCATCATGGTATGGAAGCACTTTGGCCTCTTATGTTGGCTTTCTCGATTTGATTGTGAAGAGTGAGAAGCACTCTTGTCACCACTACAGTCCTACCGAGAACTTGATCTCTGTAATTTTTCTGTCTTTGAACCCTGTTCAATTTCAGTGCCAAGACTTGTTCCAGAGACATCGTCAATAGATAGCAATACAATACCATTATAAAATAAGAACAATATTTTCTCATCTACAACATATTTACTCATCACAGTCCTGTATGTAGACATTGAGTAATTTGTATGTATTCCTCTACACACAATAACCAACAAACATGTACACTTTGCCCAATATAGAAGCAGTGGATCCAAAAACATGAAAATAACTTACATTAGGTGTTATATCAGACCATGCTTCTTCCAGTGTTACATTCTGCAAGGCTTGTATGGGACTTCAGTTGAGAGTATACACAATGGTATTCACAACTTTTGCCCAATAATGATATGGTACATTCTGGGTATTCACCATACATCATGCCATCTCCTTTACTATCATGTTCTGCCTTGCCATGGTTTCATTATGTTGTGTAGAATATTGCCTATGTATACCTTCTTTTTTGCAAGCAACATTAATTAATCTAAGAGCTTTTAAATGTTTCCCTCCTTGTTTCTCTACCATAGCTTTTTAAGCAACGAAGTTAGAGAAACATTCTGACTTTTTATGTAGAAAACAAACCCACATTTTTCTAGAAAAGTCATCTACAATCAACAAGTAATACAAAGCCCTAGATATTGAAGGTGTTTGCATTATTGGATCATGCAAACCCACATGTACCAAACCCAATGCTCTTTTTGTTTTCCGTTTGTTACCAGTGTTAAATGAATGTATAAATTTCTTATCCATCTTACAACCTGAACATACATTTTGACTCTTCTGAATGGATGAAAGTTTATTCACCATCTTAGCCTTAATGTATGCAAATACTAGTAATTGGGGTGACTATACCTCTTATGCTACAGTTCATTAATGCTTTCAGCTGCTACTAGTGCATGCTTATTTGTTGTTTTGGGATCAGCCAACTTATACAGTCCTTTGTAACCAAGAACAACAATGGCTTTCTTATTATGAAGATTACTAATTATGCATTTGTTTCCTTTAAAATCCACACAAAGGTTAGGATTTGTAGTTATTTCACTTACTGAAAGAAGATTATTGTTCATATAGGGAAAATCGAACATTCTTTAAAGTGTAAATAGCTAATTGTTCAATGCAATACAAACATTACCTTCTTTACCATAGCTTTTAAAGCAACGAAGTTAGAGAAACATTTTCACTTTTTATGCAGAAAACAAACCCACATTTTCCTAGAAAAATCATCTACAATCAACAAGTAATACAAAGCCCTAGATATTGAAGGTGTTTGCATTGGATCATGCAAACCCACATGTACCAAATCCAATGCTGTTTTTGTTTTTCGTTTGTTACCAGTGTCAAATGAATGTATAAATTTCTTATCCATCTTACATCTTGAACATACATTTTGACTCTTATGAGTAGATGAAAGTTTATTCACCATGTTAGTCTTACTTAATGTATGCAAATATTCTAGTAATTGGGGTGACTATACCTCTTATGCCACAATTCACTAATGCTTTCAACCCGCTACTAGTGCATGCTCATTTGTTGTTTTGGGATCAACCGAATTATATAGTCCTTTGTAATCAAGACCAGCAACAATGACTTTCTTATTATGAAAGTTACTAATCACGCATTTGTTTCCTTTAAAATCCACACAAAGATTATGATTTGTAGTTATTTCACTTATTGAAAGAAGATTATTGTTCATATTAGGCAAAATCGAACATTCTTTAAAGTGTAAATAGCATAATTGTTCAATGCAATACAAACATCACCATATACTTTTATATAATGAACCTAACCATCACCTAAGGAAATAACTTCATTGCAACTATCATCTTCAACAAAATTTACATATTATTCTTTGTGACATGTGCAGTGTCGTGATGTACCCGTGTGAAAATGCCACATTCTTGACTTTGCCAACTGGGTTTGTATTGTCACAAATGCAAAATCACTTGTTGAACCTTGTTCATCTTCTTCAGCGACATTTGCAAACTATGACTTATTTCTTTTATTTGCCAAATCATATTGTCGCTTGCAACAATCCTTCTTGAAATGCCCAGGGTCCTTACAATAAAAGCATTTCCATTTAGACTTATTTGAACTACTTACATTGCTCTTGGAGGTTTCTTATAAAGAATTGTTTGTGTGCTACTGTTTTCCCTTTCTCTTTGAGCGTGTTGTGAATGCACTTTCTGTAGCAATTGACGTTAAGGCAATTGACTGATCTTGCCTCCTTTTTTTTTTGCATGAGAAGTGTTGACAACTTCTCAAAATCCAGTGTTTGTGTTTCCGTGATCATATATAGTGACTCAACAAATGAGTCAAATGATGGCGGCATGATCTGCAGTACTAGAGCTATCAAATCTTGCTCATCTATAGGTTTTTCAATTGCTTTTAGTTGATTACAGATCCTTTAGCTGCAACAAAAATTCAGAGATAGAACCATCCTCTTGCATCTTAGTGGAAAACAACATATTTTTCAAATATAATACCCTTCCAGCATTTGAAGCTTGGTATTTAGTTTTTAGGCTTTTCCACAAATCCGAAGCTATAGTTGCTATTATAACTTTTGGAATCAAATTATCTGCTATAAAAAGTTTTAACAACATCAAAGCTTGTCTATGATGTCAATCATAGTCATCAGGGTCACCATCTGGTTTTGTTTGTTTGGCAAGTACTATTTAATCAATATTTTGATACTCACATATAATATGTATCTTGTGACTCCATAAACTAAAGTTTTTACCTGTTAGTTTGGAGAATTGGGCAACAAACAAGTGTTGTGAATTAGTTATTTTCCCTAGTTTTATACTAAAACAATCAATCTGGTAAAAATAGAAAAGATTTTACAAAACTTTTTTTTGCACGCAAATTCTACACTAAAACTGGACAACGCTGCCAGTTTTCAGCTTAAAACCCTTTACAGTTTATGAAATTTTAAATTAGCAGTGTTCCGCTCAGTGGCCAAAAAAATAACAAAAAAAAAAAATATCAAGATTTACTAGATTTTTGGCAAAAAGTCTTTTTGCACGTGGTTTAGGACTAACAACCAGACTATACTGCAAAGTTATGGGCTTCTACTCCTTGCTGTTCTACGGAATTGGGATTAACTGTCCTTTAGGCAAGTGTTTAAGGCAAATAAATGTAAGTTTTATAAAGTTTAAAGGAATAAACTTTGTAAAATATAAAATATTTAAAAGAAAACTTCCTTTGCCCTAAATATTTATGAAGTTGAATAAACTTTGGTTTAAAAAACTGTCATCAACCAATCAACTTCAACTTGTGTAATGGCATACTTCAGACCAGCAATGGTGTTTCTCCTTAGGGCATGGCGTCTCTTTTAGGCATCCTCAAGCCTCCATCTGACCTGAAAATGCCTTTTTTACAGCGTAAAATGATGTTATTTGATTTCTGGTTGCGTTTTCCTTCTTTAGGTAGTGCCGCTATGTTCAGTAACAGCCAATGCTAGGTTCCACTTCTGTCTCCAGCTGCACTCTTTTATTATTTATGCTTATACCTGATAAAGTTTAGTGCCCAGCTTACAAACCTAGCACCCAGCTTCACCAAGGTGTCCTCCCAAGCAGCTCCACACCCCTCTCCAGGCACCCACGCCTTGCTGCAGCTTAGAATGATGCTTCTTGGATGGCAAACGCTAGAATTCTATGACTTAAATGCTATTTATCAACAGTGTATTTGCTGAATCAAAGAGAAATAAGGAAAAAATATGCATACAAATATTTGTCCACAGTGTATTTGTTGAATCAAAGAGAAATTGGAAAAAAATATGCATACAAATATTTCTCAACAGCTGATTTGCTATTCCTCCTTCATAAAGGCGCCACACCAAGTTCCTTAATGTTCTAACAAGATCCCCTTCCATTTATTCTATTAACAAATAATAAAATAAATACGGACAAGCTTTTACCAAGCAAATACACAGAGCGCTAACTTTCTTTGGCTGTCCACTTATCCACAGTAGTTTTCTCCTTGCCTGAATGAGTCTTCTATTCTTTCTCTCACCACATATAGGTTTTCCAAGAAAGATAATAACTCATCTCCTTTCCAGCAAGACTCGGCTTTCTCCCAGGCTCTAGAATCATAAGCTCTATACCATATAAGAATTATTTAGAAGCTACAAGCATTAGATTTCATTACACACGTGAGCCATTAAATAGCTCAAAATAATGCTACAGTATAGGAAGGTAAGCTTAGCGTAAATAACTAAGAAATAACCATAAGCTTAATTAAGCTTGATGGTAAATATATGCCTAAAAACCTAGAATCAAACCAAATATGACATATAGTGTTAAATAATTATTTAGCAATGTATTCTAACA
Organism: Torreya grandis; assembly: GCA_037957365.1. Classification (NCBI taxonomy): domain Eukaryota; kingdom Viridiplantae; phylum Streptophyta; class Pinopsida; order Cupressales; family Taxaceae; genus Torreya; species Torreya grandis. Next base: position 3,801,557 of record JARHVA010000315.1, read on the forward strand.
CTACATGCCATCAGGTGATGTTCTTGAGCTTGATGATCTCTTGTATATTCATTGTTTAACTAGGAATTTTCTTTCAGTGTTAGCCATGACAGATCTTAGGTCTGTGGATGAGCTTGATAATCAAGATGTTATTATCTGAGATCGAAGTCGTGAGAATGGTTAAGTTTTGGCCAAAGTTGTATGAGAAAGTGGCCTACATAGGTTGCTTGCTTATTTGGTGAAGCACGATGCTTTGGTACATGACAGTGACAATTTGTGTGAGCCATGGTAGAAGTGATTGGGTCACCTCCACTATGGAGCACTACCTATTTTGAAGGACATGGCACAGGGATTGTTTGACTAAAAGATTGAGAAGACATGAGAGTGCAATGGTTACACACTTGAAAACATGCCAAGACTGCTTTTCCAAGCAGTGAACACAGATTAAGAGAGATTCTTGATCTATACACATGTGGATTGATGACGTCAGCCTTTTTGACATGCAATTATATTATGCCTCTTTCATTGATGATTCTTCTAGAAAAACCTGGATTTTTTTTTATGAGATTAAGGAGCAAGTGTGCTTTAAGTTTCAGGAGTTCAAGTCCTTAGTTTATAATTAGGCAAGCATGAAGATCAAAGTGTTGAGATCTGACAATGGAGGAGAGTCCAAGGACTTTAGTACATTTTGTAGACAAGGAAGGATCAATGGGGAGCTGATTGTACCGTACAACCTGCAACATAATGGAGATGTAGAGATGAAAAACAGGGCCATCATTAATACAACCAAAACCATGATCCATGACATATATTAGCCCATGTGCCTATTGGAAGGGGTCTGTAATACATCTGTCTACATTCTGAATAGGTGCCCTCATTGGATTTTGAAGGACAAGGCACCGGAAGAAGCTTTCACAGGCTAGAAGCCTCAGGAATCACACTTTCATGTTTTTGGGTGTCTAGTTTATATTCATGTACTAGATGAGAAGAGAACTAAATTTGAAACCTCGAGCATCCAGGGTATATCTGTTGGTTACCATGAGACCTCCAATTCTTATTGGGTTTACATTCCGACATAGAGGAAGACACTAGTGACATGAGATGTGAAATTTGATGAGGATGCATGGTCCTCTAAGTCTCAGGAGCCTCCTCGGGAGGCTGAGGAAGGAGAAAAGCTTGCTCTCCCAAGTGCTGATTCAGAGACGACATCAAAATCAATTTTTGATCAGCAAGGTTCGGATGAAGGAACAACTGCCACTTTACCTTTCAGTCAAACTAGGACCCAAGTGGCGTTACCCAAACATTGTAGGAGGCATTTAGCAAGCAGGAGCGCCAAAATTTTATTTTATAGGGTGGTCATCCCCTTAAGAAATTTCCTACTTATGTTGCATTGATGTTTTGTATTATTGATGTAGAGCCCCCCATTTATGAGGAGGCTGCAGTTGAACAGGTATGGCAAGATACCTTGATAGAGGAGTATAACTCCATTATGAATTATGATGTCTGGGAGATTGTGCCGAGGCCAATTTGGAAATTAGTGATTGATTCTAGGTGGCTGTACAAGATCAAGCATGCGGCTGATGGGAGCATTGAGAAGTACAAGGCTAGATTTGTAGCAACAGGATTCTCCCAGAAAGAGAGAGAGTTGACCATGATGAGACCTTTGCTCCAATTGCTAGGTGTATTTCTATCAGGGCCATTATTTCTATTGCATGAGTTTTTAGTTTGCCTTTATACCAGATTGTTGTAAAGACTGCTTTTCTAAATGGTCTGATTGAAAAAGAAGTGTACATTAATCCGCTGAGGGTTTTTGAGGTGCATGGGTGAGATGCCCATGTGTGCAGGGTAAAGAAGGAGGCCATTATGGGCTGAATTAGGCACCATGTGCATGGTACTCCCAAATTGATGAATACTTGTTGAATTTGGTCCTCACCAAAACTTCTGCAGATCTTAATCTTTATTATTTGTATGGTAAATCTGATCTGCCCGCTTGTTTTAGTCTTGTACTCGGGATTTGATCATTATAAAAAGCTCATTGCATGGTGCATGGAAAAGTTGGCCAGCGAATTTGAAATTAAGGACATGGGCCCAATGTCTTATTTTCTGGGTCTAAAGGTTTGGCAGGGTACAAGTGATGTTTGCCAGGGATAGGGGAAGAACACTGGAGATTCTGAAGAGATTTGAGATGCTAAACTGTAAACTCTTGGCCACTCCTATGGTTCCAAATCTGAAGTATTCTTCTGATTCAGATTCAGATTTGGTAGATCCTTCATTATATAGGAAATCAATTGGTTCTCTTATGTATCTTATGAATACCATCGAAAATATTTGTTTTGCAATAAATACCTTGAGCCAGTTCATGGTTACACTGAGGCAGATTCATCAGAAGGCTGCCAAGCATGTGCTCCCATTCTTGAAGGCCACAGTTCATTAAGATGAGGCATGTGGGAGATGGCGAGTTTTTGCTGCATGATTTTATTGATTCTGAGTAGGCAAGAGATGCTAGTACTAGGAAGAGCACTTTAGGATTTTGTTTCAGATTGGAAACAAGTTGGATTTCCTAGATTAGCAGGAAGTAGTTGTTAGTGGTACTCAGTTTGGCAGAAGCAGAGTATATGGCAGCCTCATCTGCTAGTTGTGAGGCCATATGGCTTTGCAAGTTGATAGCAAAATTGACCAACTGGGTGTTGGAGCCTACAACTACAGTTGTCTATTGTGACAACCAGAGTTGCATCAAGTTCTCTAAGACTGCAATGTTTAATGATCGCTCCAAGCACATCGATATTTGGTACCATTTTCTCAGAGATAATTAAGAAAGGAGCAGTGATCCTTGAGCATGTTCATTCAGATTTGCAGGTGGCAGATATCCCTTGTGAACCTGCGTAAGGGAAAGTTTTAGATGTTGAGGGAAAAACTCGGCTTGGTAGAGAACACCTTCCATGCAAAGAGGGAGTGTTAAAATTCTACCTGTGATTTCTCAGCTCTTGTTCTCCTCAACATGAGAAATTCAGAACTATAGTTTAATAGGAATCTAGTGTTATTATTTGACATGGTAAATTTAGAGTTGCTGTTATTATTAGACATGCTAAATTCAGAATTATTATTATTAGACACGCTTTTCAGATCTAGAGTGACGGTTATTATTCGATGGTCTAAATATATTGTAATTTTAGCCTTCATCTATGAAAGCAAGGCAGGGTGGGTGAGTGATGCATTCAGTCAGGTGAAGTATTTTGTAATTTTTCATTTTTGAGTAATATAAATAGTTGATGTGTGTTTGAATAAGAAATTTGTTTGCTTTACAACAATTTTTTTATGCAGATTTATTTTACATGGCCTATCGTCTTGAATTTTATGATTAAATGCAGTGTCTACACTTGTGAATTTTCAGTCAAGATTTCTGAGACTAACAATACATTGCTTTTTGAGAGGTATTTAGTTAAGGTTTTGTTCATTGTAAGTGCAGATTTGCGCACCATGAATTTAATATTTTGCTGAGCTCCAAAAATTGTGTGCTCAGGTATGGGGTTGTCTCCCATGGTTAGGAGAGGTGGCACTAGAAAATCAGAAGGCTAATCAGATTCCTCTATGGTAGCCATTTTCATGGCATTATATTTGGCATATTGAAGGCATTAAAGATGGTAATGTCTAGATTGTTATAAGTCTAGGACCTAGGGTTGAACCATGACAAAGAAGAGATTTAAAAGAGCTGTGCTATCACCCAAGGAGGGTATGTCGAGGTTTATGAATTATTATGCACTAATGATATGCTTTGTGCTTGTTAATGATTTGTTGATTTCTTTTTGACACTTCCCTACTCCCAATGAGAAAAATAGCATACACGTTTTGTGCTTGCTAATGCTAGATTAATCTCTTTTTGACACTTCCGTATTCCCAATTAGAAAAATAATATACACACACAAAATTTAATGTCTCCATGGAACAAGTCAAATACTACTTAATCTAAAAAATAGCTAGTTTCCTCAATTACTTTGTCCTTTTGCGTTTGAGGGAGTACATAGCTTGGCAAGACTTGGGTATGCTTGTGAACTTTGTCATATAGTTGAAACTTGAGGTGTACAATATTAAAATGGTGTATGGCTAAGGCAAAATTGTTTCCTTGTTCATGCACGAGGGTCTCATACACACCATATTTCACTGGTTAGTTTGGAACCTAATAAATCTCCTCCACTCTATTATAAAATGTCACTTAAAGGATTGCTTGAATTTTGATAGCATACTAGCTTGTTAGCTTAATTTTGGTGATGACTTAGTCTTGCATTGATATTCTAAGAAGAAATGAAAGTAAGTAATATGTACAGGCAGTCTCACCTAGAGGTTCTTATATATGCCTAATTTATACACAACCACATGCATGCATGCGTATGGACTCTTGGCATAATAAAATACTTATTGTATGAGAAGTTGTCATTGGTATTTAAGGTTTACATATAGCCTTGGAAAGACTTGCATACTTTGAGACCGTTATGTGTGATAGGATTTGTGGGCTTGACACTTACGTGCTACAAGACTTTAATGCTCAATAGTACTATAAAATCCATTAATCCTAGGGGTTTATGTATTTATAAGATATAAACCGTATATGATAGTGTTAGCTTACAAAGGATTGTATTAGTGAATTCTTTTTTCATGGATATGTATTAAGTTGCATTCAAGGAAATGTCAAATTAGATAACATGGAATGGAAATGGAAATACCTTGTCTGAAATGGCGATATGCACAAAAATGATAAGAACATTGTTAGAGCCAAAGCATTTTCTTCTTGCATATGCAGGGTCAGTGCAGAGGCAAATTGTTTGGTTGTTTTTTGTCTTGATCAATTTGAAGGTGGTCTATATGGGATCCATATGTACACTCTATTTTGATAAGTGATGGCTATAAAATTATCCAACAAATCCCGAAGCCTTTGAGCCACTTCTAAATGATATCTTTTAGCTGCAACATGCACTGTGGTGAAAAGTGTTCTCCCTTGGAACCAAAGCTTTTTTTATCCTTGTTACAAAATAAATTCGACTAGAAGTCAATCTTTTGTACATGGATAAGTGTGTTACAACGTATTGTTTTTTATCCATTAGTTTGATCATGTGGAGTACAACATATTCTTATGGTTCTCACCCTTATATATTTGTCAACCACGATTTTAACTTCGTATTCACTCATTCCTCCATTTTTCTTTTTTCCCCTATCCATGGATTCAACTCGTACTCCTATCTCCACCTTTAATATTATGAACACTCTCCTCTTGGCACCCCTTTCCCAAATTACCTCTTACATTCCGCAAACCACCACCTTCTTCAAACTTGTCTATGTACGCCCCCTACCCATTACCCCCTTTGTTATCATTCCTTTTCCATGTCATCTTTTAAACTTTGATTAAGCACTAGTAACACCTGTTGGTTGAATATTTTGTTGATCAGCGTACTGATAAACAAAATAGGTCTGATCAGCCAAAGTTGGAAGATTAGTCGTCCAAATGTGTAGGTTTATCACATTACAAGGACACTGATCTCTCCTCTCATCATGGGGAGGTTCCCTATAAATAAGCTATATATATATATATATATATATATATATATATATATATATAAACAGAAAATAATACTCAGGGGTAGGACAAACCATCCATATCTCTTTTTTCAGAGATGATGCGTGCGGATCAAAGGAAAAACTCAAGGGAAATGACAGACAACACTCCTCTTCTTTCATAAGTACTATTCAACAAACCACAAGAATACTCCTGGTAGTAACAACAAAATGTAGCAAAGGATGTAATAACCAACAAATCGAGATGCAGCACAAAGTCTTCACTTGGATTGCTCAAGAGTAAGATACGAAGGACAATGAGGGCACAAAGTCGCCCCAAGGTCCTTTACACAGAAATGAAAAAGAAAACACACTAAAGGCAATTATGGGGGCACAAAGTCTCTCCACAGTTGACTCTTTAGGACACCTTGACTGCTGTCACTAATTTTGCTTGTTAAATTAAAGGAACAGAATATATATTAAAGAAAAAGACATAAGACCAATTTCCTCAACAACAAAGATATTATAGCACAAAGTCTGAAAAACTATTTGCTTTCTTATTCCAGTAACAAAATATGATCAGCGATCTGAGCTCAAAGTCTCAGTAATGCCATACAATTTGGGCAGAGTTTCGTTCTAATTATCAAAAAAAGAGATCCATTTACAATAGAAGAGAGTCCTTTATATAGCCATTTCAAGAAGAACTTGGGAACAGTAACACCATGTTGCGTTGGAATCTGTTAAGAAGACAGGCTGGAACTTGGGGGCGTTTTACACATTTGATTTTATCAATGCTGGGAAACAAGTCGCGCTTATTGAAAGTTTGCAACTTTCAATGTCCACCTGGCAATCTGATCTTATCTTCATCGTTCCTCCTTTCCTGGTTAATTGAATCGGGTCCTGGATTCAATTTGCTGTTCTCTTCCTTCCTCGCTTTCTGCTGGTCTTGGCCTTGAATTCTAGGAATGCATTCTAGTCTGTAAGTTCAAAAGATCAACAGTTATTTTGTTGTCTTCAATTTGACGTTCGCGCGCCTGTCACTATGTTTCCAACGGCTAGTCGGCTGTGTTGAATTTGACGTCTTCGGACGCGTCATCCCTTGGTCTTCTTTCGGCTTTCTGCTTGGCGCTTTTCCGGATTGGACTTGCCCTTTCCGGCCTTGAAAAATGACTCGTTTTGAGTCGAAATAACCTCCCGCAAGGGTATCTATCCTTCGGGCAGTCTTTAAATAGCCTTCGGACTTCTTCGGGGGACCCTTCGGCTTCAGGAAGTGTCTTCAAATTGGCAGCCGAGAGTCCCTTGCAAGGGCACTTGCCCTTCAGGGTCCTTCGGCGGCCCTTTGCAAATTCCCTTGGGCTTTTCTTACGCTTCCTCCCGTGAACGTTTCCTGTAGACGAAAAGTCTGGGGAAAATTCCCACGGACGAAAAGTCCGCGAAAATTTGTTCCACCAAGTCTTTGAACAAGTCTTCGGATTTTTTGCCCGCATTCACTTTGATTTCTTTTGGACTTTTTGTCTGAAGGAATTCCTTCGGACAAAAATCTGAAAGAATTATGTCTTAGCCAATTTTAAATGCCTTAAACAAATTTGAAAGAATTACCTTTCGGCTTCCTTGAAACCGACTCTTCCGAAGGGTGCTTTTATTGATTAAGTGTCCTCCGCAAGGGCACTTGTCCTTCGGGAAGCTTCCTTTTGCATTGAACCGCCCCTTTGAACTTTGACGATGAACCAACAGTTGAACCGTTTCGTTGAACCAATTGGTTGAACCAAGGCTTTGAACCCAAAATGGTTCAAGCCGATGGTTCAATTGAATGAACCGACTGAATGAACCATTTGATTGAACCAAAAGATGCTAAAACAAAAGGAATGAACCACCCGAGTGAAATAAAGCGTTGAACTGCTTGGTTGAACCGAGCCATTGAACCGTTCCTTTGGTTGAACCCGCCATTGAACCTTTGAATCAAAGTGGTTCAATGGTTCAACGGTTCAATGGTTCAAGCTGTTTTGATTTGGCTAAGTGCTTTGAAGCCGATGAGCCAATTGAAGCGATTGAACTTTGAACCTTGATGAAGTGCTTAACTCTTGCCAAAGACGTTGAACTTGTTGAACCTTGAGCCCGTTGAACCTTTGAACCAAAGTGGTTCAATGGTTCAAGTCCTTTTTGCTTGAATGCTTGCCGATAGACATTTTTGATTGAACTTAGGCTTTGAACCAATCCTTTTAACCAAAAGATGTTGAACCAGAGGATGAACCAAACGTTGAACCTGCTGCTGGTGTTTGCCGATGGAGATTTTTGTTTGAACCAAGGCACTGAAACAGTCCCGAAAAATGACTAAGTGTTGAAAAATTGATTCTTTTGACTGAAACCACCTGCAGAAGCCTTTGAACCTGTAAAAATGAACCTACCTGCACAGTCCGTAGATTTTTCTTCCTGCTGAGTCCGTAGATTCAAGCCTACAGAGTCCGTAGATTCATGAAAAACTTGAAAACTGAAGAATTTGAATGCCCAAGACAAATTTTGAAAAGAGGAGATAATTTTGGTCTGAAAGACCAAAATAGTTCAAATGTTGTTCTAAAAATAAGCTGATATTTTTGGGGGACAACAGCTAGCTCCAGTTGGGAAACTTCTGTCAATTTCAAAAAGAATTGAAAGGAGTAGAATCCAGAATCTCCAGTGCCTTCATGTGTACCATTGGGTTATGGAGTCATGCTACCCAGAAATGAAAGGCTCCAAAAACGAAAACAAACAAAACAAAACAAAACAGAATTGAAAACTGTACAAATATACATATATACAGATGTAAAGATCTGACACTTCAAGAGTTGAAATGTTTCAGATGCTGCCCATTGTGGGGCAGAGAAAAGAGTGTGCCATCCTGATATTTTAATAGAAAGCTGTTTTCACCAATGTGCTGATGAATTATAAATGGGCCTCTCCAAAGGGAGTCAAACTTTCCATGCATCCCCTTTGGTTCTCTTCTTTTGTCCCACAGTAGGACTTGATCCCCAATCTGGAAATCACGATTTTTGGCCTTCTGATCAAAGAGTTTTTTACCAGACTTTGATGAGCAACAATTCTGTCCATCACCATGGTTCTCTGTTCTTCCAGCTCAGCGAGACATGATTCTTTTGTCAAGAGAAATTTCATATGTCTGATCTTCTATTGCCTTTGCCAATTTCAAGGCTGGCAATTCTAAGGTGATTGGTATCTCAACATTGATACCATAAAGAAGTTGAAAATGAGACATACCAATTGCCCTCTTTGGTGTGATTCTGTCTGCCCATAGAGCATCAACCAATGCTTTATGCCATGTTATCTGATTATTATCTGCTAGCTTTTTGATAATAGTTACCAAATTCTTATTGCTGGACTCAGTTTGTCCATTCCCTTGTGAAAAATAATCAGAAGAGTGAGAGTGTAATTCCATAATAAAAACAGAATTGTGTAATCTCTTGAGAGGTGAAACAAGCTGCATTATCAGTAACAATTTTGAGTGGAACTCTAAACTTGAAAATGATATTCTCTTTGAGGAAGTTGCATACAACTTCTGAAGTAGCATGCTTAGTTGGGATTGCTTCTACCCACTTGGTGAAATAATCAATTGCTGTAAGGACATAATCATGTCCAGCACTTGAAGATGGGTTTATTGTCCCAATAAAATCAAGTCTTCATTGCTGGAAAGGTTCTTCTATGATCACTGGCTTGAGAGGCATAGCAGTTAACTTAGGTCTTCCAACAAATTGCTGACAGAGTTTACATTTTCTCACCCACTTATGCGCATCTTGGAAAAGAGTTGGCCAGTAATACCTGGCTCGCAGAATCTTGTGAGCAGTCACAGGAGCAGAAAAATGTCCTCCACAGGCCAGATTGTAGAAAGATTTCAAAAGCTGGGTTTGTTGTTTTTGTCTACACAATGAAGGAATACTCTTTCTATGCTTCTCTTATACAGGGCGTTATTTCAAAGGACAAAATTGGCAACCTTCAACTTGATAGTTCTCCTTTCTTTGTAAGACAAATGAGCATGACATTCACCATAAGTAAGGAAATGAGCGATACCTGAATACCACTCATTGGTAGTGGAGACAAAAAGGATTGTTGGAGTCTCTTCTACTTCAGTTTCTTCACGCTGTGTGTCTTCTGGCTTATTGTTAGCAATTAATTGGCATAAGCCTTTACCCCTGACCAGCTTTGTTGGCTTGATGTCTAGATCAAACTCGTGGATCTTTGCAATCCAATTACCTCTTTTCGTGCCAAACTCCTGCTGAGTTAATATAGACTTGACTGTAGTATCAAGCACTAAGGCATTAGTATGTGAATTCAGAATATAGAAGCGGAAATGTTTGAATGCTTTCACCAAGGCATAAGCATGCTTCTCTATATTTGAATATTTCATCTCATGCGTTTTGAGAGGGCAACTCATGAAAGAGATAGGAGATTCCATACCTTCCTTATCCTGTTGAACAAGAATCGTTGAAAGAGTGTGTTCAGACGCATAGCTGTATATGATGAAATCCTTGTTGTAATCTGGGCAAACCAAGGTAGGGGTGTGAGCAATGGCGGTTTTAATATCCTGAAATGTTGATTTACCTTTTTTAGTCCAGCTGAAGACAGTCTTCCCTTTCATCATGTTCACAATGTGTCTAGTCTTCTCAGCAAATTCGTGGATGAATCTCTGTAAAAAATTCACTTTTTCGAAAAAAGAATGAACAGCATTCTTACTTGTAGGCAGATTAAGTTCTTGAATAGATTTGACTATGTCTGAGTCAATCTTTATGCCTTCTTTGGACATAATGTGTCTAAAGAGTTTTCCCTCTGTTACTCCAAAAATAGACTTTTAGGATTTAAAAAAATACCATTCTGGCGACAGTGCTCCAGCACTTGTAGGTTGCGTACATGATCAGATCGATGCTTTGAAAAGACAGTCAAATCGTCAAGGTATACCACTATGAATTTACCAATCTCATCTTTGAAACCCAGATCCATAGCTCTTTGAAAGGTAGCACCAGCATTTATTAGACCAAAAGGCATTCTCCTATATGCAAATGTACTCCAAGGCATGGTGAATGCAGTCTTGTGTTGGTCTGTTTCACCAACTTCAACTTGATTATAACCTGAGAAGCCATCCAGCATTGATAACATCTTTGCCCCTGTCACTGTTTGAAGTACTTGATCCATAATGGGCAAAGGATAATTATCCTTCAAAGATGCTTGATTCAGATTTTTGAAATCTACACAAATGCAGATTTCGCCATTCTTCTTCCTTACAGGCACTATATTCGCAATCCATGTGGAATGATGGATTGGGAAGATGATTCTAGCATTCAACATCTTTTGTATCTCAGACAAAATAGTACCTGATATTTTTGGATTATATTGTCTGGGTTTTTGCTTGTATGGCATTGAGTTGGCCTTGAGAGGAATGTTATGGCGGATTTCATCTGGTCTGAGAGACTTCAAGTCTTCATAAGAATATGTTAAGACATCCATGTATTGACAGAGTAAATAAGTGAACTTGAGTCTTTCTTTAGGGGTGCAACACTTACCAATATTGATCATCTTGGGATTTTTTTCAGTAGACAGATTCACTTGATCAAATCTTTGAGAGAAACTCGAGTCTGTTTGCTGTTTAATGAATCTATCATGTTTGTCAAACAACTTTTCAAGAAAAACTAGGCCTTTAAGAATTTTGTTTCTTTTCAGCTGTAAGAATTCTTCATTTATATCTGAGCTGAATTCAGACACAGATTCATTTTTCTGAGGTTCACTGCCTTCAAAACATAGCTGTTCAAAATTATTTTTTCGTTCCAAAAAGGCAATGATTTGATGATCATCATTGAATACTTGCCAATGATCAGCATTGTCATGAACACTTGGTCTATAGACCAGCTCAATGGTATACTTGTCTTCTTTGAAATCTGAATGAGGAACTAAGAGAGTTCTTGAAACAACAAGTGCATCAGCTCTGTCATTAGACTCTCTGGGTATGGCAGAAATGTTGAAAGCATCAAAGCTTTCAATTTGGTCCCAAACCAAGTTACAGTAGTGGCGTAATCTTTCATTCTTAGTTTGGTATAAATTTCTCACTTGACAAACTATTAATTCAGCATCCCCTTTGGCATGAAGAAATTTGATGCCTTTTTCTTGAGCAGCGTTCATGCCCAGCAATAGAGATTCATATTCAGCTGTATTGTTAGTGTTGCTGAACTGTAATTTGTAAGATGAAGGGAACATATCTCCTTGAGGAGATATTAAAACAATCTCAGCCCCTGAACCGGTAGAAGAACAGCTACAATCAAATTCCAAAATCCATATCTCATTTGATACTGATCTTTCTTTAGACTTTCCTTTATTAGAGATGTAGGATCTTTCTTGGTTTGTACTGCAGCCTACTAATTCTTCTGCTTTCCGTGTAGAATTGATTTCTGAGTTAATACTCTCAGGGGTTTCATGCATTTCATCTGTAGACAGAAAATAGTTACCCATCCCTGCGGATTCAAAAAAGATTTGAGCTTAAGGGGCTGATGTCTGTGTGACTACATACTTTGCTTCCTTTTCAGGGAGCAACCTCTTCATTACGCCTTGTACAGGGATCCTTGCCTCAGATAGATCCATGTTTAATTCTCCTTCCACGTCCTTACAGAAATTTCGTCCAAGCAGAATGCTATAAGATGCTGGGACGTCAGCCACCAAGACAGTCATCTTGATTCTCTTGTTTGGAAGACTGCAAATGCAAATTGGGCATCTTTGATTTGCCCCAGCAATGGTACTTGCTTGTTTTCCATGGAGAAGCATCTCCCAAAGGTTTTGGTCAATGTGAAACCAAGAGACTCAGCTACTTTAGCTGGCATGACATTATCAGATGCACCTGAGTCTATAATACAGTTACTCAGCTTGTGGCCATTAATTAACATGGAAACATAGAAAGGTTCTATTTTTCCAAGAGCAGCTGGGGGAGTAATGACCAGATTATTTGGAATATGCACATTCTTTGGAGAATCAGGGGTTACCTTTTTAGTCTTTTGTCTTGCAAAGACGGTTTGATTTCTGACATATTGGACCAGTTTATTCAATTGATCCGAATTTGACTGTAAATATTCGAACTCAGACATTTGTATTTTTGTCTTTTTGACATGATCGATTATGTCAAATGGCTGAATCGAGCTAGGTACAGAGAAAGGTACTTCGAATTTCTGAATTTTAGGAGAGATGGGAGGTGGGCTGGTTTGCGAATTAGAAGTAGAAGGGGAAGGCGCAATTGATGTCTTTACCTTTTTGGTGATTATCGGATTTTTTGACTGAAAAGGCAGAATGGTTCCACGTTTAGCAATTTTGACTGCTGGTTGCGGTTGCTCTTGCAGTCACGATTGCTCTTCTATCTTCTCTTTATCAGCCTGCTGGACTAATTGGTTCTTGGATCTGGTAAACACTGCATATGATCCATCAAAAGCTTATCTTTTGCTTTTGGGTTCATCCTGGTAACTCAAGAAATCAATGTGGGAGTCGCCAGTTGATTCTTCTTGATTGTCTTCAAGGAGATCATCATCATTATCTTGATTTAATTCAGGCAGATAAGATAATTTTGATTCTGCTTCAAGATATCCCATTGCTGAATTAGTTGGAGGAGCTTTCAGGGCAAGTTTTCTTTGTAGAGGAGGAAGGCAATTCTGTTGCCCTTGATTCCTGGCAGCATTGCCTTGATAAGACTGATTTGGGAATGCCCTTCTGTATGAAGGAGCAAAAGACATTTCTTGAGCCATTTGCTTTTTGAGAGCAAGCAACTCATTTGCTAATTTCTGCACCATTGGATCTGTGGTACCTGTAGATGCATATTCAGAAGGTGATGAAGCTCTATTTCTATTTGGATCTTTTCTTATCTTCCCTGTTAAGATGAGATCATCTTCTACTTCAGTGGCCAAAAGTTGAGCTGCAGTAAGATCTATTTGACCAGCACGTCTCAAGAGAAAATTGACTTCAGGTAGTTGAGAATTAATGAAAAAACATTTGAGATTCTCAGCTGTAGGTCGAGCAATTACAGGGATTCTGTTTCTTAATTTGTCAAATTTGGCTATAAAGTCTCTCATAGGCTCATGAGGCTTTTTCTTCATTTGTGTAAATCGAGCTAGAAGTGTATGTGCATCCTCTGCAGGTTTGAAACATGGTTTCAAACTTAGCTTTGAGAGTATTCCAATCAGTCACAGACCGAGCTGTAGATGATAAAACCAATCTGCAGCAGCACCTTGTAATGTCTCTACAAAAAGCTTGATTGCTACATCTTCAAATTCTACTCCGATTATTCCACAAACTATGCTGAAGGCTGCGATGTGCTCATCAGGGTGAACTTTCCCATCACCATAGAATTTGGGGAAGTTCTTTTTAGAACTGCGTGGAAGCTCATGTAGAGGTGGAGTAAGATTGAGAGGAACAAAAGCATTACCCCAGAGACCTTGAACCGTCATTATAGGATTTTGAAAAGGAGGGATAACAAATCTCAAAGGTGTAATTATAGGTATAGCTTTACAAACAACAGAAGTAGATACTTCGTCTGGCAATGGCGATCTGGTTTTAGTAGGAGGAAAACTCTTGGTTTGTTGGAGACGAGATGGTGAAGGAAATAGATCAAAATCACTTTGCTGTACCAACTCGAATACAGGGTCAACGATACCTTTAGCCCTTTGGCTTCGTGTATACCTTGAATCTGCCAGATTGTGAAACAAAAGTGGAAAAGAATTGACCTTGCTTCCGTTAAAGCTTGAGGCTTTAAACTGTGCGTTCTTTCCTGGTTAGTGTGGAGGTGAATGGATAGATTATAAATGGATAATGGATATGATATCCCCAGCGGAGTCCTAAAAAATTGTTGGTTGAATATTTTGTTGATCAGCGTACTGATAAACAAAATAGGTTTGATCAGCCAAAGTTGGAAGATTAGTCGTCCAAATGTGTAGGTTTATCACATTACAAGGACACTGATCTCTCCTCTCATCAAGGGGAGGTTCTTTATAAATAAGCTATATATATATATATAAACAGAAAATAATACTCAGGGGTAGGACAAACCATCCATCTCTCTTTTTTCAGAGATGATGCGTGCGGATCAAAGGAAAAACTCAAGGGAAATGACAGACAACACTCCTTTTCTTTCAGAAGTCTTATTCAACAAACCACAAGAATACCCCTGGTAGTAACAACAAAATATAGCAAAGGATGTAATAACCAACAAATCGAGATGCAGCACAAAGTCTTCACCTGGATTGCTCAAGAGTAAGATATGAAGGACAATGAGGGCACAAAGTCGCCCCAAGGTCCTTTACATAGAAATGAAAAAGAAAACACACTAAAGGCAATTATGGGGGCACAAAGTCTCTCCACAGTTGACTCTTTAGGACACCTTGACTGCTGTCACTAATTTTGCTTGTTAAATTAAAGGAACAGAAGATATATTAAAGAAAAAGACATAAGAACAGTTTCCTCAACAACAAAGATATTATAGCACAAAGTCTGAAAAACCATTTGCTTTCTTATTCCAGTAACAAAATATGATCAGCGATCTGAGCTCAAAGTCTCAGTAATGCCATACAATTTGGGTAGAGTTTCGTTCTAATTATAAAAAAAAGAGATCCATTTACAATAGAAGAGAGTCCTTTATATAGCCATTTCAAGAAGAACTCGGGAACAGTAACACATCATGTTGCGTTGGAATCTGTTAAGAAGACGGGCTGGAACTTGGGGGTGTTTTACCCATTTGATTTTATCAATGCTGGGAAACAAGTCGCGCTTATTGAAAGTTTGCAACTTTCAATGTCCACCTAGCGATTTGATCTTATCTTCATCGTTCCTCTTTTCCTAGTTAATTGAATCGGGTCCTGGATTCAGTTTGCCGTTCCATTCCTTCCTCGCTTTCTACTGGTCTTGGCCTTGAATTCTAGGAATGCATTCTGGTCTGTAAGTTCAAAAGATCAACAATTATTTTGTTGTCTTCAATTTGACGTTCTCGCGCCCGTCACTATGTTTCCAATGGCTAGTCGGCTGTGTTGAATTTGACGTTTTCGGGCGCGTCACCCCTTGGTCTTCTTTCGGCTTTTTGCTTGGCGCTTTTCTGGATTGGACTTGCCCTTTCGGGCCTTGAAAAATGACTCGTTTTGAGTCGGAATAACCTCTTGCAAGGGTATCTATCCTTCGGGCAGTCTTTAAATAGCCTTCGGACTTCTTCGGGCGACCCTTCGGCTTCAGGAAGTGTCTTCAAATTGGCAGCCGAGAGTCCCTTGCAAGGGCACTTGCCCTTCGAGGTCCTTCGGCGGCCCTTCGCAAATTCCCTCGGGCTTTTCTTACGCTTCCTCCCGTGAACGTTTCCCGCAGACATTTTACCCGGGGAAAATCCCCGCGGACTAAAAGTTTGGGTCCACGAAAATTTGTTCCACCAAGTCTTTGAACAAGTCTTCGGATTTTTTGCCCGCATTCACTTCTTTGATTTCTTTCGGACTTTTTGTCTGAAGGAATTCCTTCGAACAAAAATCCGAAAGAATTATGTCTTAGCCAATTTTAAATGCCTTAAACAAATCTGAAAGAATTACCTTTCGGCTTCCTTGAAAACAACCCTTCCGAAGGGTGCTTTTATCGATTAAGTGTCATTCGCAAGGGCACTTGTCCTTCGGGAAGCTTCCTTTTGCATTGAACCGCCCCTTTGAACTTTGGTGATGAACCAACAGTTGAACCGTTTTGTTGAACCAAGGCTTTGAACCAAAATGGTTCACGCTGATGGTTCAAGCCAATGGTTCAATTGAATGAACCGACTGAATGGACCATTTGATTGAACCAAAAGACGCTGAAACAAAGGGAATGAACCACCCGAGTGAAATAAAGCGTTGAACCTCTTGGTTGAACCGAGCCATTGAACCGTTCCTTTGGTTGAACCCGCCGTTGAACCTTGAACTTGTTGAACCTTTGAACCAAAGTGGTTCAATGGTTCAACGGTTCAATGGTTCAAGCCGCTTTGATTTGGCTAAGTGCTTTGAAGCCGATGAACCAATTGAAGCGATTGAACTTTGAACCTTGATGAAGCGCTTAACTCTTGCCAAAGACGTTGAACTTGTTGAACTTTGAACTCGTTGAACCTTTGAACCAAAACGGTTCAATGGTTCAACGGTTCAATGGTTCAAGTCCTTTTTGCTTGAATGCTTGCCGATAGACATTTCTGATTGAACTTAGGCTTTGAACCAATCCTTTGAACCAAAAGACGTTGAACCAGAGGATGAACCAAACGTTGAACTTGTTGCTGGTGTTTGCCGATGGAGATTTCTGTTTGAACCAAGGCATTGAAACAGTCCCGAAAAATGACTAAGTGTTGAAAAACTGATTCTTTTGACTGAAACCACCTGCAGAAGCCTTTGAACCTGTAAAAATGAACCTGCCTGCACAGTCCGTAGATTTTTCTTCCCGCTGAGTCCATAGATTCAAGCCTGCAGAGTCCGTAGATTCATGAAAAGCTTGAAAACTGAAGAATTTGAATGCCCAAGACAAATTTTGAAAAGAGAAGAGATAATTTTGGTCTGAAAGACCAAAATAGTTCAAATGTTGTCCCAAAAATGAGCTGATATTTTTGGGGGACAACAACACCAACCATTGACTTGGGCGATGCCAACCACCCAGGTTGAGCCTAGATCTTGTACTTGACAACTACAAACTGTTTCACATGTACGCTTGCACTTTCTCCGTATGTTGATCCATATATTACCATGCTTATGCTATCTTCCATTATTCTTCCACTTCCACTCCACATAGCTAAATGCAATCATGCACTATAGCTATTAGCATACTTATTGTGCATTGTGTTTTTACTTAAGTTACCTTTTGTATTAACTAGATCATAGAATTTTGAAGGAGATCATTGAAGCAGAACATACCATTCATATGCATTGCAAAATTTCTTGTCACCTACTGCACCTTAGATTGTCGGGAAATTCATGCATTGAATCCCTATCTCCTTTGATACATCACCTTCCACCTTTGATTGTATTGACAACCTTTTTCAATACGTGGATTGAAGAAGAGGATTTGTTGAATGTTGATGACTTATATAAATACCCAGATCAGAGAAGAGGATTTGTGGAGTGTAGATTCATTTTCATATCAGAGTATGTTTTCTAGTACAACCATAGAGAGCTGCTTCTACATTAGTTCCTTAAGCTTCATGTATTATTGCCTACAATCTTCATTCTTGAAGTCTATAATTATGATATTTACGTAAGTCTCAAGGTCGGGGGACAAGGTTTCAGAGACCAAAAAAATTCCTAGATTTTGGGGACTGCAGGGATTGACTAGTAAAACAATTAAACCTTGGTGTTCCCATCAAGGAAAGATGGAGGTCAATGATGTCCTCACTTCGTCTAAGACTTTCAATAAGGGGATCCAATACAAAGCGTCTGTTATTATAAGATACATATGCTGAAGACTTGTTTGTAGGATCTGGGAGGGAATCAGGGAAAAATAATTGGAGGTATGGCTTGACAATGTGACCATGCCTTTTGATCAGCAACTTTGTTACACTCTGAAGAATTTGTTGAACAGTCCAAACACAACCACATAGATCAAGCAAGAGCAACTACACTATATCAAAAAATTACAGGGAGGATTTTGATATATATATATATATATGGTTGTTTAGGGTAATTGGTTTAGTTTAATCAATTTGTATGTGATTGTTTCAACCTTTGGGTACAGTTCTAGAATTGGCCGAGGTTTATTGCAGGTGCAGGAATTTAAGTCTTGGTCAGACAACCTTGATAAAGAGAGAATCCAGTTTGGACTTGGCAGCCACTGTCCTAGAAAATAGCGATATTTCAGCCATCCTATACAAATACATAGGAAAAAATTGGGGAATTCGCGACGTCCTTGAAATATATTCTAAAAAGGGGATTGTATCGACGATGGTCCCCTCTATTTTGTTGTTTTTGGTACTTATGGGGGATGTTTCCCCCATAGTTATCAAATCTGGCTGGATCTGCACAAATTCCGGTCGGATCCAGATTTTTTTGCTGCCCAAATAAGATCATCTATGACAGCCCTATTTTTTTTTAAAATTTTAATTTTAATTTTTTATGTTTTCTATGCAAAAAAATATCCCAGAAACTATAAATATTATGTAATATTAACATTTTATGTTACTTTATTATTGTTTTTCACTATATTTTTCAATTTTGGATATTTATAAAACTTTTCTCACTATATATATGTATATATTCATGATCGATTTTTCCAAACTTTTTCAAGAATTCTGGACTTTTGGATTTTTTTACCCTCCCGAACAGATCTGGATTTTCTAAACTTGGTAACTATGGTTTCCCCCCTCTTCCCCATCCCCAAGATGTCCCAAATGGCCCAAGGATTTGGGGGGAGATACATCCCTGTGTAACATTGATAATTATGAAAGTAACATGCTATCCTTGGTAGGATGATTAATTGCATATTTTCATCAGGTATGATAAGTGTTCAAAATGTGGCACTATTTCAGTCGAAAAATGTACAAATGAAATGCACCTTATGAGCTCCTCTTCTTGGCATTGTGGGTTTTCTTGCGCCCTGGGATCTACATCAACTTCCAATTGTGTCCGTGTGAACATTGAACAATAGCCTGTTTGATAACACGATTTGCTGAAAATGGTTTTGTGAACATGAAAAATGGTTTTATAAACATGAAAAATGCCATTTCCTAATGGATGGGCTGTCCTGCATTTCGAGTATAGGAGAGACTTCACTATAGGAAATTTCATTGTAGGAAAGAATTTTAATGTCCAACTCAAAATTCTGCCTTTGTTATGCTGTGAAGCTAAGTAGCCGATACGGGTACGGGTACAAGTATCGGGTATGTGGATATGGGGGATTTTTTTTTTGGGGTTTGGGTACGGCTGTACAAAAATATATATAAAAAATTAAAAATATAGCCATATAAGCAAAATTAACCACATAATATGCATATAGGAAACATAATCAGTTAAATAACCACAAAAAATACTAATATTTCGATGCCAAATATCATAATATTCAATTGTCGAACGTAGATTAGTCTTATTACAAGTACATAGTGCAAATGTTACAATGTATGGACAAAAATAAAGACAAAAGAAAATGCACTCTCTGCAGTTTTGTGAAGATTACAATGAGATGACCTGGTGTTAAATCAACTTAAGACCATGGCCTATTCTCTTCTTTGAGCTTTTTCACAAGTTGAGCTTTCGTATTATACCTATGCAAATGATCTTACTGTATGTACTGCACAAAAAGAGTCTTGGAGAACCATATTTTTGGGACATAGAGGAAAAGCAAAAAAAGACATTATTGATTTCAACCTCTCCCTCATCTTGATCATGTTACAGAAATTTATTCCCTTTATTTTGGCAAGGCTGAAACACAATCAAATAATTGGAAGACTTGCTGACTTGCTTTGGCAAACCTTCATAGCTGTTATATACAGCCCTAATAAAGAAGATACAGATGAATCGATTGAGGCTTATGTTTTGAAAACACAGCGAGCCATTGAAACAGCAAGAGTGAACAAATATGCAATGGGAGGTAAAAATGCAAGGAAAGGTAAATGTGTTGTTATCTTTTGATAAAATGAGTGTGATTCATGCTTTTAGGGTTGCAAATGCACTTTAAAATGTTTTTAAATGTTTTTTGAGGTCCATATTTGACTTTGACCGGCAAAATAAGGAGGAAAAAATAAAAAAATACACTTTTTTTTGGGGGGTACGCCATCCCTACGCCCAGGGTACACTCCAGTCCCTGAGACGTACCCGGGCATACCTGCAGGGGCTGGGGCGTACCCTGGGCGTAGGGATGGCATACGCCCCCCGTACCTGTACCCAAACATACCATACACGTACCAGCTGGGGCTTACAGGCATATCTGGTAACGTAGCTGAGAAGCATGTCTTGTTGGGAGATGAGATTTCTATGCAAGAATATATAATACAGGTCACTGAAAAATCAATCCAATCACTGCTCTAGATATCTTCACCATATGCACCCTTTCCTCACATTTTTCATATGGGCATCTTTGCCACAGGCTGATGGCCTGCAATTTCAAACTTCAGGCGCTGCATTTGAGATCATGTTAATGAATCCCTCACTACTTCAGTGGTCTCCAACATAGTCTCCAATGTTTGCTTTCTTCATTGTTTCATTAGACTGCATTACAATTTCATCCTTGTCGATGCTTAATGAACTCACCAATGATTTTTTCTTAAGATCATCTATGACGAGGAAAGAAAGCTTTTGGATTTAACTTCGCAATAAGTTTTTAGATCAACGTTTCGGATCACACCCTGTGATCCATCATCTGCAATGTTTGGTTAAAAAACTGCATTCCGAGTATAGGAGAGACTTCACTATAGGAAATTTGATTGTACGAAAGATTTTTAATGTCCAACTCAAAATTCTGCCTTTTTTATGCTGTGAAGCATGTCTTGTATCTTTGGGAGATGAGATTTCTATGCAAGAATATATAATACAGGTCACTGAAAAATCAATCCAATCACTAATCTAGACATTTTCACCATATGCACCCTTTCCTCACATTTTTTATATGGGCATCTTTGCCACAGGCTGATGGCCTGCAATTTCAAACTTCAGGTGCTGTATTTGAGATCATGTTAATGAATCACCCACCACTTCAATGGTCTCCAACATAGTCTCCAATGTTTGCTTCTTCATTGTTTCATTAGACTGCATTACAATTTCATCCTCATCGATGCTTAATGAACCCCTGATTTTTTATTAAGATCATCTACGACAAGGAAAGAAAGCTTTTGGATTTAACTTTGTAATAAGTTTCTAGATCAACGTTCCGGATCACACCTTGTGACCCATCATCTGCAATGTTTGGTTAAACAACTTCATGGAGAGAAACAAAGGGTGCATAGGGTGCCGCCCCTCCGTTTATATTTGTTTATTCCACTTTGGGGATATTCCCATATCTTCCAAAAATTTGGCCTTGTTTAGTATTTAAATATGGGAGTGCACATCCTAGTGTTTTGAGAGCAAAATGCTTTCTTAAGATCTCATTGATGCTGTCCATGCATGCTTATGTGTGTGTAGCCCACTCCAGTGGGACCCATACCATGCATGACATGCCATCCACCATGTCGTTTTTGCCACTTTTCACAAATGCTTATGGCTGCTTGTGACCATGTTAACTTGCTTCTTTTCTCATCCAGGTCTGCCACTTGTCCATCATGTGTCAAGGATGCAGTAATGTTACATGACATCTTTCCTCTCCCTTACCTTGTATAGTTTTGCAGTTCTGATCTCATCCTCTAGCTCGTGGTCATAGTATACTTCAAAGCTTCCCTGAACCCAATTATATATGATGTGCAAATGAACGAAATATCAACTGGATATTAGTCATTTTAGCATGTAAGCAATGAAGGTTATGATGAATATGCTTCTCATAAATGTTTATATGTATATATATTATATACATAAACACAAATACATTCATACACACCTATTTACATTAAAAAAATGCATTAAAAGCCCTTAAATTGACTTAACGTTTTCAATATTCTCTAGCCTAGTAAACCTAATCCATTTGAGTCATAAATATTACAAGATGGTTAAAATATGGTTATTTCAATTATTAAATTTCAAGATTTCTCGGAGGTTTACCATTTTGGGTCTGCAAGAGGAGTCCAACAAATAGAGTAGTTGTTGAATAATGGTTCTTCCATTGGATTTTTCCTAGCTCAATTCAGGTATTGCACTTACGAGTAAGATGACACTAGTCCTTTTGAAATACATAGACTCTAACCTCTAGAAGTTTAAGGGTAAATAGTAGATTATATACAACAATATTTTTGCATTGTTCTTTACCATGAGAAACTCTTGTCAAATGGATATTTTTGATGAGAGTTTTTTGGGCACTATCTCCTTGGATTGTTTGTTTAGGGCACAAATCTATGTCCCAAAACTGGATGTTGACGATATAGAGTAAATGTTTCCTTTGATCTTGTCAAAGCTCCTTTTGTTTCCCCTATCCTCCAAAGAAATCGTCTTAATGTTTATATAAGCCTGCTATATATTGCTTTGTAGGGTGCTCCTTAGGAAGAAAAATGACATCAACGACATGAAGCACTTTGATAAACTCTTGTTTTCATTTCTAGAGACATGGAATTAGTGATCCATTAGTTGATACTTTTTTTCTTTCCTATCAACTATCAATTTTTGCATTTAAGAAAAAAAGGTTAGAAAGATAAATTGTGCTAAAATTTGTAAAACCTTGATGAGGATAAATCTAGAATCCATTACATGGCACTCGCGAAGTAGGCTTTGGTTTAGGGCCCTATAGGATAAGTGTTGTTCTTCCACTATAGTTTAGAACTAGAGGTAATGTTGGAAATTTTAATCTATTTCATAGCTTGGCTGGCTATTTTTAAAGAAGAATCATTATTTAAGTGGCTACTTAGTTGCTATTGTTCCTTTTTCAGTTTCTTAGGACATTATTTAGCTTAGTTTCCCCGTTCGTGGGGTATCTATTTCTTCAAAACTCACCTAAAACTATTATCCACAATCCATTTTTTAGGTGCCATTAACATGTCTCTTTAATATGGGGGCAGCACTTTAGATTGGACCGTCATAAAGCTATCTTTAATTTTTTTATGATCAATTTAAGCCATCTTTCATTTATTGAGAAACAAGAAACAATTTGTTTTGTCCATGAAAGACCTTATATAGCAAGATGATATCTGTTCAGGCAACCCTTGCTAGCACATACAAGGACTTGCCAAGAAGGCGACCTCATCTAATAGATATAAAGAAAGCAATCTCATTTTGGTCTGGATCTCACGAGGTCCAAGGAACAACACTCTAAATGAGGATCTAGATGTGTTATATGCGTATGCGGAAGCAATATTTGATAATCAAGAGAATAAGTAATAGAATTAGAACATTAATCTGTGCATTTTGTACATGGCATATTCTTGAAGAAGATGCATGGTTGTCTACCTTCTATTTGCTTGCTATGCAATGCTACAAATATGGATACATGGATTATAATGCCTTGATGGTTAAAAAATTGTTATGGAAGCTGAACCGTTTGTGGTTTCATGTTATTAAGCTCTTGATGGTTATGTGGCTTGACTAATAGAAGCGTGATACGTTGACAAATGCTCTAGCATAATGCGATCCCTAGAATTTCCTCTTGGCATGGCGCAACATGGTGAGTGTCTACGTGGCCAATGTGCAATCTGGAGGTTCCGTGTAGAGGTTGACCTGCAGGGTATGTTTGAAGGTGTTGCGGTATTGGCCAATGATGTGTAGAGTTTGCGTGCATGGTGCAACGTTGTATAGGCTTCATAGAGTGCATGGGGGCTAGGCTACGCAAAATGCAAAATTGTGCTGAATGGCATTGAGATTTATCATCCAAAATTTGGCAAAGGGTATTGTCGTGGTAAGGAGGGTGCTGCCCCTCAACCTTGCAAGTGCTAAGCCCTTGCCACTTGTGCACTTTGCCGAATAGGGTGAAGTGCATAATGCGGTCTTCTTTGGTGTGCAACATGTTTCTTGGTGCTATGTGGCAGGTGCATGATGTTTGGAGCAACATGGAGTTGCTTGAAGTGTGGAGTTGCGTGGAGTGGAACAAGTAGTGAAGGCACTCAAGGTAATAACATGGGTCTGCAGGATCACATTTGTTCTGCTACTGTTATGTGATGCAATTAGAAGGTGTTTTTTAACTGAAAGATTTAAGAAACATGCCCAGCGTGTCTGTATTACAAAATATGTACTTCCTTTGGCTTAGGTGCTAGGTATGAGGGTTATGCATTCCACCAAAGTTATCATGGACTTGCACCCAATGTCTACCTTTTTTGTTCTCATGCCAATCTGGTGGAGCAGAATGCAATTAGAATGGAGCCCTACCAGACAGTTTAAAGCTCTGTCAATCTCATAATGAACCAAGATCCTCCTGGCTAGATATAGGCTGCTAGGAATAAGGTTCAATCAAAATCTGGTTTGCATTACAGAAATTCCAAGTCTTTCAACATGGAAACTATGAAGTGACATTCTATCTTATCACACATTGTTTCAAGATTTATTTTGATTTATATGAAATCCTATTTGTTCTATAATCTTTCTTACATAGTAATGAGATTTTCCAAATTTTACTTGCCTTGGAAAAAGATTGTTTGCTTCTATTTTAAAATGCTAGTTGACAAATACGTTATGTTACGGCTATTGATTTGGGATCTGATATGAGACATTTTTTCTTTGATAAGCAAAATAAATTTTTTCTTGATAAAAGTGTAGTATAATATAAATTCAGACCATTGTTCTGCTGTTATTCCTCCCCAATTTTCCTCTGCTTGTAAAATGGCATTGAAATCCCCACGCAATAGTACTTTTTTATCCTTAAAATTTTGGAGAACAGTTGATAATTCCTCTCAAGTGCAGGATTTTATAATGGGACTATTCAAACCAGAAACATTAATTATGAATCTAGCCAATCTTTCTCAAGAGATTCTACTTTATAAACCAATCTGTTTTCATGTTTAGCCTAAACTGATACTGACATGGTGTGCGGATACCAAAGAAGGCACAAACCCCTCAATGTACTCGAGGCTTCCGTTGCAACCCCACCCTAGGCTCTCCATAGCTAAGCAAGGGGAAGGTCGATTTTTTGGGCTGACATTTTGGTTTCTTGTTTGTGCACAATATTTGGCATTCTTAATTGGAGTTGGCACTGGACTATTATTTTTTAGGGGTGTTGAGACCCCTAACATTCCATGATAGACATTTCGGTTTTTGGTTTTTGTTTCAGTTTGGAGGACTCTGTCTGGGAACAAAAGCAACTTTCCCCAACAAATGACCCCTTATATTAATAAGGATCTTTTATTGACTTCTTTCATCCTTGGATCGTATGTTATCAATTCTTCCTATTAGGGCACAAATTCTCCCTAAATGACTGGTATTATGGCAAACATGGCATCTAAATGGGATTCCTTCATAATCCAAGGGTTCGTAAAAAGAACCAAGTTTCAATCTAAGAATTACCACTTTAGGAAGAGGCTTTGATAGATCCATCTTGGCATTGATCCTAGCATATGTTGGCTGAAGCCATAAAGCCTAACCTGAATTGTGGTGACTATACCTGAATCATTTCTTGGCTGAAGCGAGCGTGCCATCGATATGGGAAAAGTCCTGCATTTTGTAGGAACAAACCCCATGACCGCCCCCAAACCCCCTACCCTTGCCCCCCCACCAATAGAATAACATTTGTTTCCTCTTCTAGTTGGAAAATTGCCAAAAAATGTCCTTGTGCCAGGAATCTAATTTCTACTTCCTCTACCCAAGATAATAATGCATCTGCTGCCAGCCATAATCCGCTACTCATTCCGATTAAAGCCCTAGATTGGAGAATCTCGACTTCTCCCTCTATTAGGTTGTCTTTAATCCCTAGCTCTGGTGCCTCTTGTGCTGTCTTTAACACAATCTTGAGCCCCTTTTGCATCGTGTCCTTACCCTACTGGCATTCCTCTATTCCCCTATTGGCATTCCTCTATTCCATGCTTACTCACATCTCTGTTGTTGATCACTTTCCTCCCCTACTCGACCTAAGGTTTGCTTGCATTCTTTATTTTGAATGGTTGCTTTTGGTTTTTCTCCTATGGAGATCTTGTTTTCCCATCACTATTTTGCTCCTACCATTGTTCTCTTGCTCCATTTATTTTCCTTTAGCCTCAATTTTCCCTGTAATGTTATATAGAAGAAATGTATCTTATATTTACACCTTAGTCACAAGGTTTGCCATATTTTTTGGATAAAATATGAAATTTGTCGATTTTCACTTGGCAAAAAAAATTCGCCAAAGTTTGTAGGGTTCATCATATTTTTTGATTTGCGCTCGTATTCCGCATCTGTGGGTCTACATGTTGCGTTCATGGAGGGTAAAAATCGGGAAGTTCGGAGCAAAAATCACAGGCCAAATGGGCGGAGTTGCACTGGACTGAGCAGGTGCTAGCCTTGCTTGGCAAACTTGGAGGGTGGACATTGCTGTTAACGTTGTTGTGGAGTGCTGTCCGAGACTTGAGACTGCAAAGCATGAAGTGCTATGAGAGCGTGGAGTTGGACGTGGATGAGGTCTGTGGTAGCCTGCATGGTGTGGGTAGGAGCCATTGACGTCAGCAGTTGAAGCAGCGGGAGGAGGTCAACAATCAGTGGTCATGGCAGTTTTGCGAGTGTCGAGCAATGAAAAAAGGCAGGGCTTTTTATTTTTATTTACGTTTTTTTCTATTTGAATAATTTTATATATTTTTTAACTTGTTTTTTAAATAAATTTTAATTTGTTTTTTTGTTTATTTTTGAGCATGTATTTTAAGTTTTGTAGTTTTGTTTAACTTTTTTTATTTTTATTTTTATGATTTTTCAGTTTATTTTTAATGATTTGTTAATTTGTTAATTTTAATTTTTAAATTATGTATTTTAAGAAAATTATTTTATGTTTTGTAATTATATTTTAAACATTTTTTAATTTGTTTTTTAATGTTTTATTTGTTACTTATAAAGTTTATGATTTAAAAAAAAAAAAATATATTTTAATGTTTTTTATTTGTTTATTTTAATTTTTTTATTACATATTTCTTTAAAATTATTTTATGTTTGTAATTTTGTTTTTATTTTTATTTTTATCGTTATTAATTTTTATATTTTTATATTATGTCTTATATTTATATTAATTGTTTTTCTACGATTCGAACTTAATGGTGATTTTTTTCAAACTTTATCCATTGGCGAACTTGAACTGAATTTTATCCTCGTGGAACTTGAACTCAAACCTTGCGACTTAGGTTTACACAATAGAAAATGATTGTATCTGCCAAATAATAATTACATGGAAAATCTCAGCAAGATACAAAGAAGCAACAGTATTGGAAATAACAAGCAAGGCTTAAAAATCCTCAACTCTTTTAAGATGAGCGAGGAACTTTCCTCATGAAGGGATGCCTTGCATTTTGTTTTCAAAGGGAAATCAATTGCTGACAATTGTATTTAATGCTGTAGTGCTTTACAACTATCTATGATCTTCTAAGTAACCCCTGAAAGAGGATCTTGCCAAATATTATTTCCAACTGATTTTTCTATCCTACCTAAAATGTAAGTTTCAGGATATGTCCCTGTTTTGCTTAAAAAGAAACGCATTCGTTTGGAAATATTTCTCAGACATTTGCGGATACACCTTGGCATTTCTGAGCCAATCTAGATGTTTCTAGCCGCCTCCTAAGCATTTCCAGCCATTTCTAAGATTTTAATTTTTTTTTTGGGCACCAAACTAATTTTTATTTTGTATTTTTTGTCTATATATATTCTTTTTTTTTATTATTTTTGTACCAACTTTTCTGTGCCACTTCATTTCTGGTGGTGCCTGGAAGTTAGCATTTCTTGTTTTTGTTCTGTCAACATTTTTCGGTAACTTAGGCATAATATGCATTATGCATATATAATCTGATACACTTGCCTTGTTGAGTCTTGATGGGGCATCTAAGACTTTGTGATTGAAAAACTTTCTTGATATCCAAACAGACTGCCATTTGGACTGCAGTCAGTGGTTTTACTTTCCAATATCTTATGACATGTATAGCCTTGGTATAATTGTGTAAACCTAATGAAGTTTTTGTATTGTGAACCCTTTTGATACATTCTAAGCTTTGGACAAGTCAACTTGCATACAAATGCATTTATTTGGTTTAGGGAAAGCCAACTTTTGGAGACGATGTTAATAGAAATACATCTATAAATCATGTCATTCAGGGTACTGCAAGTATACATAGCGAAGTCCAGTGGCTGAAAGCCACAAGGCTTGACCTGCCCATTTGTTGCCCTTTGTCAACACGATGAAACTGAATTCGGAAAATGGAAAGGTGATCATATTATGGATGTACTTTTCTCGAAGATGTAAATATCTAGGTTTTCCCTTAGCTCAACTTTAATATCACGGAAGGTTTGCACAAAAAGAAATAAATTATATTAATGTCCACAAGCAACCAAAGTAGGTCAATGGGACTCAATGTACTTGTAGTTATAATAGCATGGGGGAAGCCCCAAAAAAAGAGATCCAACTACTCACTAGAGTAGAAAAAAATCTATCGGGGTGAGTCTTGAAAGATCTCTAATCCAGGAGGATCTGTGTCCGTAGATCTTAGGGAAGTTTACCGTTGTTCCTCCAACTACTAACTAAGCTATCGTTCAAGCATGTAAGCATTGGAAGCATTATATCTTGGGCAACAAGACGGTGATCCACATAGATCACAAGTTGCTTCAGTTCTTGTAGACTCAGAACAAGTTGCAACAAGAGTGGCATCATAAATGGTCTTGTTATCTTCAACAATTCCATCTGAACATCAAGCATAAGAGTGGTAGTGTCAATCCAGTTGCAGATTGTTTGAGCTGTCCGATGGTTCAAGCTCTCCTTTTTGTACTTTATGCATGTGGACATGAAGTCAGTGCATGGTCATAATTATATCCATTTGACATGGATTTTGTAGATATCTATCATAATTTTCTTTGCAGTAATTCAATTCTAGATTTATACATGTAGGATGGACTCCTTTATCACCTTGGGCACTTGTGTGTTTCGCATGAGGTAGAGAGGCAAAAACTCATATGGGAGGCTCATTTTATCAAAGTTGCAGGACATTTTAGACTTCAAAAGACTCTTGCGGTGTTGCAAAAGTACTTTTGGCCCAATCTCAAGTTAGATGCATCCAAACACATCAAATCTTGTACCGCATGTGCAACTGCTAAGTCTCTTAACAAGAAGCAAGGTTTGTATCGACCTCTACCCATTCCAAAGAGACCGTGGGAATTTGTTTCCATGGATTTTCTCTCAGGCTGCCTTTCTACCAAGCATGGTAATGATTGTGTTTACCTAGCAATTGATAGATTCTCAAAGATGGCAAATCTCATACCCTGTAAGAAAGCAATATCAGCTCTAGAAACAACTCAATTGTACTTTTGACATGTTTAGATTTAATTTAGAATTGCACAGACCATCCTATCTAATATGGATACAAGGTTCTTGAGCGATTTATGGAAAGTGCTTTGGTCTATGCTAGAGACAAAGTTGATCAAATCTATTTTTCTTCATCCACATATTGATGGACAAATGGAAGTGGTAAATATGATGATAGTGCACATTATGAGAGTATACAATTCAAAGAAGCAACACACATTGGAGGAAAGCCTGCCTTTTATTCAACACAACTACAATAGAGCTCTGCACAACTCTATTGCACATAGCCCTTTTCAGGTTTGTTTGGGTTTCCAACCTTTGGCAGCCATCGATGTAGCTTATCCTATTCTATGATCAACATTATCCACTCCTTTGGTTCAAAAGGAAGTTGACAAAGTTGTTCAATTTACTGAGCACTTTGAGCACATTCAACAAGTTCAGATCTTATTGCAACAGGTAAATGTGAAATACAAGCAGTGCCATGACAAGCATTGGACACTGCACACCTTCCAAGTTGGTGATCGTGTCTAGCTACACCAACAAAAAGAAAAATTGACAGGACCTTACCACAAGCTTCATCCATTTGGTACGTGCCCTATTCCAACACCAAGCAAGTAGGGGAGAACGCTTTCATGCTTAATCTTCCATCTTACCTTGGGTTGCATCTAGTCTTCAATGCATAATTCTTGCGCCAATACTTTCCACCCTTGTTTGATGCTTCAAATATTGTAGAGACTCGTCAACAGACATAGATCAATCTAGATTGCGACATCCCAACCGAATCAGATTAAGTCATTGATGCTTGGGTCAAATAGACACGTCGACAAGAGATCCCTCTCTTATAGATCATCAAAGCAGGTCTAGTGCCTTCCTATGGAAAATGGTTTACAAAAGTGCAGGTTGCCAATTTGTTTCCACATCTCTTACCGCAACTGCATGAAATGGGGATCATTGCTCTTGAAGGAGGGGTGACTGATCCAAGAGGATTTGGGTCCATAGATCTTACTGTAGTTTACTGTTGTTGCATATCTAGGCTTGTGCTAATATCAACAACATCAGCATTAGGTTACTCACCTACATGCCAATTTGTAAGATCAAATTCCACTTTTGTGTTACCGCACAACCCCTGTAGTGTTAGTATTGTAGACCTCAGCTTGTTAGTGATGTCACAACATTCGTTGGTTATGAAGTGGTTGTTACCAACTCTTGTAATAGTTCAACCGACGTTTCATTTCCCTCCATTGTATATTAATGTACACTTCCATTCTTTGTAGTAAGTTAACATAGACATGAATGAAGTTAGGAAGTACATAGACACTAGACATTTGATCTCTTAGATATCGTACATAACTTAGCATAATAAAACTTTGATTTTACAATTCTACATTTGGTTGTCATTATGTTGTTTGCTTTCCTTGTTCTTTAACACAGTGCACCTTCATATCCTTTGCCATTCACAAATTTGCTTCTTTTCATAACCCTCTTAAATCCGTTATAGTAGTTTGTCCATCGGGTCTCCTCCTGGGTCCTACGTCAATACCCTATACATGTTTGGAGACATCAATGCGAAATACAAGTAGTACAAATATCAGAAATATTACAAATATTGCAACTAGGTATTCAAAAGAAACTTCTATTGCTATGAATGTTTATCAAGAAGACAAATCAAATGGGGACTTGGGTTGGGGCTGTCCCATGTCTCCGAAGAGTGGAATAGAAGGGCTCACCCTATTATCAATCACTGTGAAGGAGCCAATACAAGACTTGATAATGTGTATAGGTGCGTGGCCTAGGCAGGCTAAGCGAGCTTGGGTGGGTGATCCTCAGAGGGATCACGACTTGTTTGTCAAACACTCCCCTAGCACTCAAGGTTGACAAGAAAGGGAAAAAGAAGCTCACCTTGTTTTTGCCCTTGGAGGAAGATGCTAGCAACTATAATGTTTAGTGGATGCGTAGTGCCCCAAATAACTCGAGTAGGAGGAAAAGAGGAGTCATCAATCTAGTAGTCTTGGGTGACCTTTATAGTGTCCAACACTTGAGAGCGATTGCTTATCGGAGGTATATAGCCAAACACCTTTGGTCGGGAAAACAAAAAGAAAATGTAGCAAGTGATCCTTTGGAGTCTTTATGTAGGTAATAATATCTCCCTCTAGTCATGTAGCAAGCAGGGCATCTAAAAATACAGTGTTCCTCAGTTTACATCTCCTATGGAGAACAATTATGACAAATCCTATCACCCCTAGGAATATGGTGGTGACTCAATTCTTAACTAGTGAGAGCACCCTTAGCTGATCAAAATGGTTCTTGAGACCACGAGTGCAGTTGTGCTGGATATGGTTGGGATGGACGATGATATTATCTACAATCTGTAGGAAATACTCAAAATAGATGGCCATCTTAGGATGGTGAGGCTGGGGATGGAAGATCCAAATGACCTGAATATATTGCCATCTTTTACATCTTTTTAGTCTTTCTAGGGTTCTCTTTTATTTTTATGTCTTTGATTGGATATCTGATGTATTTCTTATGTCCGTGATTGGATATTTGATGCATTTCTATGGTATATGTCTGTAGGTTGAGGCATCTTATATTATCCTTTATGGGCACGGCCTTTTAAAAAGCTATAGGAAATGTCCTTGCTTCCATATTTAATATTGTTTGGAATTGATATAGTCATTTTATGCTGCAGTGATCTTCAAATGAAGTTCTGTCTGTGAGGAAGGCCATTTGTCTTCAAGGCTGAATTTATCTCCATTCATTTTCCCTGTAATGAGCTTTTCTAATTCTGTGCTTGACTGTACTCAGGTGGTATGCAAAGCGATTTCTTCATCCAGATGTGGTAGCATCTTATGAATACATATTTATCTGGGATGAAGACCTAGGTGTTGAACATTTCAATGCGGAAGAGTAAGTACCTGTTCTCAAGAGACTTTGATTGGTGCATAGCTTAACTTTCTTACATTTTTTCACCATTTCATGTTTTGTTTGTTCTACGTCTTTTGCTCGCTAATAGGGTTCTTATTAACTAGGTACCTAAAACTTGTGAGAAAGCATGGTTTGGAGATATCACAACCTGCTTTGGAGCCAAACAGCGGTCTAACGTGGCAAATGACAAAAAGAAGGGGTGATGTGGAAGTGCACAAGTAATAGGCTGTTATTTTTTTCCTCAACTCGTTTCTTATAATCTTTTGAAGTTCTTATTGTATTGGATTTTTTCAAGTCTTTATATAATATGAACAGGAATACGACAGAGAGACCTGGTTGGTGCCATGATCCAAAGCTGCCACCATGTGCTGGGTATGCATAAGTTTGCAAGATATTCATGCTATTTAATAAGATAATTTTTCCTGCCTATTTGGAAGACAAAGCTTACCTTTTCTCGGTATATCATTTTTATTCTGAGTTGTAATATTTTTGAAATGTTGTGGTTTTGAAATAATGTTTTTGAAATTTAGGTTTGTGGAGATAATGGCTCCCGTATTTTCCCGAAAGGCATGGCGTTGTGTTTGGCACATGATTCAGGTACAATTACTTACAGTTTGCTTCTTAAATGTTTGCTCAGTTTTCTTTCATGTGAAATGATAACATCTAGCTGTCATGACATTTTATTCTTTCTTTGCTGCAGAATGATTTGGTTCATGGATGGGGTTTAGACCTTGCCATAAGAAGATGTGCAGAGGTAAGGCAGCAATTCTTCTTTCTTCAAAAATTTTGTGTCATCACCTTCCTAAAACTATCTTTCAAATGGAACCACTTGTAAATGTTACTAGCCAGAGTATAAACACATGAAATTGTTTGGTTCTTGCATTTCTTCATTTTTCTTTACACAATATAAATTGGATTCACCTACAGCTGTTGCATGTGTTAAACTCTGTGCCAGATCTGACACTACAAGATTTCTTAGCTGTTATGTGACTTTATTTTCACTTACATAATTTTGACTTACATACGATGTTTCCACATCTGCTTATTTTAAATAATAAAAATCGGAATTTGGTGATTTTGAAATAAGTAGCCTGTAATTTTTTCTGATTCAGTGTTTAATTTACTGCATATCAAAACATAAATTTGAAGGACGAAAGAGAGATTAAAATGTGATGTGTTTAAAATTGTTACAAAATTTGCCATTTTTTGTTGGCCAACAAAAGTTAGCAAAAATATTGGCATCACTAGTGATTATTTCATGCTGTCTATTATTTTATTGAATGAATCTGTAAGAATTAAAATGAAGTGGCTAATTACATAGCCAAAGAAAATTCCACAAACGAGGAAGCAAACTAATCAACACAATCACCTTTGAGCTAAAAATAGCTTAAGCATGTACAGAACTACAAAAGCAACAACTAGCCATTATTTAGGCTTTATTGTAGATTGATTAATAGTAGAGCATTATCTAATCTAAATAATCTAATACCCTCCCTTAATGAATAAACTGGAAACAATTCCAAGTTTATCTCTAAACTTATGAACATATCTTTAGCAAGAGGTTTAGTCATCATGTCAGTAGTTTGCTTTACTGTAGGACAACAATAAAGACAAATATCTTCAATATTAACCAACTGGCAGATGTAGTGGTGATGACCTTTGATGTGCTTGGTTCTGGCATGATAGATTAGGTTTTACACCATCTTGAGAAAACTCTGGTTGTCACAAAATATTGGAGTTGGTTGAGTTTGGTCAAGCTGAAGATCCTTCAATTTTGTTTGAATCTATATAGTTTCACAACCTGCACTAACTACCGCTTTGTAATCAGGTTTAGTGGAGGACACGTTAACTGTAGTCTAAACTATGCTCTACGATGAACAAACACCTGGACCAAGAGTGAAAACATAACCTATTGTAGACCACCTTGAATCCACTGATCTTACCCAGTTTGAATTAGTTTATCATGTCAGCCCAAAATGAACAAAATTTTGATATAAAAAGCCAAATTCAAGAGTCCCATTGACATATTGAAGTACTCTTTTTGCAGCTTGCCAATGTTGTTGTGGTTTAGACATGAAGCAAGTAAGACAACTTATTGGAAAACAGAAATCCGGTTAGGGGGTAATGGGATAAATCAAAGTACCTACCAATTGCCAAGGCACTGTTTCATAGGTTTAAGTTGAGAGTTTTACCCCAACTTCCATAGGTGTAGTTGTTGGATTACAATCATACACTTTGAATTTTTTCTAATAGAGGTTTGATATACTTAGTTTGTGGTACAAAAATAGTATGCTTTGATTGCCAAAATTATGTCAGCGTTCACTTGTTGAATTAAGTCGGAACTGCTCCAATGATGGAAAGATTATCAACATAGACAACTAGAACTGCTATGTCATCACCAACTATTTTTACCTATAGAGTTGGTTTAGAATCACATCTTCTAAAACCATATTCTCTAAGATATTTATCAATCTTGAAATACCAGGGTCGAGGAACTTGCTTAAGTCCATACAAGGAATTTACTGACTTGCAAACCAAGTACTCTTTTCTAGTAGCCTGGAATCTCTGCACTTGAATCATATACACTTCTTCCTCCAAGTCTCCATTTAGGAAGACACTTTTAACATCCATTTGAAATACCTTCCATCCAAACTGAGCAGCAATAACTATGACTAACCAAATGGTTACCATCTTCATAGTAGTAACAAAATTTTCTTCATAGTCTACTTCCACCTATGTATAATCTTTGGCAACAAGACGAGCTTGAAACCATAGTTACCAAATATGGCCAGATCTGGACAAAATCTGCCCATATCTGAATTTTTTGGCCAGCCCGAATAAGTTTGTCCAAGTCTGCCCTTTTTTTTCAATTTTATTTTATTTTTATTTTTATATTTTAAGATTTTCTATGCAAAAAAATCCCATAAACCATAAATATGAGATAATATTAACATTTTTATATTATTTTACTAATGTTTTTCATTGTATTTGTTAGTTTTGCATATCTATAAAACTATGCTCACATATATTTGTATATATTCTGGATTGATTTTTTCCAAACTTTTTCAAGAATTTTGGATTTCAAAATTTTTCACCCTCTCGAATGGATCCGGATTTCCAAACTTGGGAACTATGCTTGAAACATCCGATTTACATTTAAGTTTATCAATCCACCTAAATCCAATTTGTTTCTTACCTTGGGGTAACTCCAACAACCCCTATCCCGTTTTTCAGCAAAACATCATATTCCACCTTTATAGTGGATTCCTATTCATGCTTCACTTTGGCCTTTTCAAATGTATTGGCTCAAATACTTGTGAAACGGTTGAAATTAGAGCATAATTTACTCACTATTTTGCACCATTTGTTTCCCAATCCTTTGGATCTTCTGTCCATTATTTATGGAAACTCACCCTCTCGTACATCCTTAGTTGTGGCATAGTCCGCTTTGATCTCTTGTGTTGGCTTCCTTGATTTGATTGTGAATTATTGTTTCCTTCAGTAGATCCCATCTTGGAACTAGACTCCTCTAATGTTTCCTTCTTTGAGGCCTGTTCAACTTTAGCACTTGAACTTATTCCAAAATTATTAGCAATTATCCAAACATTGCTATGCGTAGATTTATTATCATTTGAGAAAAGTGGCATTTTTTCATCTACAACATCTTTATTTTTCACAAATTTGTTTGTAGAGATGTCTAGTAATCTATATGTGTTGGATTGCTCACTATAGCCAACAAACATGTATGTTTTTCTTTTGTCATCCAAATTACCCCTCTTTTCTCTATGAATCAATACAAAAACATTACAATCGAAAATATGAAATTCACCTACAGGTGTTCTACCTGATCATAATTCTTCAAGAGTAATGTTCAGCAAGGCTTTATAATGTCTTGTATTAACGATAAAAATAGTTGTATTCACAGCTTCTACCATGTACCAAAAAAGATACATTTAGGCTCTGCACCATGCACTGTGCCATGCACATAATTGTCTTGTTCATTCTTTCCACAATTCTATATTTCTGTGGAGTATATGGAGTGGCATGCTACTTGCGTATACCTTCTTTCTTGTAGAACTCTTCAAACTGTTTGGAGACGAACTCACCTCCATTGTTTGACATTAGAGCTTTGACCTATTTACTTGATTGTTTCTTTATAAATGTTTTTTCATGCCACAAAATTAGAGAATCAATCTGACTTTAATCCAGAAAATAAACCCACATTTTTATAGAAAAGTCATCAACTATGAACAAGAAATAATAAGCTCAATACATTGTAACAGTTTTCATTGGACCATGCAAATCCACATGTACTAGGTCCGATACTCTTTCGGATCGCCATGCCTTACTAGTATGAAACAAATTTCAATTTTGCTCATCCATTTGACAACATGTACACACATTTTGACTTTATTGAATGGATGGAAGTCCATTCACCATATTAGTCTTGCTTGGTACATTTAGGTACTGATAATTGAAGTGTCCATTTTTTTCAT
Source organism: Torreya grandis (assembly GCA_037957365.1). Lineage (NCBI taxonomy): Eukaryota > Viridiplantae > Streptophyta > Pinopsida > Cupressales > Taxaceae > Torreya > Torreya grandis. The sequence continues at coordinate 3,838,492 of JARHVA010000315.1, forward strand.
GCGGAAGTACACTAGTGTTTTCAACTGATGGTAATTCATGTGCTTGTGCTGTTTTGGGATCAATTAGTTTGTACAACCTCTTTTCACCAATTCCAACAAAGATGACTTTTTTTATTATGAAGAGTAGTTACCATACTTTTGTTTCCTTGAATCTTTACATAACGACTAGAGTTTTTGGTAATCTGACTAATAGATAGTAATTTCTTGTTCATATCAGCTACATGTCTAACATTCTAAATTGTATATCTAAAAGCATTTTTCAATGTAATCCTCACATCCATTAACAAAGCGAGTCCAACTGTCACTCAAGGAAACACATTTAGTACTACTACTATCTTTAGTTAAATTAACTTCTCAGTCTCAGTGCCCTGTAGTGTTAGGATGCTCTTGAGTCAATGTACCAGGTTTGAGACTCAGTTGACTGGTGTCGAGATGCTACAAAGGCAAAATTACTTGGTGCCTCCTCTTCATCTCCTTCAACAATGTTTGCATACCATGATTTATTTTAAGCACTTGCCATGCATTGTTGCCTCTTTTGACAATCCTTCTTGAATTACCAGGTTCTTTGCAGTTAAAACACATCCATTTTGACTTTGTTGTCATGTTAATGCTTTGGGAAGACTTTTTAGATGAACTGCGAGCATTGAATTGTCAGCTTTTGCTCTTGAACTGTGCATTGAATGTACTCTTTGTAGCAACTGAGGTTGATGCTTTTGTTTGATGCCTCCACTCTTATTGCATGAGAAGTGTGGACAACTTCTCGAAATCAAGAGTTTGTGTTTCTGCAATTAAATGTTGTGACTCTGCAATTTAATTTAAAAGCAAAGGTAAACTATGGAATACCAAAGCAACCTTATCCTGATCATTCAGTGGCTTCTCAATGTTATCGAATTGTACACAAAGGTTCTTCAGATGTAAGAGGTAATTAGAACAACAACTTCTTTGTACAACTTAGTGAAAATAACAAATTCTTCAAATGTAAAACCCTTCCGGCTTCAAATGTTTGATTTTTAGTAAATGTTTTTCACAATTTAGATGCTATGGTAGCAATTCTAACCTTGGTACTAGGTTATCAGAAATTGACAATTTCAGCAACATTAACTCCTCATGTTTTCTCTCAGAGTCTTCGATATTATTTGTGGGTCTCTGTTGTTGCACAATTTGGTCAATATTCTTATGGTCAAACACAAGAAGTATTTTGTGACACCATAAACTGTACTTATTTCCGGTTAGTATATAATAATTAGAGAATAACATGTGTTGTATACTGTACATTTTGACCTTGCACATAGATCTACTAGTCAATATAAAATACGAAAACAAATATATCTGTGGATTTACAATGCTTTGGACCATTTTTTTTCCCCCACTACCTTTGCCTCCTTAATACGGACAATATGGCAAAATTTTAGCCAAAAATACTCATCCGATCATGAGATATAGAATTAATCTGCTTTTAGGCTTATCTTGGGACATGTCTTTAAACCATGGGGCTGTGCCTCCTCACTCTATTATTCACGCCCCTCTTGACCCTGTACAATACTCTTGCTGCATCTACTGTTCTGATCTTTTATTGTTATTTATATTACATTCATCTCTTAGAACACCACTCACATCTACTCAGGACTGCACCCTTTGTCTGCTGCTCACCTTCACGCCACAAACTGATGCAGAAAAATGCAATAATTGTTAATGGTTTTGCTGGGCCGGGGAACCCAGGTGCTCCTTCACGCCTCTCCTTTACCAAGCCTCGCCCAGGCGCTTTTCTCAATGCCTTTTTCTTTTAGGCATATACTTGGAGCTGTGCTTCATACTCAGGCAAATAAAGAGCAGCTTCTTTTCCCCAAATTAATTGTCTTGATTGCCTGTAGATCCCCATACATGGTGTGCTACAAACTAGACTGCTTCCTCCTTCACAATGTGATCTAACTCAAACACTTCCCAAGATTTGATCAGGATTGCTCTAACACTATATTATTTTATGGATGAAGCTGTAAGAGTTACAATGAAGTGGTGAATTAAATAGCCAGAGAAACTCCTACAAATTAGGAAGCAAACAAACTAACACAACCACCTTTGAGCCAAAAATAACTCAGGCATCTACCAAAATACAATAGCCACAAATACCCATTATTTAGGCTTTATTGTAGATTGTCTAAGGCTAAAGCATTATCTAATCTAAATAATCTAATTCGTTCTTCTGTGAACTCTGTTTTTCTGTTTGCACTTGGATTTCCTCTTCTCAATTTTTATAAATTTTGCTTGGTCTCAGCTCAATCTCTTTTGCCATCCTCGTATAAGTAATTTCCTAGTTTGCACATACGGACTCTCCTTTTGGTTGCAGAATTATCCCCATCTCTTCAATTTATCATGGTTCTGCTTCATAGTTTGTGCTCTCTTGGTTGTGCATCAACCTTTCTGTTCGAAGCTCTCGACGACTTTTTTTTAATGCTACTCTATTGCCGTCCGTATATGTTTGGCTTTTTTCATTTTTGTGTTATGTTCTTTATGCTATGTGTTTTTTTTTAAATTTAAATTTTTACATCTTCTTTGTTCTTTTTGTATTGTATCAGATTTATGTTGTATATTTTTATTTTTATTTTTTTCTATGGTAGTTCGTATTTAATAAACTATTTGTTTTGTTATTTGAGCTTGTATGTTTCTTATTAAATTTTAATGTTATTGTGGTGTTACGCACAAATGCATCCCTTAAATTTTGATGATGTCCCGGATGTTTCATGGACTAGGGGGCTTGGAGGGAACGTACCCAATGCTTTTATTAAAAAAATACAAATCCCCACCCCCCAAAAAAATTGCTATTTTTACAAAAATATTGAACCCTAATCCTGAAAACACCATGAAAAACATTAAATAAAGTTTAAACTCCTATTTATTGAATAAAGTTAAAATATATAAAAATTAATTTTTTATATATTACTTTAATATCTGTCCCCCACTGTTCCAAAAATTTTACAATTTTTTTGCAGTCCCGGAAACCCTGCCCCCATCCCCATGCCCCTACTTCCATCCATCTCCAAGACTCAGGGAACTATGTGTTATTGATAATGTGTATTATTTTGACATGTCTTAAATATAAAATATCAAGTTATTTAGAAATATCTATTTGTATTGGTGATGACAATGATGACAGACTTTTAACATCTTCAAGACTAAATTGGTATATAGGAGCCAACAAAGTGTAAATTTACGCTTCATAAAATTTAGTTTTTATATTGAAATTTAATGGCAAATTATATAGAGGTTTTTCTTGTGCTGATATTTTTACGAATTTAATCATGTCTGATTTGTGTTGAATACAAATTAGAATCTGGCAACTTAACTTTCATATGATCTATAATCTGGTAAAAAGTTATTATATAGGTCCTCATTTCGAGGGTAGTCCTTTCTAGGTCACTATTTGTTCCAAAAAGGTCAGCTTTGCCAAGTAATTTGATCTTTTGAATTATATACCTTTACAATTTGCAATTCATACATTTAATTGATGTTTACTTACAATTGTGATTTTTCAAGTTACCAAAATCGCGATCAATCTTCAATCGCCCCAAAAAATGATTTTTTCAGCGTAAAAACCGCGGTTAATACCAAGTCAATCCTCGCAAATGATTAAATCGTTGACCTCGTCGATCAAAACGTGGAAAATTCGATTTAAACACAAAAAAATGGTGATTTAAACTTGAACGATGATTTTTTCAAATATAAGTGCAAAAAAAGAAAAAGAAAAAAACAATCATTTTAATACCAAAAATTGCAAATTTCTAAGAATTTTCAAGAGCAGAATTTCAAAAGAGGACAAAATCGACAGAGAACATAGTGATTTTTAGCGACGTGTCTGATAGGTTCGAGAATCTTCCGCAACAAAATCGACATTTGGTTTTCAGTCTTCACTAACCCGTCAAATTTTCAACTAAGTTCCGTTTTTTTTTAATATATATCTTCTAAAATGTAAATAATAACTCAAAAATCCCTAACCTTAACGTAAGTTCAGTTTTTTTTTTAATATATATCTTTTAAAATGTAAATAAAAACTATAAAAATTAAAAAATCCCTAATCCTAACCCAAGTTCAGTTTTTTTATATAGATCTTTTAAAATGTAAATAAAAACTATAAATATTAAAATTACCAAAATCCCTAACCCTTAGCCTAACCCTAACCCTAACCCTAACCCTAACCGTACGGTTAGGGTTAGTTTTTTAATTAAAAATTAAAATTTAAATCTAACCCTAACCTGGTTGTTAGGAATTAGGATTTTTTTTAAATATTAATTTTTTAAAATAAATTTTTATAGTTAGTAATTAATAAAAAAATCTATAAAAAATATAAAAAATTATTAAAAACCAATAATTTATTCGAAGGAATTATTGTTAATAAATTTCGATGAATAAAAATAAAAATAAATAAAAACTACAAAAAAAGACGTTTCCTAACCCTAACCCTAACCCTAACCCTAACCGTACGGTAGGGTTAAGGTTTTTTTTAATATTATAACTTAAACATTACCTTTTTTTAAAATACTAATTTTTTTAATATATTTTTATAGTTTGTAATTATTAAAAATTAAAATCTATAAAAAATATTAAAAATCAATTTTGTTTTGCAATGAGTTAATGTTAATTAACTCTGATTAATAAAAATAAAAAACTAAAAAAAAACTGTTTCCTAACCCTAATCTTGTAATGATTTTTTTTATTTCTAATGCAAAATAAAAAATAATGTTTACTTATTTTTATTTCGAAGCAATTTATATTAATTTATTTTGTATGTATTTATTACTAATGATTGCACGAATGTAAAACAATAATAAAAAAATAAAAGCAAACAAAACATCTCTAAAACACTTTCTTTTCTATTCTTTTTTTGTTCTTTCGGGATCTGTCGTTCGACTGTAAATTTGGCACAGGGGGTCACAGTGTCAGAGAGGTGTCGTGCTTGCGAGCTTTGAACTGTCCCCTGTGAGCAGGTATTTCATTAGACAAAATTGAGAACTTTCACGTACTATTTCTTTTAGTGCCACTCTATTTTCACGTATCACTCTGCTCTCACGTACATCTCTCTTCCACATACTATCATTCTTCCATGTACCATCGGGTATATAGGAAGATTAGGTATATAAGAAGGTTTGGTATGTCGAGAGGGGTGGTATATCGAGAGAATTGCTCCTCTGTATCATTACTCTTTCATGTATCTAATAGTATATAGAAAGGTGTATGGTATATTGGGCGGTTTGGCTATTGGAGATTTAGGTATATGGAAAGACAGGGGTGATAAGTTGGAGTGATAAGGGTTTCTTCTGGAAGTGATGAGGAAAAACTAAACACCTTTAAAATATTTTAGCACATAAACAAAAAAAATTGTCACATTGCAGATTTAATCATGCCACGTGTAAAAGATTTTGCATGGAACTATTGCACCGAAGTTGAGTCGACAACGCAAACAAGGTGAAATGCAACTTTTGTGGATATATATGCAATGGAGGCATATACCGTTTCAAGTGGCATTTGACAAGACAACGAGGGCACAAAGTTACACCTTGCACTAATGCATGCACTATGATGTCATCAATCAAGCTATATCAACATTCCAATGATATTCAGATTCGAAGGCAAAAAGGGCAATAATAGCTTGATTGGTGGGTGGAAGGTTTTAACTCTTCAGATGCAAGGGGTAATGAAGAATATGATGACATCCCTGGGCCATCAACAAAATGTGAAAAAGGGAAAGAGAAGTCTCAAGTGACACCTAGATCAGTACTTTGTAGGCCAAACACAGGGGGGGAAACATTCATGTCTTCTTTAGCCCCCGCACTACCCTTGGAGCGTAAACCACACTAGAGAGTACAGGGTGAAAAAAATTTGCGCATGAGCAAGCAAATAAGGCAATCTCTAACTCTTGGTACTCTTTTAGCTTACCGTTTAATGTGGCCTGATCTCCATATTGACAAAGTATGGTGGATGCAATTGCAATTGCAGGTTCAGGGTTCTCAGCCCCATCATACGAGGTTTTGCGAACATATTTGTTGAAGGATGTCATACATGATGTCCTTGCAGAATATCATAAAGAATGGGCACAGTCGGGATGTACTATCATGTCAGATGGATAGACAAATAGAAGGAATCGTACGCTTATCAACTTTTTTGTATCGTGTAATATTAACACTGTGTTTCTTAAGAGTGTCAATGCATCTGATCAGATAAAATCGAGTGAGGCATTGTTTCGTTTATTTGATGAAGTTATGATTGAGGTGAGGCTAGAAAATGTGGTCCAAATCATTACTGATAATGCTGCTGCTTTTGTGGCTGCTGAAAGACTTCTTATGGAGAAATATGCGACTATTTTTTGGACTCCATGTCCGGCGCATTGCCGTGATTTGATTTTGGAGGACATAGACAAAATTCCATGGGTGAAAAAGGTTTTGCAAAGGGCTCGCACAATCACGAAGTTCATATACAATCACACAAGTGTTTTTAGTATGATGCAGACATTTACAGATGGTAAGAAACTTCTTCAGCCAAGGGTTACAAGGTTTGCAACCCACTTCTTTGCCTTGCAGACTCTTTTCCAACAACAAATGAATTTGGAACGAATGTTCGTTTGAAGTGAGTGGATGGAATGTTTTTTTGCATAACATATAGATGGCATAATAGTGAATGACTGTTTTTTCAGTCTTTTTGGGAGGAGATAAAACAAATTGTGTTATTGTTCGAACCTCTAGTTCAAGTTTTGAGACTTGTTGATGGGAATAAACCCCCCATGGATTATTTGTATGAAGCAATGGATAGGGCCAAAAAAGCTATTAAAGGCAGATTGGAGAATAACGAGACAAAGCACATGTCATTGTGGGAGATAGTTGATAACAAATGGAATCGACAAATGCATTCTCCCCTCCATGCAACTTGATACTTTTTCAATCCAATATTGTTCTATAGCGTCTTATTTCGGGACGATGTAGAGGTCACAAAGGGCCTATTTAAGTGTATGAAAAAAATGTTTTTTATTGAGTAAGACTTTGAAGAAGCTATGGGAGAGTTGCCAATGTACAAGTAGGGAAGAGGTTTCTTTTGTAGTAAGGCAACCGTCACAAGGACCTTCCAACCAGGTAGACGAACTTTTTTTATACGTACAATTAAATTGTTAAATTTTGACTGTATTGTGCAACTGCAAGTTACAATGTTAGCAAAATCTATTTTTGCAACACAATGGTGGGATTTCTTTGGCAAAGAAACCATGGCAATGCGCATTTTAAGCCAGCCATGTAGTTCATCTATTTGTGAGCGCAATTGGAATGTTTTCAAGCATATACACTAAAAAAATGCAATTAATTCACTCAAGAACAAGTGAATGATTTAGCATTTGTCTACCACAATCTTCGTCTGAAAATGAAGAAAGCTCAAAGTTAATAAATGTTGCATTTTTAATTCTCAATTCATATCAAAAATTGATTTATATTCTTGTAAAATATTATTCACTTAAGTCATTAAAATATGCATTGTATTGTATAATGTTAGGTACCATCGAGGAAGATCATCCGATCGACCTTGATGAGATCGATCCAGATTCTGAATGGCTCAAAAATAATGAAGAGCCTATTTTTGAGGATTTTGACTTCGACCTCATGGATGACACTGGGATTGACACAGAGGTCGTCTCTCAAATTAGGAGAGGCAAGAACCCTGAAATATGTTGAAGTGTAAACCTGTTGAACCATAGTTTACGTGCTACCATTTGTTCGCTCCACTTTTTTGTTCCATTATGACAATAGTATGCATTTTGAAATGCAACAAATGTAATGAAATTTGTATATTTTAGAATAGTAATTAAAGAAAACAGTTGACTGATTTGAATGGCCTACAATCTCATTTATCTTCTTCGCATACTTTGTATTATGTAATTGTATGTTGAATTTATTCTCTATGCAATTGAAATGCCTAATATGTATCTCGATGTAATAGAAATGCATTTAAATTTAAAAAAAAATAGTTTTTTTTTCTCACATTTTCCTTGCGGTTTTAAGTTTTTCGATTTTTTCTCGATTAATCACAATTTTTTGAAAAACACTTACACTTTTGAAAAAATGATTTTTTTCTCAGACGATTAATGCTACTATGGGACTAAGAAGCAAACACTCTACTTCCATTTGAAAGGGAGTTATCCTTTCGTTACTTTTTGTACCAAACAAGCCAAATCCCTGAACTTACGTAAATAGTGTTATGTCAATAGATTGCCCAAGTACTTGTTGTATACATTTTTTTAAGGGCTTCACTTCTTTTATGCACTTAAGGCAAATCGAATATGAATCATAATCTATATCCTAAGTTATTATATCTTAGCAATTATCCATTGAGGATGTGTAGCTAGCTATCCTCCGGTATTATAAACCTTTGGTTTTCTAGAAATCCAATTTTATGGATCTGATCTGTACATTCCCTTTTGTGTGCTTAGCTGATATCACATAGGTATCTCTTGTATATTTAGTTACCATAGTTTAGGAGTTACCATACAGAGTAAAGTATTTACAGTGGCCTTCCACCTTAAGATATTATAAGGGTAAGTTTCAAGCCAAAGTAACAATTCATAAAGTTGGATATTAATATTCTCTTATTGAAGCACCATAAAGACTGGGTATGATCATTCATCGATTCTTTTGCCCCAAGCTCTATACGGCTTGTGTACGACCACGCAAAAATTATATAAAATTACCACGAAACACTACACTACTGATAATTGATAAGTCAACGTCAAATGTTATGATAAATCAAAATGGTGTATGGCATTTGTTCAAAATGGACTAATAGTCAAGGATCAAACTACATAGTGCACATGCATGCTCGGAATAAATCATGTTATTGGTCTTTGTCGAGAGCATCAACCACAAACAATAATAATGTCAGTGCCACTCCCATAAGTTGCACTATTTTATTGCCCCTCCATTGATGTCGACTGATGCAAGTTGGGCAATGGAAGCATACAAGCCAAGATGCTTTGTATCTACATTTGCGCATGTCGTAGTTGGCCCGCTTGTGTGATAGGTGTTGCAATTTGGAATTTGCATGCCGCAATTCCTCCGCCTTTTTTGCTGCCAACCAGTTGCTCTTAATTGAGTGGATAAAGGAGCATGTATTCCAGTTCCACTTAGCTGAAAAGGAAATCCCAATCTATTGAGACAAAGTCCATGCAAAATTAAAATTTAAACCAATTCATAGAAGTTAAAACAAAAAGTAAATATTAATACAAAAAGAGAATTAAAAATCATTCATGCAATAAAATTTTTATGGCAAGGTGCCACCAGGTGTGAGAGTCCTTGTAGTTATTCCAAATAGCTTTCAGGTTTGTGAATTGTGGAGGCTATGAAAATTCCAAACTCACCAATAATTGTCTCTTCTATATTAGGATTTGGCAAAAATTTAGTGAATGTCTTCTTACAGACATCGGTAGCTTCAACATCCTTATGATCCGAGCAACCTGAGTACATTGGAGGTGGACCTGCACCTTCCCAAGGCATGTTTGCATCTTTTTTAGGACAAGCCTTTTGCGCACCTATTGCAAAATCCTTTGTTGTGAAGCTCAGCTCTTCATTGCAGAACTTTTCCTTCTTTGCGCAACTCACTTCTTTGTTGCAAAACAAGTCCTTGGTGAAGCTAATCTCTTTGTTGCAAAGCAATTCCTTTGTGAAGGTCATTTATTCACTGTGAAGCAAGTCCTTTGCGAAGGTCATCTCTTCTTTACAAAGCTCCTTTGTATTGTGAACCTCATATTTTGCACCACGGAAAATCTCTTCTTTGTGAAGCTCCTTGTTTTGCATCACCAATAACAAAAACATTGCTCTCTTCCCTCCTAGTGGGGTGGAACCTCAATATATCTTGAGGGGTTTTGCAGGCCTGATTTTGATTGTCAAATTTTGATGTTGTTCAATTGTTAGAAGGTGAAGAGGTACACATGGAAGTGCAATTGTTCCAAATTTCATAATGGTGCTCTAGCCTTTAGCCTTCATGACTATGTTATTTTTCTAACGATATATACAACATCAGATAGGAGAAGATAAACAACCATACATCTCCCTCAAGAGTAATGCATGTACAAAATGCACATATTATTATTCACATTATTATATATTTCAATTCCATTATTATCTTTGTTCTAAATATTGTTATATGTTGCTTTTGCAAATGCATATAACATGTCTATATCCTCTTTTAGAGTGTTGCCCTTCAAATACCTCATGGGATTTAGACAACCCTGTGTCGTGTCACCTTCCTAAGATAAACAAGGATCTGCGTTGTAATATCTTGGAGTTAATGCAAAGGCAAAAATATGGAATAAGGTGGTTGTTTTATGCCATTGTTCGATAAGATTTTTTGCAACATGCTTGGAAAAACTCTTCAAAGGATCTTGCTCTTTCGCTTGCATAATGCTCAGTTTTTCAACCATTCAGTCGATGCCATCATAGATCTCGCCCAAACATGGCTTGATCCATATTGACAAATCTCATCATACTCATGACAAGCTTTGTAAAATTAAGCAAGTAATTCACACAAGCCCACCAATTGTAATCTAGGATCTACAAATTCACATTTGGGTCATCTTTGTGTTGGATTGCCTCCCTAGAGTCCAAATATATCTATTAAACACAGGGGTTGGTATTAACCATAAAATGCCCTTTCTTTGCTATAATTCCCATTTTTCCACCATTGAGTCAATGCCATCATAGAGTTTTGCCCAAACATGGCTTGATACATATTGGCAAATCTCATCATACATGGTTTTATCCATATTAGCAAATCTCATCATACTCATGACAAGCCTAGTAAAACTAATCAAGTAATTCACATGAGCCCACCAATCGCTATCTAGGATCAACAATTTCACATTTGGGTCTTCTTTGTGTTGGACTGCCTCCCTATAGTCCAAATATTTCTATTAATCATTGGTGTTGGTGTTAAGTTGTTAACCATACAACGCAATGCCTCTTGCATCTTCATAAGCCATCTCAAGAGGATTGCTTGCAAAATGAATTTAGTCTCAACAACTTAATAGGAAATTAAAACAAATAAAAAGTTAAAAACATAAAAAAATATACAACATACAATTTTTTTAATGAATCTTCTTAGGTTTTCATGATTATTGCAAGTGTTAAAATTTCCTTGATGAATTTTCTTAGGTTTTGTATGGTTATTGCTATGTCTGTGGGGCATGGTTCCATTTTTGATTGACCTTATAAAAAAACTAGGATAGCAGTTCACACCTGAATTGGGATTGATATGTACTGGGTCTATATAGGTAGGGGTTGACTTCTACTATAGGTTCGTCTTGGGTACGTTTGAGATGACCTGGGTTTGTTTGAGTTTTTTTGTTGAAGAACTTGAGCGACCCCAGGTCGTCCCGAATAAATGTAGGGCAACCCTGGTTTGAATTGGGATGAAACCTTTTTTATTGTTATATATTTTTTTCATAATTAAAGCTACAGGGGAAAAAATGTACTTACAAACCCTGAAAGTAGCTAAAAACTCAAAAAGATAAACATAGAAAAACACTTGTGTAGAATATTTGTATTATATATATATATTTAAATTAATAAAAAATTTGCCATTCCGACGAACTTGATTTGCACTAAACCATCCCATAAACAAATCGAATTGGCTACTTAGAAAAAATAATATAAATTACAACACCCTCTACTTTGTTTTTAAAAATTTGAATTTAAGAAAACGTAGATTATGTAAAATTAAAATCAAAAATCAAAATTACAAACTACTCGAAGATGGCCCATGCCTTGTGATGATGGGTCCCAAACATTTGGATCTCATTGGTCTCTATATACACTTGTTTGATCCACTCAATTTTTATTGCATCATCAGGTTGAGTGAGTGATTGACACAAAGTGTCCAAATATGTTCTTGTAGCTCACCTCAATCAACAATTGTACAACTTTACAATTTTTAGCATTGTCCATTATGACTTGGAAAACATTTTGAGGCTCCATTGACTTAATGGATTCCCCAAGGATGTCAGGGATGAATTGTGCAAATATCACCTGCCCCTTGCAATCAACTGCCTTAAAAAACGTTGCCCTTTTAGGGTACACTACAATCATATTTATCAAGGGCCTATTATTGTAATTTTTCCATACATTGGAAATGGACATGCTTGTTTTGATTCAATAATTCGGAATGGGCTGCAATGAATAGCATGGTACATAGTACATACCTTTTGATACCTTGGGCTTGTGTACCATTTAGGGGCTTCATTGATTCCTCTCACCATTTCTCGCCAGTGTTGTGATCTAACAAGGTTAAATGGCAGCCCATATGCATAAATACATCGCTCAATGAGCTCTTTGGCAACATCTCTCACCTCATTTTTAAATGCCCTTTCCAACAGGCCCTCATGTTTTGTTCTTTTGTGGGGAAGAGCATCTTCTTCATCTAAAGAAGGTGTTGTCAAAAAAGGATGCGAGGCGGACATGATTGGGTTATAAGATGGAGCTGTAGACATTTTTCTCAATCTCAATCCTTTCTTCCACAAGGATGCTTTGATTTTATTTCAGTTGCTTTGTTCTTTTCTTTCTTTTTGATGTCGTCGAGAATATTTGCTATAGGCAACCCATTTTTGTCCAGCCCAATGCAAGCTTTGATTCCTTGGCAAAGAATAGCACACAAGAGGTAACATGCGTCACATTATTTTTAAATGCCCTTTCCAACAAAGCTTGCATCTCTTTTGTGGGTATGAAGAGCATCTTCTTCATCTGAAGGTCCATGATTGGTGTACGAGATAGCGTTATAAGTGGTTTGCTCGATCTAGATCCTTTCTTTAAAAAATGATGCTTTGATTTTATTTCATTCACATTGTCTACTTCTTCTTTGCCTCAGATATACTCAAGAATATTTGCTACTAACAATCCCTTATTGTTTGGTCCGAGTGCAAGCTTTGATTTCTTGGACAAGAACTGTAAACAAATGGGATCTCCCTCGACTGTACAAGCTCTTGTATTTTATTTGTACTTGGTGCAGCGCTATAACTGCCCCCACTTGGAATCTGCTTTGTCATCTTTGCATATTTCTAAAGCAATGAAAAAGGGTTGGTGTTGAAGTTGTGAGTTGCCCTTTGTCCCATGGATCTAGAGATTGCTAGCATTGTAGCAAATAATTGTAACAAACAAAATGTTAGACCAACAAAAAAAAAAAAAAAAAAAAAAAAAAGAAGAAAAGAAAAAGGAAATCTAGGCTACAATTGCGTTTCAGAAAAAGGATAAAAGAAAAATTAACCAAAAAAAGAAATACTGTATATTGAATATTGAAGGGATATGCGATGCTGGGACCTCAAATGACACTTCGGAGTTTGGACTGTCCTAGGTCTTCCAAAAAGAAAAGATCTGAGGGTATTTTCAAGCTTAAGATGTGTACTCAGAGTTCTTTGGAGAAACTTGGTTTCAAACCACCCTGATTTTCGTTTGTTGGGCTGCTTGGGGTCCTTGACCCTTTATCTGTTTGTCTCGTTGTTTGGTTAGTCCTGCGTTGCTCTACTGTTAGTTGTTTTTTGTAGTTTTGCTGGGCTTCATTGCTGTATCTGCTCTCTTGTACAAGGGTCTGTGCCCTTTTGAAATCCCTGCTTACCCTAATCAAAAACAAAGGGGCAGTGGCAACCTGAAACTGGGAAACGATTTAAAAAAAACTTTGTTTGGTTCTTCAGGAAAGACAATGTGTTCTATATTTATGGCATAAACAGATATTTACTATTAAACAAAAGCAATAATAGCAAATGTTCAATATAAGAATGGGGCACTTCATATGCTGATGTACACATTATATGCAAGGAAATTAAAATATTAGCGAGATCTTCAAAGAACAAGAAAGTATTTCGACGGATTTTACACCCAAAATAAAATGGAATATTTCCAGGATATGAAGAGACTGTCCTGATCTATGAATGAATTGAATTTGACAGTTGGCCAACCGTAAAGCACTCCAGGAAGAAACAACGTGCGTAATACATGACAAGAAATAGAGTACAAGCAGTACGCATTAGTAGAATACCCAGCCTTAGACAAGGATACAAAATTTCTTAAGTTTATACAAAAGAATTACGAACCTATCAAAACCATGTACAGATAGAGAATCAGAATTTACTTGGAAGCCTTATGATAGGAATGACCTAAATATAAATTGGGAAATACTTAAAATTAAATTTTATAACATAAGAAACATTTGTAGTTAAAGGTCTGATAGACTTACTGACCTGACGACATAACAAATATGTTCATCCACTCTTACATTTTAGGGTCAAACAGTAGAGACAGCTATATGCTTTTCTTAGAGGACGGCATACTGCAGGGCAATAATCACACTTAGCTTTTGCCTTTGAAATTTTAATCTTCAGTATTATTTTTCTACATCTATTTTTTTGATTCCTGTGAAGATTCTGTACTTGGTGTGACTTTCCTACAATGTTCACACCAGAAAGCGTTTGTGTACTTGTTTATATGCACCCGTGCAAGGATATTAGTTGTCATTTCATAAATTCTTTGGAGCTTAGCTGCTGTAACTGGATCCCCATGTTTATTCATGTGTAGCTATTTTGTGGTCAAGCAAAGTATCAGAAACAGTAGCTTATGTTTCTCTACGCATTATAATTCCCAATTGCTTGGCTGTTAACCTATGCTGCATCAATTACTGAAAGCAGGAACACGAAAATTTGAAACAGAAAGAAACAAGTTTTCTAGAAATGTACATGCCCAGGGTTCCATTTCTCCAGGAACTTGGATACACATTTCTAAGGAATTGGCAAACAGCAGGAAACGACAGAGTTGAGGGTCCTGCCTATATTTATGTTGAAAAATCCTTTCTAACATCATTATCTTCAAATTCAAAAAGTTGGTGTATATATGATTTCAGGAAATTGTGTTTAATAATTTGTTAACTGTATCGGCTGTGCCAGGAGGCCATTGCTGCTCCATCTGCTTTCACAACCAATTTTTCAAAACATGTGTCTTTTAGGCAACACTCTAATCGAGAGATTTGTGTACTTTACACTTTTTTTTATAGAGTATCGAGCAACAAGGATTCAATTTGTGTTTGCTATGATGAATGCAGTAAATGAGCTAAATCTGTAATGGTCACCATAATAGAGAAACCAGGTGTCAAAATTAATTTATTAATCTGTCTAACAGAAATGAGGAGACAGATTTTTATGCTCTGCACATAAAATAGGATAGCTGGAACCACCATTGGAAACTCCTCAAATAGGCTTGAAGAGGCCAACAGACACACTTCGATTCTAAGGTGGGAAATATCTGTGATGTTCCTGGTTTCCATCTGCGATATAGGGTTGTGGCTTATTTGTCCTGGAACACTACCCAGTACAGGAAATATGTTTGCCATCTCCTGGAAACCGTTTATGGGTCACATAGATGTCAAGCTAAACTGGGTGTTGTGTAATGATTAGGTACAGTGACTGTGCAGGGTGCTCAAAATTGAGATATTTTCAACTATCTATTATGCATCCATTCAAGAGTAATGACTAACTAAATGGACTGTTATGAGTATAACTAAAACTACCCAGGGCACCTTGGTTCCATTGGTATTTAGTTTTACTATTTAACATTTTATTTTATCTATTTTCAGTATGGGATATAAATTTATACTTGGATAATAATCATTTTTTCTCTTGAAATCTTGTCAAAGCATATTTTATCCTGCATACCATGTTCCAAGTCTTTTACGACAGGAAAAAATTAACTTTATGACTAGTTTCCATATTATTTGCTTAGGATGGCTAATTATGCAATCTGCTTTAATGTCTTTCTTTGTTGATTGAACTGTCAGCAATAGAGAATTGTTCAGGAAATACTTTTCATAAATATCGTAGGTTTAATTACCTACATATAGAGCACTTCCTTATATGGGGCCAGTGCTTTTCTGCATTTTTTATTCTTTAATAAGTGTTCTTTTCCCAAAAATGTTACATGTTTTGTTCAAGGACTAACTTAGAACTTTTTATGGTTTTTTAAAGTACTATGGAGAATTTGATTGTCTTTAGAATAATGACATCTAGTGCTTCATAATAACAAGCTACTTGAATTTTTTAGCATTTTGATAATTGGATAGCGGCACTCTAGAAGGAAGTGATATATTGATGCTTGGTTTTGTAGCCTGCATACGAGAAGATTGGAGTTGTTGATGCACAATGGATTGTACACAAAGTTGTCCCTTCGTTGGGAAACCAGGTAATCTTTCAGTTCCTATTATGAACGATGGGAAACATGCGACAGTTTGCCACTGGTCTACAAGTTAAATGCTGAAGTCAAGATATAATGATGGATCATGTTATATATGTAGGCTATGTTCAGTGAGGTCAAATTTAGATCTGTAAGCTGTGGGAAAGAGATTTTTTGGTTAGGAAGCTTTCAAGGAACAAGCCCCTAAGGGGCTGGCACATAATGACGTTTTCATTTCAACTTAGATGCTAAGGTTTAAGGATCCACCCGAGACTTGTATGTGGCCTAATCTTATATAAGACATGTTGGGAGCCTAGCATTCTGCAGGGATAGGTTGTGTAACAGCAAGGTCAATTCACCAAAAAATCAAATGGTCTGATCTACAGCAAGAGAATTTTTGTAACAGTGTTTGTTTTATGTACCTAACTTTTCATTGTCACTCATAACTTGTTTAGTGTTGAGGTTTGTTCTGTGGGGAAGGATAATCTTCATTTCTTTGACTGTTTTACGGAAGGTTCAAATCCATGTGTATTATGATGGTTTTAATTCATCTATAGATTTTTTTGCTTCATTATGTCAATTCTCTATTACTAAATCGCAACGGGTGGGACTGTGCAGGGCCAAGCTGAAGGAGAGAGGGCATCTTGGGTAGGGGTAAGTAACATTTTCTTGACTTTTCTTTGTTTCTCTCAGGATCGTCAAGAAGCATTTAATGTTTCAATTCTGTTGTTTTTGTCACTATATGCTTGCTATGTGTATATGCACTAAATGCGAATTTGAAATTTGAATTTTGAAAATTCCAGGTCCGGGAAAGATGTAAATATGAGTGGAAAGAATTTCAATTACGGTTGGATAGAGCTGAAAAGGAGTTTCTACAAGGAAATTCTTAGCAGTAGTGCAAATCGAGTGATCTACTGTTGTAGATTTCGAACTGTTTCTGTGTTTACCCACCAGAGCGAAGTGTTGTGGTTACCAGAAAGCAATTCTTTTGAAGCCTCAAAGCTTGTAGTTTTCATCAATCAAGCTTTTTTGGGCTTTGTATTTATTCTTCGGGTTGTTTGACAACTTGGCATTTTGAGGGTAACATGGCATTTTGAGGGCATTTATGATATTTAGTCCAAGATTCCAAGCCTTTTTTGGCATATTTGTATAGTATCCATCTTAAAACACATTCTTGCTTTCTTATATAAATGTCAACCCTTATGTGGGTCATTCCAAGTTCTATCCTTTTGCAAATGCTTTGAATTTCATGTGGTGTCTAAAAATATTTTTGAGTAAACGCACTGAGTTATTACTAATTTTGCTTTTGATAAAATGAAGACCAGGGAAATTAGCTGCTATTGTGCAACTGGTTCAGTTGGAGAAAATATAATCAGAAGTTACTAATGTTTATGTGGAGGTGAAAGTGGGGTTGGTCCCTTGAAAGCTGGATATCAGAGGAGTACATGTGAAATACGAAGGTCGTGCATAAAATAAG
Organism: Torreya grandis; assembly: GCA_037957365.1. Taxonomy (NCBI): domain Eukaryota; kingdom Viridiplantae; phylum Streptophyta; class Pinopsida; order Cupressales; family Taxaceae; genus Torreya; species Torreya grandis. The sequence continues at coordinate 3,856,195 of JARHVA010000315.1, forward strand.
AATAGGCCAACAGAGTTGTGAATAGGTGAAAGGGCGATACTAGTCAAGGGAAATGTACAATGGACTGTTTCCCTACGAGCTGATAGGTCATTATCTTTTCATAGCAACCCTTTGATAACTAATGACACATAATTAGGTATTGAATAATCTATGAGCTGATTGGTCATTATCTTTTCATAGCAACCCTTGTTACTTAATGATACATAATTAGGTATTGAACAATGCCCTATTGTATTGAAAGGCTTCATCATTGAATAACATGATGATAGTTGATATGATCTCTAATAAGCATACACAATGGCTACACAGGATTGCATTTGGATTGATCCATTGAAAGTTACTTTGATAGGCATAGTGTATTTGTAAGTTGATTCTTGATGATTGAGCAGTTTACATATATATTATGCACTGTAATCCTTGGAATCTTGTCAATGATTACTTTTTAGATCGTGAGATGGTGGTACGGATTAATGTCAGTTTTATTTGAGTTATGTTGATTGACATTTGTAGCATTTAGATGATAGAATTGGTAGAATGATGTGATGTTTCATTGTCGAGAAGATTAGATGAGTGTTTTTACAAATTTCTTTTAATTTAAATCATTATCTTGATTGAGAGGTTGATTGGGGTCTCATAATGTGATTTTTTGTATTATTTTTGGATATAATTTTATAAAAATATCATGATTTCTTTTTGCAATTTTGATTTTATTTCTTTGAACTTTGGATTTTATCATTTTGTTCAGTTACCTTCATTTAAAAAAAATTAATTTCACATTTTTAGATTTTTATTTAATAAATAAAAATTTTATTCATGAAAATGCTATAAAGCTCTTACAGGGAAGTATGATAACCATATTCCGGGGCCTTATTCATCAACAATGTCCCTAAATACCACTTAAGACTATATTCAGTCATAACTAATTTACTAGATATTAGTTCTCATATTCTATTCTTCCTTTTCTTCTACCGCTTTCACTATCTGAAGATTGGTGTGTTGATTGTTGTTCTGCATACAATGTCAGTGATGCAGATGTTCTTTTATGTTCATTGTGTCCTCAACAATGCTTGATAACATGTTCTGCACCCTCTCAATTTTATTTGTGTTTATTTAGAGCATTGTCAAACTCTGTGTGCACTTTCAACTCCTTTTCACTATTTTCCATGAATTTTTTTATATGGATCAAATTATCATTTATGGATTCCGTTAAATTAAAGTGAGCCATAAAAAATTCTCTAAATCTCCTTGGTGAGTCCTCCATGTCTTTCTGTTCAAGATTTTCATTATTTCGCTTGGCCACAAGGGTTTTGATATTTTTCATTGCTTCTTTGATTGCATTAATCCCCATTGCTAGTTCTTTGAGATTCTCTATTACTCTTGCTTCCACATTAAATCTTGCCTTTTTGGGAAATGATTCTTCTCCATGCTCTTGGCCCTTGTTTTGGTGAGTCTCCTCTATCTTAATGGCAAATTACTTCAAAGGTCCTTGGGTCGCTCTAGTCTTTCTCTTGCCATTATCTGACCTAACCCCCTTTCTACTTTGTTTATTTTTTGTTTGCCTTTATTTAGCGTTTCATTTTGCTACCTACTCCTAATTCATCTCCTTCCCTCCTGGAAGGTGGCATAGAAGCATAGACCCCTATGACTTGTTTCCCTTTCCTCTTCTTGGTTGATGCTATCAATTTGATTTAACTCGACCTCTCTAACTTGTCTTTACAGTTTTTAATTTTTTGATGCTCCAACGCTTGTTCCTTTTTCGACTCTCTTAGAGCTCTCATGTACATCCTGGACAACGTGGGGAATCTTCTTGGCTCTTTCTCCATTCATAGTGTTTTTTGCTTGAATTTGCTCCTCTCTTGCCTCATTATGCTCTCCTACGATTTCATGCGTTGGTTGTTCAGTAAAAACTCTAATTTTTTCCAAAATATTAATCGAAATTGTCAGCAACAACTTTATCCCTTCTAGCAACACCATCATCAGTGTCCCACCACTGTGCCAACTTTGCTAAAATCTAAAAAAATATTTTATTTCTTTCTTACACGCCCCCGTATTTATTTCCTCTCTCCATCTTTTTCTCAGGCTTGATCTTTTATGGAAAGTGGCTCCCCTTATCGCTTGTTGACACTGCAGTTGCCATACTTTCCTTTTTTTAAATCTCTCCTTGCCCGACGAATTTGGTGATTGAGAGATTGCGGGTTCTTCTATGCAATATTTTTTTGATTTTTTAGTCAAAACACTATTACTTCTATGTTGCCCTAACCAGATAACATATCTCCTACCTTCCTCAGATTGCGCCATTCTTCTTGTCCATGGATTTAACAACTCGAACTTCCCTTCCTGCAAGTTGGTGCCAAAGTTATTTTTTGGCTATTCCCTGCCTTCTATCTGTACTTTTGCCTTTTAATTTTGATATTCTTTTTAATAATTTATTTTAATTCTGTCATTTTCTTTTCTTCCATTATATTCCTCGTATTTCTTTTTTTCTCTTCCTTTTCAATTTTTATCTCGTAATTTGCAAGTCAATTCGTTGCCTTATTGCCTTTCCGTAGCGTATGGTTTATTTTAATCTCTTTAAATTTCTTATTCAAGCGCTTGCTTCTTCCACCACTCCTTGCAAAACCCCAGTTTAAATTTTTATTTTTCTCCTCCAAAGTGTTGATGATGATTAGTGAGTCGCCCTCTATTTCTAGACTTGTGATTTTTTCTTTGATAGCCATCCTCAGGGCCAGCACTAGCCCTTCTGTTTTAGCTACGTTATTTGTATTAAATCTGGTCAAAATCGCTTTAAAGGCTCTCCCCTGTCCTAGGTGGTCTTTGATTATAGCTCCTGCACTAGATTGACTTGGGTTTTGTTTTGACGCACCATCAAAATTTACTTTATGCCAATTCTGTTCTGGGGGAATCCATTTCACTTTTTTCCCTGTGTTTTTTCTTTTATTTTTCACTTGGCTATATAGACTCAATTTTTTTTGGCTTCGCCCTAGTTATTGAGAATTTTGACTTCCTCCAGATTTGCTTCCTTATTCTTTATTTGTTTAGTTACTGTGATGGACTGCATAATTCTGGCTTCGATTTACCTCCATATTTCCTTGCTAGATTTATTCTCTGTCTCTACCTCAAAGATGCTTCCTTTCCAACCATATTTTTCATGTTATACAGCTTGGGCTTATGTTCCACATATCATTTAAAATATTCAATCTCTTATTCCAGTGCCAAGCCTTCAACTGATTATGTACTTTATCACATGTACTCCAACTTAGATTAAACTTGTCTATAAAAATGTTCTACAAATCAGATGCAAAATTGCAATGTAGCAAAAACTGATCCGAGTTCTCTTCGCTATTCAAGCACATGACACATCTTGTTGGGCCTTGGATACCTCTCTTCTTTAGTTTCTCCTTGTCAAGATCTTCTCGTGCATTGCAACCATAAGAAAGTTTACATTTTAGGCCATGCTTTTGATTTCCATATGCTTTCTAAACTGAGGTCATTGGATCCCTTTGCATGTCCTCCACATGGGATTCATAACCTTATTTGACAGAGTATTCCCCTATTCCTTTCCTATTACATTTAATTTTATCTGGTTCTGGGTTCCATGGAATCCTGAATCCTCTCAGTATTTTGTTAAGGTCCTTTTGAGCTTCATTCTGGGTTTCATCTCTATTCTGAAAGCATTTCCAAGTCACTATTTTGAGCCCTGCAATTGTTTTCTCTTCTCGATACTTTTTTACTTTTCTCCCCCACTACCTAATACTTTCTTCTTTAATATCTGCAAATCTAGGATCCATTTTCAGCAGTCTTTTTGTCACCCAACGATCTTCCTAGAACTTAGTATCTTCTCCATTCTTGACTTGTTGAAATAACCCCTTCAAGATGATTTCCATAGCCTCTTTCATGCTATTCCATATAGCCGTCAGAAGCCCTGGTCTGTCAACATTCTGCTCGGAGTCTTGTCGTTTAGATATTTTCCTCTGAGCAACTCACTTCATTTTTCATTCCATCTCGTTCTTACTCTCCACAGAAGCTTTGCCAATAGTCCCAGGTTTGTCTTCTAGAGATGTCTTATTCCTGCCCCCCGGGATAATGGCTTGCATATCTTTTTCTAGGTCAAAAGAGGTATCTTGGCCTTTTCTCATGTTTCCTTGCCACAAAAAGCTTCTAAAAACCCTATTCATTCTGTTAAAATTTGTTTGGGCACCTTTAACAGAGAAAATCAATAATTGGTGGTGGTTTGTAACATGGCCCTGATAAAGGTTATCCTACTTACATAAGTTAGGGACTTATCTTTCCAGTTGCTCAATATCTTCATCTTTTCTAGGACAATCGGCCAAAGATTCTTATCCCCTTTCCCTTTGATTAGTGAAAATCCCAAGTACTTGTCTGGAAACGTGGCTGCCCCAAAACCTAGGATTCTTGACAAAAAACTTTATAGATTTTGAGAGACATTTATGAAGATTTCTTTTGATTTACTTTTATTAATGGATTGCCTTGAGGCCCTTTCATAACTTCCCAATAGGTCCCTTATGGCTCCGATTTCTTTAAATCTAGGCAAAACAAATAACATTATCATCTACAAATTATAGGTGAGTGTGGGTGGTTTCTCTTGTTGTCTGTATCCCTTTTAACTTACCTTTCTCTCTGAGTGCTCTTATCCTCCTTCCCAGTGCTTCTGCCATGATGATAAACAAATACAAAGATAAGGGATTTCCTTGCATGAGGCCCTTGGTTGATGAGGAAAAACCTTGTGACAAACCATTTATCATTACCAAGAACTTGGCAGCTGCATAACAACTCTGTATCCAACTTCTCCAATCTTCCCTGAATCTAAACTTTTGAATTATCTTATCCAAAAAATCCTAGTCAACTTTATCATAAGCCTTGGTGACATCTAGTTTTATCAACATACCTTGCCTTTTGCTAACGTGTAGTGAATGTATTATCTCGTGTGCTATCACAATTCCATCAAAAAATTATATTCCTTTTACAAACCCCTCTTGCTCCTCCAATAAGAGTTTTGGGAAGAGGTTTTGCAACCTATTTGCTATAACCTTCGATATTATCTTGTAAATGGTATTGCAAAGGGAGATTGGTCTAAAATCTTCAAGTGTTCTACCTTCTAATTTCTTAGGTATCAACACTAAGAACGTGGATTTAAAGGCTTTTAGCATTCTTTTGGATTCTTTTGATTCCTGGACAACTTCCCTAACCTCTTCATCTATGAGATCCCATAAATGCTGAAAGAACATAGCTATAAATCCATCTGGCCGAGTGAGTGGTCCCCTGCCATTTCAAAGATTGCCTTTTTCACTTCTTCCAAGGAGATATCCTCCATTAAGCTTTAGTTGTCAGATTGGGTTATCTTATTGGGGATATATATCACAAACTCTTCCTGTTCTTCCTCATTTTCCCCTTCCTCCTTACTTAGCACTCCCTCCTAGTATTTGAACAAGTATTCCCTTATCTCTTCTGCTTCCTCAATGATGGTTCCTTCTAGAGACTCCATCTTTTTAATGTAATTCTTTTGTCTTCTATTCTTGCATGCTAGATGAAATAACCTTGTGTTTATGTCCCTCTCTTTCAGCTATTTAATCCTGGACTTTTGCTTCCAATATATTTCCTCTTTTCTATAAACCTCCCCCAGCTTTTTGGCCATTTTCTCCTCTTCTTTTAATAGTTTTGTCGACTCATTCCCTTCCATTCTCAGACTTTGAATCTCACTGCTTTCCTCATAATTTATTCTTTGTCTTGAAAGATGTTCCTAAATGTGTTTTGATTCCATCTCTTCAACTCTTCCTTCAGTTCTCTGAGTTTCTATGAGAAAACAAACATTTTTGTCCTTTCCTTTGGCTCAGGGCAGTCCATTGCTAAGTAAAAAAATTGTCAAAGTCAGGATGCTCCATCCATATTTTTTCAAATCTGAATGGAGATCTACTAGGTCGCTTATCTAGAATTATCTGTAATGCTATTGGCTAGTGATCTGAGCCTGTAAATTTTATCACCTCTAGCTCCAATATATGCTTTTGGTCCAGCCAATTTCTTTTGGCTAGGAAGCGATCTAGCCTTTCCAAGATTAAGTCCCTTCCCCTTCTCTTATTGCTCCATGTAAACCATCCTTGCTTCGTTTTTATATCCCATAGATTTGATCTATCTAAGAAATTTTGAAAGCTACTATGATATTTATCGCTCATGCTACCTTCTACTTTTCTATCGAATCAAGGCATGCATTGAAATCTCCTCCTATTAACCATAACTCCTCTTGTCTAGTAATAATGAGCTCTTCTAGCTTTATCTAGGCTTGTTCTTTCTCCTCTTTATTTTGTTCTCCGTATATGTTTACTAGGCAAAATTGTAACCCTGTTCCTTGCCATTCCACCTCACAGACTATGAATTGATTTTGATTATGTATTTCCTCAATCTTGGTCGAATTAGCCTTCCATATAGTGGCCATTCTACCCATCGATCCTTTGGCATTATTTCCTATTATTTCCATTCTATACTTGTTTGATAAACTTGTTTTAGCTCTCTCGAGATCATCTAATTTTGTTTCTTGAAGTATCACAATATCAGGATTACATTGATTGATTAGTTATCTCAATGATCTCCTTTTGGAGGGGGCATTGAGTCCCCTTATATTCCAAGATATGATCCACAATATAAAAGGTCGTTTTACTTAGTGCTCGCCAAGAAATTGTCCACTAGTTTTTGTGTTCTTGCCTCTATGGCCTCCATCGCATCCTCTTGTCTGTCTTTTTTCTTATTAGGTCTCCTCTTGCCAAAGTTTCCTTTAGGGTTAAGGTTAGGGGTTTGTTTGATTCCTGTTATATCCTCTTCACTTTTGCTCTCTGTTTCTGTATCCTCGGTACTTATCCAATTTTCTTGGCATTGCTCCCCTCCCCCTTGTCCTTTTCCTTTTTGTTGCATTCCTTTTTTCTTGTTCTTCTTTTGCTTCTCTTCCTTGCCTATATTCCCTTCTTTGAGTAGATTTTCAATAGCCTCTTTGAAGTCATAGTCTACTGTTATATCCTTCCCCTTTCGTTTATTTGATTTTCTTGTCCCTGAGTTTTCAATATCATTTTTAATCCTTCAATTACTATTCCTTCCTCCATCCTGGATGCCTTACTCTCTTTTGGAACATATTTTTTGATTTTTTACAATATCTTTTTTCTTTGGTTTTATGAAACCCTCTGAGTCCTTTTCCATAGCTTCCGATTCTTTCTTTGGTATACCACTTTTTTGGAGTGGAGGGCATTCCTTAATTAAGTGTCCATATTCATGACACCCTCTGCCCCTAAAAGGAATGCTTTCATAATCTAGATCTTGGATCCATTCCATATATCCTGCCTTCAACATGACATTCTTGGGCAATGATCTAGTTAGATCTAGTTTGATACATATCCTAACATAGCTAGATAAACCCTTTTCCATGACGTGGCTTAGTAACATCCACTGACCTACCAATTGTATATGCAATTATTTCAAAACAATATCTTGACCATAATTCTTATGGGAAAGCGTATAATTGGATCCACACTGGTATCATTGTTGGGAACTCCTTCATTGGTTTGAAAGTTGTGTGCCAGTGCTTTAGAAGCATGTTCGCATTCCTGAAGTAAATTGGTCTTCCTTCAAAGACTCTCTCGATCCGATTCATTTGTAAAGACCCCAATAAAGTATCTTTTGGCGCATGCCCTCAATTGATATTCTCCGTTCGTCCTCCAGTTCTTCCTAATCCATTCATGCAACTCTTCCAGTGTTAGTTATGCCCCCATGAATTTATAGATCAAGCTCCTACCATAAAGCCCAGTTATATTTTTTTAAATTTCTCTCGGATCCAACAATGCAATTGAATTTTCTTCTGTTGCCTTCATGCATGTCCTCCTAGGTCCTTCTGCCCTATCTTCTGGCTTCTTTTTGCCTACTTCCCTCATCAAGGCATTGATATCTGTCTTCGACATTAATGATGTTGCCCCTGTCACCATCTCCCTGAAAAATGGTCTTCAGGTGGGGAAAGGATCCCCCTTGGCCCAAACATTCTGTGATGATGCTCCAAAATCTCTTTTCACCTATTTCCTACTTCTGTTAAAAACTACTATGTATTCCTTACATTTTTAGAACTCTTAAATGTGTTTTTAAAAGATTGTTTTTGATAAAAATATAATAATATTTTAAACTAAGTAGTTTTAGTTGGCTCAAACCTTTTGCAATCATTTGTGAAATCATACTGACTTATAGTAAAGCCTTTTGTTTAGGCTCATTCCATCAACTGTAACACATTTATTTCCAATCATGACCCCCTAATTTATATAAATTATCATATTTTATTTATGCTTCAAATAAAAAGATATTTCATTCAATATTCTAGTTAACCATTGCTATGGGAAAGGTCCCAATAGTTGTGTGTGTTCCAATTACCGAGCAAGGCTTTTGTTAACACGTACTCCATTGATGAAACATAATGGTGTGTGTAAATATTAAAGTGCACTAGACGCTGAACATGTAGTATCTACTACTTATTCAACATTTATTCTATAAAATTAAAGGTAACCAATCACATTTTGACAAGTAAGACTCAAGTATTGATACTCTAATGCACAACTATTGGTACTCTAAAGGTTAAGTTTTGATCATAGGTTTAAAAAATGCATTTTATGACCTCTCGTGATAAAATCGGTTATATCTTAAAATTTATAACGTGTTAAACCTTGAAACCTTAGTTATAAGTAGTTACTACGACATATTAAAATGGGTAAAAATTTCAAAATCTAATATAATATTATGACACCTTAATTCGCTCTCCAAAATTAAAATACACGATTACTAGAACCTTTCCACTCCCAAATTTTAACAATTGAATTTGTGTTTTAAAAATTAAAAAAACACATAATCTCGATTTGATTGATTTTATATGCATGTCTATATAATATGTGGTGTTAATCAAGTTTCTCGGCCTTCACTATCCAATTATTACGTGCTTCCTTGCAGTTGTTTTCAAATAACTACAATGATTTATTATTATCAGGATTTTTTTGTTGGTTTACCTTTTTGTTTCCCTCCACTTTGTCCAAAACTTTTGTTAAACTATGAATAGAATTTAGTAGTCGATCATCCAAATTTTGTTATTTCAAAAACTTTCACATCACAATACATAGGCATCTCAATTTTTATATATTTGTTTTGGGAAACGTGATTTGAATTTTTTTCAAATCAAAGAAGGTACTCCAACATCTTCCCAAACCAAAGAGGCAAAGTTGAAATCAATATAATAATGTTAATTCCATGATATGACCATTCAATACATTCAAAAGGCCACCCATCCATCACACACAATAGGAAAATCATCAATGGTGAGAGGAAAATGCTTCCGTACCCATGAAAGCCATCTCTATTATTGATTTTCAAACCCCAACTAGAATTAGATCCACATTTTGGTTTGATCAAAAGTAACTGAAAAGTCTTCAGATGAAAAAGTAAACACAACTAATGCATAGAGCTCAAGGATACCTTTATAACACTTCAAAGGAGAGGTTAAACAAAGTTTATATGAAAATGTTATGATGTATGGAAGATCAAGTCTTAAATCTATCTTATAATTGACAAACGACCATCAAATTCACATTTGATGTTTAAAGGATGGTCAAAAGACCATAAAATTGTTATGCATAGTTTTTATAATAGTTAAATGGATGTTAAATTGAACTTAGAAAAATTGAGTTCTGAATAACAAAATTTAGAATAAACAAAAAATGACTCGTAACATTTTTTTCAAAGAATCTAAATATACAATCAAATTAAGAAAATTGCATAATATGATAAGGTTGTAGTATTAACCCAAAAAATCCTATATAGAAAAATCTAGCACGAAATTAAAAAAATAAAGCCACTGCTATCCAATCAAGTGATTTTCATCTTAGAAAACTTGCAAAATTTTTTAATCCACCACCAGTTTTTTTCCTTCGCTCCGCTTGTTGATTCTCTTCTCCACTCTTGGAAAGTAACCCTTATGGAATATCGAAATGAGACCATTCCCTCCAGTGATATTTCCTTAAATTTGTGCATGAAGTGGTTGGAAATGACCAAATATTGAGGGGATTTAAGCCCTAGGCTTCAGCCCACGTTGGACAAAAATAAAACAAGAAATAGATCACATAAAAAATCTGGGAAGATATGGAGGGTTACATTTATGGAATCTAAGCACAAGATCACTCAATATATAGAAGAATCAACATGTAATTTTATTTTGTACAGAAGAGGTATAGTCCCTTTATTTATACACCTAAAAGCAAAATTATATGGGCATGATTAACACTCTATGGCCCATCCAGATACATGTTACATACCGCAAGATTATCAAATCAATATGCAAAGATAAAAATATGTAATATAAATAACTTTCACTTAAGGTAGGCTCCCTAATCATTAGGCGAGTGTAAGAAGTTAAGGGTGATGGCCCAAGTAAATTAAGGAATAATCAAATAAATTACATTACGAACACTTTTCTACACAAAATATTATATTGTATTATTTCAGGTTGATTATTTACAAGGAGGGTAAAAGCTTATAAAACTTTTATGGGTGGTTGTGGGATGTAACCAATTCCTGCGAACCAACTCTCACAAACAAAATATAAAATAAACTAAACTAATAATTATGGATTACTTACAAAACATAAAATAAACTAAACTAATAATTTTGGATTATAAATAATCCAACAGACTCCCCCTTGATACAAAGGGGTATAAAAGATGAAAGAACCGGAGAAATGACTCTAAAGTCATCAAAAAATTTGCAATTGGTTTATTGTACATCCCAATACTGACCAAAATTGATGTCGCTCTATATAGAAGCCTACCCTACGAGTTGTGGCATAAAACGCTGATGAACACAATCAAGCCCTGCTCATCCCTTGTGATCATCATATTGTACTATATTAAAACATAATCAAGGCCTATCCAACTATATCGATCCACATAAGGCTCCACCTAGAATCCTATCAAAGTGAGCAACCAATGCTATATCTTCTCCCCCTATTAGGCGAGAGGTGAGAAGTCGTGCATCAATAAAAATAAAATCAAACAATCATGTCTACTCCATGTCATGAATATCAATGATAGAAATCCAAAATCAAAACTGAAATAAACAAACTACTGCTACCAAAATTACCACTCAAGTATTGAACCCAAACTTCGAGCGAATAACTAACTGAAGGGTAATAAACCTACAGCCTCCAACAAATCCTCCAACCTCCAGTGTGACACTTATATTTTGTCAATCATAACTATAAGGATACCGATGTATCTGTAAAGGATGTTATTGTCTCTTAGAGCACAAGCATGAGGTGACATTATGAAAATTGTCATTTTGAAGGTATCAGGACCTACAAAAAATTCACCCTTATATAATATTTAATACGTTTGTTGTAAAAACCATATAGAGAAGCTTGAAATCACAAAATAAACTATTATGTTGTGTCCAGAACATTTGAAAACTTATAAATCAATTGGTCACACAACCACTTTCAGACAAAATAGTGATGGGTCACAAAAGGTACAACACATGTTGCGACGTTCACCCTTGTATTGCCAAGTACAAAACAAAATGTTCTAAATATATTTGGAGGGTTTGAACCTATAACCTCTCCTCTTAACAAATATTTGTTTGCCAACTCAACTACAATCAATCTAAGTATTGATTTTCAAGATAATCTATTTGAATTGTATTTTTTCTGAGAGTAAAATAAAATGAAATATTTTGGTGCATGTAAATTTGTTTTACCCCACTATTCACCTATTGAAAACAAATGTGATTTACTTTATTATTGGCCCATTTGATCATAGTGTATTTGGAAAAATTAGGATTTTTTAGAAACCTAATTCAACTCACATGTTATACCTTTTTCTTGGGCCATATCTAGATTTATCAAAATAATTGCCCCAAAATTTTGGATTACTATGTTAATATTCAAGTTGGGAATCATTTTGTATGGGCATATCTTAATTACTTTAAAATCCACATTGTGCATTCCACCTTAGACCTCATTTTCTTATTGGGTGATAAGCTTCCAAGAAATAGGGCTTTGAAAAAATTTAAAAACTTCTTGTAGGCTACTGTGAAGAGTCACACTCAAATCACCATTTTGACTGCCTTCTATACACCCCTAATGTGGAACCACTTGAAGATCATTATCAAAAAATTCAACTGCCATTCTAAACTACAATTCGCTATACTTCACTATGGCTTTGCAATGTTTGCCTTACTTCTTTCTTCAAAAAATATGATAATTTGAATCATAAGCGATGGGTGATGGATTTTGTTCAAAAGTCAATAGTTTTGTGATCTGGCTGTGCTTTCATAAGAAAGAGGATGCATAACATTATATTTTAGAAGAGGTTATATTTGATGAAGACTCAAGATAGTTTGCCATACTGCAAGGAGCATAGAGTGAAAAGAAAAAAATATTGCGCCTTTCCTCAATTCTATATTATATTCACCCTTTCTCTCCTTCCACTGTCACGTTCATGACTTCATCCTTTTATTACCATGGCTCTGATACCACTGATGGCCCCAATAAATGAATGAACAATCAAATAAATTACATTGCAAACACTTTTCCACACAAAATATTATATTGCATTATTTTGAGATGATTATTTACAAGGAAGGTAAAAGATTATAAAGCTTTTATGGATGGTTATGTGATGTAACCAATTCTTGTGAACCAAATCTCATAAAAAAAACATAAAATAAACTAAACTAAACTAATAATTTTGGATCATAAATAATCCAATAGAGGGCCAATAAGAGGAAATTTGAAAAATTTGAGTTTGTTTGTTTCTATGCTAAGTCAAATGAATATCTATCTATTTATGTTACGACTATATTATATTTTGAATTAGGCTTGGATATTTGAGCCTAATAGATATTTGTGAGAAACACATAAATGCCCTTAACAAATATATGTTAGGAACAAATATCCATTGCTTGCAAGTATAAATAGCAAAACAAACACCCAAATACCCCACCCCTTTTGAATCTAGACAAGGATATTAATCCATATTGAGCTTAAACTGATATCCTTCTTGCTCTCTAAAACTGATATTTGTGTTTATTTCAGCCCCACCCATGACAAGCTTCATTCTTCATCCTCCAGGTATGATTTAAATAGTTTTGTTCAATTTGTTTTGTCATTTTTTGCATTTTTTGTTAATTGTTTTAAATTGTAAATAGATTCCAATTATGTAATTGATTGTAAGTTTAAACCTAAAAGAGAAAAACATGGATCCAAATGTAATCCTAAACCCCTCTAAGAAGAACCCTGTCGCGGTAAACTTTCCTCAATAAAACCTTTATGCAATTGATAATAAGATTGCTAACAATGTCTAGCAAATAAACAAAATGATTGAAAGGTTTAGGGTTGCAAGATATATTTCCCCTAATATCTTAACCATAACCTAAACATTAGAGGATTTTGTGCAAAGTGTTCATACCATTCGCAATCAAATCGATGCACATGAATCATGGAGGGCTACAATATTATAAGATATGCTAAATTATTATCCTATGATAAGGTGAGGGAACTAGATATTAGTAACGAGATGCCAACAAAATATTTATTCACCACATCAAAATAATACTTATAGAACCTAATAAGAGATATTTTTCTATTAGTGGTGCATACACCCAAATATCCATATAGGGAGAGTTTGTGTTGAACAAATAATTTATGTACCTTGAAATGAGGGAGTTTCATAGGGTAGAGGGGATATGCGACAACATACACCAAGGGTGGTTTGAGTTGTTCAACATCCATATGTGCCTCCACCTATTGTTGATCATGTGTTTCCCATCTAAAACCTTTTCATCACCTCCAAAACTGCACAACCATATATTTTTTCTATTAGAAATATATTACAAAGGCTATTAGAGTAGGTCTTAGAGATGGCTATTACATTTGGAGGGGGTGTTGGTGCTAGCAATTCTTATTCTTCCCATGGGGTTGGATCTTCTAGGTACCCTCTATTAAGTTGTGGAGCTAAAAGCTTCACCAGGATGCGAACAAGAGGTGTTACAGAGGTTACAGAGTTGCGGAACGAGTTGCAAAGGAACTGACATCAGTTAGGCCAACCAACGTCAGTCATACTACAGTGCAAAATCAACCGATGTCGGTTACAAGTCAGCTGACATCGATCAGGGAGGTGCCGACGTCGGCAACCTATGTGAGCATGCAGTTTGCATGTGGATTTCAGACAATCTATTTTTAGACAAGCAGTTTGCATGTAAAGACTTATTTTAGTCTTAGAGTTGCGAGTCTAATTATTGTAATTAAGAATGTCTAATTATTGTATGCATGAGATCTATATAATAGACTCATGGGTTATATTGTAAAAGTGTGCTAGAGAGTAAGAGAGCAAAATAAGCTCCTTTAGAGAGAAGAGAGCATGGTGTGTTCCTCCTAGTTCCAAAGGGGTGCTGAGAGTGTATGATCAGGGAGAGTTGCAGGTTGTGCAAGTTTTGGTAGAAGATCCACCAGGGTACTGGTTGAAGAATCATAAGGACTTGGTGAGGCAAGGACAAGGGTTCTTCAGGGTGTAGAGACATCTACATGGTGAGTAAGGTCTGGTGATTTGCAGGTGGCAGTAAAGAGCAGGGAGATCTACTTGGAGTACGGTAGTGTGCTTGGTGTACTGGTAGCGTTGTTACTGACTAGTGGAGGTGAACATCAATTCTATGTTTGAGTTGATTGTTGGGACCGTGATTGAGAGAGGAAAGTGTTGGAGGAGAATTACTGGTGAACCCTAGAAGTGTGGGAGCTCTAGAGGTGTGAGAAGAAGTGTGGCGACTTCTTTATTGTATTTCCTTCTGTATGAGTATTAATACAAGATTGTGTATTGTCTCTCATATCCTGTGTTGTTTCATATTTCTAGTTACTTTTCATTCTGGTTAAATTCCGTGTTTAGTTGCTTACACAGAGGTAATCATATATATACTCTTATTGAAGAGAGTAGGATACTGACAAGTGGTATCAAAGCTTTTGGTTGGGTTGACTAACAGGTGGTTCAGATCTGGTTAGTGTTTGTTGATTACAGGTCACTCACAGGGGTTTCAGATTGAGTGAGAGTATAGCAATGGCAGAATAAAGTAAGCTACGAATGGAGAAACTGAATAGCACGAATGGTCTGATTGATGGAAAGAAAGAGCAGGTAAAAGAAGATTGTTGGTCGATAGAAGATCAACATGTAGAAGCAGTTGCAGGTGATGTTACACAGATTGCTCTGGATAAAGTAGAATCTTGGTTTAAAGATTCTATTGCCTCTTTCCATGCAGCCTGAAATAGAGCATCTTTTCATGGGTATGTCTTTGGATACTTTGGAGAGATTTATTTAGGAGTTGGTGAGCCTTGTCAGATTGTTGGCAAAGGGGAAGTGAAGCTGAAATTGCAGACAGATAACACACAGGTGTTGAATGAGGTCATCCAGGGACCAATCTTGGAGATGAGTCTAATTTCTTCAAGAAAGTAGGGTGATGAGAGATGCACAGTAACTCTCACAGTGGATGTACTTGAATTAGACGGTGGTAAGAAAGTAGGTATCCTTTATCTATCTACTTATATTACTGATTCACCTTCTGTTGCAGAGATGTGGCTTTGTAGGCTTGGTTACATATGTAAGAAGGGAATGCATGTTCTTAAGCAGAAGACAGATGTTTTTGACAAACTTAAGAACTGGAAAGCCTTGGTGTTCATGGAGGAGATGACGGACATAGATCAGCTGAGGGGACTGAATTATTTTGAGCAGGGCTGTGTTAATATGGACAGGGGTTTGATCCA
Source organism: Torreya grandis (assembly GCA_037957365.1). NCBI lineage: Eukaryota > Viridiplantae > Streptophyta > Pinopsida > Cupressales > Taxaceae > Torreya > Torreya grandis. The sequence goes on from JARHVA010000315.1 coordinate 3,872,018, forward strand.
AAAGGAGCTCACAGTAAAAAGTCATCACTCATAGGCAAACACAGGTACCAGCATCGATCAGGAGGAACTGACATTAAACAGACAGGCACCGATGTTGGTCATGTGTAGATCAGTAGAGTCGGTGGTGTCGGGCAAGCTAAAATTGACGTCGATCAGACAGTGATCGACGTCGACAACAGGAAGACTGACGTCAGTCAGACATAAACTAATGTCGACAGAAGGGACACCAGCGTCAGCCATGGAAATGATGTCGGCACTCAGGGTTAGTGCAGGGAACTGACATCAGTCGAGTGCAGACTGGGAGATGGCTAAGATCGATCACTGTAACAGATTTTGAGCAGACAACAAGCTGTTAAGGAGTCTCAAATGCCCATGTGGAGGTCAGAAAGGGTAACTGAACCTCATATTCATTGTTCACCTTCTTTATTTGTTGCTTACTGATGGTCAAGAACCAGGAAGATGTGAAGAGGCAATGCAAGTAGAATCCAAGAAATAGTGGGAGCTAGGCATGGATGAGGAGTGTGAGTCCTTGGAGAAGAACCAAACAAGGGTTTGTTGGTGGAGTTGTTATCTGAAAGAAAGCACTGATAGATGAATGGATTCCTAGGTTAGAGAAGAGAGTGGATGGACACGTGAGATAGAAGGCCAGGGCATATGGTCTTGAGGAAGTTGCAGGACAGTGGTACAGGTTTTGACATGTGGATGACAAAGCAGGGCTTTAGTCAATGTTAGTGTAACCATTGTGTTTACTTTACCAAGTGGATGATGAGTTGTGACATTATCCTGTTACTGTATGTGGATGGTATGCTTGGAGCAAGTTTGTACATACAGGGAGTTGCTGAGCTAAGGGTAAGGCTAGTTCAGTGGCATGCCATGAGAAATTTGGAGCAACAAAATTCTTTAGCATAAGAGACATGGAAGATCATAGGTTGATTTTGTCTCCAGTGGGAGCTGATGTGAAGAAGGTGTTGGTAGGGTTCAATTCGCAGGATGCAAAATCGGTAAGCACACCAAGGGCTGGACAGTTCAAGCAGAGCTTAGAACAGTGTTTGAAATCACATGAGGTCTAGTGTAGACCTGAGTTTTCCCAAGTAGTGGGAGTTGTCAGAAAGTTTGGAGCCAATTCAAGAAAGAAGAAGTACTGGAGGGTAGTTCAATGGATTCTCAGGTATCTGAGAGGGACTAGCAGTAGGTTAACATGTTATGCAGGGTCAAGGTCTTCACTACATGGAGTTGTAGGTTCAGATGTGGCAGGTTACTTGGATGAGAAGGGAGTGCACCACAGGGTGTGTGGTGGTTGGTCTTCAGGATTGAGCTTGAAGAGGGATACAAGCTAGGGAATAAATTAGATGGTGTACAGGTACAAGTACAGGTGCAACCGTTTATCTCTAAGTGGGAGATTGTTAAGTTGTGGAGCTAAAAGCTTCACCAAGATGTGAACAGGAGGAGTTACAGAGGTTGCAAAGTTACAGAATGAGTTGCAGAGGAACTGACGTTAGTTAGGCCAACTGATGTCAGTCATACTACAGTGCAGAATCAACTAAAGTCGGTTACAAGTTGGTCGACATCGATCAGGGAGGTGCCGACGTCGGCAACTTGTGTGAGCATGCAGTTTGCATGCAAATTTCGCACAGTCTATTTTTGGACAGGCAATTTGCATGTAAAGACTTATTTTAGTCTTAGAGTTGTGAGTCTAATTATTGTAATTAAGAATGTCTAATTATTGTATGCATGAGATCTATATAATAGACTCATGGGCTGTATTGTAAAAGTGTGCTAGAGAGTAAGAGAGAAAAATAAGCTCCTTCAGAGAAAAGAGAGCATGGTGTGTTCCTCCTAGTTCCAAAGGGGCGCTGAGAGTGTATGATCAGGGATAGTTGCAGGTTGTGCAAGTTCTGGTAGAAGATCCATCGGGGTACTGGTTAAAGAATCATAAGGACTTGGTGAGGCAAGGACAAGGGTTCTTCAGGGTGTAGAGACATCTACATGGTGAGTAAGGTTTGGTGATTTGCAGGTGGCAGCAAAGAGCAGGGAGATCTACTTGGAGTATGGTAGTGTGCTTGGTGTACTGGCAGCGTTGTTACTGACTGGTGGAGGTGAACATCAATTCTATGTTTGAGTTGATTGTTGGGACTGTGATTGAGAAAGGAAAGTGTTTGAGGAGAATTACTGGTGAACCCTAGAAGTGTGGGAGCTCTAGAAGTGTGAGAAGAAGTGTGGCGACTTCTTTATTGTATTTCCTTCTGTATGAGTATTAATACAAGATTGTGTATTATCTCTCATATCCTGTGTTGTTTCATATTTCTAGTTACTTTTCATTCTGGTTAAATTCCGTGTTTAGTTGCTTACACAGAGGTAATCATATATATACTCTTATTGAAGAGAGTAGGATCCTGACACCCTCATCCTCATATATACACACCTCACAAGTGTAACACATGATCATATCAGCCTTGGACTTGCACCTTCCTTAAGTGACATTAGATTTCTAGATTTTGAAGAATTACTTTTAGACATGCAATGATAGGAAAAGTAAAAATGGGACAAGGGGAAACCTTAGGATTAGGTCACTCAAGCAAGTTCATTATTAAATTTTTATTGGCATGAAATATTAGTTTAGAAATTTTCTAATACTTTGGAATTTATTTAAAAATAGTTGATGGTTATCTTGCTATTAGAGTTTGGTTGGAGAGAAATCAAGTGGGTTGTATTGAGTCCCATTAACTTCAACCATAGTTTCTTGGTATGAAGTAGAATGTAACTTTCAATCCGTGTTTATTGTGTTTTTAATATTTAACATTTTTTTTAATTTTTAATTTTTTTCTCTCTAGAATTTTCATGAAATTTCATGAGTTCCTTCATATGAATCTCATATTAGTAGGTCTCTATATCATACTTGCATACCTAGAGCTTTGATTTCAAACAAAATTTTAATACTGAGTTAACGTGTGGGTAACTTTAAAATTAATAAAATTTTCCAATTGTATTTCTTTGCATGATTTATACTATGATAACTTTCAATAACTTAACATGTGACTTGATGTGAATGCCAAAAAACCTTGACGATTCACCTTCTTGTGATTTTATACCTCCAATGTTATAGGATTCACAGACACCAGTACCAACCACAGTTATGGTATGTTTATCATTTTCTAGGTTGGGAATTTCAAATTTATTTATCTTTATAATTTTGAAATGCATAGACCAATTATTTATTATTTACCCCTCATTATCTGCGACCACAAGAGGTTATGATCTTTTGTCATCTTGAGGGATAAAGCAATTTTTTTGAGGATCTAGGGGATTCTTAGGCATATTATTTTGGATGGGAAATATTTTTCTTATTTATAAAACTAGAAATGTATGTCTCTCATGCATGTATGATATTAATTGTTCTACTATACATATTTATCACTTTTTGTTCCATGTATTATGTACTTGATATCTACATTGTGGAAATGAATAATATTTGATTGATGTGCTTATACTTCATCTTTATTTTTTTACATGTTTACCTTATATTTATCACATAATTATAATATCATGAGTAATTTTTTTTGGTTTTATAATTGACAATTACAGATGATTTGAGACCCATATATGTGCAACAAGAGTAATTTAGTCTAATTCAAGCCTAATTAGATGTGATGGGAGTTATGCATGTTGATTTAGTGATCTACGCACACCTTGGCCTTTTATTTCCATAAATATTCGATGTGGTTAGGTTATTAATAATCCAAAATTGATAAATCAAAATTCTAATCACTTGCAACTTGAGAAATCACACACAGTTTAAGACCCATTCATGTATGACCTGAGCAATTTAGGTCAAATTTGGGCCCAATTAGTTGTGTTGGGAGTAGTGAAATGTCAAGAATTTAGTATTTCATCGTAATATATGTATGTGTGAAATTATATTATCAAGGATAATATAATATTGTAATGTTAGAATAATAAAATGAGTTGTTAAATACAATTCATATAGAGATATAGGTAAGTGCACAAAGTTGGGGGACAAAAAGTGGCCTACCTGTGTACATGATTTACCTAAAATTTCAAAATTTTGAACTTCTATGGATAATTTGAGATATCTACACTCCAAATTTGAAGATGGTGTAAGAACATGAAATGTAGCATTTCGAGTATAGTTTCTAAAACACTAATTTTTTAAAAAATGGTTAAGTATAACTAGGTCATACATCTAAAATTAGAAGAGGAACTCCTATTTTTTAAAGAAAATAGAGTAGATAGATGGCCGTGTGGTGCACCATTTTTTGAGTAGAGTTTAAAATTATTTAAAACCCTTCGGGAAAAATTTAGATAAGATATTCTTGTTTGTGACCTATATGTTTCCAATGAATATTTTTTTAATGAATTTTACAAGTTAATAGATCCTAAAAATTGATAAAAAATGGATAGCCATCCATGTGACATGCCTAACTACCTAAAAAAAATCATTTTTTTTGGAATGTGTGTAGAATTAGGCCTAGTTTATGACCATATAACTTGTTTTTCAGTTGGATCAATGGAAGACAAATTGCATTAACATGTATAGGCATGTATGTTTACGGTATGTAGTCTCGTAAAAAAAGTATAATTCGAAATCAATGTAGTTTGAAACCTTGAAGTAGTCCAAAAATTATAAAAATCATATTTTTAGAAAGAGGAGAGCGTGCTCGTCATGACGTTATTAAGTTTTTGAATTTTCACATTAAAATTCATAGTGTATTTGGAGATCAAAGTTGAATTTTTTTATTTTTTATCATAAGTCTTGGACTTGGCTATAGATTGACAGGTCCAAGCCTTAGATTCAGGAATCTAAGCCATTCCCGAGCCAAAAGGCACATGATTTGAATTCAAATTCAAATATTGTGATCAATTTATTTATTGTATTAGTAATGTGATTATGTTACTTAATAATGTGATCAAGTTAATAACACAATCACATTATATATTCACAAAACCCAAAAACTTGAATTTGCATTTTAACCTACTAAAGGAGCCATTATGCCTAGTAGTCTTAAGAACAAAGTTTGGTTAATTAAGATTATTGTTTGAAACCAATGTTAATTTTAATATTTGATAACATTGAATAATAATTGGAGATGTATTAACCTATGAATCAATTTATTATTCATTTGACATGAATCTAATCTTCCTTAAAATGCAGACAATCCTAGTTCATCCTAAACAGGGTCAAGAAGTCAAAAGTTGGTTTTTGGTGATCCACTAATCCAAATTAGTCATTTCATTTTATACATGATTAAATAAATTATATTTTCCAAAAATCAATTGGAATACAAGGATCCTCTGACTGAGTACTAATGGACCTAGAGTATTAGGTCCGAAAGAGAGTTCAATGATATTATAAATGTTTAAGGATTAGTTATTTAAAACTTGGTATTTGAAAAGGAATTTATAGTCTTCATAAGATTCAAATGGTTTTTTAGAATAATAACAAATAAATCAAGGGTCATTATATTTTGTGTTAATAATGTATATAGTCCTAAAAATGTTGAATTTGGTTAAATGGGACTATTTTAGTTTTTGTGGATAATTGGTAATGTTTGGAACTTGTAAAAAAACTTTTATAAAATTTTTAGTATTGTCTGAGCCTTTGATAATATTTTTTGAGTCAGTAAGTGGAGTTCTATAAGGATCTATTTTCAACGTATATCAATGCATTAGTACCCTATTTTGCATTTAAGAAGTTATCTTTTTTCAAGTTCAGAGATGTTACAAACATACATGCCTTTAAATATATTTGATTTTATCATGAGATGTCATAAAATGCATATTTTAAACCTATGGCCAAAACTTAGCCTTTAGAGTACCAATCTAGCTATGCATTTAAAGTAAATTGGGGCTATTTTGAGCCCCTTCAACCTAATTACATGTCTATAAAATGTGATTTAGGGTTAGATAATCTCCAATTTTATTAGCTCAGTTGAATCAAAGAAACATTAATTTACTTATATGCAAGTTCTATATGTATAAAATGTGGTTTTGATCTCAATCAACTTGAAATCATTAGTTAATGAATACAAATGTTGATTAGTTCAATTATGGAGGTAATTAGGATCAAAATGAGCCACATGAACCTATTTTAAATTGTATATGATGTGATTTGGAGTGAAATTAATCCTAATGTCATGTCATATATAATTAACCAAAGAGTTGATTCATTTAATTGAGGAGGCATTTGAGGCTAATTTGAACCCCTTCAAAAGTGAGATATGATTTGGGGATAAATTAAAAGATCAATTCTATCATGAATTGATCCAATTAGTCGACTTGTGCAATTAGGGGCATGATCTAGTTAAATTGATCCCCTAAACCAAATTTATGGCTTAATTGATTGTATAACATGTATGCAACATGTACATGGCATAACTAACCCTACTTTTATCATAAATTCAAACATGAAGGTAATTGTCATAAATAAGTGAATAAATAGCTCAAATCTTCTTCAATTACCTTAGTGATAGGACCTTATATCTGATACCTTAAACCCTAAACCTTGTACCATTTAAATTTAACTGTAAACTTTGTACTATTTACCTTAAATTCTAAGACATAAACCCTAACCCCAAACCCTTTAAATTGTAGATCCTAAACCCTAAACCAACAAATTTATCCCCAATTAACATAATTTATATATATAGATAAAATTAGGTTCACAAGGATAAACTTGGTAAAAATTGCACCACTCATTAAACCTCAATTGACTTAATTGGTTCAATCTATGATGATGTGGGGGCTAATTGAGCTCAAAATCACATTCTTTACTCATAGATATAGGTTCAAGGAGATCAAATTTTCCCTAATTGCCTTCATGATTATACCTTATATACCCTAAAACCTAATCCCTAAGCCCTAATCATTAAAGTTACTAATCCCTAAACTCTAAACCATAAATATAAACTTTTTAATCTTTTAAGCAATCATTTTATCCCAAATTAATATCATTTAGACTAATAATTAAGTTTACAGGGCTTAGTTTTTCCTAAATCACACATTTGATTGCCCCATATGACTAATTCACTCAATTTGCATGATGACATGAGGTATAATGACAATCCAAAAACACATTCTATAGTCATAAATATGTCTAAGTGATTCCAATTATCCTTAATTATCTTTATGATTAACCTTGTGTACCCTAAACCATATATACATTAAAATATAATCCCTAAGCCATAAACCCTAAACACTATACCCTAAATTAAAAACCATAAGCTTTCCATATTTACCAATCGATTTATTCCTAATTAACATCCTTTGTAGTAAGAAATAGGTTCACATGGCCTAAAGCGATTAGACATTATATAGAGGTCCTTAAACCTAAACCCTAAACCCTAATCTCTAATCCCTAAAACATAAATTATAAGTCCTATGACATGATGCCCACTATATGTCGTAAACATACATGACTTGAGATATAATTGATTTTATCATGAGATGTCATAAAATACATTTTTTAAACCTATGGCCAAAACTTAGCCTTTGGAGTACCAATCTAACTGTGCATCTGAAGTAAATTAGGGTTATTTTGAGTCCATTCAGACTAATTACATGACTATAAAATGTGATTTATGGGTTGATCACCTCTAATTTACCCTAATTTCCATCACGATTATACCTTATATACCCTAAAACCTATACCCCAAGCCCTAATCCTTAAAGTTCTTAATCCTTAAATTCTAAACTATAAATATAAACTCTTTAAACCCTGAACTAAATATTTAATTTAGACTAAGAATTATCTTTACAATTGACCCTATGTACCCTAGACCTAATCCCTAACCACTATATCCTAACTTATAAACCAAAAACTTTCCCTATTTACTAATTGATTTATTCCTAATTAACATCATTTGTAGTAAAAATTAGGTTCACACATGGCATAAAATGATTAAACATTATATACACCTTTAAAACTAAACCCTACATGCCTTAATCCCTAAACCCTAAAACATAAATTGTAATACCTAATCCCTAATCCCTAAAACATAAATTCTAATCCCTAATCCATAATCCCTAATCCCTAAACCCTAAGCACTAATGCCTTAATCCCTAATCCATAATGCCTAATCTATATTAAGTATAATGTGATCATGTTATTCTTAATATAGAAAATACTTAGTTATCAATATCAATTTCTAACCCCAACTGAGTATTATTACATAATGAGATCACATTATTACATAATGCGATCACATTGTTCTTAATATATGCTTCTCAATATGTATGTTGAAGTAGAGCTTAGTATAATAAATAGCTCAATCATGTTATGTAATAATGTGATCGTGTTATATAACATAATCACATTATTATTATTATTATAGACTAAGATTAGTTTTTAATATCTATTTTTAACACAAATCAAGAATTCTATCCCTATAAAAATTATCTACTTACTTTTATGAGACCTGCAATACTTATGTACTTGACCCCACCTTTGAAACACTATCAATTATCCTTGATGGGTGATGAATCACGTTCAAGGGGGAGGAAGAGATTAAAGAATAAAACACCAAAGGAATTAGAATATTTGAGAGAGAAAAACAAGATATGAATGCAAAAACTTCATGGTAGACAAGGTACAAACCCTAATTCTGATGAACCAAATTTCATAGATAATGACCTAATTGAAAATAATGAATTAAATATTGAGGAAATTGACCATAATGAATTGAATAATGATAAAATGAACCATAATGAAATGGATAATAATAAAATTAAAAATAATGAATTAGATAACGTTGGAAGTTTACATTTAATGTTCCAAGTTTTTGATTTTATTGATGATGAGTCTATGTATGATGCTTTACCCCCCATGAATGAAGAATATTTGATGAATATAGATAATGGTAAAATTAGCCATCAATAAATTTTCATGAAAACATATAATGAAGAAATAAATAATGAATAAAATGTCATCCCACCTCTAAACAATATAATTCATAATAATTTTGAAACACCCTCTCAACAAATTCTACCATTAACAACCCCTCCAAGAATTGTGTGTAGACAAGATAAGGGATTAATTAAAGTCGATGAAAATATTTTAAAACCAATGCATAACAAACTGTCTGATCACCATTCAATAATACTGGCTCAACAAATTTAGGATACTTTATTTCATAATTTAGATTATTATAGTAAAAAATGTCAATTATTTATTTCATTGATAAAATTGATTAAGATGAGACTATACGGTACACATTAGGACTAAAAACATATAACATGGATGATAAAAATAATAAAATTATTGAAAATATACATGATGCATATCATACTATAGGCCCAAAATCATGCACCCAAGATTGTAATGCTACCCGACGTATACTTACTACTTGTGTAGTAGGTGACAAAATAGGGAAAAAAATAATGGTTTCAAAAACAAGATAAACACGTAATATAAATAGAAAACCATTAATAAAAGAAATTTAAAGACGTGAAATACTTAATGAACCTAATACTAATGAGATCTGGGCATTCTTTAGTAGACTTCCATGAAAGGATAAGGCTATAGACGATACTCTTGAAGAATGGCTTGCTTAATTTTAGAAAGACAATACAAGAGTTTCACCCAATTCAATAGATGTAGTGAAAAGAAGAGTTAGTTCTCGTAACCATGAACCACATCCAAAACATTTATTGGATATGAATCAAACATAATTTTAATCTATTTTTTTGGAAAAACATCCATAAATTTCTATTTCTTAAATATTTTTTGAGATGGCCAAACCTTTTTTTGTAAAAATAAATCACACACGCATCATTTTTTATTGTACGCCATGTCGAATTTTCAATGCACTATGATGTTTTTCACCATATTCATTGTACTTTTCATACTAACAATATTTTGTAGGAGTGTGGCATTGAATTTTAACCACCTAGGGAATTTATTCTAACTATCTTTCGAAAAATACCAGATGGACAATTATTTTAAAACAAATCATGTTTAAATGGAAATTACAACATTTGTGGTGGATTGCCAAAATTAAAAAAATGTATCCATGAGGAGATTATAAGTACATTTGGATAAGAATTAGTTAGTTTAAGCAAATATAAATCAATGACTTATCAAGTAAAAGATGGCAAAGAATCTAAAAGATGTGAGCTTGTTGCAAAAAAGATACTTGTTTCCAAATTTTGATCAAATTTAGGGAAAAGATTGTTTATGAGTACGTAAGGCACACACATAAGACTAGATGGTTGGATGAGCATTTCAAGATAAGCAATGATACATTCCCACTTAGTTTGATTTTTTTAGTCTTTGACTTTGATAAAAAATACACATTCAAACCTCAAATAGAAGTTCAATTGTAGTATTACAACTCATCACAAGTTATCATATTCATGCATATAACATTCATACATGCACCTGATAGTATAGAGAAAGAATGGAAAATATTAATGGAGTACCATTTATATATCAGTGATGACTAATCACATTGTTTGGAGTATGTGCAAGGTTGTTTTTAGAATTTCTATGAATAGTTGAGTTGGAGGAACATTACTTTCTATCAACATTACATTTATTCAGATAATTGCACATCATAATTCAAAAATTCATGGATATTTTATTGGTTGAGTAGGATGCACTTTACCACTAGTGTAGAACACATTTAGATTTTCACCAAGGTTGGCCATGTAAAAGGGGAGCATGATGGTGCTGGAGCATGTGTAAAAAGAGCTATTGAAAGGGAGGAGTTGAAATTTGAAGAGGGTGTTCATTTGACAAATGCAAAAACTATGGTTGAATGGTGTAATGAGAACATGTATCATGGTGCTCAACTAAATTTTACTATTCGTAGACATTTTTGGTTAATAGAGGAAAAACACTTGGCAAAGTTTGAGGATTATATAACTCTAATGGGTTCAAGTGACCTTTACTCATTTCGTATCTCAAATGCAAGTTCTTGGACTGTGCATAGGAAACACTTGGCATGTTTCTGTTAAAAGAGAAATCACACTTGTATTAAAATGAAATATACCTATATCAAAAGAAACACACTTTTAAATTATAAACTAAAAATACCAATTGTCTTGATCTTTGAAGAGAAGTGGGCCCTTGCTCCTTCCTCAAAATGGAATCAAATTTAACTTAGTAGTGGAATATAAAGTTATAATTTATTAATAATTCATTATCTAAAGGAACATATACAGATGCTACAAATTTTGATGCAAAATTACACTTGAATGTTTCCTTTTTATTTTCTCTCTATTACCCTAGAATGAGGAGACATGTACTTAAAGCACATCTCTACGACCATTCTTAGAATACAAAATCTAGAAATCTAAACACAAAATCTGCTTATTCTAAATAAAATATCTAGGAATCAAATCCCATGCTTATAGGTTGCATAAAAGCTAATTCAATTAAAAATAGACCATGTATAACTAACATATATATGAAGATATTATGTCTAGATTTACAAAATACAAATGCATTTATATTTGGATCATTTTAGACTATTAATATGAATAGTAATGTCCAAAAGAAGATATCTAAAGAGGGAAATATATATATATGTACAATAGATATATTTGGAGTTGCTATATTAATTTTTAAAGTACAACTGGGCATCTTTGAAGCATGACTAGGCATCTTCAGAGCATGTCTAGATGGGCCTTTAGAGCTTCATCAAAACATCTTCAGAGATTTATCAAAATGTCTTCAAAGCTGCTTGGGTGGTTTTCTGGAGCTTTGATAGAACATTTTTAGATCTACTCGGAAGATCTTCAAAGCTTCAAAAGAACATATTTGTAGCTTGATGGAGCATCTTAGAGCTACTTATGCAGATATTCAGAGCTTGAATAAGGATCTTCGTAGCTCACTGTGTCCTATGCCGAGTCTTCAAAATTATTGCCAAAAAGGTGTTGCCAAAATTATTGATGACTTCTCAAAACAATCCTTCCATAGAGATGTATCTTTGTATGCAAAACTATATTCATTTCATCCAGGTTAGACATAAATAACAAGATAGAGAATCAACAATATATCATAAACAAACAAAAGATAATTGCACTCATTTCTTACTTAGATGAGACCTTAACTATTAAATGTAATCCAATATATAACCAAGAGGCAACACTTATGGATAATTTATATGAGATATAATGAGCTATATAGAATTCTCATCAAGTTCTACCTGAGTGCTCTGAGGTGTGATTAGAGGGATGAAAGAGGTAGGAGAGAGATCTAACAATTCATAGAAATAACTTATAGGTCTCATTTTACATGTGTTTAAACTTAGGCTAAAAAAATTCATTTTTATTGTATTGGGAAGGGTATTCTTGAGGCCAGAATGGGTGTTGGTTTATCAATTGGGCTTGATGCGAGGCGAAGAACCCAGACCTAGACATTATCCATCCCCTCAGACATGTTGGGAGTGTCATTTTTTAGTCAAGAAGCATCAGAACAATAGTTCTACTAAACTCTCAGCCTACATAACATGTTAAAACTTGGGTAAGATGATTTTTTTTTGGATTTGAGTTCTATAAACTTGGGTAAGGGTTAAAACATGTTACAATTGCTAAAAGACTACTAGAAATATAATTTTTAAGAGCTACAAACTCTATTTTGAGAAATTAACGTTTTGAAACAACAACTAGGTCTAGAGACCTAGAAACATAATGAGTAATTGACGTATTGACCTAATGAGTAATTGGCCTATTGTCAAACTCTATTATGAGTAATTGACATATTAACCTAATGAGTAATTGACTAGTTTAAAAGAAGATTATTTAAGATTAGATTTTAAATTGAGTTGAGAAAAGAATGGTTAAGTGAGGTTGGAATTCTTCATGATCTTAGATCATATGAATAAGACTTTCATAGCCTTATTAAACATAGAAGAGAAAAATGTGCATTTAGTGGTATTAGTGGATGATAAAGGGTTTTGGCCAAAGATGGATCATTGTTTCATGAGTGAATATTCTGTTTCAAGTTAGTAAAGTTGCCTTTTATTAGACTAAAGACATTATAGTCAAGGTCAGGCATAAGTTCATCTTGCAAGTTTAGCAAAGATAAACTGCTAAGATGAAGAAGTAGACCATGTACATGGTCACCAAAAGGAGTAAAGTGTAGAAGAGGTATTGATAGAGATTACTCAAGAGGTGAGGGAAAGATAAAGGAACAAGAATCATAGAAGGCATACAAGAAGTAGGCCTAGTCTTAAGAAAGTTAGTCAAAAAGGCATTAGATCTAGGTGAAGGTGAAAGATCACGTAACTTACAGGTATAGTCATCTAAGTGAGAAATTTGCATGGATTTATGAATGCTTTTGTCTTTGTATTATACAAGTTTGAACATGATTGGGTATGGGTTTCAAGTGTAATCAAATTGTGTTAATGATTAATTTAAAAGTTCTAAATGGGTGAAGACAAATGCAAAATAGATAAGAGTGTTATTAGTCATTTCCACTACACATAATGAAATAAAAACTTTAATTTTAAAAAAATGGGAGATCCAAGATTTATAGCATTAAAAAGAACAATTTTTTAATCCTCATTTATGTACAACATTAAATAAAAAATCCAATACATAATAGTTTGGAAGATCAAAATAACACTATATAATAAACACACAATGAAATAAAAATTGAATATAAATTAGATAGATTTTCATGATAAGTATATAATATAGGCACATGTGTGCAATGCCAATCATACATATATTACCGTGATAGGCATATAAAATATTACATCTACCAACATAGTATCTAATGTTGGGTGAATGTCATATATGCATATACAATGCCAAAAATGCATAAATTGCCATATAGGCATACAAAAAAGTACATCTCATGTAAGACATACTATTCATCAAATAACCTCCCTCTTTTTGACTTTTTCAAATAAGACTCTCCTTGGGATGTCGTGCTAGTAGATCGAGACCCCTCTAATGCCTTGGATTAGTCCAAGGTCTGACTACAAGTCCTACACTCATAGATCGCTTGCAACTGAACCTGTTTAAATACAAGTATTATTAAAAAATTAACATAAAATATATTCAACCAATTGTTAAGAATTTAATTTTAAACTATAATAAAAAATAATTTAAACATGTACTTTATATAAGCTCACAATCTTGTGCAATATAATTTTGATGCTCAAATAAGTTAGTGGCAGGCTCAACTATTCGAATAGGCATCTAAAATATGGGAAAAACCTGAGAAGTTTCTCTATTAATCATTTGATTGGGACTATCAGATGTCATAAGATAACATTGAATACACAAAACATTCACATAAGTTATATTTTCCCCAAGTCTATTGAAAAATTATTAAAACATGTCTATTTTTACAATTCAAATTACAAGTTAATATATACCTCTATCAACACCTATGCAGACGACATTATAGTAGTAATGCCTATGTTTGTCTTGGCTCATAGAGAGGGAGGAGTGTCTACTTGAGCCATCAAATGTTCATGTAAACAAGGTCTCAATTAATTTTATATAAAGTATCAAAGATATATGTGTCAAATTTTTCTCAATTTAAACCAAGATATATATGGTAATGTATTTCAGTGTTTATATCATGAAAAGATAATGTAAACCAAGAATATGGAAGTTTAACTGCCATACAATATGCAGTAGCCAATAATATCAAGTAGTTTGCATATTGGAGGTAATATAAATTTTTTAATACATGTAGGAAGTGTGAGTGGAAGAGTAGGAGGTGGAAAGAATAGTAGAACTTCGATAAGACAAAGTTAGGGAGAGAAAAGGAATAAGAGACATATCAAGAACTTTGTCCTTACTTGTAAAGCTTATTTGGATAGAGTAAAATGTAAATAAGTGTCTAGTGATTTATGATAAATACTATGATGTTCACATCTCTAGTCAGAGAAGATTCAAGTTAGTAGTCTATAGGTTCAAAGTGGTGAAACCCAAGTTTCAATAATCTATCTTCAGGCACAGTCAGAAAGAGGACAACATAATCAGTTTAAAGTGTCATTATAAATGATTAAAGGATGAGTAAGGGATAAAGGAGATATATGAAATGAATGTAACCACATTTAAAGTCCTAATAATTTTGAGAAAATGCAAAATACTTGAGAAGACTATATACAACCCAATTAGTAACAATTTTGAGTTTGCATAGTCATAAAGAAAGACCATATAGAGTTATTAGAAATAGAGTTGAGGATTTATGGTATTGTGAATCTTGTGGGATATTGTTTTTATATGTTTTTGATCCTTTTAATTTATCTTAGATGAAGTTAAGGGGTCTTAAGGGTTTATTTTGTCCTATTTGTTGACATAGTCGTGTTGGAGGGGTACATAAATTCTATAAAACTACATGTTGGGAGTGATTTATTATTAGAAAGGAAAATAAATAGTTTGAAATATGTGTGGGTTAAGGGTAGAGATATTTAAAGGCTTAGAAGCTTTGATAAGTGTCAAAAGGTCATTCCAACTCATTTATTATCCTCTCGAGTAGGTGCAAGACTGAGACAACACAAGTTAGGGTTTGAAACTGGAAAATGAGATAACAAGTGATTTAACTAATGAAAAGTCATTAAAATTTGTGAAAAGGTGTATTTATATAAGAGGAAGATGATTTTTAAGGTTTAAAGTTGATGTGAGTCCATATGGTATGGTTTCACAATCAGTAGCCTTGAACAAGGCTTGGGAGACCTAATTAGACCTGAGGGGTTTTGAGTTAGATTTTCTCCAAAGAGAGTTAAAATTATGAAATTACCTACATGAGATATGTGATGTAAAGGGGTGTGTGAATTTGGGTTTGGCTTGGTTGGGAGATTTGTAGTTTTCTCAAAACAAGAAGGTTTTCCTAAAAAAATGGCTAGTAGAAGGAAGGTGTCAAAGAGAAAAGAAGAGTTGAAGCTTGGGGGTTGTGTGGAATAATTGGATGCATGGAATGAGATGTAATTTAGTAGGTAGATGTAATTATGAGTATTATGGAAGGATAAAATAAAAGTAGCATGTAGACGTATGAAAACACATAAGAAGATTATAAAGAACAGAGCAAGGATAAATAGAGAGAACATGAAAATAGAGTATGAATTGATTAGGTTAATGTGAAAAGGAAATATTTCAGAGGTAGTTGATTAGTAAAATGACTTCGAGCAAAGGAGGAATAAGTGAATACAAGGAGGATTAAGAGCCATTGAGTAGGTAAGAATGAACAATAAATACCTAGTAAATGCAAAGAGATCAAAGAGATAAAGAGGTTGAAGATAGAAGATAAAAAAGGACATGAAAATATCAAAGCTGGGTATTTGGTAGAGGTAAGTCTGTGTTTTCATCCATATCAGGGAAGCTTGTTAGAACCTATGCATAAAGATACTTCATAAATAGATTTAACTTAAACTTACAAGGCAAATATACATAGACTAAATATACATAGAGCATAAGATTAACTCAAATTTTTACCTCTGTATAAGTAAAAGGTGTCATCCTAAAAAGGATAGATGCAGAGTGGATGGGTCAATAGCTAGATCTAAATATGTAAATAATGGTTATGTCAAATTAAATGTTGTAAATATCAACTGTGGTGATGAAGGCACTGTCACATCCTACGACATAAAAATTGACACATGTATTACTCAATGTATATGTAAATTAATTATTAGCTAAATTAAATTTGCAAATATAACTTAAATTTAACATGACATTTATATAAAATATACCTGCATCTGTGTAGTGGTTGATGTCTACACACCAAATGTGCATGTAAAAAACTCATCACTCATAAGAATATTATCCAAGCCCTTTGAACCACCATCACCATTATCATCAAAAGGTCTAGTACACATAGATCCACGAGAATTGTAAGGGTGGGGTTTAGTATTCAAACTAGGTGGCAATCTCTAGCATTGGTCTATGAGATCCTACTCGTATACTGAATGAGTGTATCATTGAACAGACTAAGAGCATGTAGAGTGTTGATCTTCATGACCTAATAAACTATAGAGGGGATCTCAGGCTCAAGTGGATTTTGGATAAGGATCCTTACAGGTCGATTAGGCACATGACATGTACTTGGTCGATCTTACACAAAGCCTTTCCCTCGACCCTAAAACTCACTAAAATCAAAATAGTTTAAAATCTCATTGAGGACACACTCATAACAGAGTTTCCTCAAAAGATACAATGAGACATTATGAATAATCAAACACCATCGACCATCAATCCCAAAAATTGGTTATGGTTAAGTTATGTTGATAATGATGGATTGGAAAACATTTAGTGGTTACGAGAAATAGGGCATTAGTGGTTACGTCGATGAATAAGGTGCACATGGAGGCTTTTGATAATTCTTTGTTCTTTACCTCAAGTGTTGACAATTTTTTAGTATAATAATCCTTACAACTATCTTGATAAGAAGTCCATCAATCAATTTGACTCATTATAGAGTCAATTTGACCTAATAATGTGTCAGGATCCTACTTCTCTCCAAGAGCACACATGATTACCTTTGTAGAAGCAACTAAACACAAAATTTAACCAAAATGATAAGTAACTAGAAATTTAGAAACAACATAGAATATGAGAGACAATACCCAATTGTATTAATACTTATCCAGAAGGAAATACAATAAAGAAGTCACCACACTTCTTCTCACACCTCTAGAGCTCACACACTTCTAGGGTTCACCAGTAATTCTCCTCCAATAGTTCACTCTCTCAATTACGGTCACAACAATCAACTCAAACACAGAGTTGTTGTTCACCTCCACCAGTTAGTAACAACACTGCCAGTACACCAAGTACACAACCGTACTCCAAGTAGATCTCACTTCTCTTGCAACAACCTACAAATCAACAGACCTTACTTACCATGTAGATGTCTCTACACCCTTAAAGAACCCTTGTCCTTGCCTCACCAAGCCCTTATGATTCTTCAACCAGTACCCCAGTGGATCTTCTACCAGAACTTACACAACCTATAACTCTCCTTGATCATACACACTCAGCACCCCTTTGGAACTAGGAGGAGCTACTCTTGCTCTCTCTACAAGCACAATGGCTATCTAGCACACTTTACAATACAGCCCATGAGTCTATTATATAGATCTCATGCATATAATAATTAGACATTCTTCATTACAATAATTAGAAACGCAGCTCCAAGACTAAAATAAGTCTTTACATGCAAACTGACTGTCCAAAAATAGACCAATTCTCGACCCGCATGCAAACACATGCACACACAGGTTACCATTGTCAGCTCCTTCCTGATCGATGTCGGCTGACTCATAACTGATGTCAGTTGCTTCTGCACTGTAATATGATCAACGTCGGTTGCCCTGCACCTTGTTCTGCAACTCCGTAACCTCTGCAACTCCTCCTGTTCGCATCCTGGTGAAGCTTTTAGCTCCACAACCTAACAATAATGTCTCTATGGAAATGGTTAGATGGGTATGATGGGGCTTGGTGTAAGTGGGATCCCTCATTCTCCCAAATAGTTCTTTAATTTCAATTTTATTTTACACAATATTATCAATTAGAATCTCCTGACTGCTTAGGGGATTCTATGAAACTATAGGAGGGTTAGGTGGAGGGATAGGAAGAGGAACAAGAGGGTTTTATGGAGGGTTAGTAGGATGGGATGTTCAAAACAAAAGAACTATAACTAAAAATCACTAAAATTATTGAAAAATAGGGTTAAACAATGAAAATAATGAAAAACTAGGGTTAACAAGTGTAGATTTTTAGCACTTACCTCTTTTACATGGTGGCATCATCGATTAATATCTTCCTAGGACAAATTTAGTGGCTATATATCAAGATTTTGTCTCTCTCACACAAAATAAAATCATGAAAGGCGAGGATAATAAAGGAAACTTGAATGCAAAATGATAAATTTGCATTCAAATTTCAATTTTTATTTTTTTTTGTAACACATGTAATGTAATCATGTTATTGAAAACAATAATAACATGATCACATTAATAATGCAATCATGTTATTGTTTAAAATAATACAATCATATTATTTAATAATGTGAATGTGTTATGGATCGGTAATTACTGAGCCATAATTTAAATAATGATCATGTTATTTAATAACATGATCACATTAATAATGTGATTGAATTATTTAATAATGTGATCACGTTACCTAAAATGTACATGGAATTGTCCCCAAACTCCATGCACTTACCCATACGTATATTAGATTGTGAGTGATTCTAGGAGTTAAGAGATATTAGATGATAATGAGATAGATTGTTGGTATAGTTAAGTAAGACTAAGGATGAGAGATTTTGCGGGGGGGGGGGGGTTAATATGATTCATGTCTTCTAGTCTTTAGGAAAATAAAATATATAAAAGTAATATCCCTCGTATTTTACTATATCTCAAATGAATTAAATATAAGAAGTAAAGAATATTATTGTGTATTGAAATTGTATAACTCAATCAAAAACCTATGAGTGGTATCACAGTGGGTATGGGAGTTTGATAATTGAATGGGGAAAATCTATTTTTAGTCTTGGCTTCCCCTATTTATGAAATTCATCAAATTGTAAGAATATATATTTTATTTTAAATCTATAATTTTAGGGAGGTTTTGCTATTAGTAAGGCCTCTGTAGGTTGTGCCTTTGTGCATCGAGATTTGAGCTCTGTGAGTGGGTGTGTTACATTATGTGACTTGTGTCTCTTTCATCTATCATTGTGCATAAATGATGTTGTAGTTTGGAAGATCTATGTATACATGTATCATCTATGTAAAAATAATTAAAATCAATTTTTTTTATTGTAATGGATGTATTTTTGGGAGAACTTGACATCCCATGAATATTTTATTTAGACATGCATATGAGTTTCAAATATTCATCGACTGAGTAAGTAGGTTCTTATATAGGATTATGGAAGTAATGGAGGTTGGAATACTTTAAATGTCCTCTCATTAACTGCTAATGACAAGGCCGTACAACTATTTTAATGGCATTTTTTTCAATTTTTCAATTTAGTGCTATGTAGTGTGTATTAGAAAATAAGAACAAAAGTACATCCCTGTTCACATGTTTTTAATTATTTATGTTGTGTTTTATAAAAACCTACAATAAAATTCAAGAAATATTCATATTTCAAATAAGTGCAATCTTTGAGGGTAAAATAATATTTTGAGGTAACTCGACATGTGTGGTTGTCCAAATAGTTATGAGCTCTAGGAATATAGAGGATTCAAAATTAAGGAACCCAAAGGATGAGAGCGAATTGATGTAATTAAACTCACAACTCCATCCTCATGAGGGTAAAGAGATAACTTAATGGGGTTATACCTAGTGTAAGCAATGTTTTTGAGAGCATAGTCAGTAGGATATGTTTATATTCTCCCATGTACACACTAGGGGGAATGTTAAGAATTTAGTGTTTCATGGTGATATATGCATGTGTGATATTATATTATCTAGGATAATAAAATATTGTAATGTGAGAATAATAAAACACGCTATTAAATACAACTCATATAGAGATACAAAGATTAGATTGTGAATGATTCTAGAAGTTGAGAGATATTATATTGATAATGAGAGATATTGTTGGGATAGTTGAATAAGACTAGGGATGAGAGATTTGGAGGAATAGAGATAATTCATATCTCATATCCTTTAGGAAACTAAAATTTATAAATGTAATATGTCTCATATTTTACTATACCCAAATGAATTGAATATAATAAGTGGAGAATATTACTGTGTATTGAAATTGTGAAACTCAGTCAAAAACCTATCATGCAAGTCAAAATTGTGACCTACACATATCCAATAATCTCTTTCATTGATATTTAGTGCAAGTAAGATGTTAATGTTAGAGTAAAACATATAAGGTTATAATAGGAGTTGTTTTATTGTTGGAGATGTTATTTTATTTTGTGTACGTATTTGTTGAGTGCACAATAATAAATAGACACTCCTATTTTATAGGTTATTTATGCAACAATATTTTATTACACGAAACAACCTACCTTTCCTATTTAATAGGCTCTCCCATGTAATTTTTTACTTATTCAGTTTTAGAGACCCATATAGATTATGTGAATACAATTACAAAGACTTTATTATGCATATTTGCTCTCTGTGTATAATGTATACATTATTTGGTTTCTGTGTATAATGTCTGTATATTTTCTCTTCTAGATACTTTGATGTGCCTTTATGTGATCATTCTTTGATTTCTTCATGTCAAATATATTTTTCAAGTGACACACCTTGTTTATCTCCCTTTTGATAAAATCAAATTTATATAAATTTCTTGCTTTTATATTGTAGGGAAATATGATTTGATTGGAACTCTTTTTGACTAACTTTTTTTGTGTGCAGGATTTTGTATTTTGTGATGGAAGTTGTCATTTACTCCTTTTGTCTTTATTGGATTTATTTTTATTATATTATCTAGATTGTATCTTTATAACACATTGTTTATTTAACATGAAGAATGATGTTAACTTATTTATTTTTTAGATTTTAGTGGATCCTTTTTTTCTTGTTGATCTTTGTTCCATTACATATTGTCTACCTTATTTGAAGAGGTTTCTTGGAGATTATTAATGATCACACTTTCATTCTTATAACTTTTGGTAATACCTTCTATTATATTTTTCTCTCTCAAAACTATTGTAATTTTTCTAGAAAGAAGTTTCCCTTAAGGGGAGTATTATATAATGTCAACTCTAGTCTTTATTTATAAAAAGTTTTGTACACTTTTGTCATACCAAATGAACTTTAAGGAGGAGTGTTGGCTATTAATCTTATTTGATCTTACTTTAGGTTTATCCTAAGTCTCTTTTAGTTGTATCTTTATTAATTATTAAAAATTTATATTTTCTTAAATTTATGAAGTGTGTCTCACCTCTTTTATATTTTTGTAGAATTATACGAGTTACTTACACAAGTAACTCATCCTCCTAAATGTCACACACTTATATTCACCTTTAAGAAATATGACATTTAACACATACTCAAGAGGCCTTGTAAGGTCATCATAGAAGTCTTATTAATTCCCTAATCCTTCCTCTTTCTCCATTTAAAGAGCTCTTTCCTCCTCTTTTCTATATTTTTTTTGTCACTTGACACTTTGCAATATTCTCTATTCTTCTTACTGCTAAGCTTATATTGTGAGGATAATTCTTGGTAAGGCTTCTTAATATTTACATGGGTTTTCTTCCGACTAATTTAGTTTCCCATTTCAAAACTCTAAACCATTCTTGTGGTTTTCTTGTTTACTTTTGTGAAATAATATTGAACTATATTTTTCTTTCATTTGTTATTCTTTAAATATTATTTATAAGTTATTAGCATAAATCCTAACATGGTATTAGTTTAAGTTACTTTTTAATGTTGAATTTAAGTATGTGTAAGTGTTTTGGGAGACAACTTAATTGTTTTGATATATTTTTTAGATGTTTACACATTTATAAATTATTTTCAGTGTTTTCTATCATTTATCTTAACCTATAGATTAAATTTTATTAAATTTTTTTACCTATTTTAATTATAATTTCATGTTGTAACTTAATCAAGGAGTTTTTTAAACAAATTTTTTAAACTGAATTTTCACTAAAAACTGTTTTAAAAAATAGATATATATTTTTATTGATAATATCATTTTCTATAATTTATCTGAGTTTTGTTAATTTATCATCTAAGAACATAGTATTAGAACTTTAAAAAATCCCTGTTCATCATTTAAAAAAAAAAGGTAACTGCTATTATTTTTTCAAAAAGAAAAAAATGTTTTTCAAAAATTTCTTTGGCCATACTTTTAGTGTTATATGCATTTGCTCTTAAAACATAAAATCATTTTTTTAAATTCTTAAAAATTATTTTTCCATTAGTATATATAGTTTTAAATTATTATCAAGACTCTTAGGTACCAACTTCTGTTATTCAATTACATTAAATAACATTCATAAAAAATAAAATAATCGAACCTTCTTTTATTTAATTTGTCATGTTTAAGTTGATCAATATTTAAACTAAATATAAGTTTTTTATTCCTTGTGTTAGGTTGTGGAGCTAAAAGCTTCACCCAGATGCAAACATGGAGGAGGTGTTGAAGTCACAGTCACTAGTGTCGGTCATGCCAACCGACGTCGACAAGATGCAGACAGGAAGCAACTGATGACGGTCAGGGATCGGCCGACGTCGGTCATCCCCAGATAGACAGGGACCGACGTCGGTCACCCGTGCGGTTCCAAAACTGTAGTTTCACGGATAGTTAGTTAACGAACTAATTGTTTGCATGTTAAAGGCTAATTATAGTCTTGAGTTGCATGTCTAATTATTGTAATTAAGAAAGTCTAATTATTGTTTGCATGAGGTCTATTTAAGAGACTCATGGGTTGTATTGTAATCAAGGCAAGAAAGAGTTTCTTCCAAGTTTGTAAGATCAGGTTGATCTGTAGGTTGTGCAAGGTCAGGGTGAAGATCTACATGGTAAGGTCATTGATTTGCAGGTTGTTGCAAGATCAGGGAGATCTACTTGGAGTACGTGGAGTACTTGGAACTGGTAGTGTTATTACTGACTGGTTGGAGGTGAACAACAACGCTGTGTGTGTGAGTTGTTTGTTGGAACCGTAATTGAGAGAGAGAACTCTTGATTGAGATTTACTATTTATCCCTAGAGGTGTGGGAGCCCTAGAGGAGTGTAAGGAAGAAGACTGTGGCATCTTCTTTGTTGTAATTTTTTTCTAGATGAGTTGAATACAAGATTATATTGTCTCTCAAATTTTGTGTTATTTCTGAATTCTAGTTACTTGTTACTTCTAGTTTAATTCCGCATTTAGTTGCTTAAAAGGTAATCAATTGTGCTCCTAGATCCTAACAGTTGGTATCAGAGCTTTATGTTCTAGATTCCTGACAAGTGGTATCAGAGCTAAGGTTGCAGGGAGTAGGGATTTATGTTTGATTACAGGTCACTCTTAGGGGTTTCTGATTGAGTGGGAGTATAACAATGGCAGAAGAAAGTAAGCTAAGGATGGAGAAATTCAATGGCACAAATTATCAATTATGGAGGATGCAGATAGAGGATTATTTGTATCAGAAAGATCTGTACTTACCATTAGGTGGTGTGGCATGCAAGCCCATGGATATGAAAGATGAAGAATGGAATGTTCTTGATCAGAAGGCTCTGAGAACTATAAGGTTGAGCATGGCATCATCTGTGATTTCCAACTTATCACAGGATAAGACAATCGTAGAGTTGATGAGATCTTTGGCAAATTTATATGAAAAACCCTTGGCTTCGAATAAGGTATTTCTTATGAAGCAATTATTTAATTTGCAAATGTAGGAAGGTAGATCGCTACATAGTCATCTTAGTGATTTCCATGGTTTAGTAAATCAGTTAATTTCAGTCAATATAGTTTTTGATGATGAAATTAAGGCTCTCTTAATCTTATGCTCATTACCTGAAAGTTGGGAGAGTTTGGTAATGGCAGTTATTAATACTGTGTCTGCTTCAAAAATATTAAAAGTGGATGATGTTATGAGTGTAATCTTGAATGAAGAAATTCGTAGGAAAAGCACAGGTGAATCATCAAAGAATGCTTTGAGTGTTGAAAGTAGGGGAATGCAAAGAGAGAAGATTGAGCATGGGAGATCAAGGTCAAAGATAGGCAGGAGATCCAAGTCCAGGTATGGCAGAATAACCTGTTGGAAATGTGGAAAGCAAGGGCATGTAAAGAGAGATTGCTGGGTGAATGAAAATCAGCATGAAGGACATGAAGAAGCAGATGTTGCAGATTTTGTTACACAGAATGCTCTGGTATGTTCCTTGGATAAATTAGAATCTTCGGTTTTAGATTCTGGTGCCTCTTTCCATGCATCCTCAAATAGGGAATTTTTTCATGAATATGTCCAGGGAGACTTTGGATAAATTTATTTAGGGGATGGTAAGCCTTGTCAAATGGTTGGCAAAGGGAAAATGAAGCTGAAATTGCAGACGGGCAACACATGGGTGTTGAAGGAGGTCATGCATGTCCCAGTCTTGAAGCAAAATTTGATTTCTGTTGGAAAGTTGGGTGATGAGGGATGCACAGTAACCCTCACAGCAGACTCTTGGAAAGTTTCCAAGGGTGAACTTGTTGTATCAAGAGGTAAGAAAGTAGGTACACTTTATCTATCTACTTGTATTACTGATTCTCCTTCTGATTTATCTACTTCAGCTATAGATTTGAAGATGTGGTTTAATAGGCTTGGTCACATGAATAAGAAGGGGATGCATGTTCTTGAGTCAAAGGGTATGCTTTCAGATTTGAAAATCATGGATCAAGATTTTTGTAAGCAAAAGAAGAAAGTGATTTTTATCGAGAAATATGATGTTCGTGACAAGAACAAGAAAGCCTTGGTTTTCAAGGAGAAGATGACAGACAGAGATCAGCGTAAGGTGCTAAAGAATTTTGAGTAGAGCAAGGTTGATTTGGATAGGGTTTTGATCTAAAAAGAGCTCATGAGTAGAAGTCATCGCTCAAAAGTAAAACACAGAGATGGACGTCGATTAAAAAATTGACATCGACATCCAGATAGAGACCAACGTCAGCTATGTGTAGCTTGATGTTGGTGACTCTAGATAAATAAACTCTGGCATCGGTTAGGGGGAATCGATGTTAGTGATGAGGCAGTCGCATGGAATTGATGTCGGTCAGGTGCAGACTGAGATGTGATCGACATCAGTCACTGAGATAGATTTTGGGCAGGTAGCAAGCTATCATGGAGTCTCAAGCACCCATATGGAGGACTTAAAGGGTAAGTAAGCCTCAAATTCATCATTTCCCTTATTTACACTACTTGTTGCTCACTGATGGTCAAGAACTAGGAAGTTATTAAAGAAGCAGAGCAGGTAGATCCAGGAAATAGTGGGAGCTTGGCATGGATGAAGGATGTGATTCCTTGGAGAAGAACCAAATGGGAGTTTTTTGGTGGAGTTGCCGGCTGGAAGAAAGCACTGAGAGACGGATGGATGTTCAAGATAAATAAGAGCGGGAATGGACACGTGAGATGAAAGCCCAAGGTATATGGTCTTGAGTAAGCTGCAGGACAATGGAGGTTTGACCATTGTGTTTCTCTTTACCAAGTTGGATAATATTAGCTACATTATCTTGTTACTGTATGTTGTGCTTGTTGCAGGGTTACACATACATGGAGTTGCTGAACTAAAGGTAAAGTTAGTTTAGAGGTTTGTCATGAGGAATCTAGGAGCAGTAAGATTCTTTGGCATGAGTATGTTCTAGAGACATGGAAGGTCACAAATTGATTTTGTCTCCAGATGATTGTGTGAAATTGGTTAACACGCCAATAGTTGGATAGTTCTATGAATAGTGTCTTGATTCACATGATGAGGTTGAGTACATGTGTACTAAATCTGAGATTGCCCAAGCAATGGGAGTTGTCAGCAATTTTGGAGCCAATCTGGGAAAGAAGCATTGGAGGGCAGTTTAGTGGATTCTCAAGTATCTGAGAGGGACTAGCAGCAGGTATACATGTGATGCAGGGTCAAACACTTCTCTACATGGATATGTAGAATTGGATATGGCAGGTTACTTGGTTGATAGGTGTTGCACCACAGGTTGTGTGGTGGTTGATCTTCAAGATTGAGCTTGAAGAGGAATACAAGCCAATAAATAGATTAGATGATGTATAGGTACAAGTACAGGTGCAACTGTTTATCTCGAAGTGGGAGATTGTTAGGTTGTGGAGCTAAAAGCTTCACCTAGATGCAAACATGGAAGAGGTGTTGAAGTCACAGTCACCAATGTCAGTCAGGCCAACCGATGTCAGCAAGATGCAGACAGGAAGCAACTGATGACAGTCAGGGATCGACCAACATCGGTCATCCCCAAATAGACAGGGACTGATGTCAGTCACCTGTGCAGTTTTAGAACTACAGTTTCACAGACAGTTAGTTAACGAACCAATTGTTTACATGTTAAAGGCTAATTATAGTCTTGAGTTACGTGTCTAATTATTTTAATTAAGAAAGTCTAATTATTGTTTGCATGAGGTCTATTTAAGAGACTCATGGGCTGTATTGTAATCAAGGCAAGAAAGAGTTTCTTCCAAGTTTGTAAGATCAGGTTGATTTGCAGGTTGTGCAAGGTCAGGGTGAAGAACTACATGGTAATTAAGGTCATTGATTTGCAAGTTGTTGCAAGATCAGGGAGATCTACTTGGAGTACGTGGAGTACTTAAAACTGGCAGTGTTGTTACTGATTGGTTGGAGGTGAACAACAGTTCTGTGTATGTGAGTTGTTTGTTGGGACCGTAATTGAGAGAGAGAACTCTTGATTGAGATTTAATGTTTATGCCCTAGAGGTGTGGGAGCCCTAGAGGAGTGTAAGGAAGAAGACTGTGGCATCTTCTTTGTTGTAATTTCTTTCTGGATGAGTTGAATACAAGATTGTATTGTCTCTCAAATTCTGTGTTGTTTTTGAATTCTAGTTACTTGTTACTTCTGGTTTAATTCCGCATTTAGTTGCTTAAAAGGTAATCAATTGTGCTCCTAGATCCTAACAGTTGGTATCAGAGCTTTATGTTCTTGATTCTTGACACCTTGATATAAGGCATTTAATGCTTTAGATAATTTTGTTTATACATTATTATTTTTAAATCCAAATCAAAGTTATAAAATATTTTTTAATTTTTTTTGATGATCTTTTTTTTGATTGGAGTTAGGAATTGGTTGGAGATACATCGAGGTCCCAAATCCTTAAGTGATTAACCATAATAATACTATCAATGATCACAACCAACCTTAAAAATACTATCAATGATCACAACCGGTCTCGAGAATACTATCAACGGTCACATATAACTTTGAGAATAGAACCAACGACTATAACTGACCTCACATGCCTAACAAAATTTAAACTTAAGTGGGGATTGGAAAAACCAAACCACTTTACCAACTCATACACATCTCATCAACCTTTTTAATTTTATTTTAAAAATAAAAACACTCTTTCTTTTCTCATTAAAAAAAAAAAAGAGTTTTTGAAAATTTAATTTTTTTTAATTTATTATTTTTTATTAATTAAAAATTAATAATAAAAATAAATTATTTTTATTTTATTTAGTTCACACTAAATTGATAATGTTTTTTTTAAGTTATATTTGTTTTGCATATAACATTTTAAGAGACAAATTAGTTAAGACAATTTTTTTTATGTATTTACTTAAACTTGTTATAATTGTTTCTTTAGCAATTATCAATCTTGTATTGTTTTTAAACTAGCCATGTTTCTTGAATTTAAGAATTTTATGGTAAAATTTTCTTTTAAAATGATAAATTTTATATTCTTAAATGCCAACTTTAATGTCAAATTATGATTCTTAATGTACTTCAAAACTCTTTTCATGAGCAAATAGAGATTATGCAAATTTCTCTTTTCATGAGCAAATAGAGATTATGCAAATTTCTATTGATATATTCAATATAAAAATTATATTTTTGATCATAATAATGCTTCTCATGTTGGTAGTAAATGTGCTTCTAATAAATATTACACTCATTTGCATCATAATTTTTCTAACCCTAGGTTGTGTATTATGAAGTCAATGAGTTATTTTAATGGTGGTCTTGGTAAACATGAAAATAAGATACTTGAACATTTTGCCTAAAACTAATATGAATTATGCAGGGATTCATTCTAATGCTTTTAAATATATTTGAAGTCTTATTACCCCCTCACTAAAAGATATTGCATGATAGTGCTCCCTAATATCATATGAATTCTTTTGATTATAATGTTTGTCATGTTTATTTTTTGGTTAAAAATGGTAAAAAATTATGAGTATTGTATGGACATCCTATTTTTAAATGTAAGAAATTACATCCATGAAAATCTTATGGTAAAGCAACTCAAGACACTTTACATTGTTATAAAACTACTAAAACACGTAATTCTAAGATTAAAATAATTTAGATACCTAAATATATTGTATTTTCTAGAGACTTTGATGTGTCTTCATATGATAATTATTTGATTGCTTCACGTCAAATATATTTTTATAAAAAAACACCTTATTTGTCTTCCTTTTGATAAATTTATTTTTTTATGCATTCCTTGCTTTTATGTTTCAAGGGAAATATGTGTTGATTTGAGCTCTTTTTAAGTAACATCTTTTTGAGCAGGATTCCACACTTTGTGATAGAACTTGTCTTTTACTCGTTTTATCTTTATTACATTTATATTTATGCTATATTATTTAATTAATATGAGGATTGATGTTAACTTGTTTATTTTACATATTTTAGTGGATAATTTCTCCTTCTTATTGGTAGTTGTTTCATTACAGATTGACCATTTTATCCGAAGAGTCATTTTGGAGATTATTGATGATCACACTTTCAATCTTGTAACTTTTGATGACACCTGATCTTCTTTTCTCTCTCTCAAAACTATTTTAATTCCTCTTAAAATAAGTTTCCATTAAACAAAGTATTATGTAATATCAACTCCCTTCCATATTTTTAAAAGGTTTTATCCACTTTTGAAACTCAAAATGAAACTTAAGGAGGAGTGTGGAAGATTAACTTTATTTAGGTTCACTTTAGGCTTATCCTAAATATTTTTAGTTGTATATTTATTAATTATTATAAATTTCTCTCACATCTTTTGTTATTGTTTAAGATTTTAGGAGTCACTTGTCCCTCCACAGGACACACACTTCCCTTCACCATTTGAAGAATCTGACATTGGACACACACTAAGAAATCCTTGTAAGGTCATCATGATAGGCTTAGTAACTCCTTATTCCTTCCTATTTCTTTATTTAAATAACCCTCTCCTCCTCTCTTCTACACTTATCTTGTCACTTGAAGTTATTTACTCTTCTCTATTCTTATTTATTTTAAGTTTTTATTGTAAGGTTAATATTTGGAAAGGCTTCTTAAGGTTCATATGATTTTTCTTCTGACTACTTCAATTTTCTACTTCAAAACTCTTTTCTCAATCTTGTGGTTTGCTTTCTTATTGTGTGAGTTAATATTACTTCACATTTTGATTTCATCTATTGTTCTTTCGATTTTATTTATGATATATTAGCATATATCCTAAAAATAATTCATTTTGAATACTAGAGTAAATGTTTCATAGTAATCAACACTTTCAACACGTGAAATCCTTTAGTTATAAGCCAAACTTTGTATCTATCAATGAACCCATCTGATGCATATTTAGTTTGGTATATCCACTTGCACCTCACTATTTTTATTACTTTTAGAAGTGGGACTAAGTTCTATATGTCATTCTTTAGAGAAATCATTTCTTGTAAAATAATTGTTTGCCATTCAAGATGCTCAAAAGCTAGTTGATAAGTCTCTAGGTCCTAAGTCATTTTCAACTGTGTCAAGTGTGCAACACCATACTGATGTTGTGATCTCATCCTACATAGATTTCTTAGATACCTTACTAAGGCACTAGCCTCATGAAAAACCCATTTTAGTAGATGATGATTTGGTTATACAGGAACACTCTAAATAATTCTTAGTATTGTTGGTGGAGGAGCTTGGAATCTAAACTATAATCAATCTTAGAATAGGTGTCATCAAAAATTCCTTGTTCTTCATAATAAACATCAAAAGTTATTTACCATTTAACATAAGCCAATGAAGGAGGATTATACATTGGCTCTTAAAGTTTGGATTGTTCATCAAACATTACATCTTGTTGGTAAAGTATTTTAGTGGTACGTGGAATAAGAAGACAATATACCTTCACATATTTAAATTATCTAAAAAATATAAAAGGGTGGCCATTTTTTTCCATTGCTTTACACTTATTATATAACATATACATGCATGCATTACCTCTGAATATATTTAAATCTGAAACATTAGTCTTAACACCATACATTTTTTCTTCAATAATCATTTCCTGTACTATTGAGTGGGGAGTCCGATTTTGAATGTAGTTTAATCACTAAATTATCTCTACCAAAAATTGTGATAGAAAGTTTTTAGAACACACCATGAAATTTTATATTTCCTTAAGTGTATGGGTTTTACTTTCAACTACACCATTCCACTAAGGGGTGTAGGGTAAAATATGCTAAATATGACTGCTTATTTGCTCACAAAGGTTGATCATTTGATTGTTGACAAACTCTCCATTATTTATTTTAAGATTCTAATTTTTTACATTTGATAGGCTTTCAAAAAGGGCTTTGAAAATATTTAGGTGATCTAAGACTTCATTTTTTTTTAAGATAGTAGACCCATGTTCTGTGAGGGAAATCATCAATGAATGTAAGCACACAATTATGTTTATAAAAAATAAAATGTGTGAAGGACATAAGATACCAACTAAAATATGTCACTAGCTCTCAAATATTTGCCTTTGGGAAATGGATACTTATGTTATTTAATAAGTGCACATCCTTGAAAAACCTAATATTTAAAAGAAAATTTTGATAAATTAATAATGATGTTATGCTTACAAAGATCCTACAATGAATGATAATTTATATGACCAAAATGCTCATGCCAAAGTTTACTCAAGTCAACACCATGTGCAATCATGACTTATGAAGGTTGAATTAACATAAATTTGTCAAATATTTATCGATGATCAACTTTTCTATTGGAAACAATAGTAGAATGGTTTAATATTTTTATGATAACAACATTTTAAGGTGTGAAATCAATAGTTTTGCCTTCACCTAATTGTGTGATTTGATAAATGAAGAGGAATTTTTTTATAAAGTCTTATATGTAGAGAAATTTGTTAAATACACCATTGTCCATATCAATGGACCCTTCACCCTCAATAGATAGAGGACTAGATTTTCTCAAAATGATTTTAATTTTGTGGTTTTGGTCAAGATTGTGAAATGGAGAGCCTCCATGTTCCATGTAGTGAGAGGCTCCTAATTCCAATATCTATTTAGATATATGTGATATTTCTATTGTTAAAAAAAGGGAATATTCTGTATTGGAGAGAGGAAGCTACATTTTTTATCTATTCTTTTGATTATAACATATTATTAAAACACTGAAGTTCAACATGACATGGTTTATAAAATAACTTGCAACCTTATTTGTCAACATACATTCAATTTCCTTTTGATTTTGTCCTTACAAGAGGAATAGATTTATGGAGTTGATTTATTACCCTTAGGCTTAGAATTTGATTTACCTTTTTCTTTTTCAAGGCCCTTACCTTTGTTAGATTTAGGTTGTGATGTCACACTAGTATCTTTAACTATTAATGGCCACTACTTGGTACCTCTAAATTAGATGTCACTAACAAAAAGTAGTTTTTACTATTCTTAGTAAAGTTACTCACACATTAATTTAGAGTCCAAGGACTACCTTATGATAAAATACTAGATCAAATATATATTTTTTATTTTTTTCAAACCCTTAGTACCTCATTATGTTCACTAACTTTTGATCAACCAAGATCCCTTAAGGTCAAGGTGAGAATAAAAGATTGGGTATTTACAATAAGCCACTAAAATGTAAGCTTTAAACTCAATATATAGAAAAATAGAATTGTAGATTTGTAAATTATGCTTATAGTGACACTAAAATAAAAGATATATATAATCCATATAACCACACTATAATAAGTGAAGCCTTTATAGCTTTGACACTATATTAAAGTGATTAAATATTCTTCATAATCGCTATAGCTACCATATGACATAGAACCAAAATACATGAAATACTATAAATCAATGAAAATTTTAAATAAAAACAACACAAAAATTTACCATAGATAAATCAACTACCTTTTTAGATTAAAAAGCTCTAGCCTAAATTGCCAGTATAACAATAACTCTCTTCTAAAGTAATTATTTGAACCACTACCTCTTTATGCTCTTATATAGATAACAAAGAGACTAAGGATAGCGTTTGGAGTGCTTTTAACTTTTAGAATAAGTATTCTTAAAAATAAGACTTTACTATTGATAACATAAGTCAATCAAGGCAATAACTTTATTTATACTCTTCTCTATTAATAATTTATGGATAAGTGTGTAAAAATTAGTGATTATTCACATATTATATTACAATGAATATTTCAAGTGCATCTTAAAAAAATACGATAATGTTTGAGTAATTGAATACACTAACATAATATAGGACATAATTGTGACCTATGCCCACCCAACCATCTATTTTTGTTGATAGTTTGTGATTAGGTTGGTAATAGGCAAAAATTGATTAAAAAATGCAAATCACTTACAATTGAAGTAATTATAGATGATTTAGGGAACACTCATGTGCGATCAAATCATTTTAGGTTAAACTCAAGACTAATTAGATGTGATGAGAATAATGATGTCTGATTTTGTAGCCTATGCACACCTAACCACATCATTTTGTCAATATTCCTTGTGGTTAGGTTACAAATAGGCCAACATTGATAAAATGAAACCCTAATCACTTACAACTTGAATACAATCACAGATAATTTGGTAACCATTCATGTATAATAATTTTTTTTAGTTATAATTAGGTATGATAGGAGTAATGTAAGGTAGTTACCTAACCTAAAAACACCCAACCATATCCCAAATTTATTGATATCCATGTGATAAGGTTGATAATAGGTTGAAAAAACAAAAACTAAAACCTTGATCACTTGTGAATAAATTACATATGACTTGGTGCCCATTCATGTGCTATTAGAGTAATTTATGTCAAATTTGGGCCTAATTAAGTGTGAAAAAAATAATGCGAGTTTATTTTCTAACATATGCAAACCTAAACACCTTTATTTCTTGATATTTCATCTGATTAGGTCATTAATAGGTGAAAATTGATAAAATAAAATCACAATCACTTGTGAATGGAAAAATTACACATGATTTGAGGCACATTGGTGTGAAATAAGATAAATTTAGGTCAAATTCAAGCCAAATTAAGTGTGATGTGAGTAAATTAGGTTGATCATTAGACCTACACATATCGAACCCACATGTTTGTAGATATTATGAATGAATAGGTCACTAATAGGCCAAAATCAATATAACTAAAACTAAGCCAATTGTGAACATAGTAATTACAAATGATTTGGGGCATAATCATATTTAATTAGAGATAATTATATTAAATTAAAGCCCAATTAGGTGTTATGGGAGTAATACATGTTGATTTCATGATCTACGCATACAAACCACCACTTTTGTAAGTATTCCATGTGACTAATCTACTAATAACATCAAATTGACAAAACAAAACCCCATTCACTTGGACCAGATAAACTATGAATAATTTAGGGTCCATTCATGTATGATATAATTGATTTAAGTTGAATTAGGTGTGATGGGAGTAATTTAGGTCAATTAAAGACCTCTTCACTATTAGAGTAGGTTATTTACCTTAGCTCATGTTCACGTAGGTGTTTTATTTTTCTATTTATTTAGTTAATCCGACCCAGTTATGTGTGGAAATTTTATTTATCTTATTTTAGATATTATGAGATATTAAATATTTCTCTTAGATATTATGGGGATATGTTCTAGTTGTTCCTATCCTTTAGGTATAGTTATCTATTATTCATAGGTTTGATTTCTTAACTTGATCTCTTAGTTATGATTGATCACTTAGCTTGATGTTTTAGTTAGGATCAATCACTTAGCTTGATCTCTTAGTTAGGATTGATCTTCCTTGCATATATATACAAGGATCATTCATTGTAGTTGGCAAGCTTTAGAGATATAATATATGATATTACTTCTCTTTGTTTTACATATCTATCTATAAGTTGATACTGTCAAATTATTTTTAGATTATTGTTTTTATGAATGTGATGTTATACTAATACCATAGTTCCTTGTGGCTTGGAACAATGTGATTATCATTATTTTAATGGTACTAGAGATTAAGGTGTTGTAGACATTCATTTGTAAATTCATTGAAATGTTTTTTCTGTATATATAGTTTTATTATTTTCTACGATGACCAACAAGAAGATCTCTATATTTTTTTATTGTAGGTTTTAGATTCATCATCACCCTTATCCCCTTGGGTATATGGTATGGTCATGTAGAGGGGGCTTAATTTTTGAATCTTACTAGTGAGGGTTTAATTCTAGCCTATATTTTTTTTGATAATCTCTCTAATAATTTTTTTTAACTCATTTAAATGTTTTTGGTGCAAATTTATTTTTTAACCCATTTATGATGGGAATATTTTTTAAAAAATTATATATTTTGATTGGTAACTCGAAATCAAGTATTATTTTAATTAAAAGGGTATGTTGTTTAAAACCCAGTCTATTAATGTCATTTATTTTGTAAAATACACTAAAATATAAAGTGCCAAAGTTTTTTTTTGGGGGTGTCAATACAAAATATTTTTGGGGGTTATCTTGGTGCTGATTTGTGCACCCTTTTGCATTATCTTACTCTTTGTTGATTTATTAAAATGGTTTATTATTCTCCATTACATGAGTGTGAGATATTAACAACACATAATTACCACACATAGAGACTAAGAATGAAAAAAACCATTAAACATAAAGGATTATGGGCCTTAATCAATGCAACACAACCAATGTTCACTAGAGAATATGAAAAATTTCATCACCAATGCAACTTTGATGAGTGTATGAGTTTGATAGGAACTTATGTAAGATATTTTTTTGTTTTATTTGGAAAGATGTGACTCTTCTTTCAAAATATGGTAAAAATTAAAGGGTTTATTTGGTAAGGTGGATCAGATGAGAGCCATGTAGCTTGAAGTAGAGATCACTTATCTCAATCTAGAAGTTTTTTCATCTATTATAGACTATCTTACTAAGTTCAAGCACTTGTTGACATAATTGAATGGGAATGAAAGGGATAAGAAATATGAAGAGTGAAGAGTGTGTTTACCTAATTTTGTCCAAGTTGAAAGGTCTGTTCCAAATCTTTGTTTATACATTTTTATCTAACAAGGATGCCTTAGGTGCCACATTCAAAATTCTTGATTTAAAATTATTTTGTGAAAGACTTACTAGGGAAGAATCTAAATTGTCTAATCTTGAGTCTTTCACCTCTCAAAAGGCCTTATTAGCATCTCATTCTAAGGGCAAGGGAAAATAAAAAAGTAATCCCAAGATTACTCCTTATTCATATCAAAGTGACACTAAACCCAAAGACAATAACTCTAAACCCATAGATTCTTCTAAATCCAAGAATAACTCTAGCCTTCATGCTCCTTTTATGAGGGGAGTGATCATGTAGAAAATAAGTGTTGGAAAAGAATGCAAGTCTTATAGTATATAATTAGAAAACACAATATCTCTATCTCCACTCCATCTCCTTCAAATGAGTATGATAAAGCACTTAATGTTGTTTGGAGATCCGAGTCACTTGTTACAGATAGTGGAGTTGATTATTCACTATTAGAGCCTCATTCACTTGTTACATAAGGTATTGTTGATCATAGTTATAGACTATATCAATTTGAGGGTTTTGATGACACTTATTTTATGGGGAGGTGCTTTCTTTCTCATGATGATTTTGAGAGTAAGCTTTGGCATGAGATATTTGGACATCTTAGTTATAGATATTTGAAGGAATTAAGCACTCATGGTATGGTTTATGGTCTTCTTGTAGTTTCTTGTCTTGATGGAGTTTTCCATGGCTGTGCATTAGGGAAACAACACAAAGATCTATTTCCTAAGGTTATGTCCAAGAGATCTTCTTCACCACTTGAGCTTGTACATAGTGACTTGATGGTTTTTTTTACTCTTTCTTTTAATGGAGCTAAGTATGCACTTACATTTATTGAAGCATACTTGGGTTTATTTTCTAAATAACAAGAGTGAAGTTATTTCACACTTCAAAGTATTTAAGGCTTTGGTCGAGAATCAATCTTCTAGTTTCATAAAGAAGCTTTGCATTGATAATGGGGGAACACTTCAACAAAGAGTTTTTTGAGTTTTTTTAGCTCATGACATTGTT
Organism: Torreya grandis; assembly: GCA_037957365.1. Taxonomy (NCBI): domain Eukaryota; kingdom Viridiplantae; phylum Streptophyta; class Pinopsida; order Cupressales; family Taxaceae; genus Torreya; species Torreya grandis. Next base: position 3,908,909 of record JARHVA010000315.1, read on the forward strand.
AACAAAAATTTTATTCCTTGTATTCCACAATAGAATAACTTAGCAAAAAGGAAGAACCAAACTTTAAATGATATTACTAACTACATGATGTATTCTTGGGATTTACCTCTTATATATTGGGTAGAAGCGTGTAATTAGGAAAAACTACATTCAAAATCACACACCACATAGAGGTCTTAAATATTTGACTCTAGAGGAGGCTTGGTATGAAACTAAGCTTGATGACTCCTTTTTTTGAGTTTTTGGGAGCCATGTTTGGGATTTTGTGCTAAAGGAAAAAAGGAAAACCTTGGATAGGAAGATCAAACCCTTGATCTTTATAGGGTATTGTGAGAACATGAGATATTTTCCACTTTTGGATCTTGATACTCATGATTTTATTTTTTGAAAACATGTTTAGTTTGATAAGCGTTTTTATTCTCATTATTTTTCATCTTATTCCATGTATTGTTTTTCTTCTTTGCTCCCATCTATTGATGATTCTTCACTTCATATTGATTGTCCATTCTCTAAGGATATAGTTTAGGAGGACACTGAGGAGGTTATGGATGTATAATTAGATGTAGATCCTATTCCAACTATGCCTAAGTGGGCTCATACTATAGTTTTTGAGGCAGTACCTTTCATACAAGATCTTCCACCCACTAGACATCATCATACACATTCTAAAGGTTATAAAATTTTGTGTCAGGTATTTTCTAGGGATATGAGTATTTTTCATAGGCTCATGGGATACATGAGTGGGATGATGTGATGATATATGAGTATTATTATTAGATGAAGAATCATACTTGGGATTTGGTCACTCTTCCTAAGGGAAGAAAGTTGGTTAGAAGCAAGTGAATATACCACATCAAATGTGTAGTTGATGGGTCCATTGAAAATTATAAGGCACATCTTGTTACAAAGGGATTTTCACAATTTGAAGGTATTGATTACTCTAAGACTTTTTCCCTATTGAAAAGATGGATTTTGTACACCTTGTAATTTATATAGCTACATCACAGGGTTGGCTAGTGTTCTAGATGGATGTAAAGAGTGCCTTCTTACATGGAGATTTTTAGGAATAAATGTACATAGAGAAACTTGCTAGGTTTTTCATGATTCTTCTCTTATTTATCAACTATGAAGGTATCTCTATGGTCTCAAAAAATCCCCTCAAGTTTGGTACGAGAAGATGGATTCTTTTCTTATATATACTAGCTTTGTTTGCTGCCACTCAAAGCATATTATATATATCCATTATGTTAGAGAGGATATTATTATATTGGTTTTATATGTTAAAGATCTAATTATTACATGTAACTCTTATTTTTAGATTCAAGTTATTCAATAGGCTCTTTCAATGTAGTTTAATATGATGGATCTTGGTCTTTTACACTTTCTCAGACTCAAGGATTCATTTGAGTAAACAAAATTACACTCTTGATCTTATTTAAATTTTAACATGGATGATTAAAAGCCAAGTCCCTCTCTTTTCTAGTATGGGGTCAATCTTAATTTCACCTACATTAGTTCTCTTTGTGATCCTACATTGTACAAGTAGTTGGTTGGCAATCTCATGTATTTAACCCATACTCACCCTGATATTTATTTTATAGTAGGGATTGTATCTTGATTTGTACATGATCCTCATGATAGTCATTGGTAGTCTACCAAAATGATTTTATGATATTTTTAGGTCACTTTCCACTTTGGATTACACTATAAAATAGGTTATACTTAGTTGGATATATTGATTTTGATTGGGCAAGTTCTATTGATGATAGACGTTCCACTTCTAGATATCTTTCTTGTCTTGGTTATTCTCCAATTACTTAGGCTTTCAATAATAAATAAGTTATTTCAATTTCATCTACAAAGGAAGAGTACATGGTAGTAGTCATAACAAGTCAACAGGGTCTTTGGCTTCATCAATTATTGATAGAGTTTGGATTCATGTAGGGTTCACTTACTGTACTTTGGTGTGATAACCAAAGTGCAATTCACATTTCTCTTAACCCTGTTGAGAACTAGTAGACCAAACATATTGTGATTCACATGAAATTCATTCATCATCACATTCAGGATGGAGTTATTTGTTTGGATTACATTTTGACTCAGTAATAATTTGTCAACATCTTTATGAATTTTTTTGCATCACCTCACTACCTTGAGTTACATGGCATACTTGGGGTTTTAGAATTTGTCCTTGGGTGGTGTTCATGAGGACACAATATTTATTAATTTCTTTATGAATATATTGTACATGAGTACTTGATTATGCCTTATTATTGGGACTCATATTGTGGTTATACCACTTTATTTTTAGCCCCTTAGCTTCACTTGATGGGGTGTGCTAGAGTAGGTTATTTACCTTAGCTCATGTTCACCTATGTGATTTATTTTTTCATTTATTTAGTTATTCCCACCCACTTATGTGTGGATATTACATTTATCTTATTTTAGATATTATGAGATGTTAAATATTTTTATTAGATATTATGGGGATATGTTCTAGTAGTTTCTATCCTATAGGGATAGTTATCTATTAGTCCTAGGTTTGATCTCTTAGCTTAATCTGTTAGTTATGATTGATCACTTAGCTTGATCTCTTAGTTAAGATTGATCACTTATCTTGATCTCTTATTTAGGATTGATCTTCCTTGACTATATATGCAATGCTCATTCATTTTATTTGACAAGCTTTAGGGTTATACTATATTATATTGCTGCTATTTCTTTTGCATATGTATCTGTAAGTTTATGTTGTCAAATTACTTTCAGATTATTGTTTTTATGAATGTGATGTTCTAATAATACCATAAATCCTTATGGCTTGGAAAAATGTTATTATAATTCCTTTCACACAAAATAAAATACCCATCTTTGTCATTATTTTGTGTACGTAGGTTATTAATATGCAAAACTCAAAGAAATAAAACCCCAACCACTTGTGACCAAAATAATTGGAGATGGTTTGGGGGCCATTCATGTGTAGTAATGGTAATTCACATTGAATTTTTGGCCCAATTAGGTTTGATGGGAGTAATTCAGGTCGATTTTGTTCCTTACACACACTAAATCACGTCATTTGGCGATATTCCTTTTGATTAAGTTTCTAATAAGCTAAAATTGATAAACTAAGACCCCAATCACTTGATACTATATAAATTATAGATGATTTAAAGTCTAATAATGTGTGATAAGAGCATTTTAGTTCAAAATAAAGTCTGATTAGGTGTGATGAGAGTAAATTAGGTCATTTTTTTCACATATACACAACCAAATAGCCATGTCTACCAATATTCTATGTAAGTCGTTAAAACTTAAAATATACAAATTAACCCCTACATTTGTGATGGAATTATCACAAATGTTTTTCGGTACATTCATGTGTGATTAAAGTAAATTAGGTCAAATCTTTTCTAAATTAGTCATTATGAGATTAATGTAGGTTAAAATTGTGATCTACACACAACTAAACACCCCTTTCTATCAATATTTTGTGTGATTAGGTTGTTAATAGGTAAAAATTGACAAAAAAACCTAATAACTTGTGATTTGATAATACTTTGGGTCTCATTTATGTGTGGTTGGATCAATTTAGATCAAATTCAACCCCAATTAAGTATTATGGGAGTAATTCACGTTATTTTTGTGACCTACATGCACCCAACCTATTCTTTTAGTTGATATTCCTTGTGATTACATCACTAAGAAGAAAAATTATTAAACACTAAACTCCAATCACTTGAGACTAGAGAAATTAGAAATGATTTATGATTCATTCATTTATAATTAGAGATAATTATGTCAAATTCAAGATCAATTAGGTGTGATTGTAGTAATGCATGTTGATTTTATGACTTGTCTGCACCTAAACACATTTTTTTGATATTATGTGTGATTAGACCTATAATAGGTTGAAATAAACAAATACAATCCAAATAACTTGTGACTAGAGTAGTGCAAATGATTTAGGTCCCATTTATATGTGTTTGAATAAAATTAATTGGAATTTAAGGACAATTTGGTGTGATGGGAGTAAAACAGGTTGATTTTGTGACATAACCCTAAACACCTTTCTTTGTTAATAATATCCTTGCGATTAGTTTATTAATGGGTGGAAATCAACAAAAAACCTCAATCACTTATGTCTGGAGTAAATAGAGATTATTTTTGGCTCATTCATGCATGATTGTATAAATATAGGTCAATTTAGGGACTAATTAGGTGCGATGAGAGAAATGTAGGTTAATTTTGTAACCTGCACACACCCAATCATCCTTTTTTCTCAATATTTTATCTGAATAGATCACTAATGGGCCAAAAATCAATAAAATAAAACACTAGTCATTTAGATCAAAGCAATTATTTTTTATACTTTGTTAATTTTGCACCTCATAGTGGAGGAATTTTTAGGGAATAATAATTTTTATTTAAGAATGATACTCATCAATATATGGATAAGATGCCAATATGATTTAATATTAATGATCTTTTGTGATGTTGAATCTTCATTTCCATTAACCCGGTCATGTTGAGATTTTTTGATATGATAGTGAAAAGAGAGGCCTTATAAATACATGTCAAGTGGAGTGTTGTGCATAGGAAGAATATAAAAGAATTGATGAATTTGAGTGCATTAGAGAGGGAGATAACTATGTTTAGGGAGTGAAACAAAGGGATTTAACCACCAAAATATTCTAAGGATTGAGGAGACATGGAAATTATAATCTTGCAATTAAATCATATATAAATGAGTTTCTTTGTAATTTGGCATAAGAGGTTGATTGGATTATTGAAGCAAATGGTGCCACTTACATAAATATGATACACAAATAAATATCATATTTTAGTTCATGTAAATTGATAAGTTTTTATTCTTTTATGATCAAATTAAGACTACATTTTGTGGTATTAAATTTTAAGCTAGAATGCATAGCATGAATTTAAATAACTACATGTACATAGGGATAATAATGGTTTAATTAAATGAGAAAACACGTGAAACACTTGATGTTACATAAAATAAAGCATAATTATTTGAGAAGAAACTTTAAACTAAGTACAAAGCTCACTAACCTTCATTTTCTTCCACCATTTCTAGATTGATAACTACAAAGGCCTGCACATCCTGTTACACTAGGGAGACCATCTATGTATTCTCAATATTATTCCCAAACTTCTCTTTCTCCTCTGATTGATGTTGATAAATTTGGAAAATTATGCAAGAATTGTAAGAATCACATACATGATACGTCTAAACATTTGAAACTAAATAAGACATTGATCACATCATCTCATGATGATGAAGCAATTAAAGTACCCTTTGAGAGTCATAGTAATGATAATACCTATAATAAATTAAAAGGTTATCTCACCAAGGTCACTTTGATACACCATCACACTCCTAAAGGGGTTCATGATAGTGTAAACATAAAAAATTGATACACAACCCTTTTACATAGCATTTTGACCTATTTTTGCATACTTGGTCCATTTGTCTATATTTTTCTATTTTAAGGACACTTCCTACCACATAATACTCTCTTTTTGGAATTATAATTTTTATATGTCCTTAATATTCACCCATTTTATATTTTGATTCATATTTTACTATTTTATAAATTTCTTACACCCTTTCTAAGCATTTATCTCAATTGGGAAGATACATAAAATATAGTTCTACTATTGAATCTACTATGTGAAAATTTTGTAGGCTACCTAATTTATCCCCTTTATTTTTGTGGGTCCTTCCACCTTGGCCTAATTTCTTGTGCTTTTAATTTTGTATATTATTATTTTCCATGGTTGAATATTGTGCATGGCATGTCCTAGATATCCATATATATACTAATCATTTATAATCATTTACCAAGTATAAGCAAATGATGAACTATTTACATATGATCCAAGTTAAAGTTTTCACTTTACAAATATGTTACTAAACTTTTGATGGAGTCTTCCACTTTGAAAATTTAATATTATTGAAGATATTGTGACATCATCCACTTGCGCCAAATGAGGGTTTAATTTAATGTTCATATAATTGCATCATAACTTATAGGGAAGAAGAATTTTAAAATCTTACTTAATATTAAATTTTCTCTACATAAGTACTACTTAGGGTGTTATTATAGCTTGTAGAATACATAAATACAACTCTATTAAGGTTTTTTTAACCCAACCACTTAAATCCCTTATCATTTTTATTCGTGTCATTGAAAATTAGGTCATTAGAGGAAAAATACATCAATTCAGATTTTCTTCCCACTAATTTATAAGAGCACAAATTCATAACTATATGACATTAGGAGGTGAACCCACATAAAAAGAAGACATGGCCTAGAAAGGTGCATAGTAAAGATTTATCACTTAGTAACATATTCACTAGTCATAATAGAGAGATTGATTTGGTGGTTGAATATACCTTAAACTTATTTATTAGGTCTTGAGCATATGCTAAATCTATCTTTTGATAGTGAGCATTCTAAATTTCACATACATCATATTTATGTGTTTTATACAATTCATACACTTCTAAAATCTCAGGGTTTTGCCCAAGTGTGATTGTTTCATAAATTTTATTTTTCATATTTTACATTACTTGTTAAATTAATTTCATTTATTCTTCTTTACAATTATCAGCACTTAGGTAGATTTTATTTACTATTTTAGATTGATTTATCCTATATCTTTCCTATGCTATTGTTTTATCTATTTTTCTTAGCTTAATTTACCATTATCCAATTTTAGATAAAACATATGGCTCAACCCCTCTGTTATTCAATTTCCTATATCTTTTAAGGATTTATCTTAGGGTTCATTATTGTTTATTTTTTGAGGATTGCCCTTATGGTTTTATTATTGACTTCTATTTTTTCCAGACATGATTTCAAATCTATATCTTATTTTCATATGCTTAGATGAAACCTTAACTTGATACTCATTATTTATAATTTTTAATTGCTTACATATTTCATAATTTTGTGCATATATATTTATTTCTATATTGCATATATATTTTGAGATTTTTCTAGGTATAATACTCCCCATTTCAAATATGAATTTTATATTTTCATTATGTTCTACATCATGTTATTTTTTACTGCATTTGCTTCACCTTCCCCATATTTTTCATGGTTACATATTATGCCTAAGAATGTTGGACCTATTCATCCTACTAAACATAGTGCTATATTGAGTTTCCATACTTGTGATTTGATACAAATATATTTGTATACTACTCATGTTTTGAGAATTTTAATCAGTAATGAGGTGCATTCTTGTGATATTTTTAATAATAATAATAATAATAATAATAATAATAATAACAATAATAATAATAATAATAATAATATGTTGGAGAGAAAATGCCATTTTATAAGTTAATTATGATGATGAACATGATACTGAGGTAGAGAAAATTTTTATACAAAAACATCTCTTAGATCTAATAATTTTTCAAATTTAGGACATGAAAGAAGCTGGTTTGTGTGTGAGCAATTACACATTATGTTATATGCAAGTGCATATAGTGATATAGGTTGTAACTTAAAAATATTGTTTATGAGATGTTCTTTGAATGCTTCAAACATGTCAAAATACTGATCCTATGATTGATTTATAAATAGTAAATAATGTGGTATTATAACTTAGTTGTGGAAATGATTAAGAGTGAGTTTGGTAGGTGTTTACTTTTTAATATCTAGGTGATAATGAATGACCTTTTATTTTGTATTATACCACACATTTTTAAATTATGTCATGGGAAGGTTAATTAATATAAATATGTTTACCCATACATTTATAAATATTTACAGATTTAACTATTTGTAAGGTTCAGACACTAGCATCAGACCTGGGACTCTAGTGTTGATGCTAGTGTCCTAGTTTAGATAGTAGTATTTGGGAGGATATAAAGTTGTTGAAGATATATAAATAATAGATTAGGATATAAATTCTATTTTATGGATATTTTGGGCTATAGGTGATCTAGGTAATCATAATATTAGGGTCAAACTATTGGATAAATATTTAGGTATAGTGAGATGGAGCACACGAGCCTTTTTCAATGAGAAGGTCCTGAATTGAAGGGTTGAGTTGTGAGTGATATTTTCAAAGTGTAAAATAATATTTTATTATATCAAATTATATTTTAGTATCTATTTTATTATAATTGAAGAATCCACCCATTAATGAGAATGAAAGGCAAACCTAAAAAATATAAATAAAATACATTTTTTTGTACTTGTTTGTTAGCTCCAAAAAATTATTTATTTCACCAAGATTCTAAGGCTTATTAGTCTATGAAAAGGACCTAAAAAAATGAAGACATGGGTGATTTATTTTTAGTAAATAACTAAATTTTTTAAATTTTGAATTTTTTTACTATAAATAGGTAAAAACTATTTATTTGTATATTTTCAATTCTTTTAAAACTAGAGCTCTATTTATCCAAATTTAGTGTTACAAGAGGATATGGTTTGTGAATGAGAATTTGGACATGTTTAAGGATGAATTATAATTAAAAATAGAGTCATTTTTGGTAAAAATGAACTAGATTAGGAAATTTAGGCACAAGGGCAGATTCATGTAGTGGAATTTTTCCCAACAAGCATCAAAATAAATCTAGATTTAAGACAGGTAATGGGTAGACTAAAAATTGGAAAATAGAGCCAAGGGAATTTATTATGACCAGGGAAAGAAATCATCACCCTCAAACTGTAGCAGCTAGGCTAATATAGTTTATAAGGGGGGAAATTAACTCTTGGCCAATACCATATTGTATGGCTGATATAGATAGGTGAAGTACTGGTTGAAACCATAAGGTATGGCAAACATAGTATAAAATTAATAAAATAAATGATATTTTAAAGGTTTTGAGTATGGATTGAGTACAAATCATCTTTAAATGAAATTAAAAATAAAGCTAGTGATCATCCAACCTTGCCCAAAATTACTAGTTGTTTATCTAGTATTGTTATAAGTTTGATTGATGACAAAATATGCACTGAATAAATTCACATTAAGCATATTAAGCTTGTTGGTTTTAATTTGTGAATACCTAAATTTAAAATAAGAGAATAAACATATGTTAAAAATATTTCCAAAATGAATTATTATGCCACACTTTTGCACCATATTTTTTTAACAAATAAATCTAAAACTAGACAATCACAAAGAACTTGCATAATAAAGCATGACAAGTGAAATATTTAAATAGATCTAGATTACCTATTTTTTTTTAAATTATAATAATATAATTGAAAATAGACATGAGAACAAGTTTAATTCACTGAGAAGATATGGTCATCATGCAAGAAGCTTCTCCATTAGAGTTAAGCAGACATGCACATTAGACAAGCTCAATGCTCTAAAACATATATACATAGAATATTTTATTAAAATTACATTAAATTTAGTTACCTAATTTTTATAAATTTCAACCCACCTATTGGGGATGAATTGATAAGGATTTGAGCTCGGTTAAGTACACATTCAATGAACTAGACTCTAACTAGCACTTATAGCTATTTTTTTATAAAGATATTAAAAAGTATTTATGATTAAAAAAACAATTAATATATGACATAAATAAATTAAATATAACTCATAAAATAATAAAAAACAAATAAAACTAGTTATAACATTAAAAATTAAGTTCTGACATTGATATCATACTCAACATTTTTTCTTTGCTGTTAAGAAAATAAATGCCTATCATCTCCTTAAGTCTTCCATGAATCTTCTTCAATAATAATTTGTGGAAAATATTAGAAAATTGATTTTCAATTTTGACATTCTCAATGATGTTTTTTTTCAATGACCAAGTCTCTCAAAAAATGATGATTAAGTTTAATATGTTTGGTTTTAGCATGGAAAACTGGATTCTTGGAAATTGTATTGCCCCATTTGTTATCACAAAAAATATATGTTGGCTCATGTTGAGCCTCTATAAAATAAAATAAGAGTATTATAAACTATATTATTTGTGTTAAAGATGATTTTAGAGATATATATTCAGTTTTAGTAGAGGATAATGAAACTGTAGCTTATTTCTTTGATAACCATGAAACCAACCCACTTTTCAATGTGAAATAATAACCTGAGGTTGAATTTATATCATCATGAGATCCTCCCCAAGATTGTAATGCTACATGACATATACTTACTACTTGTGTAGTAAGTGACAAAATAGGGAAAAAATAAATGGTTTAAAAAATAAGCTAAACACTTAAATATAAATAGAAAACCATTAATGAAAGCAATTGAAAGATGCGAAATACTTAATGAAACTAATAATAATGAGCTCTGGGCATTCTCTAGTAGACTTCCATGAAAGGGAAGAATTAATTGCTTAATTTTGGAAAGACAATACAAGAGTTTTGCCCAATGCAAAAAGATGTAGTGAAAAGAAGAGTTGGTTCTCGTAACCATGAACCACATCCAAAACATTTATTGGATATGAATAAAACATAATTGTACTCTAAATTTTTGGAAAAATATCCATAAATTTCTATTTTTTAGAGATTTTTTGAGATGGCAAACCTTTTTATGTAAAAATAAATCACACACGGATCATTTTTTGTTTTACGTAACATGTTGAATTTTCAACGCACTATGATGTTTTTCACCATATTCATTTTAATTTGCATACTAACAACATTTTATATGAGTGTGTCATTGAATTTTAACCAAAATTACCTATGGAATTTATTCCAACTATCTTTCAAAAAATACCAGATGGATAATTATTTTAAAAAAAATCATGTTTAAATGGAAAATGTAAGATTTGTGGTGGATCGCTAAAATTAAAAGAAAATGTATCCATGAGGAGATTACAAGTGTAATTTGATAGGAATTAGTTGGTCTAAGCAAATATAAATCAGTGAATTATCAAGTAAAAGATGGCATAGAATCTAAAAGAGGTGAGCTTGTTAAAAAAAAGATACATGTTTCCAAATTTTTATCAAATTTAGGGATAAGATTGTTTATGAGTATGCAAGGCACACACACGAGACTAGATAGTTAAATGAGAATTTCAAGATAATAAAGGATACATTCCCACTTGGTTTGATTGTTTTAGTAGTTGAATTTCATAAAAATTACACATTCAAACAATAATTGGAAGCTTAATTGTAGTATTACAACTCATCACAAGTTATCATATTCATGCATATAACATTCATGCATGCACCTAATAGTATAGATAAAGAATAAAAATATTAAGGGAGTACCATTTTTATATCAGTGATGACCAATCACATTATTTAGAGTATGTGCAAGGTTGTTTTCAGAAGTTCTATGAATAGTGGAGTCAGAGGAACATTAATTTCAATCAACATTACATTTGGTCAGACAATTGCAAATCATGATTCAAAAATTCATGGATGTTTTATTATTTGAGTAGGATGAACTCTACCATTGGTGTAGAACACACTTGGAGTTTCATCGAGGTTGGCCATCTAAAAGGGGAACATGTGTAAAAAGAGATATTGAAAGGGAGGAGTTGAAATTTGAAGAGGGTGTTCATTTGACAAATGCAAAAACTATGGTTTAGTGGTGTAATGAGAACATGTATCATGGTGCTTGACTAAATTTTATTATTTATAGACATTTCTAGTTAATAGAGGAAGAATACTTGGTAAAGTATGAGGATTGTATAACTCTAATGGGTTCAAGTGACCTTCACTCATTTCGTATCTCAAATGCAAGTTCTTGGATTGTTCATAGGAAACACTTGGCATGTTTTTGTTAAAAGGGAAATCACACTTGTACTAAAATGAAATATACATGTATCAAAAGAAATACACTTTTAAATTATAAACTAGAAATACCAATTGTCCTGATCTTTGAAGAGAAGTGGACCCTTTCTCCTTTCTCAGAACAAGATCAACTTTAACTTAGTAGTGGAATAGAAAGTTATAATTTATTAATAATTCATTATCTGAAGGAACATATACATATGATACAAATTTTGATGCAAAATTACACTTGAATGTTTCCTGATTTTATTTTCTCTTTATTACCCTGGAATGAGGAGACATGTACTTAAAGCACATCTCAATGACCATTCTCAGAATACAAAATTTAGTGATCTAAACACAAAATATGCTTATTCTAAATAAAATATCTAGGAATCAAATCCCATGCTTATATGAGGTATTGGAACTGATTCAACTAATAATAGACTGAGTATAACTAACATATATATGAAGATATTATGTCCAGATTTACAAAATAGAAATGCATTTATATATGGATTATTTTAGACTATTACTATGAATAGTAATGTCTAAAAGAAGATATATAAAGAGGAAAAATAGATATATGTACAGTAGATATATTTAGAGCTGCTATATTAATCTACAAAGTAAAACTAGGCATATTTAGAGCATGACTAGGCATCTTCAAAGCATGGTTAGACAGGCCTTTAGAGCTTCATCAAAACATCTTTAGAGCTTTATCAATATGTCTTTGACGCTGCTTGGGTGGATCTTTGAAGATTTGATAGAACATATTTAGAGCTGCTTAGAAGATCTTCAGAGCTTTAAAAGAACATCTTTTTAGCTTGATGGAGCATCTTCAGAGCTGTTTATGCAGATCTTCAGAGCTTGCCTAAGGATCTTCATAGCTCACTGTGTCCTATGCTGAGTCTTCAAAATTATTGCCAAAAAAGGTGTTGCCAAAACTATTGATGACTTCTCAAAACAATCCTTCTATAGAAATGTATCTCTGTATGCAAATTTGTACTCATTTCATCTAAGTTAGATATAAATAATAAGATAGAGAATCAACAATGTATCACAAACAAACAAAAAAAAATTGCACTCATTTTTTACTTAAATGAGACCTTTACTATTAAATGTAATGCAATATATAAACAAGAGGAAACACTTATGGACAATTTATATGAGATATAATGAGCTATATAGAATTCTCATTAGGTTCCACCGGAGTGCTCTGAGGTGCAATTAGAGGGATTAAAGTGGTAGAGAAGGGATTTGACAGCTCATAGAAATTACTTATAGGTTTCATTTTACATGTGTTTAAAATTAGGCTAAAAAATTACATTTTTATTTTAGTGGGAAGGGTATTCTTGAGGCCAGAATGGGTGGTGGTTTATCGATTGGGCCTGATGGGAGGCCAAGAACCTAGACCTAGATGTTATCCATCCCTTCAAACATGTTGGGAGTGTCAGTTTTTAGTCAGGAAGCATTAGAACAATAGTTATGCTATACTCTCAGCTAGTAGAACATATTAAAACTTGGGTAAGATGAGTTTTTGGTGGATTTGAGTTCTATAAACTTGGGTAAGGGTTAGAACATGTTACAATTAATAAAAGACTATTATAAATATAATTTTAAAGAGCTATAGACTTTATTTTGAGAAATTGACCTATTGGAACAACAACTAGGTCTAGAGACCTAGAAACATAATGAGTAATTGACCTATTGAACTAATGAGTAATTGACCTATTGACCTAATGAGTAATTGACTAGTTTAAAAGAAGATTATTTAATATTGGATTTTGAATTGAGTTGAGAACAAAGGTGGATAAGTGAGGTTAAAATTCTTCATGATCTTAGATCATATGAATAGGACTTTCATAGACTTATTAAACATAGAAGAACAGAGTGTGCATTAAGTGGTATTAAGGGATGATAAAGGGTTTTGGCAAAAAATGGATCATTGTCTCATGAGTGAATATTCTATTTAAATTTAGTAAAGTTGTCTTTTATCAGACTAAAGACATTATAGTCAAGGTTAGGCATAAGTTCATCTTACAAGTTTAGCAAAGATAAAGTACAAAGATGAAGAATTAGACCATGTACATGGTCACCAAAAGGAGTAGAGTGTATAAGAGGTATTGATAGAGATTACTCAAGAGGTGAGGGAAAAGATAAAGGAACAAGAATCATAGAAGGCATACAAGAAGTAGGCCTAGTTTCAAGAAAAGCTAGTCAAAAAGGCATTAGAGCCAGGTGAAGGTGAAAGATCATGTAACTTACAGGTATAGTTATCTGAGTGAGAAATTTGCAGGGATATATGAATGATTTTGTCTTTAAATTATACAAGTTTTAACATGATTAGGTATGGGTTTTAAGTGTAATCAATTTGTGTTAATGATCAATTGAAAATTTGGAAATGGGTGAAGACAAATGCAAAATAGATAAGAGTGTCATTAGTCATTTCCACTACACACAATGAAATATAAACTTTAATTTAAAAAAATATGAGATATCCAAGATTTAAAGCATTGAAAAGAACAATTTTTTAATCCTCATTTATGTACAACATTAAATACAAGATCCGATAGATAATAGTTTGGAAGATCAAAATAACACTATACAATAACACATAATGAAATAAAAACTAAATATAAATTAGATAGATTTACATGATAGGCATACAATATACGCATATGTGTGCAATGCCAATAATACATATATTGTCGTGATAGACATACAAAAAATTACATTTACCAACATAGTATTTAATGCTGGGTGAATGTCATATCCACATATATAATGCCAAAAATGCATAAATTACCATATATGCATACAAAAAAGTAAATCTCATGTAAGACATCCTATTCATCAAATAACCTCCCTCTTTTTGACTTCCTCAAGGAAGACTCTCCTTGGGATGACCTGCTAGTAGATGGAGACCCTTCTAATGCCTTGAATTGCACCAAGGTCTAACTACATGTCCTATGCTCATAGATCACTTACAACTGAACATGTTCAAAGATAACTACTATTAAAAAATTAACATAAAATATATTCAACCAATTGTTAAGAAATTAATTTTAAACTATAATAAAATATCATTTAAACATGTACTTTATGTAAGCTCACGATATTGTACAATCTATTTTTGATGCTCAAATAAGTTAGTGGCAGGCTCAACTATTCAAATAGGCATCTAAAATATAGGAAAAACATGAGAAGTTGCCCTACTAATCATATGATTAGGACTATCAGATGTCATAAGATAACCTTGCATACACAATAATTTCACATAAGTTATATTTTCCCCAAGTATATTGAAAAATTATTAAAACAAGTATATTTTTACAATTCAAATTACAAGTTAATATATACCTCAGTCAACACCTATGCATATGACATTATAGTAGTAATGCCTATGTTTTTCTCGGCTCACAGAGAGGGAGGAGTGTCTACTTGAGCCATTAACTATTCATGTAAACAAGGTCTCACTTACTTTTATATAAATTATCAAATATATATGTGTCAAGTTTTTCTCAATGTAAACCAAGATATATGGTAACGTATTTCAATGTGCATATCATGAAAAGACAATGTAAACCAATAATATGGAAGTTTAACTACCATAAAATATGTAATGGCCAATAATAACAAGTAGTTTTCATGTTGGAGCTAATATAATTTTTTTAATACATGTAGGAAGTGTGAGTAGAAGAGTAGGAGGTGGAAATAATAGTAGTACTTTGATAAGGCAAAGTTAGGGAGAGAAAAGGAATAAGAGACATCTCAAGAACTCTAGCCTTACTTGTAAAGCTTATTTGGATAGAGTAAAATGTAAATAAGTGTCTAGTGGTTTATGATCAATACTGTGATGTTTATATCTATAGTCAGAGAAGATTCAAGTCAGTAGTATACATGTTTAAATTGGTGAAACCCAAGTTTCAATACTTTATCTTCAGGCATAGTCAGAAAGAGGACAACATAGTTAGTTTAAAGTGTTATTATAAATGATTAAAAATGAGTAAGGGATATAGGAGATATATGAAATGAATGTAAACAAATTTAAAGTCTCAATACTATCAAGAAAATGCAAAATACACAAGAAGACTATATACAACCCAGTTAGTAACAATTCTGAGTTTGCTTTGTCATAAAGAAAGACCATATAGAGTTATTAGAAATAGAGTTGAGGATTTATGGTATTGTGAATCTTGTGGGATATTTTTTTTCCATGTGTGTGATTATTTTAATTTATCTCAAATGAAGGTAAAGGGTCTCAAGGGTTTATTTTGTCCTATTTGTTGACATAGTCATGTTGGAGGGGTACACAAATTCTATAAAACTACATGTTAGGAGTGATTTAGTATTGAGAAAGGAAAATCAATAGTTTGAAAAGATGCGTGGGGTAAGGCTAGATACATTTAAAGACTTAAAAGCTTTGATAAGGGTCAAAAGGTAATTTCAGCTCATTTATTATCCTCTTAGGTAGGTGCAAGACCGAGACAACACAAGTTAGGGTTTGAAACTAGAAAATGAGATAATAAGTGATTTATCTAATGAAAATTCACTAAAATTTGTGAAAAGGTGTATTTATATAAGATGAAGATTATTTTTAAGGTTTAAAGTTGATTTGAGTTTGTATGGTATGTTTTCACAATCAGTATCCATGAATTAGGCTTAGGAGACCTAATTAGTATTGAGGGGTGTTGAGTTAGGTGTTCTCCAAAGAGAGGTAAAATTATGAAATTACCTACATGAGATATGTGATGTAAAGGGGTATGTGAATGTGGGTTTGGTTTTGTTGGGAGCTTTGTAGTTTTCTCAGAACAAGGAGGTTTGCCTAAAAAAATGGCTAGTAGAAGGAAGGTGTCAAAGAGAAAAGAAGAGCTAAGTGAAGCGCTGAATCTTGGGGGTTGTGTAGAATGGTTGGATTCATGGAATGGGATTTAATTGAGTATGTAGATGAAATTATGATTATTATATAAGGATAAAATAAAAGTATCATGCAGACCTATGAAAACACATAAGAAGATTGTAAAGAATAGAGCAAGGATAAAGACAGAGAACATGATAATAATAGAGTATGAACTGAGGAGGTTAATGTTACAAATAAATATTTTAGAGTTAGTTTTAATGAATTCAAGTAGAGGAGGATTAAGTGAATACAAGGAGGATTAAGAGCCATTGAGTAGGTAAGAATGAACAAAAAATGCCTAGTAAATGTAAAGTGATCAAAGAGATAAAGAGGTTAAAGATAGAAGACAAAGAAGGACACACAAGTATCAAAGTTGGGTATTTGGTAAAGGTAAGTGTGTATTTCCATCCATATCAGGGAAGCTTGTTAGAACCTATGCATCAAGATACTTCATAGATAAATTTAACTTAAACTTACAAAGCAAAAATACATAGAGCATAAGATTAACTCAAAATTTTACCTCTGTATAAGTAAAAGGTGTCATCCTAACAAAGATAGATGTAGTAGTGGATGGGTCAGTAGCTAGATCCAAATATGTAAATAATGGCTGTGTCAAATCAAATGCTATAAATATTGACTATGATGATGAAGGCACTATCACATCCTACAACATAAAAAATGACACATATATTATTTAATTTCTATATAAATTAATTGTTAGCTAAATTAAATTTTCAAATATAACTTAAATTTAACATGAAATTTATATAAAATATACCTGCATCTGTGTAGTGGCTGATGTCTACACACCAAATGTGCACGTAAAAAAATCATCACTCATAAGAATATTATCCAATCCCTTTGAACCACCACCACGATTATTATCAAAAGGTCTAGTACACATAGATCTATAAGAATTTCAAGGGTGGGGTTTAGTATTCACACTAGGTGGCATATGCATAGCATTGGTTTGTGAGAGCCTACTCATATACTGAATGAGTGTATCATTGAATGGACTAAGAGCATGTAGATGTCGATCTTCATGACCTGATAAACTATAGAGGGGATCTCAGGCTCAAGTGGATTTTGGATAAGGGTCCTTATAGGTTGATTAGGCACATGAATGTACTTGGTCGATCTTGCACAAAGCCTTTCCCTTAACCCTAAAACTCACTAAAATCAAAGTATTTTAGAATATCATTGAGGACACACTCAAAATAGAGTTTCCTCAAAAGATACAATGAGACCTCATGGTTGTTACGTTATGGATAATCAAACACCATCCACCATCAATCCCAAAAATTGGTTATGGTTAAGTTATATTGACAATGATGGATTGGAAAACATTTAGTGGTTATGGGAAATGGGACATTAGTGGTTGCATCAATGAATAAGGTGCATGTGGAGGCTTTTGATAATTATTTGTTCTTGACCTCAAGTGTTGACAAGTTGTTAGTATAATAATCCTTACAACTATCCTGATATGAAGTCCATCTATCAATTTAACTCATTATAGAGTCAATTTGACCTAATAATGTCTCTAGGGAATTGGATAGATGGGTACGATGGGGCTTGGTGTAAGTGGGATCCCTCATTCTCCCAAATAGTTCTTTAATTTCAATTTTATTTTCCATAATGTTGTCAATTAGAATCTCCTGATTGCTTGGGGGATTCTATGGAACTGTAGGAGGGTTAGGTGGAGGGATAGGAGGAGGAACAAGAGGGTTTTATGGAGGGTTATCAGGATGGGATGTTTAAAAAAAAACAAATTATAACTAAAATTACTAAAATTGTTGAAAAATAGGGTTAAACAATGAAAAACTAGGGTTAACAAGTGTAGATTTTTAGCACTTACCTCTTTTACATGGTGGCATCATCTATTAATAACTTCCTAGGACAAATTTAGTGGCTATCTATCAAGATTTTGTCTCTTTCACAAAAAATGCGATCGTGAAAGGCGAGGATAACAAAAGAAACTTGAATGCAAAATGACAAATTTGCATTCGAGTTTTGATTTTGATTTTTTTGGTAACATAGGTAATGCAATCATGTTATTATCATAATCATGTTATTGAAAACAATAATAACATGATCACATTAATAATGCAATCATGTTATTTAAAATAATGTGATCACATTATTTAATAATGTAAATGCGTTATGGATCGGTAATTATTGATCCATAATTTAAATAATGATCACATTATTTAATAACATGATCATATTAATAATGTGATTGAATTATTCAATAATGTGATCACATTACCTAAAATGTCCATGGAATTGTCCTCCAACTCCATGCACTTACCCATTCGTATATTAGATTGTGAGTGATTCTAGGAGTTGAGAGATATTAGATGATAATGAGATAGATTGTTGGTATAGTTAAGTAAGACTAGGGATGAGAGCTTTGGGGGGGGTTAAGATGATTCATGTTTTCTAGTCTTTAGGAAAATATAATCTATAAATGTAATATCTCTCATATTGGACTATATCTCAAATGAATTAAATATAGGAAGTGAAGAATATTATTGTGTATTGAAATTGTAAAACTCAATCAAAAACCTATGAGTGGTATCAAAGTGGGTATGGGAGTTTGATAATTGAATGGGGAAACTCCATTGTTAGTCTTGGCTTCCCCTGTTTATGAAATTCATCAATTTGTAAGAATATATATTTGATTTGAAACCTATATTTTTATGGAAGTTTTGCTATTAGTAAGGTCTCTGTAGTTTGTGCCTTTGTGCATCAAGATTTGAGCTATGTGAGTGGGTGTGTTACATAATGTGACTTGTGTCTCTTTAATCTATCATTGTGCATTAATGATGTTGTAGTTTTGAAGATCTACGTATACATGTATCATCTATGTCAAAATAATTAAAATCAATTTTTTTTATTATAATGGATGTATTTTTGGGAGAACCCGACATCCCATTAATATTTTATTTAGACTTGCATATGAGCTTCAAATATTCATCGACTGAGTAAGTAGGTTCTTATATAGGATTATGGAAGTAATGGAGGTTAGAATAATTTCAATGTCCTCTCGTTAATTGTTAATGACAAGGCCGTACAACTATTTTAATGGCATTTTTAAATTTTTTTTAGTCTAGTGCTATGTGGTGTGTATTAGAAAATAAGAACAAAAGTACATCCCTGTTCACATGTTTTTTATTATTTATATTATGTTTTATAAATACCTGCAATAAAATTTGAGAAATATTCATATTTCAAGTAAGTGCAATCTTTGAGGGTAAAAAGATATTTCGAGGTAACTTGACATGTGTGGTTGTCCAGATAGTTATGAGATGTAGGAATATAGAGGATTTAAAATTTAGGAACCCAAAGTATGGAGAGAATTGACAAAATTCAGCTCACAACTCCATCCTCATGAGGGTAAAGAGACAACTTGATGGAGTTAAACCAGGTCTAAGCAATGTTTTTAGAGAGCACGGTCAGTAGGATATGTTTATATTCTCCCATGTTCACACTAGGGTGAATGTTAGGAATTTAGTGTTTCATGGTGATATATGTATGTGTGATATTATATTATGTAGGATAATATAATATTGTAATGTGAGAATAATAAAATAAGTTATTAAATACAACTCATATAGAGATATATAGATTAGATTGTGAATGATTCTAGAAGCTGAGAGATATTAGAATGATAATGAGAGATATTGTTGGGATAGTTGAGTAAGACTATGGATGAGAGATGTGGAGGAATCAAGATAATTCATATCTCACATCCTTTAGGAAACTAAAAGTTATAAATGTAATATCTCTCATATTTTAATATATCCCAAATGAATTGAATATAAGAAGTGGAGAATATTATTGTGTATTGAAATTGTGCAACTCAATCAAAAACCTATCATGCAAGTCAAAATTGTGACCTACACACATCCAATAATCTATTTCATTACTATTTAGTGCAATTAGGATATTAATGTTGGATTAAAACATATAAGGGTATTTTAGGAGTTGTTTTATTGTTGGAGATGTTATTCTATTTTGTGCACGTATTTGTTGAGTGCACAATAATAAATAGACACTCCTATTTTATAGGTTATTCATGCAACAATATTTTATTACACAAAACAACCTACCTTGCCTATTTAATAGGCTCTCCCATGTAATTTTTGACTTGGTCAGTTTTGGAGACCCATATAGATTATGTGAATAAAATTACAAAGACTTTATTATGCATATTTGATCTCTATGTATAATGTATACATTATTTGCTCTCTATGTGTAATGTCTACATATTTGCTCTTCTAGATACTTTGACATGTCTTTATGTGACCAATCTTTTATTTCTTCATGTCAAATATATTTTTCAAGTGACACACCTTGTTTCTCTCCATTTTGATAAAGTCAAATTTTTATAAATTCCTTGCTTTTATATTGTAGGGAAATATGATTTGATTGGAACTATTTTTGACTAAATTTTTATATGTGTGGGATTTTTTATTTTGTGATGGAAGTTTTCATTTGCTCCTTTTGTATCTATTACATCTATTTTTATTATATTATCTAGATTGTATCTTTATAGCACATTGTTTATTTAATATGAAGAATGATGTTAACTTGTTTATTTTATAGGTTTTAGTGGATCCTTTTTTCTAGTTGATCTTTGTTCCATTACATATTGTCTACCTCATTTGAAGAGGTTTCTTGGAGATTATTAATGATCACACTTTCATTATTTTAACTTTTGGTGGTACCTTCTCTTCTATTTTTCTCTCTCAATACTATTGTAATTTTCCTAGAAAGAAGTTTCCCTTAAGGGGAGTATTATATAATGTCAACTCTAGTCCTTATTTATAAAAAGTTTTGTACAAATTTGTAATACCAAATGAACTTTAAGGGGAAGTGTTGGATATTAATCTTATTTGAACTTACTCTAGGTTTATCCTAAGTCTCTTTTAGTTGTATATTTATTAATTATTAAAAATTTAAATTTTCTTAAATTTATGAGGTGTCTCTCACCTCTTTTATATTTTTGTATAATTATATGAGTTACTTGCATAAGAAACTCATCCTCCTAAATGTCACACACTTATATTCACCTTTTAAGAAATATGACATTTAACACGTACTCAGGAGGCATTGTAAGGTCATCATAGAAGTCTTAACTCCCTAATCCTTCCTCTTTCTTTATTTAAAGAGCTCTTTCCTCCTCTATTTTACATCTTTTTTGTCACTTGAAACTATGCAATATTTTTCTTACTTCTAAGCTTATATTGTGAGGATGATTCTTGGTAAGGCTTCTTAATATTTACATGGGTTTTCTTCTGACTAATTTAGTTTCCCATTTCAAAACTCTAAACCATTCTTGTGGTTTTCTTGTTTACTTTTGTGAAACAATATTGAACTATATTTTAATTTAATTTGTTATTATTTAAATATTATTTATAAGTTCTTGGCATAAATCCTAACATGGTATTAGTTTAAGTTACTTTTTAATGTTGAATTTGAGTATATGTAGGTGTTTTGGTAGATAACTTAATTATTTTGATATTTTTTTTTGTAGATGTTTACACATTTATAAACTTTTTCTTGTGTCTTTTGTCATTTCTCTTAACCTATAGACTAAATTTGATTAATTTTTTTACCTATTTTAATTATAATTTCATGTTGTAACTCAATCCAAGAATTTTTTAAACAAATTTTTTGAACTAAATTTTCACTAAAAACTATTTAAAAAAAAAAAGATATATATTTTTATTGATAATATTATTTTCTATAATTTATCTGGGTTTTGTTAATTTATCATCTAAGAACATATTATTAAAATTTTAGAAAATCCCTGATCATTATTTAAAAAAAATAGTAAAAAATGTAACTGCTATTATTTTTTCAAAAAGGAAAAAATGTTTTTCAAAAATTACTTTGGCTATAGTTTTGGTGGTATATGCATTTGCTCTTAAAACATAAAATCATTTTTTTAAATTATTAAAAATTATTTTTCCATTAGTATTTATAGTTTTAAATTATTATCGATACTCTTGGGTACTAGCCTCTTTTATCTTTTGAACTACTCCCCCCAGTAATTGTCAATAGGGACAAACAATTCTCCACAAAAGACATCAAGGAAAGAATCAAAAAGTTAGCAGTGGGAAAAGCTCAGGACTCTGATGGTTTTCAAGCAAATTTTTTAAAATGGGGTTTGAAAGATCTTGCACCACACATAAAAAAGATATTCAACAGGGTTATTCAACATGGCTTTCCTAAAAATTGGACAAAGCATGGTCATCCCGCTTCACAAAAGTGATGATATCTATAACCCATCAAATAACTGTACTATTATGATTATCATGGTGGAATGTAGAATTAGCCTTTGTGATAAAAATAAGGTAAGAGGGTGAAAGGACAGGTAGGTTTTAGACCAAAACACTCTACTATTGATCATTGCATCACCCTTAGGCATTTGATTGAAAAGGTTTGGGATAAGTAGGGGGAAGAGGTCTATTTTTGATTTGTTTATTTCAAAAAGGCATTTGACATGGTGCTTAGAAGCAAACTCTAGGATAGAATGGAAAAATTGGATATACCAAAAAAATATAGGGCAGTTGTTCACAATATCTATGATCAAGTCCAGGGCAAAATCAAAATAAAGGGTGGAATATTTGAGTGCCTTGGGAGTGACATTGGGGTCAAACAGGGGTGTCCACTATCCCCCACTTTGTTTGGACTATATATTGACAAGTTAGAGGAGCGGATTAAAAAATTAGGTGGGGACGATATACAACTAGCCTCCTATGTGGTAAAATTGTTGATCTATGCAGATGACCTTATCCTAATGGCTAAAATGGAACATGGTTTATAAGAACATTTGAGAGATCTAGAGTCATTCTGTCAAGAGGTGGGAATTCAGGTGAACATTAGTAAAACCAAAGTCATGATTTTTTCTTTAAGAAGAAAAAAGAGACAATTAAACTTTGAGTTTGAAGGCAACCCCTTGTAAGTGGTAAATGAATACAAGTACCTAGGCCTTGATTTCCACAGTAATCTCAGTTGGGAGGCTTGTAGAGATAAAAGAGTACAAGGGGGTGGAAAGCCTTATACATGCTACAAAGTAGATGCAGATTAGTTGAATTATGGGATTGGAAAACCAAGATGACTCTTTTTGGGTTACTTGTTATTCTGGTAGTGTTATATGGTTGTGAATTTTGGGGTAGTAACACATCAATGGTAAAATGGAGACAAATACAAATTTTTAAAAAACATTTAATTATAAGTAGTTTCAAAATAAAATCCACTATACCATATGAGATTATGCTAGCTAAGGTAGGGACCTTTCTAATGGAAGCAGTGGCATTGATCCAGCTATTAGGTTACCTAAAGAAAGTGGAAAACATGGAAGGATGTCATTGGCAAAAAATAGAAGTAGAGGAAAAGATGAATAAGAGGAAGAGCACATGGATGAAGTAAAATGACAAATAGGACATTAACATGCAGAACTGTCCTAATACCAATGCAAAAATCAAAAGATATGTGCAAGAAAAAGTCAAAACAATCATGTGGACAAAATAGTTGGGATGTAAAAGAGAATAATATCTCAAGAACTTAAATCACACATGTGACCATGAGCAAAAGCACTATATAGGAGTGGAGATAAAGTGGAAAGATAAAATTCTATTTTCCCAACTGAGAACTAGTTCACACCATCTTAGATATGATACTGGAAGATGGAAAACACCTAAAGAGGAATGGTTGGAGAGGGTTTGTCAGTTTTTCAAATCTAGATCAGTGGAAATAGAATGGCATTACATCATGGAATGTATAGCATATGAGGACATTTGAAGTAGTTATGTTGATATTATACAAGGTGAAACACTTACAACTTTATTTGAAGAGGAAAAGATAGAAAAAACAATAGACTACTTGACTAGAATTTATAATAGAATACCCAATCTTAACAAGGAAATCAAGGAAAGGTAGAAGTAGCAGTGTGGGGTAGCTTGTTGGATCGGATGGTTTTGATTTTGGGTCCCATGGGCCGACTAGCCTCATATACATTATTAAAAACTTTCATTCATTCATTTAATTACATTAAATAACATTCATAAAAAATAAAATAATTGAACATTCTTTTATTTAATTTGTAATGTTTAAGTTGATCAATATTTAAACTAAATATAAGTTTTTTATTCCTTGATATAAGGCATTTAATGATTTAGACAATTTTATTTATACATTATTATTTTTAAATCCAAATCAAAGCTATAAACTATTTTGTAATTTTTTTTATTGGAATTATGAATTGGTTGGAGATACATCAGGGTCCCAAATCCCTAAGTGATTAACCATAATAATACTACCAATGATCATAACCAACCTTAAAAATACTACCAACGATCACAACTGGTCTCGAGAATACTATCAATAGTCACATCTAGCTTTGAGAATAGAACCAACAGCCACAACTGATCTCACATGCCTAAAAAGATTTGAACTTGAGTGGGGATTGAAAAAACCAAGCCACTTTACCAACTCACACACATCTCATCAACCTTTCTAATTTTATTTTAAAAATAAAAACACTCTTTCTTTTCTCATGAAATAAATTTTACAAAAAATTTATTTTTGAGATTTGTTTTTTTAATTTAATATTTTTTATTAATTAAAAATTAATAATAAAAATAATTTATTTTTATTATATTTATTTCACACTAAATTTATAATGTTTTTTTTAAGTTATATTTGTTTTGCATATAACATTTTAAGTGACAAATTAGTTAAGATAATTTCTTTGATGTATTTACTTAAACCTATTATAATTGTTTCTTTAGCAATAATCAATCTTGTATTGTTTTTAAACTAGCCATGTTTCTTGAATTTAAGAATTTTATGGTAAAAATTTTCTTTTAAAATGATGAAACTTATATTCTTAAATGCCAACTTCAATGTCAACCTATGATTCTTAATGTACTTCAAAACTCTTTTCATGAGCAAATAGAGATTATGCAAACTCTTATTGATATACTCAATACAAAAAATACATTTTTGATCATAATAACGCTTCTCATGTTGGTAGTAAATCTGCTTATGATAAATATTTCACTCCTTTGCATCATAATTTTTCTAACCTTGGGTTGTGTATTATGAAGTCAATGAGTTATTTTAATGGTGGTCTTGGTAAACATGAAAATTAGATTCTTGAAAATTTTACCTAAAACTAATATGAATTATGCAGGGATCGATTCTAATGCTTCTAAAGATAATTTGAAGTCTTATTACCCCCTCACTAAAAGACGTTTCATGATATTACTCCCCAATATCATACAACTTCTTTTGATTATCATGTTTGTCATGTTCATTTTTTGGTTAAAAATGGTAAAAATTAGGAGTATTGTGGTAAACATGGGCATCTTATCGCTAAATGTAGGAAATTACATCCATGAAAATCTTGTGGTAAATCAACTCAAGACACTTTGCATTATTATAAAACTACTAAAACACTTAATTCTAAGATTAAAATAATTTAGATACCTACATATATTATATCTTCTAGAGACTTTGATGTGTCTTCATATGATAATTATTCAATTGCTTCACATCGAATACATTTTTATAACAAAACACCTTATTTGTCTTCCTTTTGATAAATTCATTTTTTTATGCATTCCTTGCTTTTATGTTTCAAGGGAAATATGTTTTGATTTGAGCTCTTTTTAACTAACATCTTTTTGAGCAGGATTCCACACTTTGTGATATAACTTGTCTTTTACTCATTTTACCTTTATTACATTTATCTTTATGGTATATTATTTAATTAATATGAAGATTAATGTTAACTTGTTTATTTTGCATGTTTTAGTGGATAATTTCTCCTTGTTGGTAGTTATTCCATTACAAATTGAACATCTTATCCGAAGAGTCTTTTTGGAGATTATTGATGATCACACTTTCATTCTTGTAACTTCTGATGACACCTGATCTTCTTTTATGTCTCTCAAAACTATTGTAATTCCTCTTAAAATAAGATTCCATGAAACAAAGTATTATGTAATATCAACTCCCTTCCTTATTTTTAAAAGATTTATCCACTTTTGTAACTCAAAATGAAACTTAAGGAGTGCAGAAGATTAAATTTATTTAGGTTCACTTTAGGATTATCCTAAATATTTTTTAGTTGTATATATATATATATATATATATGAATTTATGAGGTGTCTCTCACATTTTTTGTTATTTTTTAATATTTTAGGAGTCACTTGTCCCTCCACATGTCACACACTTCCCTTCACCATTTTAATAATCAAACATTGGACACACACTAAGAAATCCTTGTAAGGTCATCATGAGAGTCTTAGTAACTCCTTATTCCTTCCTCTTTCTCTATTTAAATAACCCTCTTCTCCTCTCTTCAACACTTGTCTTGTCACTTGAAGTTATTTACTCTTCTCTGTTCTTATTTATTTTAAGCTTTTATTGTGAGGTTAATATTTGGAAAGGCTTATTAAGGTTCATATGAATTTTCTTCTAACTACTTCAATTTTCTAATTCAAAACTCTTAGCTCAATCTTGTGGTTTTCTTGCTTGCTCTTGTGAGTTAATATTGCTTCATATTTTGATTTCATTTATTTTTATTTTTATTTTATTTATGATATCTTGGCATATATCCTAAAAATAATTCATCTTGAATACTAGAGTAAATGTTTTATAGTAATCAACAATTTCAACACGTGAAAACTTTTAGTTATAATCCAAACTTTATATCTATCAATGAACCCATCTGATGCATATTTAGTTTGGTATATCCACTTACAACCCACTATTTTTATTCCTTTTAGAAGTGGAACTGAGCTCTATATGTTATTCTTTAGAGAAATCGTTTCTTGTAAAATAATTGCTTGCCATTCAAGATGCTCAAAATCTAGTTGATAAGTCTCTAGGTCCTAAGTCATTTTCAACTATGCCAACTGTGCAACACCATACTGATGTTGCAATCTCATCCTACATGGATTTTTTAGATACCTTACTAATTCACTAGCCTCATGACAAACCCATTTTAGTAGATGATGAGTTGGTTGTATAAGATCACTCTAAATAATTCTTAGTATTGCTGGTGCAGGAGCTTGGAATATAAAGTATAATGAATCTTAGAATGGGTGTCATCAAAACTTCCTTGTTATTCATAATAAAAACCACAAGTTATGTATGGTTTAACATAAACCAATGAAGGAGGATTATACATTGGCTCTTAAGGTTTGGATTATTCTTCAAACATTACATCTTGTTGGTAAAGTATTTTAGTGGTATGTGGAATAAGAAGATAATATGCCTTCACATATTTTAAGTAGCTAAAAAATATATAAGGGTGGCCTCTTTTTTCCATTGCTTTATGCTTATATCTAACATATGCATGAATGCATTACCTCTAAATATATTTAAATCTGAAACATTGGGCTTAACACCATACCTTTTTCTTCAATAATCATTTCTTGTACTGCTGAGTGGGGAGTGTTTTTTTTAATGTAGTTTACACACTGAATTATCTTTGCCAAAAATTGTGACAGAAAGTTTTTAGAACATACCATGTAATGTTATATTTCCTTAAGTATATGGGTTTTACATTCAACTACACCATTCCACTAAGGGGTGTAGGGTAAAATATGCTAAATATGACTGCTTATTTTCTCACAAAGGTTGATCATTTGATTGTTGACAAACTCTCCATTATTTATTTTGAGATTCTAAATTTTTACATTTGATAGGTTTTCAAAAAGGGCTTTGAAAATATTTAGCTGCTCAAAGACTTAATTTTTATTTTTTAGATAATAGACCCATGTTTTGTGAGAGAAATCATTAATGAATGTAAGCACACAATTATGTTTATAAAAAATAAAATGTGTGAAGGACATAAGATACCAACTGAAATATGTCGCTAGCTCTCAAATATTTTCCTTTGGGAAATGGATACTTATGTTATTTTCTAAGTTCACATCCTTGAAAAATTCAAATTTAAAGGAAATTTTTGACAAATTAATAATGATGTTACGCTTACAAAGACCCTACAATGAATGATAATTTATATGACCAAAATGTTCATGCCAAACTTTAGTCAAGTCAATACCATATGAAATCATGACTTATGAAGGTTGAATTAACATAAATTTGTCAAATTTGTACAATATTTATTGATGATCAACTTTGATAATGGAAACAATAATAGATTGGTTTAATATATTTATGGTAATAATATTTTAAGGTGTAAAATCAATAGTTTTGCCTTCCCCTAATTGTGTGATTTGATAAATGAAGAGGAATTTTTTTATAAAGTCTTAAATGTGGAGATTTTTTTTTAATACACCATTGTCCATCTCAATGGACCCTTCACCCTCAACATACAGAGGACTAGATTTTCCGAAAATGATTTTAATTTTGTGGCTTTGGTCAAGATTGTGAAATGGAGAGCCTCCATGTTCCATGTAGTGAGAGGCTCCTAATTCCAATATCTATTAAGATATATGTGATCTTATTATTGTTACAAAAAGGGAATCTCCTATATTGGAGAGAGGAATCTACATTTCATTATAACATATTATTAAAATAGTGATGTTCAACATGACATGGTTTATAAAAAAACTTGCAACCTTATTTGTCAACATACATTCAATTTACTTTTGATTTTGTCCTTACGAGAGGAATAGATTTATGGAGTTGATTAATTACCCTTATGATTAGGATTTGATTTAACTTTTTATTTGTCAGGGCCCTTACCTTTGATAGAGTTAGGTTGTGATGTCACACTAGTATATTGACTATTAATGGCCACTACTTGGTACCTCTAAATTAGATGTCACTAACAAAAAATAGTTTTTCCTATTCTTAATAAAGTTACTCACACATTGTTTTAGAGTCCAAGGAATACCTTATGATAAAATATTAGATCAAACAAAGAATTTTTATTTTTTTTCAAACCCTTAGTACCTCATTATGTTCACTAATTTTTGATCAATCAAAATCCCTTAAGGTCAAGGTGAGAATAAAATATTGGGTATTTACAATAATCCACTAAAATATAGGCTTGAAACTCAATACATAAAAAAATAAAACTGTAGATTTGAAAATTATACTTATAGTGACACTAAAATAAAAGATATATATACTCCATATAACCACACTATAATAAGTGAAACCTTTATAGCTTTGACACTATATTAAAGTTATTAAATATTCTTCATAATCACTATAGCTACCATAAGACATAGAACCAAAATACATGCAATACTATAAATCAATGAAAATTTTAAATAAAAACAACACACAAATTTACCATAGAGAAATCAACTACCTTTTTAGATTAAAAAGCTCTAGCCTAAATTGCCAATATAACAATAACTCTCTTCTAAAGTAACAATTTGAACCGCTACCTCTCTATACTCTTATTTAGATAATAAAGAGACAAAGGATAGGGTTTGGAATGTTTTTAACTTTTAGAACAAGTATTCTTAAAAATAAGACTTTACTATTGATAACATAAGTCAATCAAGTCAATAACTTGATTTATACTCTTATCTATTAATAATTTATGGATAAGTGTGTAAAAATTAGTGATTATTCACATATTATATTACAATGAATATTTTAAGTGCATCTTAAAACAATACAATAATGTTTGAGTAATTGAATACACTAACATAATATAGGACATAATTGTGACCTATGCCTACCCAACCATCTATTTTTGTTTATGGTTTGTGATTAAGTTGGTAAAAGGCCAAAATTGATTAAAAAATGAAAATCACTTACAATTAAAGTAATTATAGATGATTTAGGGAACATTCTTGTGTGATGAGATCATTTTAGTTTAAACTCAAGCCTAATTAGGTGTGATGAGATCATTTTAGTTTAAACTCAAGCCTAATTAGGTGTGATGAGAATAATGAAGTTTGATTTTGTAGCCTATGCACACCCAGCCACATCATTTTGTCAATATTCCTTGTGATTAGGTTATAAATAGGCCAACATTGATAAAATAAAACCCTAATCACTTACAACTAGAATACAATCACAGATAATTTGGTGCCCATTCATGTCTAATAATTTTTTTTAGTTATAATTAGGTATGATAGGAGTAATGCAAGTCAATTTCCTGACCTAAAAACACCCAACCATATCCCATATTTATTGAAGGTTTATAATAGGTTGAAAAAACAAAAAACAAAACCTTGATCACTTGTGAATATATTAATTACATATGACTTGGTGCCCATTCATGTGCTATTAGAGTAATTTATGTCAAATTTGGCCCTAATTAGGTTTGAACAAAATAGTGTGGGTTGATTTTGTAACATATGTAGACCTAAACACCTTTATTTCTTGATATTTCATTTGATTAGGTTGTTAAAAAGTGAAAATTGATAAAATAAAATCACAATCACTTGTGAATGGAAAAATTACACATGATTTGAGGCACATTGATGTGAAATAAGATAAATTTAGGTCAACTTCGAGCCGAAGTAAGTGTGATGTGAGTAATTTAGGTTGATTATGTGACCTACACACATTGAACCCACATGTTTTTCGGTATTATGAATGAATAGGTCACTAATAGGCCAAAATCAATAGAACTAAAACTAAGCCACTTTAGAGCATAGTAATTACAAATGATTTGGTGCATAATCATGTTTCATTAGAGATAATTATATTAAATTAAAATCCTAATTAGGTGTTATGGGAGTAATGCATGTTTATTTCATGATCTACACATACAAACCACCACTTTTGTAAGTATTCCATGCGACAAAGCTACTAATAACATCAAAGTGACAAAAGAAAACCCCAATCACTTGGACCAGATAAATTATGAATAATTTAGGGTCCATTCATGTATGATACAATTAATTTAATTTGAATTAGGTTTGATTGGAGTAATGTAGGTCAATTACAGACCTCCTCACTATTAGAGTAGGTTATTTACCTTAGCTCATGTTCACCTAGGTGCTTTATTTTTTATTTATTTAGTTATTCCCACCCACTTATGGGTATAAATTTTATTTATATTATTTTAGATATTATGAGATATTAAATATTTCTCTTAGATATTATGGGGATATGTTTTAGTTGTTCCTATCCTTTAATTATAGTTATCTATTAGTCTTAGGTTTGATTTATTAGCTTGATCTCTTAGTTATGATTGATCAATTAGCTTGATATTTTAGTTAGGATCGATCAATTAGCTTGATCTCATAGTTAGGATTAATCTTC
The DNA here is from genome assembly GCA_037957365.1 of Torreya grandis. Lineage (NCBI taxonomy): Eukaryota > Viridiplantae > Streptophyta > Pinopsida > Cupressales > Taxaceae > Torreya > Torreya grandis. Next base: position 3,940,769 of record JARHVA010000315.1, read on the forward strand.
CTTGCCTATATATACAAGGATCATTCATTGTATTTGGCAAGCTTTAGAGATATAATATATGATATTATTGCTCTTTGTTTTACATATCTATCTGTAAGTTGGTACTATAAAATTATTTTTAGATTATTGTTTTTATGAATGTGATGTTATACTAATACCATAAATCCTTGTGGCTGAGAACAATGTGATTATAATTCTTTTCATGGTACCAGAGATTAAGGTGTTGTAGACATTCATTTGTAAATTCATTGAAATGTTTTTTCTATATATCTAGTTTTATTATTTTCTATGATGACCAACATGAAGATCTGTGTATTTTTTATTGTAGGTTTTAGATTCATCCTCACCCTTATCCACCTGGTTATATGGTATGGTCATGTGGAGGGGCTTAATTTTTGAATCTTACTAGTGGGGGTTTAATTCCAGCCCATATGTTTTTTTGATAATCTCTCCAATAATTGTTTTTTTAAATAATTTAATTTTTTTTGGTGAAAATTTATTTTTTAACCCATTTATGATGCAAATTTTTTGTAAAAAATTATATCTTTTGATTGGTAACTCGAAATCGAGGGTTGTTTTTTTTAAAAGTGTATGTTTTTTACACCCAATTTATTAATGTCATTTATTTTATAAAACACACTAAAATATAAAATGCCAAAGTTTTTTTTTGGGGGGGTGTCAATACAAAATCTTTGGGGGGTTATCTTGGTGCTGATTTGTGCACCCTTTTGCATTATTTTACTCTTTGTTGATTTACTAAAATGCTTTATTATTCTCCATTATATTAGTGTGAGCTATTAAAAACACATAATTATCACACATAGAGACTAAGAATGAAAACAATCATTAAACATAAAGGTTTATGGGCCTTAATTAATGCAACACAACCAATGTTCACTAGAGAATATGAAAAATTTAATCACCAATGCAACTTTGATGAGTGCATGAGTTTGATAGGAACTTATGTAAGATATCTTTTTGTTTTATTTGGAAAGATGTGACTCTTCTTTCAAAATATGGTAAAAATTAAAGGGTTTATTTGGTAAGGTGGATTAGATGAGAGCTATGTATCTTGAAGTATATATCACTTCTCTCAATCTTGAAGATTTTTCATCTATTATAAACTATCTTACTAAGTTCTAGCACTTGTTGACATAATTGAATGGGAATGAAAGGGATAAGAAAGATGAAGAGTGTGTTTACCTAATTATTTCTAAGTTGAAAGGTCTATTCCAAATCGTTATTTCTACATTTTTCTCTAACATGGATGCCTTAGGTGCCACATTCAAAATTCTTGATTTAGAATTATTTTATGAAAGACTTACTACGGATGAATCCAAATTATCTAACCTTGAGTCTTTCACCTCTCAAAATGCCTTATTATCATCTCATTCTAAGGGCAAGGGAAAATAAAAAAGTAAACCTAAAATTACTCCCTCATATCAAAGTGACACTAAACCCAAAGACAATAACTCTAAACCCATAGAGTCTTCTAAATCCAAGAATAAGTCTAGCTTTTCATGCTCCTTTTGTGGGGGGACAGATCATGTAGAAACTAAGTGTTGGAAAAGAATGCAAGTCTTAGAGGATACAATTAGAAAACACAATATCTATATCTTCACTCCACCTCCTTCCAATGAGCATGATAAGGCACTTAATGTTGTTGGGAGATCCGAGTCACCTGTCACAGATAGTGGAGTTGATCATTCACTATTGGAGCCTCAGGATTCACTTTTTACACAAGGTGTTATTGATCATAGTTATAGACTATATCAATTTGAGGGTTTTGATGACACTTATTCTATGGGGACATGCTTTGTTTCTAATTCTAATTTTGTGAGTAAGCTTTGGTATGAGATATTTAGACATCTTAATTATAGATAGTTGAAATAATTGAGCACTCATGGTATGGTTGATGGTCTTCCTATAGTTTCTTATCTTGATAGAGTTTTCCATGGCTATGTATTAGGGAAACAACACCAAGATCCATTTCCTAAGGGTATGTCCAAGAGATCTTCTTCACCACTTGAGCTTGTATATAGTGACTTGATGGTTTGTTGTACCCTTTCTTTTAATGGAGCTAAGTATGCACTTATATTTATTGATAATTTATTGAGGCATACTTGGGTTTATTTTCTCAAGAACAAGAGTGAAGTTATTTCACACTTCAAATTATTTAAGGTTTTGGTTGAGAATCAATCTTATAGTTTCATAAAAAAGCTTTGCAATGATAATGGTGGAACACTTCAACAAAGAGGTTTTTGATTTTTTATAGCTCATGGCATTGTTAACCAAAATTTTATTCCTTGTATTCCACAATAGAATAGCTTATCAAAAAGTAAGAACCAAAATTTAAATGAGATGACTAAATACATGATGTATTCTTGGGATTTACCTCTTATATACTGGGTAGAAGCACGTAATTACAAAAAACTACATTCAAAATCACACACCACATAGAGGAATTGAAAATTTGACTCTAGAGGAGGCTTAGTATGGAACTAAACTTAATGTCTCATTCTTTTGAGTTTTTGGGAACCATGTTTGAGATTTTGTGCTAAAGAAGAAAAGGAAAACCTTGGATAATAAGATCAAACACTTGATCTTTGTAGGGTATTGTGAGGACATGAGATCTTATCCACTTTTGGATCCTGATACTTATGATGTTATTTTTTGAAAACATGTTCAGTTTGATGATCATTTTTATTCTCATTATTCTTCATCTTATTCCATGTCTTGTTCTTATTATTTGCTCACATCCATTGATGATTATTCACTTCATCTTGATTATCCATTCTCTAAGGATACAGTTCAAGAGGACACTAAGGAGGTTATGGATATAAAATTAGATGTAGATCCTATTCCCACTATGCCTAAGTTTGCTCATACTATAGTTTTTGAGGCAATACCTTTCATATATGATCTTCCACCCACTAGAAATCATCATACACATTCTAAAGGTTATAAAAATTTATGTCAGGTATTTTCTAGGGATACATAGTCTTTTTCATAGGCTCATGGGATACATGAGTGGGATGATGTAATGATAGAAGATTATTATCATTTGATGAAGAATCATACTTGGGATTTGGTCACTCTTCTTAAGGGAAGAAAGTTGGTCAGAAGTAACTGGATATATCACATCCAATATGTAGCTAATGGGTCCATTGAAAAGTATAAAGCACATCTTGTTGCAAAGGGAAATTCAAAATTTGAAGGTATTTATTACTTTGAGACTTTTTCCCCTATTGACAAGATGTATTTTTTACACCTTATAATTTCTATAGCTACATCATCGGGTTGGCTAGTGTACTAGATGGATGTAAAGAGTGCCTTCTTACATGGAGATTTTTTGGAGGAAATATACATGGAGCAACCTGATGGGTTTGTTTATGATTCTTATCTTATTTATTGACTATGAAGGTACCTCTACAGTCTCAAATAAGCCCCTCAAGTTTGGTATGATAAAATGGATTCTTTTATTATATCTACTCACTTTGTTTACTTCCACTCAGAACATATTATATATATCCATCATGTTAGAGAGGATATTACTATATTGGTTTTGCATGTTAATGATCTACTTCTTACATGTAACTCTTCTTTTTAGATTCAAGCTATTCAATATGCTCTTTCAATGTAGTTTGATATGATGGATCTTGGTCTTTTGCACACTCTCAGATTTAGCGATTCATTTGAGTCAACAAAATTACACTCTTAATATTCTTTAGCATTTTAACATCACTGATTGAAAGCCAAGTCCCTCTCTTTTCTAGTCTATGGTCACTCTTAATTTCACCTAAATTAGTCCTCTTTGTGATCCTACATTGTACAAGTAGTTGGTTGGCAGTCTCATGTATTTAACCCATACTTGCGCTGATATTTATTTTATAGTAGGGCTTGTATCTTGATTTGTACATGATCCTCATGACAATCATTGGTAGTCTGCCAAAATGATTTTATGATATTTACATATCACTTCCCACTTTGAATTACACAATAATAGAGGTTATCCATAGTTGGTTGGATATATTGATTTTGATTGGGCAAGTTCTATTGATGACAGACATACCACTTCTGGATATCTTTTTTGTCTTGGTTATTCTATAATTGCTTGGGATTTAAATAAGAAATAAGCTATTTCACTTTCATCTACAAAAAGAGAATACATGATAGTAGTCAAAATAATTCAACAGGGTCTTTGGCTTCATCAATTATTGATAGAGTTTGGCTTCATGTAGGGTTCACTTACTATACTTTGGTGTGACAACCAAAGTGCAATTCACTTTTCTTTAACCCTGTTGATCACTAGTAGACCAAGCATATTAAGATTCACATGCACTTAATTCATCATCACATTCAGGATGGAGTTATTTATTTGGAGTACATTCTGACTCAGTAACAAGTTGTCAACATCTTTATGAAGTTTTTTGCAACACCTCGCTACCTTGAGTTACATGGCATACTTGGGGTTTTATAAGTTGTCCTTGGGGGGTGTTCATGAAGACATATTATTTCTTAATTTCTTTATGGATATATTGTACATGAGTACCTAATTATGCCTTGTTGTTGGGACTCATATTGTGGATATGCCACTTTATTTTTAGCCCCTAGCTTCACTTGATGGGGGTGTTAGAGTAGGTTATTTACTTTAGCTCATGTTCACCTATGTGATTTATTTTTCCATTTATTTAGTTATTTCTACCCACTTATGTGTGGTTATTGCATTGATATTATTTTAGATATTATGGGATATTAAATATTTCTATTAGATATTATGGGGATATGTTCTAGTAGTTTCTATCCTATAGGGATAGTTATCTATTAGTCTTAGGTTTGATCTCTTAGCTTAATCTCTTAGTTATGATTGATCATTCAACTGGATCTCTTTGTTAAGATTGATCACTTATCTTGATCTCTTAGTTAGTATTGGTCTTCCTTGACTATATATGAAATGCTCATTCATTGTATTTGACAAGCTTTGGGGTTATAATATATTATATTGATGCTATTTCTTTTGCATATCTATCTGTAAGTTTATATTATCAAATTACTTTTCGATTATTGTTTTTATGAATTGATGTTATCCTAATACCATAAATCCTTATAACTTAGAACAATGTGATTATAGTTCCTTTCAAACACAATAAAATACCCATCTTTGTCATTATTTTGTGTACGTAGTTTCTTAATAGGCAAAACTCAAAGAAATAAGACCCCAACCACTTGTGACCAAAGTAATTGGAGATGGTTTGGGGCCCATTCATGTGTAGCAATAGTAAATCACATTGAATTTTTGGCCCAATTAGGTTTGATGGGAGTAATTTAGGTTTACTTGGTGCCTTAAACACACTAAATCACCCTCATTTGGTGATATTCTATTTGATTAAGTCACTAATAAGCTAAAATTGATAAAATAAGACCCCAATCACTTGATACTATATAAATTATAGATGATTTCAGGTCTAATAATGTGTGATAAGAGAATTTTAGTTCAAAATAGAGTCTAATTAGGTGTGATGAGAGTAAATCAGGTCATTTTTTTCACATATACACAACCAAATAGCCATGTCTACCAATATTCTATGTGAGTAAGTAGTTAAAACTTAAAAAAAAATTAACCCCTACATTTGTGATGGAATTATTTCAAATGTTTTTGGGTCCATTCATGTGTGATGAAAGTAAATTAGGTCATTTTTTTTCTAAATTAGTCATTATGAGAGTAATGTAGGTTAAAATAATGATCTACACACAAACAAACACCCCTTTCTATCAATATTTTATGTGATTAAGTTGTTAATAGGTAAAAATTGACAAAAAAACCTAATAACTTGTGATTCAAGGATAATTTGGGTCTTATTTATGTGTGGTTGGATCAATTTAGATCAAATTCAACCTCAATTAGGTACTATGGTAGTAATTCAGGTTAATTTTGTGACCTATATGCACCCAACTGATTCTTTTAGTTGATATTCCTTGTGATTACATCACTAAGAAGAAAAATTGTTAAAAACTAAACTCCAATCACTTGAAAATAGAGAAATTAGAAATGATTTATGATTAATTAATTTATAATTAGAGATAATTATGTTGAATTCAAGCTCAATTAGGTGTGATTGTAGTAATGCATGTTGATTTTGTGACTTGTCTGCACCTAACCACATTTTTTTGATATTATGTGTGATTAGACCTCTAATAGGTTGAAATAAAAAAATACAACCCAAATCACTTGCGAATAGAGTATTGAAAATGATTTAGGTACCATTTATATGTGTTTGAATAAAATTAATTAGAATTTAGGGCCAATTTGGTGTGATGGGAGTAAAATAGGTTGATTTTGTGACATAACCCTAAACACCTTTCTTTGTTAATAATATCATTATGATTAGTTTATTAATGGGTAGAAATCGACAAAAAACCTCAATCACTTATACTGGAGTAAATAGAGATGATTTTTGGCTCATTCATGCATGATTGTATAAATATAGGTCAATTTAGGGACCAATTAGGTGCAATGAGAGAAATGTAGGTTAATTTTGTAACCTACACACACCCAATCATCCTTTTTTCTTGATATTATATGTGAATAGATCACTAATGGGCCAAAAATAAATAAAATAAAACACTAATAATTTAGATCAAAGCAATTACTTTTTCTACTTTGTTAAATTTTGCACCTCATAGTGGAGGAATTTTTAGGGAATAATAATTTTTATTTAAGAATGATACTCATCAATACATGGATAAGATGCCTATACTATTTAATATTAATGATATTTTGTAATTTTGAATCTTCATTTCCATTGACCAAATCATGTTGAGATTTTTTGATATGATAGTGAAAAGGGAGGCCTTATAAATACATGTCAAGTGGAGTGTTGGGCGTAGGAAGAATAGAAAAGAAATGATGAAGTTGAGTGCATTAGAGAGGGAGATAACTAAGTTTAGGGAGTTAAAGAAATGGATTTAACCAACAAAATATTCTAAAGATTGAGGAGACATGGAAATTACAATCTTGCAACTAAATCATATATAAATGAATTTCTTTGTAATTTAGCATAAGAGGTTGATTGGATTATTAAAGTGAATGGTGCCACTTACATAAATATGATATACAAATAAATATTGAATTTTAGTTCATGTAAGTTGATATGTTTTTATTATTTTATGATTGAATTAAGACTACATTTTGTGGTATTAAATTTTAAGCTATAATGCATAACATGAATTTAAATAACAATATGTGTATAGGGATAATAATGGTTTAATTAAATGAGAAAACACTTGATGTTACATAAAATCAAGCATAAATATTTGATAAGAAACTTTAAACTAAGTACAAAGCTCAATAACCTTCATTTTACTCCACCATTTCTAGATTGATAACAACAAAGGCCTACACATCCTCTTACATTAGGGAGACCATCTATGTATTCTCAATATTATTCCCAAACTTATCTTTCTCCTCCTATTGATGTTGATAAATTTAGAAAATTATGCAAGAATTGTAAGAATCACATACATGATAAGTCTAAACATTTGAAACTAAATAATAAGACGTTGATCAAATCATCTCATGATGATGAAGCAATTGGAGTTCCCTTTGAGAGTCATAGTAATGATAATACCTATAATGAATTAAAAGGTTATCTCAGCAAGGTCAATTTGATACACCATCAAACTACTAAAGGTGTTCACGATAGTGTAAACATAAAAAATTGGTACACAACCCTTTTACATAGAATTTTTACCTATTTTTTCATACTTGGTCCATTTTTCTATTTTAAGGACACTTCCTACCACATAATACTCTCTTTTTGGCATTATAACTTCTATATGTCCTTAATATTCACCCATTTTATATTTTGATCCATATTTTACTATTTTATAAGTTGCTTACACCCTTTATAGGCATTTATCTCAATTGGGAAGATTCATAAAATATAGTTCCAGTGTTGAATACACTATGAGAATTTTGTAGACTACCAATTTATCCCCTTTATTTTTGTGGGTCCTTCCACCTTGGCCTAATTTATTGTGATTTTAATTTTGCATATTATTATTTTTCATGGTTGAATATTGTGCATGGCATGTCCTAGATATCCATATATATACAAATCATTGATAGTCATTTACCAAGTATGAGTGAATGATGAACTATTTACATATGATCCAAGTTAAAGTTTCCACTTTACAAATCTTTTACTACACTTTTGATGGAGTCTTTCACTTTGATTATTTAATATTATTGAAGATATTGTGACATCATCCACTTGCACCAAATGAGGATTTAATTCAAAGTTAATATAATTGCATCATAACTTATAGGGAAGAAGAATTTTAAACTCTTACTTGATATTCCATTTACACTGCACAAGAACTGCTTAGGGTGTTATTATAGCATGTAGAATACATAACTATAAATATATTGAGGTTTTCTAACTCAACCACTTAAATCCCTTGTCATTTTTATGTGTGTAATTAAAAATTAGGTCAATAGAGGAAAAATACATCAATTCAGATGTTCTTCCCACTAATTTATAAGAGCACAAATACATAACTATATGACATTAGGAGGTGAACCCACATAAAAATAATACATGGCCTAGAAAGGTGCATAGTAAAGATTTATCACTTAGTAACATATTCACTAGTCATATTAGAGAGATTGATTTGGTGGTTGACTATATTTTGAACTTATTTATTAGGTCTTGAGCATATGCTAAATCTATCTTTTGATAGTGAGCATTCTAAATTTCACATAAATCATATTTATGTGTTCTATATAATTCATACACTTCTAAAATCTCAGGGTTTTACCCAAGTGTGATTGTTTCATAAATTTTATTTTTCATATTTTACATTACTTGTTAAATTAATTTCATTTATTCTTGTTTACAATTTTCATCACTTAGGGTAGATTTTATTTACTATTTTAGATTGATCTATCCTATATCTTTCCTATGCTATTATTTTATCTATTTTGCTTAGCTAAATTTACCATATTCTAATTTTAGATAAAACATATGGCTAAACCCCTATGTTATTCAATTTCCTATATCTTTTAAAAATTTATCTTAGGGTTTATTATTGATTTATATTTTTAAGATTGCTCTTAGGGTTTTATTATTGACTTCTATTTTTTCCAGACATGATTTCAAATCTATATCTTATCTTCATATGTTTAGATCAAACCTTAAGATGATACTCACTCTTTATACTTTTTGATTAAATAAATATTTCATAATTTGGTGCATACATCTTTATTTCTTTATTGCATACATATTTTGAGATTTTTCTAGGTATAATACTCTGCAATTTAAATATGAATTTTATATTTTCATTATGTTCTACATCATGTTATTTTTTACTACATTTGCTTCACCTTCCTCATATTTTTCATGTTTACATATTATGCCTAAGAATGTTGGACCTATTCATCCTACTAAACAAAGTGCTATATTGAGTGGTCATACTTGTGATTTGATACAAATATCTTTGTATACTACTCATGTTTTGAGAATTTTAATTAGTAATAAGGTGCATTCTTGTGATATTTTTCTTTCTTAATAATAATAATAATAATAATAATAATAATAATAATAATAATAATAATAATAATAATAATAATAATGTGTTGGAGAGAAAATGCCATTTTATAAGGTTAATTATGATGATGAACATGATAGTGAGGTAGAGAAAATGCTTATAAAAATACATCTCTTAAATCTAATAATTTTTCAAATTTAGGGCATGAAAGAAGTTGGTTTATGTGTGAGCAATTACACATTATTTTATATGGAAGTGCATATAGTGATATAATTTGTAACTTAAAAATATTATTTGTGAGATGTTATTTGAATTCTTCAAACATGTACTAATACTGATCCTATGATTGATTTATAAATAGTAAATAATGTGGTAGTATAACTTAGTTGTGCAAATGATTAAGTGTGAGTTTGGTAGGTGTTTACTTTTTAATATCCAGGTGATAATGAATGACCTTTTATTTTTTTATCATACCACACATTTTAAAATTGTCTCATGGGAGGGTTAATTAATATGAATAGGTTTACCCATAAATCTATAAATATTTTCAAATTTGACTATTTGTAAGGTTCAAACACTAGCATCAGACCTGGGACTCTAGTGTTGATGCTAGTGTCCTAGTCTAGACAATAGTATTTGGGAGGATATAAAGTTATTGAAGATATATAAATAATAGATTAGGATATAAATTGTGTTTTATGGATATTTTGGGCTACAGGTGATCTAGTAATCATAATATTAGGGTCAGACTATTGGATAAATATTTAGGCATAGTGAGATGGAGCACATGAGCCTTTTTCAATGAGAAGGTCATGAATTGAAGGGTTGAGTTGTGAGTGATATTTTCAAAGTGTAAAAAAATATTTTATTATATCAAAGAATATTTTAGTATCTATTGTATTATAGGTGAATAATCCACCCATCAATAAGAATGAAAGGCAAACCTAAAAAATAAGATTAAAATTCATTTTTTTGTACTTTTTTTGTTAGCTCCAAAAAATTATTTATTTCACCAAGATTCTAAGGCTTCTTTTAATCTATGAAAAGGACCTAAAAAAATGAAGATATGGGTGATTTTTTTAGTAAATAACTGAAAGTTTTAAATTTTGAATTTATTTACTCTAAATAGGTAAAAATTATTCATTTGTATATTTTCTATTCATATAAAACTAGTGCTCTTTTTATCCAAATTTAGTGTTACAAGAGGCTATGGTTTATGGATGAGAATGTGGACATGATGGAGGATGCATTAAAATTACAAATAGAGTCAATTTGTCATTTTTGGTAAAAATGAACTAGATTAGGAAATTTAGGCACAAGCACAGATTCATGTAGTGGAATTTTTCCCAACAAGCATCAAAATAAATCTAGATTTAGGATGGGTAATGGGTAGACAAAAAATTGAAAAATAGAGCCAAGGTAATTTATTAGGACCAAGGAAAGAAATCAATACCCTCAAAAAATTTTAGTAGCTAGGCTAATATAGTTTATAGGGGGAAAATTAACTCTTGGCCAATACCATATTGTATGGCCGATATAGATAGGTGAAGTACTGGCTGAAACCACAAGGCATGGCTAACATAGTATAAAATTAATAAAATAAATGATATTTTGAAGGTTTTTAGTATGGATTGAGTAAAACTCATCTCTAAATGAAACTCAAAATAAATCTAGTGATCATTCAACCTTGCCCAAAATTACTAGTTGTTTATCTAGTATTGTTATAAGTTTGATTGATGACAAATTATGTATTGAATAAATTCACATTAAGCATATTAATCTTGATGGTTTTAATTTGTGAATACCTAAAGTTAAAATAAGATAATAAAAATATGTAAAATATATTTCCAAAATGGATTATTACGCCACACTTTTGCACCATATTTTATTAACAAATATGTCTAAAACTAGTCAATCACAAAGAACTTGCATAATAAAGCATGACAAGTGAAATACATAAATACAACTCCTAGATTACCTATTTTTTCTTAAATTATACTAATATAATTTAAAATAGACATGAGAACAATTTTAATTCATTGATAAGATATGGTCATCATACAAGAATCTTCTCCATTAGAGTTAAGCAAACATGCACATTAGACAAGCTCAATGCCCTAAAACATATATAAATAGAATATTTTATTTAAATTAAATTAAATTTAGTTAACTAAGTTTTATAAATTTCAACCCACCTATTGGAGATGAATCAATAAGTATTTGAGCTTGGTTAAGTACACATTCAGTGAACTAGACTCTAACTAGCACCTATAGCTATTTTTTAAAAAGATATTAAAAAGTGTTTATGATTGAAAAAATAATTAATATATGACCTAAATAAATTAAATATAACTCATTAGATAATAAAACACAAATAAAACTAATTATAACATTAAAAGTTAAGTTCTAACATTGGTATCATACTCAACATTTTTCCTTTGGTGCAAAGAAAATAAATGCCTATCATCTCCTTAAGTCTTCCATGAATATTCTTCAGTAATCCCTTGTGGAAAATATCATAAAATTGATTTTCAATTTTCAAAATTTTAATAATTTTTTTTCAATTATCAAGTCTCTCAAAAAATGATGTTTAAGTTCAATATGTTTGGTTCTAGCATGGAAAATTGGATTCTTGGAAAATTGTATTGCCCCATTTGTTATCATACAAAATATATGTTGGCTCATGTTGAGCCTCTCTAAAATAAACTAAGAGTATTATAAACTATATTTTTTGTGTGAAATATGATGTTAGGGATATATATTTAGTTTTAGTAGAGGATAATGAAACTGTAGCTTATTTCTTTGATAGCCATGAAACCAACCCACTTTTCAATGTGAAATAATAAACTGAGGCTGAATTTATATCATCAAGAGATCATCCCCAATATATATATATATATATATATATATATATATATATATATATATATATAAAATTTACTCTTACATATTTAAAAAATATTTTCACTACTTGTAAATGTTTGAGTGATTGCCCATAAATCTAGAAATGAGTGGAACCCCATAACTGATATTGGGTCTTATCATGATGAGATACATCAAACCCCCCTACCATGATCTTAAAATTATTTTAATTAGTTAAGGGAATCCATAATATCTCATATTTATTATCTAACATTTTATTGGATGGATGTGGATTCAACAAACACTTATACTTGCTTGGAGTTTATGAAGATTAGTCTCTCAAAAAGAACTAGTATTGTTTCTTGTTGAACTAAAAATTTATGTAAGAATTTTTAAGCACTCAAAATAAATTTCAAAAGGATTATTTATTAGGAAATTGTATACTAAAATTAATAATAACACTCATATAACTAAAATATTGCATATATTGATATATTATTCTTTTTATAGAAGGAATCACTTGTCACTTTGAGGGGGCTACCTTCTTATTAGAGTAATAATATAATTCATATATATTTTATATGCCTTATAATGACCTATGCCCTTTTATTTATACTATTTTAATCTAACTCTTCATTATAATGCATGTGGTACTAAACTACTATTCACTATTCTACTACGTATACTACTTTTCTACCCCTCCCTAGATATATTACATTCCATCCCCCTTAAATTCACCCTCAAAAAATGATAATAATTACATAATAAAATAAGATGCTAACTAAATAGAGGCTCAGCCATGAATTCATTTAGGCTTCTTATTCCTCTAGGGATATGTAATGAGCATGTATAATAATAATGTGAACTCAAGCACTACAATATGAGTGTGAAGTGCATAGAGATCAATGGATGGAGTAACCTTAGCTTGAAACATGATGTTAGAGTCAATCATTGAAAGTTTAATATTGATAATCATCACCTCAAATTTAGAATAAGGGTTCAAAAAATAAACTACTTGGTGAGTCAACATGCCATCCCCCTTAGCATTATTCTCTAAGGGATTTGAAGACTCAATTATCTACTTGGGATATGTGATTATCAACTTGGGCTCATTGGGGGCCTACTTTAACATGGTGATTTATTGAATGGGCTCATTTGAAAATTGATAAGGTGCATCCAAAAGGTAATCTATAGTTTTTTGATGGCCTAAAGAGGTGGTATTGTGTAGAGACACAAGGCCTTAAATAAAGGTGTTTCACTATGATCATAACTAATGCAATCTTCTATGAGCTTAGCTAGTCCCATAGATTCCATCATTATTTTATGTCACCACATTATAACCTCTTATTAAAGTTTTTCATAGAGTTTATTGATGAAGTAAGTTGTGAGGAAATCCTTAGACAAGCCTATATTTTGGTTGGCGAGTTATACAAATGCTGCTTGATATTTCATACTGTGCTGGTTTGATGAAGCTTAGTCAAAGCATTGATGAGATTATATTTAGATAAAATAGGAATCCCAATGATTATAATTTAGTGGATGTTGGATTCAATCAAAAATACATCCTTACATAAATACTTTCATAATTTTTTTTACATATAAGTAGTTACTAAAACTATGATAACTTTTAGATTAATAAACAAAAATAAAAAATTTAAAATGTTCTAAAATGCTAGAAGTGAGGCACACAAAACTCAAAAATGGTTTAACATTATTCATTATAGTCTGAGATTAGAATGCAAAAGAATAGTTAGATTTTTTTTACATAATAATGATAGTTACTAAAATTTCATAATATTGAACAAAATGTAAAACTTTAAATTGTTATGAAAAGATGAAAATGAGAAGCACCAAAACCAAAAATTATATGACTCAATTCACTACTATTTGAGATTAGTTTGAAGATGAATACTCATTATTTTAAGATAAAAATGTAAATCTTCACTTCTTAGAATTTCTCCATGAAGCTTCCAAATATACCTGCAATAAAAATAATGGAAATAGACTAAAAATTGATTTGATAGTAGATGTTAAGAACTTATATACTCAAATAGATAATAACACTCATATAACTGAAATACTACATATATTAATATATAAATATTTTATTCCTTTTTGGTGGGAAGGAATAACTCCACAATCACTTTTCACTTCGAGGGGGCTACCTCCTTATCAGAGTAACACTATAATTGAATTGATATTTACTTAGATGTATTACAATAGCTTATGCCTCTCTATTTATAATATTCTAGTCTATCTCATTCTTCCATTCTATGCATATAGGATTATTCCTCTATAACATTCTATTTATTATTATAAATGTTAAGAAGCTATATGTTCAAAAAGATAATAACACTCATATAATTTAAATACTATATATATTGATATATAAATATTTTATCTATTTTTGTTAGGAAGGAATAACTCCACAATCGATTACAACTTCGAGGGGGTTACTTATTTATTATAATAACACTCTAATTGAATTGATATTTACTTAGATGTATTATAATAAATTATGCCCCTCTATTTATACTATTCTAATCTATCCCATTCTTTCATTATATGCATATGGGATTATTCTTCTATAACATTTTATTCATTATTTTACTATTTATGCTACTATCATACCCCTCCCTAGGTATATTACATTCCATCACCCTTGAAAATGTTTCACCATTGAACATGCAAAAAATTATATAAAAAATATGTGGAGAACCAAATGGAAGCTCGATCATGCATCTTTTTTTGCTTCCACTTATTTCTCTTATGCTTGGAGATGAGAAAGTACAATATGAAATCAAGTACTATAACATGAGGTTGAAGTACACAAAGAACTATGGATGGAATCACCTTAGCTTGAAACATGATAGTCATGATATTATATTCAAGCACTAAAATTTCAAACTTGATGATCATCACCTCAAAACTAGAATAAGGATGCTCAAAATGATTTGCTTGGTGAGCCAATGTAGGATAAATACCACCCCCCTTAGCATTGTTCTTTATACACATTTTTTTGGAGTGGCTAAACCCAACAATTTTTTTTTTGAATCATTAGTGGCCAGCATGGGCTCATCGGTGGCATGCTCAAGTGCTTGCTTGGGGACATCTAAATGTGAAGTAGTCACAGTCAAATAAAAGAAATTAACATTCTAAGTGTTGTAAGAATCCTTCAAGTCTAGCCATGTAATTATGTCTATCTTAGATGCTTCAACTATAGGAAATGAATCCCATACCATTTGCTATAGTTATTTTCCCAATCTAGCCACACATTAATTTATTTATCATACTTTGTTAGTATATGGGAGTGAAGCTCAAATATATTTAAAGTGGAATGCATATTAGTGATAAATTTATCCATATTATTGCTTAATTGATGCATTGTTCTAAATAAAATAGAAATCTCTTTTTTTTAAAATTTTTTTATCTCTTTTTTATTTTTTATTCTTTATTTGTTTTACATAGAAGTAGTTATTAAAACTGTGATAACTTTTACAATACTAAACAAAAATAAAAAATTCAAAATGTTTTGGAAAGATGGAAATGAGGTACATAAAAAACAAAAATTGTTTAACATAATTAATTATCTTTTGAGATTATTTTGAAGAATAATATTCATGATTTTGAGGGGAAAAAATAAAAATCTACACTTGTAAATGATGACTTTTAACTTTAGATTTTGATTCGAATAAGAAAGAAAGATGTGGATTTGAATTTTGAAAAATTCCAAGATGAAATGAAGCTAAAAAATGTGCCTATAAAAAAGATCATGAAAATGGTCCTAGAAAGTGCTCTGATACTAGATGTTAAGAATTTGTATGCTAAAATATATAATACCACTCATATAACTGAAATATTGCATATATTGATATATTATTCCTTTTATGGAAGGAATCACTTCAAACAACTTGCCACTTTGAGGGGACTACCTCCTTATTATAATAATGTTCTAATTGATATATTTTCTTGGATGCTTTACAATGGCATATTCCCTCTTATTTATACTATTATAATCTATCTAATTCTTTATTCTAATACATGTGGTATTAAACTACTATTCACTATTCTACTACTTATGCTACTATTCTACCCCTCTCTAAGTATATTACATTACCCCATTTAATTATGACCCATTTATTAAAATGATCATAATAAACATACAACTCATTTTAAAAAGAATTAAAATTATTATAAACAATTATTGATTTACTAGTAAGATTATAAAATTATATGTTTTGTTTTTATCACTATGTCTTGTCAATTTTTGATCAATGCTCTTAAAATCTAGATTTGGAGAAAAATAAATATCATTTATATCACTATTAACTTGATTTGTGATTTTCATGCTACCCTTTACTTCAAATTGGATGGAATTTATATATCACAATTTCACTTGGATTTTGAATAAATCATCTACTTGTTGAAACTATCTTAGTGACTTATCATGTGATTTGAAAAACCTAAACCAAGAGTTTAAAAAATATTTCCATCTTCTATTCCCAAAATACATGTGAAAAAATAATGAGTTATTTTTATCTTTATCTCGTTCATTTAATAATGGCTTCTCTTCATCCTCTTAATTATCTTGATTCTTAGCAACCAATATCTTATAATTTTTTGTAAAGTGTTAAGGATTTTTGCAATAATGACAAGTAAAATATCTCTTGGTTTTATTTATTGATATTTTAACTTTGAATTTGATTTGATTTAACTCTACTAATTCTAATTTTTATTTTTATCTTTGATATTTGTAATTAATTCCTTGGTTTCAAGTGCATATCCTAGATCTTGTACATATAGTCTTATATAATCATCATGTGACAAGATAAAACCTACTAAATCATCAACACATATATTATTCATGTCATTAAAATCCTCAAGAGGGATCAAAATATGTAACCATTTTTGAGTCAAATATCTAAAATTTTTCCTTACTATTATCCTATCTTCTATGGTATTTCCATAAACTCTCATTATATGCATTAGGTCGTTTATCCTTATGCAATATTATTGAACTCCATTATTAGACATTTTCAAAATTTCATTTTTTTTTAAAGAGTTTGGATTTTTGATTATCTTACCTTAATATATCCTTAATAAAAAGTTTCCATGGTGTTTCATGTCTCATAGACATTTTTTCATTCATAAATTATTGGATATATGCTTGGGTCTATCACGTTCTAAAGATAGAAAAAAGCTTGTGCATTGATATTTTATTATTCCCTTTTTTTTTCTCTACTAATCCTAAGACAAATTATTCCAATATGTATATGGTGTGTATCCATGGAGAAAATTATCCCATACTCTCTTCTATAAAATTATTATCTTTAATTGATCTCTATAATATTTAAAGTTGTCATCTTACAAAATCGGAATATTCAAAGAAGCAAATTCATAAAAGTCATGATTCTCTTGATAATGGATTAAAATTGTTATGAACCTTTATTGAATGAGTATATAAAAAAAAATAAAGGTTTTGATTATGGACGGATTAAAAACCAATTATGAATCAATCTAAAAATGAATCTAGTGATCATCCAACCTTGCACATAATTACTAGTTGTTAATCTAGTATTGTTGCAAATATGATTGATGATAAAATATGCAATGAATAACTTAAAATTAAGGTTATTAATATTTATTATTTTTATAATTAAATAATCATGATTAAAATTATAGAATAAAAATATTCAAAAATAATTTCCAAAAGTAATTATGGTTCCACACTTTTTCACCATCTTTTATTAACAAACAAGGGTAAAACTAGTCAGTTACAGAGAACTTACATGACAAAGCATGACAAGTTAAAGCTATAAATATAATTCCTAAAATTCTTAGTTTGATTTAAATTATACTAATTTAACTAAAAATAGACTTAATATATATTTTTTATCTCACTAATAAGATATGATCAACATGCAAGAATCTCTCCATTAGTTAAATAAACATACACACTCACATGCACATTAGAAACGCTACACTCCTCAAAACCTCTATAAATATAAGATTTTAATAAAATAACATGAAATTAAATTAAATAAAATTTATAAAGTGAACTCTACCTCTTTGGGATGAATGGATAATTATTTTATCTCCCTTATTTACACACTCGATGAACTAAACTCTAATTGACACTTCTAACTATTTTTTAGAAAGTTGCTGAAAAATATTTATAATTGAAAAAATAATTAATATGGGACATAACTAAATTAAATAAACCTCATAAACTATTAAAACAATAATAATAATAATTATAACATTAAAAATCAATTTCCAAAAGTGGCATCATACTTAAGAGATTATATGGTATGGCAAGTAGTTTTAGGTAGATAAGCATGGCCAACGTAGTTTAATTTTTTGTTGGTGTAATAGAAAATATAAGAATAGCCAATATTTTAGGGTATGACTGATGTAATAATATGATATTTTGTATGATACTATATGGTATTGACAATATAATATAATGACATGTTATTCGATATAGTTATAATATATTGCTATGGCAAATACCATAGGGTATGGTTAGTGTAATTATAAATTTGTCATGGTCAAAACCGTAAAGTATGGTCAATGAAGTTTAAAATTTTAAGCATGAATGATTAAATTTGATGATTGGATAATGTATTTTTAAGTATAAAAAAATAAAATTATTGTTTTTCTATAATTTTTAGTCTTTCTTTCAAATTTCTAAATAAAAATCTAATTATTCTTTATTATTTGACATTTTGCAGAGGTAACAGTGATTATGGTAGAGTGTAGATCCTATTTGGATACCATAGCTACTAGAGATAATTTTAGTGGTGGAAAAAGTTTATTTT